>CM054114.1:47157342-48395034 GCA_028673005.1 Tanypteryx hageni | reverse complement strand
AGCACGCAATAGCGTTCTTTCCTTTATGTAAGAAGGCGCCAGTCTCTTCCGAATCGCCAGAGTAGGCGGGTAGGAAGAAAGGAGGAGGACCGAGTTACCGTGGAAGAAGGGGCGGAGTTGAAAAAAGAAGAGGATCGCGTCCCGCCCTTGCTAATCGGAGCGTTTAAATTTGAGAGGCATCCCCTGTTATTTCGACTCCTTTCTCGCAACTCCAAATTAACCTTTTGGGAGGGAGGAAAAAATAAATAAGCCCTTTTTCAGTCTGAGTCCCTTATAAGAAGTGTATATTCCGCCTCTTTTCCTACTCAAACGTAGCAATACCCGCACTTATTACCGATAAAAATTACGCATCTGGAATGGGTTTCGTTTTTAAATCGTAATTCGTTCGTATATTTAAAATAGTTTCGGAAGCTTGATGAACGTTTATAAATCCGTTCGCGGCTCGAATATCCTCGCTTTTTCCTGGTCCCTGGTTCTGTTATACTTTTTTCTGGGTCCAGTCACGAACCTTACGTTCTCAGATGGGAGTTTTTTCTGTCTTTATTCTTGCACATTAAGTATTGATGCTTTAATGATCTCAGCTATTAGCTCTTTTGAAAGGGAGGATCACGCGAAATTCGTGCGTGGGAAACACGAGGTTATTTTTGTAACGCTGGAGTGTGCATCATTTACGATTTGTTTTCGCTGCATTATTAAACGAAATAAAAGAAACGGTATTTTTTAAATTCAACTCCTCAAGGTCCATCTTTTAGTGATTCAATGTCCATTCATCACCTAGAAATGAGAAAATTTGGTGGGATCCTTGCGAAATTACCATCGAATTCGAATGGTTATGCAATTTCAGAATCGTTATGTGGAGATTGAATATAACTTTTTGCGTAAATTGTTGAATTTTTATATTTATGGCGACAATGATTGAAATTTCACCGATCGTTTGCTTGCTTAAGTGCAAGTACGGTAAAAGGATTTCTATATTAGGATGAAAGTGAAAGAATTTTTTGTAAAGTAATAATTTAATACACTACTTTTGTGAGTTTTTTACACCACGCAATTACATTTAGTTATCTTTGTGCCTCAGAGTATCGTGTGAATCACGGATAATCGTTAACGTGGTTTTTCTTACACCGTTACGCTAAAAAATTGAGTGAAACATAGCCTTGTGACCATTTATTAATGTACTGAAGGAAAAAACTATTACAGTATTTGGAATACTTGTAGTGTGTGAGGTGCAACCCTGAAATAAGTAAATGATAACCGAGAAATACCAAAAGGAAAGTTAAGTTTCTTTAGGGAATCGTTGCCAAATAACGGGCTAATTGCCGGATCGGTTAAAAGCCGGCGTCGAGACGTTTTGGCAATTGGCCCGCATTATGCAATATTGTAGGTCAGAGAGAGAATTCTCGTGAGTTTAATGAAACGATACCTTACAACACGAAAGAAACATCAAGCCAGTCAGGCTTATCTCTGTAAGACGCAATTATGCCCCAAATTCACGTACCGATCATCGCGATCCCACGCGGACGTATATCACCTCGACAGTCGTTTCGCCACCACTCTTCCCCGGAAACGGAAATGCAGTCAAACCTTGATTATCCGTGTTAATTGAGACTAGGCTATGCACGGATAATTGAAGAACGCGGATAATTCGTATTTTAGCTAAATTTTGGTATAATATCTGTTAAGTACTGTACTGTAGAAGCAGGCCGTATTCCTTAAATAAAAAGCTATCAATCAATCAAAAGCTGTAATTAGGGTGGAATAAATTAACAGAAATTTAAAATTTGTTTTTGGCAGTGACCATTCTTTCTGACCAACAAATAATCGTTATACCTGCATATAAAATTATGTAGATAAGTAAGATATAAACGTTAATAAAGCATTCACTCGCCCATAGAATAACTTAATATCGCTGTCTTGGCTTATAAGAATCTCTCTAAAATAAAAGGGAAAACTTAATTTCGAATAAAAGAGGTGGGTAAATTGGTTTACGTTACGTTTTTTGATAACTTCGTCTCTTTGGCTGAAAAAGCTTTAGTTTTATTGAGTTGATATATCAACCGATTCTTAATGAACAAACGATGTGCGTGTCTTCTTCATTTATCATATAAGCGGAGAAATTCAGACTCGCTCCAGAACGTCCGGTTAATCAGCCGCACGATTAATCCGCACACATATAAACGGGGTTCTGCTGTACCTCAATCGAAAAGCATCGAGTATTTACCCCTCCACCATCCTTCGCAATCGGTAGCGAGTTATTGCTCGTACTTCCCATCCACCGTTTCAATCTATGCCACCCAAAAATGTTCTAGCGATTTACTTGTTCGCGATTTTCGAATAATTTTTTGCAATCTCTCTTGCGCTTTCTCACTGCGTTGCATCGAAGATCGTTCCGCCCCTCATCCCGGGATGATCATGAAGACATTTGCTTCGCTTGGAGACCGTAAACCTCGCTTTTACTCTCTCTCTCTCTCTGTCTATCTCACCCTCGTTTCTCCTTCTGCGCGGTCTCGCTTGTACGCTTTTATAACGATCTCCGATACGGTTGAGTTAAGCCCCTCGAGTTCGTACAACATGTACGCTCGGAGGGGAGAAGGACGGGAAGAGAGAGAGAGAGCGGTAGAGTAAGAAAATGGCCACTTTGAGGATCCATTATGAAGGAGATTCATGTTCGAGATTTATATATATCGTATTTTCCTCCAGTAGATATTTCCCGTAAATAAGCTCCTATTTTGCGTGGTTGATATTTTTTAAAAAGAGCCGCGGATAAAAAAGGTAACAACCGTTAAATTTAAAGATAAGTAATTTACCAAGTTTATTACACGTTATGTATTCTGATTAATGTCGATAAAGGAATGTTGATGCTCATAAAACACGTGTTTCTGGTGATTTTACGATAGTATATTGTTTAGGACATTTAAGTATGGGGATAGGTATCGCGAATATTCATACTGTATTTGTAAATGCAGAAGAATAAATACTCCAGCGTTTAAAAATTTTAAAACTCCGTTTTTTTGGTGCCTTTCATTAGTAGTAAAATATTTGTAAAACGACTTTCAATAGATAAACTGTATTCCTTAAAATATTCAAACTGCAATTACGCAATCATGTTTTCTGGGTCAAAAACAAGCAATTAAAAATGTACTTTGCTTTAGGTATCTCCAATAGCCACAACAAGGTTAAAAACCATATGAGCAATTCTGCTACAAAGCGACCGTCTTCATTGGTAATTCACCGAAAATAGATTCTATTTTATATTTATTTACGGTAAATTACCACTGAAGACGGCTGCTTTGTAGCCAAAATGCGCATATGGTTTTAACCTTGTTGTGGCTATTGGAGATATCTACTGCAAGTACATTTTGAAATTGCTTGTTCTTGAATTTTTTTCAGCCATAAGACGTACTCGTTTGTACCCTGTTGAGTGTTTTCGAGGAACATACTTTTCTGATTCGCCATCTATTAAGCTATATACGTGTGAGATTTTTGTTCATATTTCATTCTATTTTGAATATCTAAAATTTATATTTGTCTGAATAAAACATACAAAAACTTATACGGTTTTTTGAGGCTAATGAGGCTATTTCACCTGCAGTTATTTTCAAATCGTATTAAAATTTCTTGAAACAGTCTAATTCCGGGTTCGTTCGCCAAAGAAGAGTTTTTCTTTAACTTCCGGCGGCGCCTTAAGTACGATAGCACTAGATGTTACTAATTTGAGAGTCTGTTATCTCGACTTCCGCAAATGACAAGAGCCTAAAATAAATTGGTCTACTTCGTTTGCTGTCGTGGGTGTATAGCACAACATGAGGGAATGAGGAATTGTTCTGGAAGAAAATATTTTTGTAACTGGAGTTATAATGGAGAAATCATTTTATGAAAATTATTCATTAAAAATTGTCGAAAGGAATTTGAATTTTAATTCACTTATACAAGAAAATCTAAATAAACTCTCAAAATTTTATTCCGGTAAATACGCTGCATCTACGCACGGATTTTTTAAAATTAAATAAATAAATTTCTTTAATTTGAACCAAAATTATTGTTTTAATGGAAAATAGGGTCTAATATTTCAACAAAATTTTAACAGCAGATTTTTGATGGAGGGAGGTTATTCCGAAACTCTTCAAAATGATTTGATTTCTCGGAAGGGAACATTTAATTTAACCCGCCAACATCTCAGCGACAAAGTGCCCTCTTTTTTTAACTGCCACGTCTTCATGACGTTCCTGAAAACCTCTTTTACTTTCGGCTCGTTATCTGCGTTTTTTTTTCGGCGAAAAAAAATATCGAGGCGAATCTTAATCGAGCAGTTTTTATTAACCTGTAACCTTTCTCTTACGACAACCTAATTTTTGTATCCGCTCTTCTTGGGAAAAAAAATCATACGCGTACATTAATAATCGGCCTAATATGACTTCAGTCTCTTGAAAGATTTTACGAAAGCATGGGAATGCAGGATGGCGGGAGAAATTCATTTTTTCCGCCAGGAAAGAAGTGTGGTTTTGATGACTGGATTGGCGTTGAGGCGGTGAGGTCGAGGATGAGAGGGGAGATTGAGGCGTGGGGTTGGTGTAGAGAGGGGAAAAGGGAAAGGAGAAATGGAGATGGCGTGAGGGTGAAAGAAGAGCGACGGAGCTGAGTGAAAGGGGTTACTTTTCCATCCTCATCTTTTACTCTTCACGAGACGTTGCGAGGGTGAAACCTTTTTACGGCCATTTGAACGCTTTCAACACTTTCAAATGGTTCTTGGGGAAAGCCGATCTCTTCTCGGGGTACTCTACTAGAGATTGTTCTTACAAACACGAGGCTTGAGTCGTTTTACGCGTAAAATAGAGGATACGCGAAGTTTGGGGAAGCGTGAGGTTGAAATTTTGTAGACGCTTTTTAAACGTTCAATTTTTTCCCCTGTATGTATGTATGTATGTATGCATGCATGTATGTGTATACGAACATATGGGAAAGAATATTTTGATAACGGGTTGTTATTAAAGAATCATTTCATGAAAATTATTCTTTAAACATTGGTAAAAAGAATGTTATTTTAATTTTCATAATATACGAAAATCTTTTAAAATTTGGTTGCGCAGAACTTATGATTAATGCAATAAATATAGAACAGTTTTGTTATGCAGTAAAAATCCTTTGAGATAAATAAAATGTAACCAGAAAATTATGACTCTCTTCAGAAACTGGTTATTTTCATTTCTCACAGATTTGGAGATCGGCTAATAAGGAATCTTTGCAATCGTAAAAGTTTTTTATGATAAGTCGCATTTTTAGATTTAGATTCAGAATTTCAAATTTCAGCAGTGGTGACTTAAAAATGTGGCACCAGTTTTTTTACGTCTTGAAATGTTTGCCTCTTTCGGTTGATATATGTATGTATGTACAACATAATCTCAGCTTTTCCGACGTTCTCCATACCTCATGAATAATCGCTAAGAAAGTGCTGCTATACTCTCTCGCTTCCCGTCTGGCCAAAATATGCACTCGTGCTATAAAGAAAGATGCGTCAGCACTTCCGCATGTCACTTTTATATTAACGCGTGTGAGTAGGATATTTTTATTGCAGTCGGCACCGAATATTTTTGCGTTGAAATGCATGTGCCAGTGGCGGTTTTATTTAATATCCTTCCTCTAAAGGGTTGTAGGAATCTCGAACTATCAATTCAGCGTCGTATATAATAATCCTGTCAAATGTAAACAAATTAAAATAATTATTTTCTTGCAAATACATTTATTTTTGCTTGAACAATTAGAAAAATTATCGGATATTAGACGCGTTTTTACGCACTGATATTTTATTGATGATTTTTAAACTAATGCCTTCCGCAGTCGCGTGATGAATTTTCGTATTATTCTTAATGTAAAATAATCTCTCAAGTATGAAAGTATTTCATAGTTGATGAAAGCGCGACATATTATGTTTCAGATAAAATTATTTAGTTACCCGGCTACCCTTCAAACTTTTTGCCGCGTTATCCTTTACAAGGTTTAAAGAGAATTAGAAAGTTCGCGACATCTGTTGAAGGTTTTCACCACCGCAAACTAAGAAATATGCGCATCCCGCGGAATTGCACGCGGTAAAATTAAATGAACGGCGACGCGATCGATAGTTCCAGTACCATTTAATGTTCTTTTTTCCGCAAAGTTGACGACTAACGCTCTCTGCACCAAGTTGTCCTTTTTAGAGATTGATTTTTCAAGGCTTATCTCTCTCTCTCGATTGTTTCACCGAGGCGGAGAAAATACGCGACGTTCTTCGTACGAATAAAACCGAACAAGTCCGGAACCATCCAAATTTCGAGTCCTGCCTCGGTAGACAGCAGAGTTTTAGAGGCTTGGATTTATCCACGGCGTGTTTTTTGTAACGAAATGAACGCGGCTCTTTTTTTTAAAGCCCTTGAATAATAGTACCTATTATTGTCCCGAAGAATATAAATCGCGGACAAAATGTTTTGGTCTGACGAATGCGCGGAACCTGTTTCAGGTCGTAGTTTTCTCAGGTATTACTCGGTGCCATCTCTGCTAACTCTTTTATGTGTATTGCTTGCTGGGCTTTAATAATATGTACGCATATATTCTTCTTCTCTCTCCAAGGGTATTTTATTTGATGGAATCATATTTTGAATGTAACAAGCATAACATTTTCACCGGCTTGAAAAATTCAAACTAACCAAATCAAATTACTTTTGATAATATGTCAGAATAAATAATTCTTAAGCTTGAAGTTTTGAATATCTCGCGTTGCATCAAAGTTATGAATCCATTGTAGTAAATAAAGCAAATTGATCTCGCGCAAATTTGAAAGAGTAAACGAAGGTAGTGAATTATTATTTCATTATCATTCCTCATCCTTTTCAATCAATCCACAGAGTCAACGTAATGAGCTTTGGATGATATGATGGTAAAACATTCGCCAGAAAATTAAATTCAGCGTGACGCGATGGTATATTTTTCAGTAATGCTCACTTTTTAATAGGTTTTAATTCATTGGCCGATTCTATTTGCCTCTTTTTCGCTAAAATAATTGCGTTATATTATGTTGTTTGAAGATAATTTCTCGAGCAAACAATGTTTCGTTAATTCGTTGTCTATTTACTACAGTACCCGCAATTGACCGTTTATTTTACGTTCCCTCTTTCTCAAGCTTACTCACGCATCATCTATCATCGTCATATTCTCGTTTTTTTTTATTCTCGAGTCAAAAATAAAACGGCTTCGCAATTATTTCCATAAAAAAGTCTCTCGCCCTATTCTCCTATCCTCGCCATTTCCTGCATTCCTCTGGTGACGTCATGCTCCGTGGATCATCTCGCTCCCCAACTGTTTTTCGCCATGTTTTTTTTCCTTCTCTTTCCCTCCATCATGACAAGATCGCCACCAGCCACCACGCGGCTGACCCCTTAAAAATAAAACAAGAGACGCTTTTCCGCATGGTCTCCTTTTTCACGTTTCCAAATGCCTACTGTTCTAGACGCGGGTTTTGCGATATGCTTTTACTCCGGGGAACGTATTACGTGACGCGAAATTACTGTCCGAATCGCGTCCGTAAAAATCGCTCCCGTTTTTTCGAGCAAATCTAATAAAGACAACGTTCCGCTCGAATATGAGAATGATAATATTATTTTTATAGACACGCTTTCGCCCAATAATTTATTTCGGTGTGTAAAAATATCTATTGAACGCACATTTTCAGTTAGGAATTCTGTCAAAAAAATACGAAAAGAGTTCTCTGAGCAATATCTAAAAACCAGCAGGACTGCCAACATGCAAATTCTTCCATCTCTAAAACGTTATTTTGTCCTTTCCTTTCTTCATTCGCTTATTCTCGTATAAAATTTTCTCCAACTTTAAACCATACACTTTATCAGAGAGAATTCTCCTGTTCATATCCAAGAACCAACAGGGTTGACAGCATGCGAATTTCACCACCCTAACGATGTCTTTAAATTATAAATATTATATTTTTCGTCCATTGTTTTCATCCAGTTTTCCATTCACGCCAGGATTGATTTTTACTTGAAATTTCAGAGAAAAAGCCAAGAGACGATTTCACCCAACTTTCTCCCGCATAGTTCCAAGTTATAAATATTTACCGCTTTAGGTACACGCGCGCGCACACACACACCTACCACACGACTCGGAGGAAACCTGACCAACAGGGGCATTTGTCAGTTTCCGTAGCATACAACCGCTAATTTCATGGCAGTCGATCCGCAATAACTCTTTCTTCTCGGTCGCTCTTCCATTTAAAGATACGACTCTCTGAATTCTCAAAATGGCAACGGACTCAATTTCACGCGGGCGATTTCCGGAACACAATTAAATGCGTAGATTACATGTTGTAAGGCTGTCGAGCGAGAAAAAGTGGACGAAACCATTCTTTAAAAAAGAGCGAACGGCAATTTATTGGATTATATTTACGAAGCGGTTAAAGCGTCATTATAATAGAAAGACTCGAAAGGAAAGGGAGAAAATTTATAGGGCTGGTTGGCTTAAAACAAGAGAATTTCTCGTTATGAAGCGGCCGAAGAAAAATTAGGTGTGTTTGTTTTACCTTTCCGCAGTTGTAATGTATGTTAATTCGATGCGGCGGTAATTGAAGTGATTGGTATAATTGAATTTTTTTCTAATTACCGACCTTATTGAATGGTCGTTAAAATATCTTTCTCTCTTTCGGCAAAATATAGTGTTAATTTTTTCTGTATTGACAGAATGATATAGTCGAACCCTGTGAACCTATAATTAGGAGAATACGGCAGTATTTATGCACATACATAAGTCTAATTAAATCGCCTAAACTTAACTTATAGGAATACTAATTAGAAGAAACGTCTTTGTGATGTCGACATTTCTAGTCATATATGTTCCATTTGTAATGGTTTGGCTGTATAACCTCTAGGCTTAAAACACTCAAGTAAATCATGTCGTTATTCAAGTAGAATAATTTTACGGTGAAGTTGTTATTCCCATTTCATCTATTCTCTTTGACAGTGCGACTGAAATTTTTACTTTCTCATATACGTAGTATATTTTACTTTCTCATATATGTAGTATATTGAGAAACTATTGTTATCGTCAAAAAATTCGACTTCGAGATTTTGATGGAAATAGACGTTTTAGGTGTCCCTGATTCCATAAAGGTGGTTTTCGCCATGCCGTCTGTCGGTTTGTTCGCCGATCTAGGGCCCAAACGCGTACATAAAATCGAATGATATCTCGTATTTATGCAATATATCATCTTTTGCAGACCCTTTTTCATAAAAATGATATTGCACAAAAATAAAGGATAGTTTATTCTTGGCAATTTTTGAAAAATTTGATTTACTCAAAAATGGCTCCAGAGAATTTGATTACAATCATACCAATTGTAGAGCCTGATTTCACAAATAATACTATATGCCGTCCAGTGACATTACAATGTACGCTAAGCTACCTTACCTAAGCATTATGACGTCACGCCTCCGCCGCGATCCATTCAAACTCTTACTACAGCCTTACAGTTAAAGTAAATCGAATTACCTCTCATATTTATGAATAATATCATTCATAAAAGACATTCTGATGAGATAAACGATATTGCGCAACGATTAAGGGGACTTTATTCTTGGATATTTTGAAACAAAATTCGATTTACTCAAAAATGGCTCTAAGGATTTCGTTTAAAATCCATCCAAACGTACAGCCTGATGTCAGAAATAATACTAAGCCATATGTCCCGAAAAAGTTACTATATATCGTCCAGTGGCATTATTTCTGTACAAGACGCTCAGCGCACACGTCTAAGGGGAGAGTTAATTTCGGGACTAAAAAGTGTAGTGAGATCAAACGTATATACGTGTATGAGAAAGTTTGTTTAATTTATATTGCGCCGTTTATTTATTATGTACTCCTTGGATAGTTTTATCGACTTTTTGGTACCAGCACTCCTCATTACCCTATAAACTTACCTTGATACACACAAAATCCTCTTTGTTGGTACCCCTTTCAGAATTGTCTGGTACAGGTTGCGATACCGGCCGACACTTTTAATGGTCCTGCTCTATGATGATTAAATGGAGCCGAATCTCCGATCTAAAATGAATCTGAGGCGGAATTGTTTAGGCGGGAAGTTTTTGTCAAGCACGCTAACGGTCATTTTTACTGCTGTTCGAGAATAAACCGCTGAATTTCTCTCGTATTTACTATAGTGGAATCCCAATTTCGCCTCTTTTTTATTGTCAAAGAAGTTACGGCTCCTGATATTCCTTCGTTTGTCTAGTACGTTTATGTACGCACAGCTCTGCTGTGCTATAATAGGGGTTTATAACTCTTTCAGTGTGACGAGCGTCGAGTTAATTTTCAGAATGTCAAGCGAGCGCCACGATATGTTTGCATAATAATAGGAATAACATAAATAAAAGCAAAACAATGTCAAAATTATTGTTGTTTGTGATGTATTTCTCATGAAAAAATAAATAAATTGCCGTAATTCGCGAGCACCGTCATACTGACCAAGAGTAAACCGTTGCTCGCGTGCGCTAGGTTGGGAAGTCCTACACTAAAGGAAAAAATATTCCGTCGCATTTTTCCACTATTCACACAAATGTTTCTCCTCTCGCTTCCATTCTTTCCGAAGGAATAACGGTGCCCGCAATTCCCACTCTCCTGATAGCCCACTGCTCTCGATAATTCCCTCCCTTTCGCCTCTTAACAGACTCGGGAAACCCTGTTATTTTTTAGCATCGGGTCTCGAAAGAATCTCCCGTCCCTTCCTGCTGGCGGGGTATTTAGTTCAACAGCCCAAATTACCTCTGCCAAGGTTAAAAGAAACCAAAATTTCTACGAAGCGCTATATTAACAAAAAATAAACTGATGTGGGCAACACATGACTTTCTCCATATTTATATGGCAAATTACTTTGTTAGCTCTGGGATCGTTGTCAATATTTACTTCCGGTTGACAATTAAGAAAAGAAAAAGGAGCGTTACTAAGACGTAACAAAGCGTCAATTAACAATAGTCTTCGATAGGTGGCGTGGTGGTGGCAGCTAAAAATAAAATATATCTCTTAAACAATGCATTAAATGGAAAAATGTATCAAACAAAGGTTATAGAAAATAAAATTTTCTACAACTTTTATTCCAATATATTTTTACATTTATGAAATATTAAAGTAAATATTTCAAAATAACGGATAAGTGACACGAGTAAACACCCACTTTCGGTGGACAAATTTTTACCAAAAACTAATCAAATCTTTTAACTTTTATAAAAATGTTAAATATAAAATTTTGCGGTGATCTGATTAATAGTTTTTGAGTTAGAGCGCCCACAAAAATCTATCACATACAGACCGACAGACAGACACACATACATCATCGCAAAACTAGTCAGAACGTGTTTAGGGAACCTTAAAACATGTATTACCGTTGAAATCTCGAATTCGATTTTTTCATGAAAACAATACTTTCTCACACTACGTATATGGAGAAAGTAAAAGTGGGTTTTTATTCTGAATGAATATGCGATCCGGTTTAGGGCCCCATTGCCAGCATATGAGTTGCACACGATGATAACATCCATCGAATATGAAACGTGCGGCCATTTTTCGACACTTTTCAACGATTTTTACTTTCTCCATGCGTAGTATAGGGGAGTACATATTGTTTTCATGAAAAAAATCGACTTCGAGATCTCAACTCAAATACACGTTTTGAGGTCCCATGAACACGTTTTGGTCATTTTCTCGATGATGTCTGTGTATGTGATAGCTTTTTTGTGGGTGCTCTAACTCAAAAACTATTACTTAGGTGAACGCGAAATTTTATATTTAACATTTTTATAAAAGTCACAAGAGCTGATTAGTTTTTGGTAAAAACTAGTCAATCGAAAGTGGGTGTTTACTCTTGTCACTTATCCGTTATTTTGAAATATTTGCTTTAATATATGATAAATGTAAAATTATATCGGAATAAAAGTTGTAGTAAATTTAATTTTCTACAATATTTGTTTGAAATATGTTTTTATATAATGCTTTGTTTAAGAGAGATCTTATATTTTTAGCTGCCACCATCACGCCACCTACCGACGACTATTGTTAACAATTGACTCTTAGTTACGTCTTAGTAACGCTCCTTTTCCTTTTCTTAATTTTTGGAGCTTTGTGGCTATATCCAATATCAGAAAGCTATGGTTTGAGTTTATTACTGTTCTTTATGAAGTCTAAAATTTTCTCGGTTTCTTAAAATATTTATTATTACGTAACCTATTTGGAATTTTTAGAAATATTACAGACATGGAGAAAGTCATGTGGTGGCCACATCAGATTTTTCATAATTTCCATTATATGATTGCCATATACCGAGCGAAATAACAATAGTGACTCGGATCTGTTCGTGAGACGTCCATTAATATCGTGTCTGCTAATCGGCGGAATTACTCTTTTCTGCCCCTAATGATTGGAAGCCTTAAAGAGTGAAATAACCATTCCGCGGTTGAAATTTTGATCAGAAAATGAGATCTTTACTTTTAATAATTTTTTTACATTTGCGAATTCAAAAGTGTCAAATAAATGAACTGACGGGAAAGAATTCGCGTTTGAAATCCGGAGAAAGGGAGAGGAGTCAAAATGAATATTATATATTGAATACAAATGAGTATGTGACTTATTGTTAGTCTACTTAATGTTTGACAAGTAATTTATAACTTTTTAAATTAGGCTACAATTAATAATAAACGTCTCGTATAATGCATTCTCAAGGAACATACGCAATGAACACCTGATTATTTAATTACACTCCTGTTAAATCTCAAAAACTTATCATCATTAAGATACCTCGCGCTATTGTTTGTGTTTTCTCATTCGCCGTTAATCATTTATTCGCATAAGCAGTCCGCGTTCGGAACTATGCGGTCCAATCAACAACAGCCAGAGAAAAAGGATGACAACGAAGCAATCAGTACACACAACAAACGCGGAGACGAATATGGAAGATGAGAACGGGGAGGATCGGAGCTCGGAGATATTCTTTTGTCGTTACCCGCGCTCGTAAATCAAGAGGTTTGTTGCGTGACAACTGTTTGCCGACAATGACGCGGTTTTTATTTCAGCGCAGAGTTTTAAAAAAATGACAAAAAAACACTTGCTCTCGAATCGCTTCTTCTGGCGAAAGGGAGAGAGAGAGTGTGTGTGTTTGTGTATGTGGGTGGAAAGGAAAGGGAAAAAAGAGACAAAAGCAATAGGGAAGAAATTGGACTCGACACTCGTCTTCGGTAGCAGCAGTCACACCCAAAGGAATCGTCTCGCCGCCCAAAACGACCCTCTAGCTCAAAAGGAAACCGTCTCGGATGGCACGACACTCTTTTTAACATTCGGGAGGGAGGGGGGGAGCCGTGGGAAAGGGTGGGGGGGGGGGAGGAAGGGGATAAAAATAACGACAACGAAATCCGACATCATCGCTCGTGCCCTCCCACCTACTCCCTCTATATGGAGGATTTTACGGCTGTCCACGATGCGTGTCTTTACCCATAGAGTGGCCGTGGGTGGACGCGAAAGAAAGGACCTCACGAAGGGAAAGAGCGAAGAACCAGGAGTGGAAGGAAGGAGAGAGTAAAAGAGAGATTGTGAGGAAGAGAGTGAGCGGAGGAGTCAAGAAGATGGATTCGTCCGAAACGAACTCGAAACCCATTTCTTACGTAAACCAAATGGCTTGTGTATTAAATTAAATCGCTACTTTTGGAATGGCGGTGGCGGAGTGGTTAGAGCGTTGGCCTTCCACGCAGCGGTTCAAGGTTCGAATCCGGCGGAGGTCGGATTTTTCAATCTGGAATCGTCCCGTCCCCTACTTGTGTGATTTGAGGAGACCGCGCAAGTCAGCGCTTCGGAAGGGACGTTAAGCAGTTGGCTCCCTTGGTACTCTTCATAAAGAGTAGGCTAATGCCGGCACCGGGTATCCCTCCTCCCTTTTGTGTGTGTTCGGTGTGAAAGGAGTAATGCCTACAATAATCCAAGAGGTTGATTAGCCAGAAATTCCATACAAACAAACAAATAGCTACTTTTATATGTTGGAAAGTAAAGAAGAAATACAAAATGAAATAAACATTGAATTTTGCGAGGAAAAACACTCAGGGAGAGCCTACCGTGGTTGTCATATATTCGAAGGTAAAAATGTACAAAAAACATTGCTCGCCCTTGGAATAGAGTGAAATTGAAAATTTGAAAGATAAGAAATAATAAAAGAACTAATGAATCTGATATTAAGGCCGGGTAGAAGTAGTTCACGAATTTATCGTTTATTGTTATAATTATTTTTCATTTTGCTCCCCACTACACCCCTTAGGTTGCCCCTAGATTCTTCAAACTTCATCCGCAGAAAGAACTTTTGACCATGAGCAATCCCTGAAAATTTGATTGTTCTAAATTGAACAGTGTAAAAGTAGTTCACCGGACACAAAAGTGTGGCGGACTGACAAACAAAACATTTCATTAGTCGAATTAAAAAACGCTAAAAAGAGATACGAAGGAAAAAGATAAACATATTAAAAAGGAAAGTGGATTAAGAGGTATAAATAGGCCAGGGAAGAAAGTGGGAAAGAAGGGAAGAAATCTAAGGAGATAATTGAAGGTAAGAAGAGAACGGCAAAAGATAAAGTAGGTAGATTAAGGAAGACACGGGAAAGAGAGGTAGAGAGGGTTTGGTATGAGAATGTAGCATAGCCAAATGAGTAAGAGCTAAGAGAAAGAGAGGGAGAGAGAAGAAAGTAAGGATTACTCAGTGAGGAGAGAGTGTGAGTGAGGGAGATTGCAAAGCAGGGAATAAGGGTCAGACAATGGACCACACAGAGATAATCACGAGACCGGCTTCATCCTAGTTACACCGCACTACTTATGGGGGAGAGCTTTTTAAGGCGCCGCCTTTCGCCCCATGCTCCTCCCCCTCTCCTTCCTCCGCCCCTTCGTGAAGCCTAATGAAGGCGAAGCAAATCGCGGAGGAATAAGGACTTTGCAGGCGACGGCGTGCATGAAAGGGCGACGAAGGGACGATTGGTAGAGGAGGTGGGGAGAGAGAGAGAGAGAGTGAGTTTAATCGGAGAGAAGTGGTCTTCTGCAAAACTTATAAGTCTCCTCACGCGATGAGAATTCCTTTTATCAATTCAAATGCTTTATTGAGCCGGCGATGTACTTGTTTGCATCGCCGATGCTAAGAGGATTTAACGTACGGGCAAAGTGGGGGAGTTACAAGGAGTCGTCTTTGGTTACAGGTTGAAATCAGCGGTACCCGAACTTCATGCATTTTCTTTCACTTCTTAAGGCAACCCTATTAACTCCATGCGTCTATTAATAAACATAAAATGTTAATGGAATGTTTGTAGAATATGAGGAATTTTATTAATATTAATAATGAAATAAATTCATGCGATTAAATTAAATCTTTTAATAAACATCGAAACTAAAACACATACTCTTTGCCTTCTTCCTGAGCCTTAGAGCCGTTGGGTTAAATTTTTATCCAAACATCCTGATTTGTTGTGTTAGGCGATGTTCGATGAGTAAGGGTAACTAATCTACCAGTTATAAACGTCATCTCATAATTTCGTAGGAACTACCAATTTAGCATTTCCCTTCAGTTTTATGAGTGCGTTAAATAATTTATATTAATGACTGATGATTATTCTACTTAATGAAATAAAAATCAAAGGATAGCTTTGAATGTTTTCATTACTTATGCGTAACTCATATCTCTAACTTCCGTAAAAATCACGTTTTGATGAAATAAAATTGGAGAATGTATGCTTCTAAGCCCAGATTAATGCGACAAACATTATTTTGCCTAATCAGAGCATTGTCTTTATTCTAATGGAAAAGAGATTTTAAAAGATGGTAATAATTGAATCGTAATTGTTATAATTGCATGACAGAAATTGGTTAACTAAAATATAATTTAGATTTTGCTAGAATGATGTTAATATATATGTGATCGTTAAACTTTGATTTTTTAATCATGTAGTTTTAGTGTTTACCATTTCAGATATTAATCTTAAAACGTATTACCTAATTCTCTTTTTTCTGCGAATCATGAAAGTCTAGAAATAAAATCACTGATCTTAGCCTCTAGACCAGACATGTAAAACTCGAAGAGGCATTAGGGTCGCATTAAAGAGAAGAATGCTATAGAAGGCCGCATTGGGATTACAGTTGTTTAACTAGAGTTGACAAAATTGACTTTATCTCTAAGATTTGACGTTTATGTGGCAATTAAATACGTTAATTTAGAAAACACGTTCTATTCTACATCAATAACTGTGAAATACTTTCTTCTCCTTTTCGCAAAAATTAATATTTATATAAAATCTCGAACGATTTAGTTAAGATAAAAATTAGAAATCGGGCCGCAATGTGGAACAGAAAGGGCCGCATACGGGTCGCCAGTTCGACATGCCTGCTCTAGACTCAGATTCCTATATAATCTAACCCATTATTAAAAAAGTTATCTAAAGAGATAATAAATTGTAGTCTGTCATCTCAGCACTATGTAAGCTATTCCATATAATTGATGCAGGATTGGTTGGAACGAAATGAAAAGAGAGCCGAGACGACATCAACAATAAAACATTGGCGAAATTCCCATTTATAAGGGATAAAAATGCGAGGGACGGCTTTCACCTCGGAGTAAGGAGGGTAAGAACGGCAACAATAAAATCCCAGCTAGCATCTCTTCGTCTTCGGGAACTGGATAGCATAATAATCGATCGAGTCAAGTGATTGATGCGGACGGGAAAAGTTTTGGAAAACCAGAAGTAGAAAGAGAGAGACAGAGAGAGAGAGAGCGAGTGACCGGAAGATGGACGCTCAGATAAAAGTACAGGAAAATTGAAAAAAACATTAAACACATTTGAAAAAGCGATTGAAAATAATTTCAATGAGTGGTGTTTCACTTCTCATAATTATGACCCGCGCGAGAGTTTCATTTCTCTTTCTTATCGCCCGTCTGTCGTAAATAACATTGTATTTTTGATCACCCTCAAAAAAGCTCGCCGACTCGTTTTCCGAGTTATTTTTAGTTCGCGTGAAAACGTTGTCGGTGGAACAGTATATTTTAAAAATAATTGTCGATGTTTTTACAATTGCGTTAAACAATTATAAGATGTGAAAATTCTGCGACGAAATGTAAAATTTAGTCGAATGATTGCTAAAGAATCAATAACGGAAATTCATAATCTACGAAATGCGTATGGGTATAAAATGTCCTCTGAAATATTCGGTCCGATATCATGCGTTAACTGCAGAAACTGCACGAAGGCAATAACTCGGAAGTAGCGGATCAATATATGAGTAATTTAGACTGCTTTTATTGTAAAACTTCCGTTTGACGGTGAAAAATATAGATATCAGAGTAATTCAGAATTACCTCTTTAATAGCTTGTTTTATACCAGGGCCTCCGGAGCTATGAAGGGCCTTAAGGATACAATGGTACTTACAAGTCTACAATTAGTGCTCGAAATTTTACATTTATATTTAAACAATAAAACGATTCTTATCAAAACATGTTTACCACATCAAATTGTAAAATATAAGAGGAGATCCTGTGGCTATTAACCGCGGTTAAATAATTATCTCTAGATGTTTTCTGCGTAATTTCCAATTTCATTTTGAAAAAAAGCTGGAAAGGAATGCATCTACGGAGTAACACTGGAAAAATTTCACTCGACCACGGCGCGCGTAAAATGGCTTTCGCTTTTTAGACGAAAAGGAAAACCTTTTTCACCTGCCAAGTGTTTTCTACCTTTTCGACATCTGAAGCCGCGAGTGAGCGAGTCGGAGAGTCTTAGCGAGAGAGAGAGAGAGATATAAAGGAATTCGAAACAAAAGAAGTGCGCCGGCCGCTTCTAAAGTGCTAAATGACCTTTTCGATCAATCATAAAAGCGGTCTCCCCCTCTCCATCCACCACCGTTCCTCATCACGCTGCAATTTATCTCGCCCCATTAAACGCATTACGCTCGCTCATCTCTTTTTTTATTCTCTTTCTATCCCTCTCGGCGGCATATAGAATTGCCGCCAATGACCTATCCGAAAAGCGCGGGAGATGTCGCGGGAATCCATCGCGATGAGAGCGAAAAAATGAAGAATGGTTTAAAAATAAAACGAAGAAGAATGGCGTAAAAAATTTTATTTGTTGTTGGAGACCTATGGGACGAGTGTAATGTAAAACAACCGGTCTCTTTTTACGTGTACTTATGTATTCGCTAGTTACATTGTTTCGCAACAGGTGATATGAATCTCTTCAGCATTACATATGAGAGAGGTTTATCGTCGCTCGTCATATCGTGGGAAAGGAAACAAGTTAATCTCGCCGCGTTACCTTTTAAATCGTTCTCTGAAATATGGAAATTTTGGTGGATGCTTGGTTTTTTCACGGTAATGGGTCGACGGGTTATATTATGTTATTATGACCATATCTTAAATTAAATCGTTTCAATCGTCTCATCCTATAACAAATTGATGTTTCGATTAAACTGCTTGCATACTTGTAAATATACTTAATTATTGTTATGAATACACGCAAAACAAAAACGTTATAAAGACTCGCACCCGGTATGTAAAGTTTACAGGTTCATTTCCCAGCATCGACATTTTTTAACCATTATGTTCTAATTTTATAGCATACAAATCGTATTAAAAGCAATGGGTTTTTTAATCATATATTAATTTTTATGTAAAAAGTCATCCAACTAAGTACATACCTTCAAATTTCAATTTATTCTCCGCATTTATATCTGTAATTAAAAGACAAAGATTCGAGTGTATGGAATAACTGACACAAATTATACTGTTTAACCGGCCCGTCTATAACACGGTGGATAAGTTACGAACAAGCGCCGTGCATGGAGAATCCGTGCTTTGTGAACCTGTCTCCACATAGTGAAAGGAGGATTGGGTTCCATACATCTTCAGACACCCTCCTTCAGATCCATAATTTCAAAATCTGTATTCGAAGCACATATTATACAAATAGATTGTTGTTGTCGATTATTTATGCTTACAAACAAAGCACTTGGCCCCTCCATAATCTCTTCCTCACTCAGCAGTATAGTATCCCGCATCCCAGGTCCGACCAAACCGCGTTCATAAAAACCCGCGTTATCTGACTAATTGGTATTATAGCGAATACGTGTTAGAAGAACCCGTGTTCTAGGCTGGCCAGGTGTAATCGGTAGATTTATTCCAAAATAGCTTTATCTTCCAGTTTCTGCAGTAGATATCATCTCGCGAAATTTTACGCAACTTATGTATCACGCTCTAAGCGACGCATTCTGTTTTATCATCCGCACTCCCTGCCATGATTCACACTCTTGAATAATACCATCAGCTCGGAAATGACACGGGGGCCTGGATAATAAATTAATCGCGGATAATAGAAACAAATTCAAATCCCCTCGGCGTCGCTTTAGTCTGGATCACCTAAAACCCCGATGCATCGCTTTTAACACGTACCCCGCCCTCTTTACGTCTTTATTTGGCAAATTGTATAAATAAGAAGAAGCGCGTTTGCCGAGGCACGCGCCATCGGACCATTTCGGTCGCGTGCCCCTATTACGGCAGGAGTGGGGTGGAGGGAGGGGGAGGGAGGTTATGGGGTGGCGGAAGGTGGTGGGGTGGCGGGAGGTGGTGGGGTGGCGGGAGGTGGTGGGCGGGGATTAAAAGAGGGAGGGGGATGTGCGAGTCGGTTTGGGATGGGTTGTGTGTGCTTGCATGTGTGTGTGTGCGAGTGCGTGTGTGCGTTTGTAGTTGTTGCGGCTTATAAGGAGACCGAGGGGACTGTGGCACGCGCAAAGAAGGGGCATAGACGCGAGTAAGCGCGAAGGACACGCCCGTGCTCTGGGCCAGGCCTAATTTCCACCTACTTAAGATCCATCTAAGGATCGGACGGGAATATTTAAAATAGGCTTCGGACCCGCGTTCCCGTTTACGGTTACCGTATCGTGTTTTGATACGCCCAATGTGTGTCTTATATTAACTCGGTTGCGCGCACTTATAGAGCGGTGATTCCTACAGTCTTAAAAAGGTTGTTAAAAACCGCATGGGTGTTCCGGTTACGAAGTAGTCATCAGTGTCGTTTCGCCCGTCGTTGATCGTAATCACTTATTCGATTTCGAAATTACGTGCGTATTTTTCCAATAACTTACTGCGTGGTTTACATTGATGATATGTGTTATATTTATTCGACTCTATATTTTTATTATTTATTAAATGAAAAAATTATAATTTAATAAGAGCACTAAGAAACTTGAGTGCATCATCTGCCCTACAGTTCAGCGCAATTTTGATTGGCAATTGGCTTTCGGTGATCACTTTCTCGATTTAAAAGTGTATTTTACTATCTTAAATTGTTTTTTGCGTGTAAGCAAAATTATATGTTAAATCCTTATAATAAGAGACTACAATTAGGCAGTAAAATTCTTTATGTTTCAATTATCTCATGTTTAAAATATAGCTTTCGAGTTTCTTTCCTAGTTTTTGCATTTAATAAATCCCTTAGCTTAATTTTCAATGTTTAAAATAGCTCACGCGTAATTTTTATATCACATTCCTAATGGAAAAAAATTAAACTTGAACTAAATCCCGTAATTTAATAGCCCGAAACGTTTTTACTACGACTGAATGGGCTCCTCTATCAAGAACGCTATGATACCTCAGAATAATCATATTAACGTCACGCTGCTAATCTTAGGAGGCGGACAAAAGATTGGCCTAACCGGAAATTAAAACGAATGCTTTCTCGCAGCCATTATCCCCAACGGTTTGATGAACCGAACAGATCGAGGCTGCCGATAAAATAGGACGTAGGTAAAAATTCTCATAATTTAGAGATAGAATAAATTAAATAGGCGCGCACGAAACAAATGAAGCGCGTTTTGTGTTTGCCTCTTTCTCTCTTTGGTAACCGGTAATGCGATGGTAACGGAACGATAAGGAGCCATGAATGAAAAACGGGTCAAAACTTCTGAGGGGAACCGCCTGCCGCTCGGAGGCGTAAAAAATATATTTTTTTCCCTCCTTATTGCTTCGTTTTCTGGACCGTGATTTCTGTTTTGGGCGGAGCGTCTCTGCAATTTCACCGTAGCACTTTGCTTCGGTGAGATTCCAACCTAATATTTCCATCCTTATACTCGCATTAAAGTTCCTCTTACTCCGAAAACAGCGGCTCTATTTTTCTTATCTCGCGCTTCGCTTCTGGGAGAAAAAGACCATCTTACACCCGCGTAGGACTTCTTTTCGCCCCCTCCGTCAGTTTATTTTTTCCGATCGGGCCCCTCCACCATCGAAGGAAGACTTGATTATGCTCGACCATTAATTCTTAAAGTTTGTGGTCGGCTCAAAAACCTCTTCCCTGTCCTTCGGTTTACCTTTCGTACCCTTCCACTTCTTAAAAAAAACCCTTCAGATCCAATTCCGATTCCACTTTCGCCCCCACCTCACGCATTCTCCACTCCAACCCACTTCACGTCAAATAAATCCGCAGAAAAGAAATCACACTTCTTTTCATTCCTTGTCCATCGGGAGGACTCCTAATGGATCTTATCGTCTTTTTTGTTTCCATTATTGACCGACAGAGGCCATGAGATGGACTTTTTTCGTATTCTGTCATTCAAGACTTGCGTCCAACCGTTTCGTCGTCTCGCAAGCCTTATCTGAGAGCCTGTCTCGATAGTTTTTATAATTTATTGATGCAAATAAAACTTCGATTTTGGATTATGTAGCCTGTCTCGTTTCGATTGTTTAGATATCTTCTTAATTTTCTATCGATTTTCATGGAACGAAAAATTAACGAAGTAATTCGGTAAATTATAAAACTATCAGAATTTATTCTTCGATATTTATCGCCTCCCGCCAGGATTTCATTAATTATACCCTGGGTTGTTTTGTTGTTGATGTAGTGGAAATTTTCATTATAGTGAGACGGATTATGTTATTGAATTGACATTTGGTGACATTCTTTGAAACTAATTTCCTTGGTATATTTTTCCATTCTGAAATGTATTCTATCTACGAGTATATCTATATATACCAGTTTTCAAGTATAAATGACATATACTAATTTTTCAAGTCTATCAATATTATAGTTCTATTTAATATGAATTATTCAATGTCGAACGTTTATGGACGTTTTTTGACAAAAATAGGGCATGATGATTTTTAACGAAACAAGCCATTTTTAGAATTTTTCATAAATGTTGATAGCCAGCGCCAATAGCGGTCAGTATATCAAATTAATTTTCCTACGGTTTAGATAAAATGAGAATTTTTCTTTAAATTACGACGGTCTTAATGGTGTAAAATGAAAACAGCTTAGGTTTTATTACGGTAAAACGTTGTAAAAATGAGAAGCGGTCGGCTTTTAGTGCGGAAGGAACCAAGGATGCTCGCGAGAGAGCGAGGGCGGACGTACTGCTTTAAAAATGGATGAGATTTAACCGTCGAGACAAAGAGGAAAGAGGCAGGTGCGAATGTGGTTCCTAAGAGATGCTTTCCAAAGCAGGTAGCGATGAGAACACGGACCTTTTCTTGAGAGGTTTGGGGAAGATTGCTCTCACTCCCTAAAGATGGAAGGATTTGGGTCGCCTTAAAAACTTTCTGCTTTTAGGTTTTGTCTAAGTAGACATGACGCGGACGGAACTATTTTACGCAGCTAAATGACGCCGGGCAATTATAATCTTGAGGATGGAATTTCAAATTTGTAATGAACTTAAATAATTGTGCAAGCATCCATCTCTTCCGAAGAGAAAAATTGTAATTATATTTTAAATCCTTATGGAGGTAATTTTTTTAGTGAAAAGTTTTGTGTAGAATAAATAATGTTTAGACTTTTGTTAAAGCTATCGTCGCTTGAAATTTTCTCTCAAGCTTACGCTAAAGTGTCAAAACTTCCATTCGGCTAAACTATTGTTTTAGATTAGTTTTAATTAGAATAAATCTTATATGATGCTTGAGTTAAACTTGCTACCTAATTCATGTAAACACCTGTCAATCTTAGTGCTTGTAAAGGTGCACAGACGAGGAAAATATGATAAATTTTTACATTAGCTTTTTCTTGATATCTCGATAACAGTGTACTAGACGGATATTCTAAATCAAATTAATAGATCTTATTGCGTAATCATAGATAATAATGAGTATTTTTCGCTGCGCCTTGAGAAAGGTATCGAATGTGCTTGGCTTTTAAATTGGTTCTGCAGCTGGAGGCACCTTGTTATTCGCTCAAGTAATTGTCTTGGTCTCCGGTGACTTCAACGCCCGTTCCCACGCTAAGCCGCAGGTGCAAATGTCGAAAATAGATGGAGACCGCGGGGATAAGAATGTTGAAGCGGAAGAATACGCTTTTAGTCTCGCGTTGAAAAATTGGTGGTGGAAGAGTCTCCACAGAGATCAAAACATATATATTACGTCTTCCCTATTTCAGTTTATTTTCATTCGAGGAAACACCTTCAAGGATATTGTTGGATAATAAAAATTTACTCAGTCATTAGCCGTTTCGTGATTAATAAAGGAATCTAAATTAGTTTAATTTACTAGTCTGTGTTAAGCATTCAGTTATACCACTGATAGCAACATTTTTTTAATTTCTACAATATATTAGGCTCGATGTAGGAATAATTTAAGGAGTAAAACAACCGAGTTTTAAAGACAAGTTTGAATATATGCGTTCCCGTGAAAATCCACAATTATAGCTTTTAAAAACATTTATGCTTACCCAAATGCGTGTGTATTTGCGTGTTGGGCTAATTTCTTAGTAAGTTAAGGAACTTAAGGTAAAAAATACCATTACTCGCAGGGAATATTTTTGAGTAGTATGACCTCAAAAGAATGCATTAAACAAATTGAAGGCAACGCATCCCTTCGAAAAGTCTCGAACCCGTGATCCTTGATGCCCCGGAGGCACGTTATTTCGAAGCTTAGTAATTTTTTTCCTCCCAGCTTTCCATCGCTCATATCCCGTCTGATAAATTCGCTGCCCCTTTAATGGAGGTATTGACGTATTGATGTTTAAAAAAAGTGGAAGACCTGTCAGTGCACAAAACTGACTCAAGAGGCAGGGAGCGTGTGTCTTATTCCTCGATACACTTCCTCTTTTCAATTCTGCCTCTGTGTCTTTCTTTTCCACGCCGCGCCTGTCTCGCAAGGAGATATTTCGAAGAGCCAGACACATCCAATGCTCCCTCACTCGCAGGTATAGGGAAAGAACGTAAAAGAAAAAGAAGACGGCGATAATAAATTGCCGCCTAATTCCCGGAACGGAAAAAAAGGATCGACGAGTGCTGCCATCTCTCGTTCGAAAGACGTAACAGAGTGTTGAACCACGAACATCCATCTCCTTCGTAGCTCCTCTACGTACGTCCAAACCAGGATGTTACACAGCGAGAAGAACACGCTTCGAAGAGGGCCAGCCATTATAATCGCCTTAAGTCGATCCGCGGCAAGAGGCCCGGCCTCTTATCGTCCGAGGCGGTTTTAAGAAACTGATTTTTAGACAGCGTGAAATTGATATTGCATAAACTCTCCAATAGGCGTTCATTAATAGTCGAATCTGGATTACGGTCACGATGATATATGGTCCAAGGATGAGAGGAACGCCTTTCAAAATCAACCGAAAGCATAAAGCGCGATTGATTGGATCACGTCTTCCGATCGCATTATTTCAAAGTTATTGATGTTTTCTGTTCGACTTGGAATATTTTTTTATGGGCGTTTCCACGAATTCAGTTTCTTAAAGGAGGTGATCGCGTGAAATTTGTACACGAATTAGACACATCGTGAAATTTTTTATTACTATATCTCTCTATTTCTAACGTTTTTGAGACTCATACTGGCGCGAAACAGAAAATATCTCCGTGCCGTTATATTCATCCGTTTGGGAATACGTCAAGTTGAAACAAAACTTATCCAAATATCTCGTGTGACTGACTCATCTCTTCGAATGGAATTTCGAAAAAAGTGAAAATAAGACGCTAAACGAGCGGGCAAACTTGAAGCGTTTTTCTGCGAGAGTGTTTCTTTCAGATGTAAATCCTGATCCATTAACTGCTTATTCAGTTCACATCCACTTCCTCACACTCTTTTGTAACACACTCTTGTAAACATTGGTTTTAGAAGGGATTTTTTTATATCCGTATTAATGACTTATCTCGAGTCGAGTCCAGCCAATTTTATCAACTTAACCTAGAGGCTTTTGAGTCGTCCGGTTCTTTTCCTTTTACCCTTTTATTTTGAAAACTCGTAGCGTCAGCCACACAATACAAGGCAGCGGAGAGATCCGGGTCCCGACTGTGGAAAATATGGAGAATATGAATGTAAGAAATTAGGATGGGAAAGGAAGTTATAGTATATCATTTGGGAACGGGAACGATGGCGCTGAAGAACAACTGGCGGTGAGACGCGTGCCATAACGCTCGCTTTCATAACAGTAGAGAGCGTATTTTTTATTATTAAAATTCCGTCGTCTTCTGGTAGATCGTAAACATTCCAACCTCACGTGAATAAGTAGTCCCTTAAATATTTTCCCCGGGAATGGAAGTGGTTGGGGCGATTCGAATGAGAGATTACCTCGCGGTTAGGTGCTTGCGGGAGGTATTTGTCGGTGGAGTGGACGACAGAATAGACGTCCTTTCATGAAAATGTAATCCACCGACACCTCTTATTCCTCCCTTGTGGCAGAGTATATTTCGTTACAAACAACCCCTACTTCGTCCTCCTCATGTCTCGATCTTTCTCTCTCTCTCTCTCTCTCTCTCTCTCCCTCCCTCTTTCCCTCTTTTCTCTCTTCCTCTCGCTCCCTCCCTCTTCCTCTCTCTCTCCGTTCTCTCTCTCCTCTCCCTCTCTTTCTTCCTATCTCCATCTCTCTTCCTCTCTCTCCCTCTCTCTCTCCTTCTCTCTCCCTCTCACTCCCTCCCTTACTCCCTCTCTCACCCTCTCTCCCTCTCTTTCCCTCATTTTCTTTCCCTTTCTCTCTACCTCTCTCTCCCTCTATCCCTCCTATCTCGCTAATATTTTTCCTACCCATGAAACAACATCGCTTCTCGCATCTTTTCAGGTCGCCCTCATATCTCTCGTTTTTTCTCTCATTCTTTCCCCTAAAAATTCTTCCTCGCCTCCATTCTTGTTTCCCAACTTCCTTATCCAGAGGCAAAGGAATTCTTCCTCTCACGAATTCGTTTCTTTTTGTTTCTTTTTATTCGGACCAACTTTTCTATTTCTCTTTACTCTCTTGCCCTTTATGAAAGTGAGATGGGAAAGAATCTTAAAGCGGGAACTGTGTATCTATCTCAGAATGAATTCTAATTTTTCTTCGTCTTCTGTATTTTCTCTCCTTTCCCTGCTCTAATTTCTCCCACTACCCGGCACTCTTTCCTTTGCGTTACTCCTTGTATTTCATTTTTGTTTCTCTCATATCACCTTCTCTTGTACTCTTCGACTCTTAACTATTATTCGTCTTTTCTCTCTCCTACTATAGAGACAAAATGCATGCATGCTCTTCACAGGCTATCATTCATATCAGAATAAAGTGCAAAAGAATCGAGATGTCCATATTAACCAGGAAAGGAGAGATTTGCCTGTGTAAGGAGCAATACATTTATTTTTTATATTTATTCTTGCTAATACTTGAAAATATGCCAGACTCTCTCCTCTTTCTGGTCTGTTTGGATCTCTTCTCCTCCTCACTTGGCGTTCTGAAGGTTTGAATGGGCAAGGAGAGAATTGGGGAGGGAAGGGACAATTTTTGTAGCATATTTCACCTCTGTGTTTCTCACATTTTTCATTTCCCCAAATGGACTGAGAACTTGAAGTATTTCAGCACGCGTTTTGGAGACATGCCGCAGAAAAACAAAGGTTTCCGTGAAGGAGAGAGGAACTGGATGTAGAAGGAGGAGGTCGAAAGTGAGACGGTCGTTTTTTGAATGAGATGCTTCCGAGGTTTTTGGTCGATACTACTTCATGCGACCGGAATTTTGAAACATTCGAGTCTTTCGAGGCATTTTTACACTTCATTGGCCAATTATTTCTGACGAATTACCGAATTGCCACAAAAATATTTCGGTGGCGATCATTAAATAAAAAAACCGCCTCCTTTTGTTACATCTTCAGAATGTTAAAGTATTAAGTAGAAGTATGACTGTGTTCCAGTTTGCTTGGGGAATATTTAATTTGAAAATAAACGAAAAGGTATGAAAGCCTACTACGCAGTGATTACTAACACCTTTTCTCCTTGATATATTTAATGTGCAATAAAGTTTGTCGCAGTAATTTTTAAAATCTATTGCCAATTATTTCATTGCCTTCTTTACTGTCTGAAAAGGACACGTTAGAACCCGAAAGTTTGTAAATTAGTTAATTGAGATTTGGAAATGCTTGCTAATTGCTTAGATTTCCAAGGCATCGCCACACAATAGCTGTTTCCAGTTTAAAATATTATACTGAAAGACATTTGTAGTTTTACTGTAACATGACGACATAATGACTTTCTTCCCTCATATCCCAGAATCACAGGGAGCATTTCCTTCGATGGATGATTTTAAACGCTCTTTAGTTTAACGCGCGTATTGCGCCAGCAACTTTTATGACAGCTTTATTCTTTAAATTAATATTATACATTCAGATAATGTTTTACTTTTCCGATCTCGTTTTTCGGTTTATTATTAACTATGTATCGAATTAATAATGCCATACCGACTTTAACTTTATTTTTGAAAGTATCATTTGTTGGTAGTAATCAGAGATATCTTACTAGTTAAAATGCACATTCATTTATTTTCATATATTTTTAAAATGTCGATTTCTGATATTTCATCCATCCTGCAGTTTGCTAAACCTAAATCGCCTGTCGGAACCGTAACTGTAGAATCACGATGAAACAACGGCTCCAAGAAGCGACCCAATACAAAAAAGTCCATTTAATTCCTCTTGGAACCAAATTATAATTGCTACCGTGGTCCTTACGTTCCCTGTCCCTAGAGTGTCGCTCGGGGCATTGTGTTTGGAATTTGCTCATGTGTTTTTTCTTCTTCGTTTCCAGAGGTCGTTCACACTTATCCTACATGCGCTGGACCTGATCAACAGCACGATACCTGGTGAGTAATGAAATATGACATTACTTTCAATAATCTTAGAATAATGGTATAATAGTGAGATATATAGCTCTAATCTCATTTTTAATTGATGTTTACGTTTTAATTATATATATATATATCATTTTTATTTTATTTATTAAAAATCGGCATTAGTTTTTACGAAAATAATAGGAATCTCTCTTGTTTTTCCCCTTAATATTCAATATTTTCACAAAATTTGGTATCAAAAAAATTACTACACAAAGAGAGTATATTAAACCGTTTAAGAAAACATTTTGGAGTTAAAAAAACGACGGTATTTTTTACAGGAAATTTTTATTACCCGTATTAAGTACATATTGCCCGTTTTTCTATTTTACGTTATAACGCTGGTGCTCAAAACTGTTTGGTCCATTTGTTAACGTTCCCTTTCGATTTGTATACTGCTTGGTTAAGCCAGCACGACCTCCGGTAAAATTAATCTAGGAACATCGCCGCTCTGTTATTTAACAAAGTCAACCCCTTCTCTCCTTCAACCTCCCTCTCGAATCTCGATCAACAGCTACGGGATAAAAAAATGTATTTCTCAAAAAGCAACAAAAAAAGAAGTACCTATAGGTTCGACCCGTGCGTGTAAAAAAATACGTATAGAGTCGATCCAATTTATCGACTTCCCAAATCAATCGATCAAAAGTTATAAAAAGAAAAATCTTTACTGTGAGAGAGGCGAGCCTACCAATACAACTACCCGACCAACCACAGTGAATCAACTCCCGAATCAATCACTTATCCATCGGACCCACTAGGCGGCGCTCCTATTAAGGTTTGAGGCGGCGGCGGGAACTTCCATCGACGGAAAGCAAAGAGGGAGGGAGCTAGGCGGAAGGAGGAGGGAGGAAGGGGCTGGGCGGTAGATAGGCGAGGGGGAGGAGGAGACGAGGTGCTCCGCGCTCGTCATCTGTCATCGCCCACTTGTATCAAGGGAGAGCGAAGGAGTAGAGGCTGTCTCGAAGAGAAGAGAAAGAGAGAGAGGCCCGGGAGGTGAGTTTTGGGACCCACCTCCGCTCTCGCGCTAGATCACGACTCCTCCGGTGGGCCCTGTAGGAGGGAATCTGATGTAGCGGCCGAGGGCGATGGTGTTTTGTTTGGGCGGGAAAAATACCCCGCCTTCTATCTTTCTTTTTTTAAGGGTGGAGTTGAAGTAACGTCGGGACGGTGGAATCGGTGGCAAATGCAATTCAATGTCCATTTCGTGATGGAGATGAAAACGGTTGCTCGAGCTACCTAAATTCCTCTTTCTCCAGCTGCTCCCGTTGGGAACCTTCCCCTAGTTATCCGCTCTCTTGGCTTCTCCGTGTTTTCCCGGCGATGGACTGTGGAGAGAACGATGCGTCGAAAAGGCACGCGGAAAAATGTTCATTGGCAATTTATATCGATTTAACTAGATCATCTTCTTGTGACGGCCATCTCTCCGAGGAGGAGGTCCTAGGTTCGATGCGATCTCGTTCTTAGGTATATTTGGGTTTTGATGAAGCCTTGCCATCCCGCCTTATTTAACAACATAATTATCTCATCCATAAACTAGACTAGAAATTTCCCAGAAAAATCAAGTTCGTAGCTGGAAAGAAATGTGTTGTTATAATTTTTGGTATCTTTATAATTGTGTCGAGACAATTTTCAACGGAAAAATTGACGCGCGATTCAATTTTAACTATACGTGAAATTCTACGTGAAGGTTCCGAGATTTAGATTGGATTGTTAAATATGTAACCATTATCTTTGGTTATTCCTTTGGTCTAGCCAGCATTAACCTCATTTTGAAGCATCTGAAGCTACTGAGATAGTACCACCATAAAAGTAATTCTTTTGGTTAATGATTGCTTAACAATCGGATAGTGTATCATACGCTGTACGATCTCGATATTTGGTCTCATATCTCATATTCGAAGTGAAATTGAACCAGCACGCCTTTGTCCTCTTATCTGAATTGCCAAAGGATTTAATATAATTTAATCTTTAGATCATTCGTGATAATTTACCTTAAAAAAATAAAACGTAAAATTCTCGTCCTCGATGGAATGTAGACATCTCAAGGCCTTGTTACAACATAAAATAAACTTTCGTGCCTTATCAGTTTAACCAGTTCAAACAATCGATACGGGAATAAAAAATTCAATCCACAGCGATTTGCATAGACCGGAACAAACCGTTATCTCCCGAAATTTCACCATGCGAGAGAGACAAGGGAGAAGTAGAGGCAAAAAGGGGGTAGGAGAGAAAACGGGGCGAGGGAGGGAGAACGAGAGGGAAAATCGGTATAAGAGAACTCTTGGAGCTCCTTCTCTTCCCTCTCTCTCTCTCTCGCTCTGACTGACTGTTTTTTATTAAGTGTGACCCCGAGGGGGAACACTTACCGTGAAAACCCGTGTTCGAGAACGTGGCTGAGGAGCCGAAGCGAGCCTTATGGGTATTATGAGAGGTAGCTTAGGTGTCGGAAAGGAAGAAGATGAGACACGAGAGCACGAGGAGTGGGAATGGGGGAGAGGGAATGGAAGGATATAACAGGGGGAAAACGGATAGGCGTGGCAGAAAAGTTCTCGAACGCAGGGGCAATTACGTCCGCGCCCGGGGCGAGGCAGGTCCCCCTTTCTCTCTCCCTCTGCTTTGGCTACGGTCTCGTGGCGTCTGCCTTGCCTCCTCGCGCGCCTGCTACCGGTAAAGCTCCCGCCGTCGCCGGACGCGTTGCATTATGGGGTGGTGAAAATGGCGGCCCCTCGGGGTAAGAGCGGCAAAGTAGGAGGCCGTAAGATTTATTGAGGTTTATCTAGCTTCTCCCTCAACTACCACTCTCCACCTCGTTTCCTCCTCCTCGTAGGCCTTTCAAAGTTTGTAAGGGAATTGGCCGTGAAAGTCTTAAGGGAAGCCGATTTGCTCGTCAATTTTTTCCCCTCAAGAGACGAGACGAATTAATGGTACGGAAGCGGGGTATATGGTTTTCATGATTTGTAAACCTCATCCTCCTGAAAACGATAGCGACGGTTTCATGGCAATTTACGTCGCGGACAAGCACATGCAATTCAATCTTTTTTGCTCGCATGATGGAAAGGAGATCATAAACACGTAAAGAATATATACGACCCTCATTATCAAATCGTGAGAATTTGTATTATGAACTTACATTCGTTGATCGTCTAGCGTGGAAGAAACTGACGTCAGAAGGTCAAGTTTGAACCTTCCATTTCTTATGTTGCGGAATATCTTCACGTGTCGCTCTCTGTTTCTGTTTTTAATTAATACGTGACCGTTTTAATTCATTAATAAGGGAAACAAATTGATCTAAATCGAAGAATTATATATTCATGAAAATATGCCATTATATACATTATTTAATAGAAGTGACGCAAATTCGATATAAATGCAGATATCAACGTCACCCGAGGGAAATGAGCTTTCATATTAAAAATAACACCTCGCAGCGATGCGAACCTTTTGGTTTCTTCCACGAAGTATGATCCTTTCATCGATAATTCACTCCTCGCTTCGGATAAAAAAAAAATAAAAAAGATCCGACCCTCCTTCGAACGTCGCCTGCGTTCTAAAATAACGATTCCAGCAAAAAGCTAAATAAGAGGCAGAGAACAAACCAAAAGAAATCGCTACTCGGAAAAATTCCCGAGAGAAGTAAGTATTACGCCGTCCCTGTCGCATCGCGAGCAAGAAGAAGGAAGGAAAAACTTTTTTCAGACGCCGGGGAAGAGGGTAGGAAAATAAAAAAAGATAATATCTTCAGTCAAGGTGACGAAGACATTCGCAATCTCCTCATCCATCGATAGCACCTGCGAAGCCGTTTCGCGGAGATTGGAAAGAGAGGGTTGAGGATGGAGGCGGTTAAGTGGAGTGAAAGAAGAGAAAAGAGAGTGTGGGAGATTGTCCTGGGATGAGAAGGAGGAATGAGAAAGAGAATGCGTTAAGTCGTTATGTTCAAAAGCCGTGGTAAATCTATAAGCGATTCGAGACGCCTCGTTTCTCCCAAGCGCACCTAGATTTCTTATATTAAGAATTAACAATTCTTCCCCGGGAGATATATCTGTGGCCTGCGAAAAACGCTCTTCGCCTGTTGGAAATCACTCGTCTTTCGATGAGTGTCCGTTGTAGTTATTTTTTAATCGTTATAATGCGTGTGGAAAGGTGCGTAGGAAAGGCACGGGAACAGGGTATGAGCGTGACCGCTTTAATTGATTTGCATCCCGCTCCTTGCATTCGAAACTCGTAGGGAAGTAATGTATTATTGTCGGCTGGTCGAGAGTTACGGGTTTCAAAGCGCTGGGTCTTGGGTTTGAATGCGTCCGTGGTATAATGGATGTCAGTGATACGTTTTCATCTCTTATTAGCCACAAACTATCGCACAAAGTGTCTACCTATGATCGTAACTGGCGTTAAACCAAGGTATCAGATCAATCTAAACGACATCATTTTCCATAATAACTTAGCGGATGTGAATGTTCCCATAAGAAGCATGATTTCCCTCCCTCCCCCCCTCCCGAGTTCGAGTTCTCTGTTCACCATACTGTTGCTTATTCAACATACATCAACTCTAAAATCTTTTAACTTGCTCTAAACCCAAGTTTAAATATGGAATCGGTTAATATAAATTTTTAATCGCGCCGCAGATTTTAGTGTCGCGATACCTTATGCGTAAATTTGCATGCGCGAAAAAGTTAGCGAGAGAGATTTTTCGCATGAATTTTCCTTAAGTTAATGGTGAATGTAAAGTGATTGACACATCTACACTCTTAAAAAAGAGGTTTTCAACATGGTGGTAAAATATGAGAGTGATCTCGTTGAATCCCGTTCATCCTGCCCGAGCAAAGTTGTTGTCCTTGAACGAGTATCTGCAAAACTACCCCTTGAATTTTTCAGCCACATTAAAGTTACGCCAATAAAAATGTTATTAACGCGTCAATGGACGTTATAGAAAGTGCGCATTCCAAAAGGACACGCAAAAATGCATTTCGCTTCGTGATAGACGCATCGAAATTTTCGTTTTTTTTAATACGCCAGCACATTAATTTCACATCTTCAAAATTAAGGCGCAATCTTCACTCTCCTCTGTTACCTTATTCAAACTGGTATGTATTTAACACAGTAGTCACAACTCTGGAAAACGCATCAAGAATCTACTGTCTCCTCCCGCTCCTTGTTTTAACTCTTCCACGGCCAATGAATTATGATTTTTCTGGCATGGTTCTTTTTTTATCGCTTCCGAGAAGTTGCGTATCGTTGAAGCAGCAGGTGGAATCCGAATGCCTCTTGTAATTCTCCAACAGACTGCCAGGGTCATAATTCCCGCCCTAATCACCAGCGGTTATCGACTGGCCGCCATCTTGCTTAGTGCATCCCGAAGCAAAATCCGTGTACCCGGTTCTGCCTCCTGGACTGACCATTTTTTTGCCCGAATATTTCTAACCGAACTGGTATGAGAGAAGAAATAGTCTCCAAGACTCCATAAATGAGCCTTCTCGGAAGATAAATGAAACAATGGAAGGAAATATCGCGAGAGGAGACCGGCAATTATCGTGCAATAAATTTATAACGAAACGAAAGAAGTGGTTTTGTGCGGGAAAATGAAATCCTCCGCATTGTGATGTATGCATATGCCAATAAGATATTCGTTTATGTAAATTGTTTGTTTTCTCACACACCGTGGATTTTTCTCGTTTAAGCGTTCAATTTCAATTCGATGCCGCTATTTTTGCGTCCTGAATTTATTTCAAGTCTATGCAATTATGTATATATTTTTTGGGTCTGTTTGGCCTCTGTGTATGAAATGCCATGTCCGTATTTTCAATTGTTTGGAACGCATACGTCCTCCATCTGCTCTATTTATTAAGGTTAACTTAAATAAAATTCTAAATATATATTTCATTAACTAAAGATATTCCCCGAGCACGGAAGTGCATTTTGCTTTCGGATAGGGAATGTATCATCCTATTAAATTCAGTACTGTTCAAGAGTAATCCTTCACTTTCAAATTAGCTAGCTTTTCTTTAATGGTTATTCGTAGAATTTCGTATCTGGTATTCTATTTTCATTTGCGTTTGTGTATTCGAACAAAAGTCATCAATCGATCGTTAGTCACGGATTTCTCGTTTATTAGCATTACAAGATAATTCCTTGTACACCTAACGACTGAATCGAATCAAAAGAAATTGAAATCCATCAAAGTGTGAAATTGCTCCTCCGTGATTATTTATTCAAGTGCTTATTTGACAAACTGGAAGCAAGTTACATCAAGTTTTGCAGTTATTACAGCTGCAGCGAGCATATGAAAGTGTTCACTGGAATATTATCAGGATTCCTTCGTGGACCATAGAATATTAGTTTCTATGGTTTAATAGGAGATGGTCTCTAGCCTGTCTCTTTCAGCGGAATTCAAAAAGCACTCCGTTAAATGACAGCTATTACGAACATAAATCATCCCCAGTATTACTTTTTACGGCACACGTAATTAATGGTTATCGTTTGACGAGCGTTTCAAAACTTCATTTTTCTTTCGGTCTTTTCTTAACAAACTCAATTGAAATTGTTTATGAATGCTAAAGATGCTTATGATGGCAAGGATCATCACCATTTAACTCTTTTAACCGATGTGATACAGAATTTTCATCGTTAAATCTTTGTATCTTGAAGCATGGCGCCGAAAATTTCACCATTATTTTGAAACGCTTAGTTTAAGGAGAATCCCATTAAATTGCTTCACATACACTTTCCAACTCTCATTTTAGTTATCTCGATTTTATTTCTAAATTATCAATATTTATTATATGCTAAGGCATGATGCATTATTTTGCGTTCATATTTACATGAAAACTTTCTATATAAATCTGCGCAGCTAATGTATTTTTTATCCATAAATTTTTTTGTGGATATATGCTTTTATTCAATATCGCATTCTTATCATTGCAGGTTCTGAAATGGTAATAGAGGAGGCGACTTATTCTGGAATCATACTGCCGAGCTCTGAGTGGCATACTCTTAACCACAACGGAAACACGGCGAGAATAATATACAGAGTTAGGGTCCAATGTGATCCGAACTACTACAACGCCACCTGCACCAAATTCTGTCGTCCTAGGAACGACAAGTTTGGTCATTACATCTGCGATAAAAACGGAGACAAGGAGTGCATAACAGGCTGGAAAGGAATCAACTGCGAAATTGGTGAGTTATCGTTACAGATATGGATCTAACATTACGGCAAGTGGTTCGGGGCTTATGCTTTTGCATACAGTAAATATTACAAATATACGAGCTACATCTCTCGAACGACCTTCAATAATTCAGGAGTGGAACAAAATTTAATACGGGCCTATTTCAAAATTTAACAGTCAAAAGTAAAACTTCTCTGCTTTGATTATGCGTGATTTTTATTTATCTTAAAGAATAATTTCAATAAATTCTTAATATATGTACTATAAGGTTAACTTAAATGTTAATGTGAATAATAAGTTGCTTTTATGAAGTACTGCTGTAAATCTTAAACCTCTGCCTTGAAAGATGACAAAATTAAGTGTTATATAAAGTTCGAGCTATTTAACTTCGAGTAAACGTATTTAATTTTTGAAAATTAAAAAGGGTTTCTGCTCACCCAAAGATCTGCATTAGCCAGAGTTTGGTAAATTATTTAAATGTTCGCGATGACAATTAGTTTATAATTTATAAGCGCAAACTTCCGATCATAGGAAATTCATAGTAACTCGCGCCAATTTTCCTCCCTTATTTGGTAACAAAAGTGTTCCTCTAATGTAAGCTGGATTTCACTGCGGCTCGGCGTGGAGCGAGAAGCATCAATCATTTTCAACGTCACAATATTTCAAACCCATTCCCCGCGGTTCATATCTTTTCCATACTCCTCCTCACCGAATTCGAGCCTCCCCCACCCCACCTCCGGCCTCCAAAAACTTCCCTCAGAAAACCCTCACCCTTATCACCATCCCCCTTCCATCGACCTACCCTCGAAGCAACAACCCACACGCCAAAACTACACCCGAAAAACCTCCCACGACCTCCCCTTCAACCTCCACCACCCCCCTCTCCTTAAACACCGAGAAAGAAGAACAGAACGAATTCTAAAACGTATCTAACCCGACCCCAACGGACCCCTTTTTTTCCCTTCCTTTCCATCCGCCCCAGCAGTCGCTTGTAGTACGTGGACTGAATACATGAAAGCGTGGTTAGAATCCGAGACATTTTCCTCCATTCTCCTATGAGCCATCACCATACCGCGATCCCATATAAGGAGGAAATTCCCCCGGGATGAAATATTAATCCTCCTCGGGAGGAAGAAATTGATTTCGAACCTTAAATTTCTTTTTTTCTTTAAGGAGCTCGAACTTTTACCGAGACTCGGTCCACTCGACGAGGCTTAATAGCTCGTATAAGTTTTTTTCCCTCCTTGTCTAAACACATCTGGTTCAATATTTGTTTTTCTTTTTTTTTCTTCCGTCGTCTTTTGTTAATTAGTGCCGGTATTTGACTGCGGGAATGAGTTATGTGTAGGTCGATGCTCATTTCCGCGTCAAATTAATCTATTTTTAGCGATTCGCTCTAAAAATAACCATTAATCCTTTGATTATAGAGCAGTGTTTTCCAAACTTTTTCTGGGCGCGACATCCTTATTCACATACCAAAAACGCGAATCCCCCGTTCTTCATTTTTTAAAGTTTTTTTTACATTTATAAGTATGTAAGCATTAAAAATGTGTTATATTCATATACGTACTAGTAGAGACAGTATGTAATGATGTTGTATGGTGTTTGCTACTACTATATGGTTAAAAATAAAACGGTATAATTTTAAAAAGTCTTTATTCTTTTTGCTTTTAATGTGATAGTGTACTTGATGAGAATCGCATATAGTTCGAACATTGGGGTGAATAGTGGACAAATTACATTTCTTTATCACGCTATTTAATCGTTCTCGTCACATATTTAGTGTTATTTACAGTCATATATCTTTGTATATTTTTACGCAGTTTTTATTTCCGGAAGAATTTTAATTTATATTAAAATTTTCTTGTATATTTGTACATATTTTGCGTACATCTCGCGGCAAACCTTATCGCACGCACAACGCACAGTTTGGAAATCACCTTTATAGAGGCATAAACAGGATGGAAAAGTATACTCCATAAATGGAATACACAGAGATTTCAAAAGCATTCTTAATGGGAGATACGTATGAAACGGTATCGAAAGATTAGGCGATGCTCGAATTTTTATTCCCGAAACTATAAGTCGTAATTACATGGTCTCGGGGACTACCTTGTAGTAAATGTCTTTCTCTATCCAAATAATTTTTTTAATCTATACCTTACTGATAACATAAGAGCATGGGAGAGAAATATATGGATTTTTAATTGTTGTTCGCTGAGAGAACCGTCTTCGCGAACGATGTAAACAATATATGCGATGTTTTGCTCGGAATTTTCTCGAATTTTTTTCTCCGAAGCCATAACTCGTAATTATGTGGTCTCGATAACTATCTTGTAGTAAATCTTGTCCTCTATTCGAATAAATTTTCTAAACTATACCTCACAGATTATATAAAGGCGTGGTATAGAAAAACGTGGATTTTAATTGTTGTTTGCCGAGAGAACCGCCTTAGAGATCGATGTCAACAAAATATGCGATGTTTTGCTCGGGATTTTCTCGAATTTTTATCTCCGAAACCATAACTCGTAATTATGTGGCCTCGGGGACTTTCTTGTAGTAAATGTTGTTTTCTATCCGAATAAATGTTTTAATCTATATCTTACGTATCATATAAGAGCTAGGGAGAGAAAAGTTTGGTATTTCATTGTTGCTTGACGGATGCCATTTAACGAGATGATTATAAGTTTATTCAAGTAATTATGTAAAGTGGAAATTTTAAGTGACGGATTCAGTTCAAAATCACAATTGGGCGATAAATTTTAATAATAATCACTCATACTTAATTTAATTAAAATCCTTCAAGCTGTTTAGGAGATGAAAGTTACGACGGACGGATGGACAGACCAGACGTGCCCATAAGGCGTTCCGCTATTACCGCTTCGCTGGTAAAGAACGCCTAAAAAGAATGTGTGTGTATATATATATATATATATATATATATATATATATATATATATATATATATATATATATATATATATATATATGGATGTCAACAAGGTGTTGGGATGAGGAAACCCAGTGAGCACTCACCAATCAGACGACTTCAGGTTGGCGAGGCCCCGGGGATGTCGAAGCGACACACGTAAAATAACACAAAAACACAGAAACATCACAAACGTTGTTCTCTCTCTGTAGCTGAAGAAGGAGTAGTTCCGAAAGCTTTACGTTTGTGATGTTTCTGTGTTTTTGTGTTATTTTACGTGTGTCGCTTCGACATCCCCGGGGCCTCGCCAACCTGAAGTCGTCTGATTGGCGAGTGCTCACTGGGTTTCCTCATCCCAACACCTTGTTGACATCCATATATTCATTTTACCTTTCCTTTTCCGTAAGTAAGTTGTTATATATATATATATATATATATATATATATATATATATATATATATATATATATATAAAGGTTGTTGGATAGCATGGTTGGCGGTGGATCTTAGGCGCGTAAATAAGGAGAGAAGAAGACTTGTATATGGCTTTTTATTGTCATCCTCGGTAATGGAAGGGCGTTTTCTCCCTTGTTACCATCCCATACTATACGAAGCAGTCTTCTCTCCGACCGCTTTGCATTCGTTTTTTGTTTTCAACATCTATCTTCTCTACTTTTTTCAGCCTTGTGCAAGCCGGGATGCCATCCGGTGCACGGGAAATGCGACCAGCCAGGCGACTGCGAGTAAGTATACCTCCCTCCCAACCCTTTTCATTTAATACATTATTGAAATCGTGTACTTCATCCGCCTCTCTCTTTATATCCTCATATCCTAAGCGACGCCAACCCAACCCTTTTTAAGAGAGCACGAGAGACCAATCAACCTGGTGCGTTCGTATCGTTGGCGCCCACGCGACAGCGTTTGACGTTTCCGCTTTTCCGTCCCGGAATTTTGTTTTTTCGCAGCCTACTCTTTCTATCCGTTCCATATTGTCGGTCATTTACTGTATCTAGCCCTTCGCTAACGCGGGTTGTTGTGGATTTGCTACAACGCGGTGTGTTATAATGCAAAAAATTCAGATGACGTTGAGTATGGTTCGCATGAATGCGGTTTGCTCGGACCTGGGACGTGGTGTTTCAGATTTCTGAGCGAAGAAGAAATATTTTGGAGGGGCCGAGTGCTTTGTTTATAAGCTTAGATGATCAAAAACAAAACTGTATTTGTATATATAGTATGTGCATCAGAGAGGTTTGAGAATTTTGGATCTGGAGGAGTGTGCCTGAAGGGTAACCTTCTTCTCACTATGTAAAGTTAGGTTCACATAACACAGATTCACATAACACGGCACTTTTTTTAGAACGCATCCCCCGTGCTATAGGAGGGCTCGTTGTATATTAAACGAGTGAAGTCGATGGTAAAATTATCTATTCGCCCGCATTTGTAAACTGGAAATGTATTTTATTTTTAAGGAACGTGACTGCATCACTTCAAAAAAGTTCATCCAGTCATGGTTAGAAAAATATGCAGCGCAAATTGCTCGGCGTTTGTTAAATTTATTCTTTGTTCGCTCTTTCCAGGTTACCATCTATAAGGCTCTTCTCTTCATTTTTACTCAATCGTCTTTCGTTTTAATTAACATAAAACCCTTATCTCATTCCACCTTATTGCCACCCTCCTAGTACCTAAACTTATCCCTGTTTTGCACGGTGCATGCTTTCCTGGAAAGTGACCGTGCAAAGTGGGATGGGTTTCCCCAAATAAATACATGAGATTACATTTTAGCGCTGTCTTGAGTTCAACGTGCAACAGTTTAGTTATATTATTTTCAGAATCGCTTCCTTTATTCTTTATTATAACCTCTGAGTCGGACTGAAACATATTATTTATTTGTAACTAGCTCATAAATGGCACTATAGGCCTTTTACAATAAGCGCAACAAAGAACTCATGCCCTCGGCAGGATTCAAACGCCCGACCCTAGCATTTGCTGCTAAACACGCTACCCACCTCTATGCCCTCGGATACCTTTCGGAAACCGTACTAAAGTGAAACTGATGGCCGTGCACTTCGAGTTAGTTCTCTAAAATGAAAACCATACTAAATCTTCAACAGCCCGTTTGGTCGCGAGGCATCCATTCCTTCCGTCTCCTCATAATTATTCTAATAAACCTTCGCGGTATTTGTTGACCAGGCGAAATTAATATTTTACTTTAAGCCTTAAGCGGGTTCAGCCAAGTTTACGTCTCGTAACGGCATACCCGAATAGTCGGAGTGATATTTCCCTTCGGGTTCCGTTCGTTTTTTTTTCGACCAACTTACGTCTTTCGTCTTTCTTCTTTTGGCTTTCTTCGGTTGGTCCACGAGACTCCATCATCGCTATGGAAACAAATCTCTCTCTCTTTCACTCGGCGTCGCTGTGTATACCCGCCATGCCTCACGGGACGTCCCGAAATAAAAGAATGTCTACGCCTCAAACTCCCTCTACCTTTGAACAGGCGCGACGAGGAAGGAGAGAGAAAAATATATATATACGCCTGTTTATTCTCCTTGTTTGCTCGAACGAACGAGGTGGTGTTTTTTCCTTTAAGACCCTTATAAAAAAGAAGGAGAGGGAGTGAGAAAAAGAGATGGGAAAGTAGAAAGTAGAGAAAACAAGAGGAAGAAAGTGGTGGGCATGGAAGGGGAGGGGAGGATGTGACTGAAGAGAATGTTGCCAATGGAGGATAATAGAATGGTATATAACGAGACGCAGAGATCGAAAGCGTCACCCGGGAGGTGGAATGAATACTCGATGCGACGCGTATCGCTACGTAATTCGATTATATCGAGTGATATCGTGCGTGAGAAGGAATTTGAATAATTTTAGTTTGAAAGACGTTAATTGCTCAACTCACGGTTGATGAAATCCTCCCATCCCCATTTTGTGGAGACTTGCAATGCGCATAATCGCCGCTCATTGGTTAATTAGATAATATCTAAAAATATCGATCGCCATGTCATACTGCGCGGATATTTGTCGAAACATTTGACGGAATTTTCGATCCACACTGAACTCGTCTCCGTTAAGTCCGTCCTCCGTCTTAATTCTTAATCAACTCGTGCAGCTGGTTAGATTTTACGAACCATAATAGAAAATAATGTTATAAATGTAAGGTATAATAATAGAATAGAAACACCCGCGTTCAGAAACAGGAAAGATTGTCTGCTACGGTAGTTCAGTGGTAGAATACCCGCCCGGCAAGTGAAAGGTCCGGGTTCGATTCCCGGTCACAGCAGAATTTTTTCTGTTTCAAAGTTATTCCCAAAATTACAGCTTATGCCATTCTGCATAGTTTCCTATCATTCCATCAATAGAGAGGTGTTTATAATATCATGAATAGATATGATATTGGAAAAAGACATTCTTTAATGATACCACTGGTATCGAATCGCCAGATAGGTTTCATATAAATGGTCAGCTTGCGTAAAACTATAACTATTATGGAGAAATTTTTATATCTATACATATATGTATAAATATAAAAATGTCTCCATAATCGTACATATATAATTTATCTTGCTACTTTTATATGCCTATACATATATGTATAAATATAAAAATTTCTCCATAATCGTACATATATAATTTATCTTTCTACTTTAATATGCCTATACATATATGTATAAATATAAAAATTTCTCCATAATCGTAAGTACATATATAATTTATCTTGCTACTTTAATATGCTTAGCGAGAACCCGCTCGTGTATTTACGGCAGATATCTCTTACGTCTCATTTCTTCCTGGAAATTGCTATTCCAAATACCTCTTCCCGTCTGCTGCGTAACAAGCAGCGATCCTTCTTTCTTTTCCCTTTCATCCCTCTTAATATTTTGGAAATGTTTGCGCGATCCGATGTTGAGAGCTCGATGAGGCCGAAGGTCCGGACCCGCGCAATGCTAAAAGGGCAACGCACACGTGATTGCATTGCACCGCTTATGAAAAAAGTAATCCTTGGAAAAAAGGGTCGTTGTGCGAGCGTTCCCTCGTACGTTCGTATGAGGGCACATACATGCTTGCGTGCGCGCTTTTATAAAAGCGGATAATAAACATCTCGTTCTATCTCTCTCTCTCTCTTACGTGGGTTGATTCTTGGGTCAAGTTCGCAAATGAAATCTCTTCCGCATGTTAATTAAGCGAATGTTCTCGTCGGGGAGGGTTTTGCTGTTTTATTATCTTTCATTCACGAGGGGAAGACGTATGGAGAATGTAAATGAAAACGAGTAACGTGGAGTGACTCTTTTGTCATTACTTATTTGACGGTGTAAAGGTGAGTAGTTTTGCGTCGTCTCCTCGAGATGGTGTTTTTTGAAAACTTAATTGGTTGCTCGCACAGAGCGTGCATGAGGAGGAATTTTGCGTGTCTTGTGGTTTCCGCGCGTTAGCATTTATAATTTATCGATTAAATATAAACGTAAATTAATAATGTGGGATCTTTTACACCTTTCCCTTTTTTGGTGTATTTGGTACACTTAATTGCACGAGCTTGGCGGTCAAGTAATAATAAGATTTTTGTTCGACGAAGTACTGACAAATCAATGATACGTCAAGATTTCAAAATATCCTATTCTAATGATCAAACAAAATGCATTTATGAGTTTGAAGAAAATGCATGCATCCCTGAGCGTCACAAAAATGCGTTGGATAGGTTATTTAGGAAAATATAATTTGAATAATTGAGGTCTTATGGGGATTGCTGCCAATACCCTTGTTTGTAACATTATTAAGTATTTTGTCGAAAGTGATGGAAAGAATGCATCATAAGATCCCAACAAAGAAAACGTCCACATTCTGAATCGGTATAACTACGCATTCTGTCAAGAGAGTTCATTGGTAGAATATCAGCCCGGCAAGTGAGAGATCTGGGTTCGATTCCAGTCCATGGTAGAATTTTCTCCTGACTTCAAACTATTTATATTTTAGACAAGTTAAGTACATTGATTTTGGTAATAGTATGAAGTTAGCTAAGTACATTGGTGTTAGTAGCAATGTGAAGAAATTCGTTCTAAATTTCTGCGTAAAATATTCAAATCACCATAAAAAATAGGTTATTTCTTGATAATTTAAGTAAAGAAAACTTGACTAATACGTTTTTTCCTCTGGTTATTCATGGGGACGTTTGGGGCTTATTGGAGATAGGAATACGAAGATAAGATATCTTTGAATTACTAAAGTTAGCCTTTCTTCATGTAGAAATATATTGTCTACGATACACACTAAGAAAACAGATTTTCTGCCCTAAAAAAACGCACGGGGAAGCTTAATTTATTTTCTGCAGTAAAGAGGCGGTTTCGTACCCCTTTTTTCCGCATCTGATGCGATAAATAGATACGGAATCGAGCAAAATTGAATCGATACTATCAGCGAAGCATATCGCCGAACTGAATTCCCTTTTATTTTTTATATGCGGGGATATTCTATTGCGCTCTCGATAGTTTATGGGTCGGAGTGATTTTTTCATACTCGACGAAAGACTTAATAAGTTTACGATCGCTTTTACACGCCGCTATAGGATTTCTTGTTGGCAGGAAAGAGGGAAGTATCGTATTTTTTTCTTGTTCGTTCAGTCTTTTATGCCGTCGCGTGGCGTCATTCCCAGAGATAGATACCGCTTCTCGGTTCGCACAAATTTGAATTAGTCTTCCCGCGTATCCAGATAGCATCTTCTCTCTCTCTCTCTCTCTCTCTCTCTCCAATTCCCATTCCTCCGACCAATTGGCTATCCCTCCCCGTGTGTCGCAAGGGGAGCAGGTGAAGTGGGGACAGCGTGGGACCATTCCCTCTCGTTCCCATGCCTTCCTCCTTGATGGCTCGGGTTTGAATCCCGTCCGATCCCCTTTCTTCGTTTCTCCGGCAATTATTTTTCCTTCCCACGAGAATCTGTTATTCCTCGCGTGAAAGTGCAGGATTGCTAATATGGCGGTAGGATCCCGTAGAGGGTGAATTTGAGCCTAAATCTCATCTAGGTAATATTCTCTCATTCTTTGGTGGTTTTTCGAGTTAAAATATAGCGGCGGTATCTATAGTTTTTTTTTAGTTTGAAAATTAGTGCGAGAGTCATAGCTTTCACAAAATGATGGCAGACTTTCGCAAATATTCCGCAAAACTTATCTACAGAGGAATTCCCTGCTGTGCAGTCTATTCCGGGAAGTTATTCTCATTAACATAATGTTATTAAATTTGGTATTACTCTTTTGCATCCGTACGCTTCATGAGTTGCTTTCGCTAAATTAATCCCTCGGTTTTCAAAACCAGTTTATTTTGTTTGTGTCCGTTATGTATAATATTCCTAACCCCATGTTAATAATGCAAAAATAAGTACAATTCGAATCTAAAAAATAAACGCTTACTCAGATATCTTCAATAGCGATAAAAATAGACGAGGTCAACGATAATCTTTAAAAATTTCCCAAGCGGAATTTTCCGCATCACACACTTCCGAGACGATCATCCCGCGACTAACATAATGGCGAAAATCAAAATTGAATCTCTGCACGCAAAACACTCACTACACAAAGAGTTAGTTTTTTTTTAAGGCAAGCCATTTCCGAAACCGTAATCTCACGCGTGCAATCAGTTCGGGTCACACACGCACATGAACGATTTCTCCTCATTTCCCACTTCGAATTCATCGGCGTAATTCTCTCCTGCCTTATCCTCTTTTCTCTCTCTCTCTCTCATCTTCCCCCCTCTCTCACCCTCCCACTCTCACCCTCCCACTCCTCACAGCCCACGGGCACGCCTTATCGTCACGATAACTCTCCTCTTGGTCCACGGATCATGAGGAGAGTCCACGGCATACTCCATGAGAAAGAGGATAGAGGAGAAGGTAAGTAATAGAGGGAGGAAGGAAGGAAGCGAGGAAGAATGAGGAGAGAGAGATAGAGGAGTGGGTGAAAGGAACGGAGGAAGGGAAGAGGAGGTAGGGGGAGGGGAAACTGCGGCAGCTATGCATTTAGGCCCCGTCCATTTATCGCGAAGGGGGATCACGTACAAGATTAGCCAGTTTCCTCGGTAAGTCTTTTCCAACTGTCCTTGAGCCGGGCAAAAGCATCATCCCCCTTGCCCCCACCTCTCACCCTTTAACACACCCATCCCCCTCCCTCTCCCTTTCTTTCTCCTCCCGTCCATACCTTCCTCCCCGCCTCCCGGCAACACTCCCTTCTCCTCCCTCCCCCCCTCTCTCTCTCTACACATCAGTTACCTCCTCCACCCACAGCCAACTCCATCTTTCCGAGTCTTTTATTTTTTTAAGTGAGTGGACGGTCCATGATTTGAGCGGGGTTTGGCACTGCATCCGGGAAGCGGGCTGGTGACGCCGTGGCAAAGGGTTGTTGTAACGACGTCGGGTTAGGAAGAGAAAGAGAGACAAGAGGGAGAGAATGCGGTTCGATGGTCTTCTTTTATTTTTTTGCCGCATCATGCGGATTGCTTATCTCCTTCCTTCGTAAGAGGGAAAGCTAATCGTTCATTATTCCGGATGGAGTTATTTTGTAATTATTTTTGATTAATCTTCGCTCGTTTGCTCGAACGAAAGGATCGAGATCGATTCTGAGGTGCGATTTTAAGGCGGTAACAGGTGTGAAAGTTACATATTTTACGGATCCACCCGATAGAAACTTAAAGAGTCGGAGTAAAATCTTTTCGATCGATAAGGAATCGTGAAATGTAACCGTCCGCGTGATCGGCTTCACAGATAAATGGCCAAGGAAAAGGGAGAAAATATAGTTTCGGAATGTATCTTAGGTAGGAATAAAGGGGTGAACTCGTTTAATTCCCGGGATATCAGATACACGAGCGGATTTTAATTGTGATCGATCTGATCGCGATTCGCATTCCGGGATTGCGAATCATTTATCTTCGCGCTATGGGAGATATTTCGCAGTTAATTAAGCTGTCGAATTCATTTGATTTGTTCTCTTTGGTCGATTAAATTATAGTTATGGCATCATCCCATTTTGTAGCACAATTATGCGCGAAGTAGGTGCTTACGTGAGCGGTGTAATTCGGTGGTTATAGCTACAAGTGAATGAGCCATAATAAAGTGATATGAAATCCACCGAGCAATCCTAAACATCTTGGAATCCCAATTCATTACCGGAATAATGAAATACTTTAAAATTCTCCGTGTTTATTCAGAAACGCCTTTTCGCGTTATTTTTTGCCTTTCAGTGTTTTGATATTTCGCCGTTGAAAGGTGACTGTGCGATTTTAATTTTGATTCAAACAAATCACTTTAGCAACTCATTTATTCATAAAACAGTTGAGTACATTTGGATTTAAGCTACAAAGTATTTTGGTCGGCATAATTGTTGTTAAAATACGTAAGCTCATCGTCTTTATGATTCTTTCAGAGAAACTCCATAAGTTGAACTAACTAATTCAACTCCTAAATCGGTAATCGTGAAATATGAACATAATATGAAGAGATTTTTTGCCCACTTGGGTATTTTTTAACGTGCGTTCTTCGATAAAATTTGCATCTTATGCATATTTATTGAAAATTTTCTTTAAATTTCCGTTTACCCGTAAAAACATTTAGTCACTGTGCCACAGTTTTCTCCGTGAGTCAACCGGAAAAATAACGCCCACGGAAACTTTTTAGCGTTACATCATTTTTGAAACGTTTAATCCGCTTGGTAACAAGAATGAGTTCACACAAAGGGTTAGAATGGAATCGTGGAATCCGTCTGATGCTTTCCAACGTAATTTTTCGAAAGCTGACCGGAGAAACCGAATAACCCAAATTTTTAACGACGACTCCATTTGTCGGATCCCTGAACTTTTTTCGGCGATCAAGCTTTCTCTTAAAAAATAAAGTTCAAACTTACTATCGGCGATCATCGATCTCACCCACGCTACGAAAGAGATTCACGGGCGACGATTCGGGACAGATAAAAACAGTACGAATTCCACGAAGCCAAAAGGAGAGCGACAAGATGCCAAATAATTATCCGCCTCTACTTTCTCCTTCCCACCTCTCCCCAACCGTTCCCACTCTCGCCATCGTCGGAGGAAAAAAATCAACCAAACCTCCTTATCTTCCTTCCCATGTTACCCCTTTTTCCGCGCCACCTGTGCTCCCAGGGAGATTTTCCGCGTTGACCGTAGGTTTTTCGAAAGGGTGCCGTGCCCTCATGATCGCTCTAGCGAGACCGGTAACACGATGCCCACGTCCGAACTAGGAGGCGCTGCCGCTCAATCTTCCACGTGTAGGAGGGATAGATGGTAGAAGACCGTCCCTTTTTTCCCCTTCCACGGCGCCGGAAATCGTGCTGAAGGAGTTGATTTAAGAGGTGAAGAACGCCGCCGGAGGGTGTACCTCAAGGTATCATTCTGGCGGACGGGCAGTCGCTTTTTCCATTGTCTTTCCTCGTGTCTCTCGCGAGACAGTTGGTATCTCCGGGCGTTGAGGGTGGTCGCACGCGGTGAGAGATTTCCTCTTTTCCATCTCTCGCCCTTCTTTTCCTCTCTTTCTTCTTGGCATTCCCTCCCCGTTCCGCGGAATGTGGGGAAGAAAGTGAGGGAGTGGGGGGATTAGAAGATGAAGGATCGATCAAGAGTGCTTCGCGTGAGGATCGGAAAAGAATCGGGATGGATATCTCCGCGTATTTTTAATTTTCTGAGCCTGCGGTGCAATCTACGGAGTCGTTTCCGCTCGGAGTTTTATTTTTCGAGGAGCCTTTTATTGTTCTGCGAGAACTCAGGAATCATGACGCCATAAAGTTGACTCGCGGAGCTTTGACTCTGTGTTCAAACACCCCGTGTTGTTAGAAGAACAAAAGTCGTTAATGTTTCCGCTGCGAAAGTGCCGTCTCCGAGGACGCCATCTGTCGATAAAGTTGTTATCCGTCGCATTTGGTTCTTTTTTCCTTTGTTTTTCTCTAGCTTCTTGAAACGAGCTAGTAATGAAGAGGTTCAAAGATTGCCAAACAACTTAAAGGACTGGGTTATTTTTAATGTCTATTAGGAGGATCGCAAATATGCGAAGGATGAGCATATTCGTATGTTTTTGCGCTGTTTTGAAAAAATCGCTTATGTATTCGGTATGTTAGTACGTCCATCCGTCTGTTCGGGCAATATCTCTTATGTCCTGTAACTAGTAGAGGCCAAAATTTCAGAATAGAGCGGTCTACACGAGGGCTAAAAATAGAACAAATTTGGTGGAACGAGGATCAGCTCCTGAGGAGTAATCGATTTATTTTTCTAACTCCTTTGTTTCATTTCTACCCCCCCCCCCCCATAAGAAAAAGCATGATATTGGTGCAGGGTATTATAAATTTGCACTAATAAATTAGTTACAATTAAGATATGAGCTCGGAATATAAACAGTTCTATAGCTGAAAGACTAAAGTTTATAATTTTTGAAAACAGAATTCAAATCTGCGTTGAGTGAGAGTTAAAAATCGTTTTAATCCAAAAAAGTGGGAAATATTTTTTGGCATTGGGAAATAAAACTGCCATAGCAACGAATCCACTGATTTTAAATGGGCAAAAATATTATTGCCTAACATTGATATCATGCTTTTAAATGGACTTTAGAAACTGTATTCTGAGGCCGTCGATCTCAACCAGAGATGCAGTCTTACGGTGACGTCATGATCCTAAAACAATGAAAAAAACACCTTATGTAATTTGCTCTCCAATTTATTCCACACTTGTTTTAAACGTCCCTGCTGATTTTTAGCCTATTTTCCAGGATGGAAATAAGCTTATAGTTTTGTCGTTGTGTCTCTCTGTACGTCCCCCTATTAACATTTTAACCAATAGTAGACCGATTTTCATGAAAATTGGTGGAAATCTCTTGCTGCGTGGGCCGAGCTCTCAAGGATAGTTTTTGTTGCGAAGATTGAAGTCCCGGGTTCGATCCCAGGAACTATCCTTCCCATTTGATTTACATGGGAAATCTGAAATCCATCGTACAGGATAATTTTCTCTTGCACATTAAAATATCTTAGAATTGTAATATCGGAAGGAGTTTTGTACTATTTTCTGAGGAAAGGAATGAAGATTCTAATTTTTATGAATTTTTCTTATCGATTGTATTTCTTAGAATTTCGCGTAAATAATGGCAATTTTGCAGTCTTTATCACTAATTACGAGAGTGTTGCCATAGCAACAACTATTGTTGGACTCGGATTCGGTATAGTCTAGTACAGGCATAATAAGTTCTGTTTGAATCAACTTGTTATGGATAGTTTCCTTAACATTAATTCCAAGACCCCGTGAGAAAATACTCCTCACAGTTATGGAGTGCATCCAGAAACTCCTTTATTTTCCTAGCAAATTGGTCCCTGCGAGAATAAAGAATACATCAAGACCATCTGGGAATGTAGTTTACCATTTAAGTCTTGCTCGAGCGGTCTTAATAAGTACTGCAGATGGAAACTTTGTTGCAAGGCTACGTCAAAAAAACTCTCGATGCCTAATTTTTTTCTTTCGTACATCAATATAAATACAGTGCAATAAATCCCGTCACTAAGCGAAGCTTCTGTATTCGTTTCTTTAATGCGATCGCTATAATAAGTTCGGAGGGAATTCTTTGGGTGGAGAATCCTGCTGGGTTGGCTCGTGTATGGCGGTTCTTTTTAATTGATAGACACCAAACTGCTTTGAGTCATGCATGATGCATGTAACGGAAGGGGAACGGTCACACGGCGGACGAGCGCATCAAAATCAGCGACAGGCTTATTAAGAGTAGAATTTTCCGCGGTTTGGTGGCATGTTTTTGGGCTCTCAGCAATGTTGAATCAGCTGATGGTTCAAAATTCTCATTTCATCGAGTTAAATTATTTCACAAGGTCTTATCTGTAGCGTCTTGTTTGCATAAAAATATGATAATGCAAGCTATTTTTGCTATCTAATCTTGAATTAGAAGAATAAAAAGATTTGGTCAAGTAATGATATAGCCGAAAAGTGAAAAATTCTTCAGTATTCATTTTGATACGATCCATCCGAGTATTTGAGTGAAAATATATCTTTCGTTGAATAAATTTCATGGAACAGCTCTTAATCTCGGCATATAATCCCAATAAATCATTTTGCCATAGCGATCGCATTCATTCGGGAAAGAAAACATAATTGAAGCGACCGCATAATTTATCTTAAAAATACGCTAATTCTAAATATTTGCTATAATTATTTATTTATTATTTATGATTATAATGCGCGATTGCGTTTAAGATTTCAAAATTCAGATATTTGATGTTTTTAGTCATTTCGAATCTTCTTTTTCGGGATAAAAATATCAAATTCCCCTGTCATGTCGAGGTTAAATTTACCTCCGCCTTTAATAGTTAACAACCTCATCTCCAAGGCTGAACACTTTTTTCCCCTCCCTTCTGTCTTAAACGGCCGCCAGGACGGAAAAGATCAAATGGGTTAAAAAAACGCGACATTCGCAGAAATTACTGCCGTACAATAATGAGCGCTCCGAACCAGTATAAATCAATTCGCTATAGTTTCTCTCCTCCCTCATTCTCTCTTCTTCCTCTCTCCCTCTCCTCTCTCTCTCTCTCTCTCCTTTTAGAACCTCATCTGAATTGCGTTTTATCCCTTTGGGAAGACGTTTTAAAAAAAATCCCCATGCTCCTTTTTGCATTCCCTTCTCGAAGGGGGAGTTGTACCTATGTTGTTTGCGTTTGTACGGAGACGTGTTGCTATGAGCAGTCGTCGCTTTTGTCTCTCTTTCTTCCCCTCTCCGCCATATCCCCCTCTGTCTGGTACCTCACTAGCCCTTCTTCACTCTCTCTCCCTTCCGTTGTTATGCAGAATGTCCTAGCGGAGGCTCAACAGGTTTCCTCCGGAGATGCGGTTGTAAGGTTGTGCGTTTTTTTGTCGTCCTTTCCCAGTCAATCGATAGGGACGCATATTTCAAAGCACCCGTTTTCATAAAAGTCCAGAGAAATTCTCGGTCAGTTTAATAGTATTTGAATAGGGCTAGACGTCTTTTAAAGGATTGCGCCTTTCCGCGAGAAACCCACCGGCAGCATTTTATTCCCTTTCGTGATTGAGAGGAGGTGAAGCATCTGCATCATTTTTACAAGCGCTTCTGCGGTGTTTTTTTTTCGGACAACCGTTTATGAACATCTTTTTTTCTGCAATCCATGGTTTTTTAATTTTCCTTTTCTTTCCACGATAACTTAACTGTTGTCGCTGACGTCGTTCTTGCATTCGTTACATTTTGAACTCTTTCAACGACCTTTATATATTTACAAGTATTTTCGTGGGCACACCAGTAAATATACGTTTTCTAAATACTAGAACCTCTATGGATCTCTCTGGGGTAAAATATTCCGGAGGTAAAATAGTCCCCCAATCGGATCTCCGGGTGGGGACTACCCTAGGGGATGCACAGAGGAAATGTAACATTAATAGGAAAGCAAGTGGTGAGAAATTAAGAATAGGGACATGGAATGTTAGGACTATGAATTCAGGGGGTAAACTAGAGAACTTAAAAAGGGAAATGAGAAGGAATAATGTAGGTATAGTAGGTCTTAGTGAAGTTCGGTGGGAAGGAGAAGGCGAGATAAATTCAGACGAATTTAAGATTATTTACTCGGGAGGAGAGAAAAAGGAAAGGGGAGTGGGGATTATAATGAGAAAATAGATAGCTGAAAGAATTAGCAAGGTAGTGACAGTTAATGATAGATTAATAGCCGTAAAACTTCAGATGGAGCCAGTGGAAATGCTTATAATTCAAGTGTATATGCCAACGACTAATGCTGGCGACGACGAAGTAGATGAAATGTATGAACAGATTATGGAGATATTGGAGGAGGAGGGAAAAGGAAGGGTCAACACCATAGTAATGGGAGACTGGAACAGTGTAGTCGGAGAGGGACAGGAAGATAACATAGTGGGAAAATATGGACTAGGGAAAAGAAATGAAAGAGGGGAGAAACTTGTGGAATTCTGCCATAGAAATAGATTGATTGTAACTAATACATGGTTTAAGCATCACCAGCGGAGACTTTACACATGGAGAAGCCCAGGAGACCAGAGACGATACCAGATAGATTACATACTAGTCAATGAAAGGTTTAGAAATAGCATTAAAAATGTGAAAACATTACCAGGGGCAGATATCGATTTAGGAGTTAAATAATGCTTTAAGAAGGGAAACAGATAAAGCCAGAGAACAGTGGATAAATGAGAAATGCGAGGAGATTGTCGAGTGTGAAAGAATTTGTAGAACAGACCTCATGTATAGCAAAGCAAGGGAACTATTCAAGAAAAAGGCAAGAAAGATAGGACGTAAAGGAATCATGAACAAAAGTGGTAAAATAGTCTCGGAGCCAGACAATGTAAAGAATGTTTGGAAAGAATACATTGAGGTGCTGTATGACAAAGAAGGAAAGCCAAGAAATATTGAATTAAATGAAAAAGAGGATGTGGAAGAAGATCAGCTAGGACCAAGTATTTTCTAGTCTGAAGTTAAAAGAGCAATGACATGAAAAGAAGGAAGGCTGTTGTTGATATACCAGTGGACGTTCTTAAGGTTTTGGGGTCGAAAGCAGTTAAGCAACTAACAAAATTTTTTAACCAAGTATATGATACTGGCATATGGCCTGAAAATTTTTTAGATGTTGTTATGGTACCACTGGAGAAAAAGAACAATACAAAATGTTGTAAGGATTACAGAACAATTAGTTTAATTTCTCATACAGCTAAAGTTCTAACTAGAATAATAACCAAAAGAATTGAATGTAAAACAGTTTGGTTTCAGAAGAGGAAGAGGGACTAGAGATGCTATAGGATGTATGAGGATGATGATAGAAAGAGCGCTAGAAGTCAATAAAGGTATGTATTTTTGTTTTGTAGATTGGGAGAAAGCTTTTGACCGAGTGAAATGGGATAAAATGCTGGGTATTTTAAACAAAATAGGAATAGATTGGAAAGATAAAAGACTGCTTAAAAACCTTTACTTTGATCAAAAGATTAGAGTCAGGGTTGAAGGAGAAGAAACAGAAAGTACTTCAATAGGGAGGGGAGTGAGGCAGGGATGTCCTATTTCACCAGCGATATTTAATATTTATGCAGAAACAATAACAGAAGAAGCGTTGATGGAAGAGAAAGGATTTAAGATAGGAGGTGAAAGTATTACCACCATTAAATATGCAGATGATCAGGGATTAATAGCAGAAGACGAGAAAGAGCTTCAGAGGATGACAGACAGACTAGTGGAGGTTGGCCAACAATATGGAATGAAGATCAATGCAGAAAAAACGAAAGTCATGGTGGTTTCAAAGGAACATATAGAATTAAATATAATGGTAAATGGACAAAAATTGGAACAAGTATGTAGTTTCAAATATCTTGGCAGTATTTTAGCGCAGGATGGAAGTAGTACACAGGACATCAGAAGTAGGATTGCAATGGCAAAAGCAGCATTTAACGAGAAGGAGCTTCTCACAAGCAAGAAAATAAATTTATAAACAAGGAAGAAATTAGCAAAATGCTACATATGGAGCATAGCTCTTTATGGTGCAGAGACGTGGACGATAAGGAGAAAGGAGGAAAAATATTTAGAAAGTTTTGAGATGTGGGTATGTAGGAGAATGATGAAAGTGAAATGAACAGAGAGGAAGAGAAATGAAGAAGTATTAGAAATGGTGGGAGAAGATAGGATGCTAATAAAAACAATCAGGAAAAGAAAAGCAAATTGGATAGGGCACATATTGAGAAGACAGTGTTTACAAAGGACGATCTTAGAAGGAAAAATTAGTGGAAGAAGAGGAAGAGGGAGAAAAAGAATAGGAATATTAGATAATATAAAGCAGGGATATAATACTTATAGAGATATAAAAGAGGCTTCTAGGGAGAGAGAGAAATGGAGGCAGCGATTCAGTTAAAACCTGTCTTCGGACAGAAGCATGATGATGATGATGAAATACTAGAAATTATACAGTTTTTCTTGTCACGAGAGTGTTGAGTAGGCCTATCCTACTGAAATAAAAATAAATAATTGACTTATAAGCAAACTTGGTTCACCTTTCCTGACCTGCTCTGTCCACGTCGTATGCACATAAAAACAACTAATGAAAGAGTGAGTTTTCCTTTTTAATTAAAAACTAGATGTTTTCTAAGAATTATCTGTCCTATCATCCTGCCATTAATTATTTTTTACGGTCATGCTTAAAATCGAGCAAATATTATTTCACTTTCTGAAATGGAATTCATGCCTTTATTAGTTCGAAATATGACATATATAAGTTATAATATTCGTATTACCAACTTCATTTTTCACTTGATTCTTCTGCTCACTTACCAATTTTTTAATCCTTTGTCAAGTAAGAAATTATACAGAGACCCTATTACAATTCGATGTTGAACTGTTAATTTTTAGAAGAGAATTTTTTAATCACTTTTCGGGCATTCGTCTTCAGCTGCCTTAATTGATTGTTTCTCGTATTTAAAATTCATGAAGTTCGTTATTTAATCTCTCGTGCTGCGATTGAAATTATTGTAACGACGACGCAATCAATTTCGTTCTTAATTGCCGGTAGCGAAAGCAATGAACTCCATTCCTGAATTGCGACCCAAACTACCAATTGGCCGCACCTTGATTTCGAATCTACGAATAAGGGAGAAACCGGAGTATTGGTAATTAAAAAGGAATGTCGCCGGTCGAGGCGGAAATCTTGTGGCATTTACGATTTTTCGATTTGACGGCCCTCCTCGAATTCGTAATGCAAGAAGTGCCGATGTCATTCGCCGACTCTTTTTTGCATCTTCGTGAAATGACGTCCTGAAAGATAGCGATATTATAAATTCTTGAAGGCTTTCGCCGCGAAGAATATTTTTAGACTCTACACTCTTGTCATTTACAGTTGCGACTGTTGTGTATATAGCGCGAATATTTTCGTGTAGTAGATAAAGACGTATGATAAAGTTTCAGATATTTGTTCCGGAGGCAGTTTTACTGGCGTTTAATTCCTTTGTTGTCTTATTCTAAGTGATTTTTTCCAAATATACGTTTTCATAAGCTTGTTCTTCGATTCCGAAAACAAAATGTTTTCATTGCTTGTCATCTTCTGGTTGGATTTCCTCTAAACCGCTTTGTGTGTGACACAATCAAAGCACGCTGAACGCATAATATTCTGACGTATATTAAAATAGTGCAAATTATTTCCTTCTCCTGCCAGACAGATAAAAACGCATAGGCCAAAGTGCAAAAAATATTCCAAAAAATTTTAATGGGTATTTTTTCTACATTGTCGGCACTGATCGAATAATTTTCACAAAAACATGTCTCGCAAAATCCCATGGTTTCGAAATGGATTGGACTAAGGGTTTCCTTACTTGCCTGAAAAAATTTATCGTTCGTTTTCCACTCCGTCGTTGAGCAGTAAATAAGTGTTTACCCTTCCAGTCCTTTTTCTTTAGCTTTCTTTCAGGAGTCCGAACTGAATACCAATTCTCAAGTTGCGTCAGTTGTTTTTATTTACACCTCCTGTATTAATGAAAGCAAAGTCTTTTACTTTCAAAATATTCCCAGTGACTCGCCATAGCAGTCGGTTTTCGTTAAAAATTAGGTCGTTGGGAATTTATTTTTCGCTAACATATCAGCCCAAAGATGATCGCTCTGTTTAAAAGGATTTTATGACAAATACCACCGTGGCTCGAAGATTTTATTGGAAGAAACAGGAACGCTTTTAGCACCATTAAAAAGTATATTGAGTTAATCTAAAATTTTTAAGTCTTGGCTAAACTAACAAAATCATACACTAATACGACTAACATTGGAAAACAAAGATATAAAAATGTACATGTAAAAGCATAAGTTCATGAAGAATTATATTTATAAATTTTTCGTAAACAATGCTCTACATGTCCACCGTTCATGTTTTTTGAACAACTGTAGTCTGTCTTGTACCAAACTATGACGACGTATTATGCTCTCAATAAGTAAACAAACGAAGCTGAATAAATTCACTTTAAAATTATTAAAATACGATTGTTATTATTAAAGTTGTTGAAATAAATTAGCAGGAGTACGTTTTTTCACCACGGTGTATTTTATTGCACTAACTACTTTTGGCCCGCCCTTTATATATATATATACATACATATACACACACACGTACACGATCTACTCCATCGAGTATAAATTGAGATATTAAAATTTCCCTTCCAAGAAAACTCATTGGACTCACCAACCACTTTCGGTAAAATACCAAAGGGAATATGCCCCATAACATTCTAAGATCTTATTTCTTCGATTATTCGACTGCTTCGTTCTTCTTCTACCATTATGATAATGCTTTCGGTTATCCCATGATGCCACAAATGCTAAATCGAGTACGGCGCGCTCAATGAGTTTTGCGGCATTTTACTTAGTTTTTTTTCGGTACTAAATCGGCTCGATCGCGGATAACTCGGACGGAGTCACGCCTTTAAAACCTTTCCCGCGTTTCCCTTCGATTTCTGACGAATAGGGTTTTCCCTCCCTCGGGGTCGCTGCTGCAGAGCGGCCGAAGGAAGGCGACGGAGGCGAGGGGCAGAGCTAAAGGAAGAGGGCAAAAACGCGACGATAAAAGGTGAGAGATAAGGAGAAGGGGACGTCTGGAATGGAACGGGATGAATGAGGATAGGTAGGGAGGGAGGGAGAGAGAGGGAGGGAGAGAGAGGGAGGGTGAGAGATGGAGGGAGAGAGAGTGAGGGAGAGAGAGGGAGGGAGAGAAGGAGAGGAGGCTGAGGGCGAAGAGCGGGTGGCCGGCAAGCTCACGGTGATGCCCGCCACATCTCACACACAGGTGTGTGACCTTTGGATGCCATTGCTGCCCTTGCGCTCATCCCTCTTCCACGCCCTCTATAACCCCTCCTCTTACCTCTCTTCTCTCTCTCTTCTTCCTCTCCTCTCTTACTCAGAGAAAAAAACCCCACCTACCGCATTCCCTCACCCTTCGCCAGGCGAATGGAGCGAAAGACAAGGATGTAACTTTAATTAGAAACAAAGGTTCTCGCTATGTTTTTGTTTGTCATAAGCCTTGCAGATATGTATGTATATATATGTATGTGTGGTGGAGGTTATATAAATAGATAAAATGAAATTATTCTTATTTTATACTGGGGTGAAATTGTTTATAATGCAGCTTGATCGAGATTTCTTCCCCATTCGAAAAAGCATAGAATTCTCAGCGGAAATAGAATCGAATTACAACTAATATTCCATACGCAAAATGTAAAGCAAATGTATTGACTATTAATTTAAACATGAAGTACTTTTGATGTTTTTCGTTTAAGCCGACTAACTCTTGAGGATGTATTGTAACTTGTGGTGAAGTTTTATTTAATCTTTTCGACTAAGGAGTTAAGTAAGGTTCTTGTGGTTGCACCCAACAGCAATTTCAAATCGTCGCGATTAACATTCCTGGCTAGTAGTTAAATAGTTTCCGAATGTATTAGCTAAGAGCAAAAAGGCGGTCTTAATTAAAATTTGAATAACCTCATTTTCTTTATGCTTTTGTTTGCAAAGACTGTAATTTAGCCATATATGGTTTTAAAAAGTGTCATTAAATTTTTAATAGGTCGGCATTCCGAGAGGGACTAGACATACCTAGGGGCTTTACTTCAACCGTTAGTTTCATGCCAAAAATGGTATTTGTAAATAATAAAACAAAAATATACACTTTATAAAAACTTAATGTGAAAATTCTAGCATTCAAACGAGGTTCTTTCGGTATTTTTCATAAAAGTTTCTATTATACCAACATCGAAATACTAATTTGTATTTAAAAATTAGGGACGTAATATCTGAGTTAAACATTTTGCAGAATATCAACGCAAAATAAGGGCAACTTTGAAATTCAACTTAAACGCATTAAGCTTACATTAAAATTCAAACGATACAAATCGCCTAATGAAGCATTCGGTGACTGACACTGTTGTCATATCGAACGCAAATTTCAAATTTTCACAGTCGCCATAGCTATCACCTACGCAAGAAAGTATAGACTGCATTAGTCCTATCTCTTCCACAACATTTTTTAACTTCGCAATGGTTCTCAATACTATTTAGCGAGCCAATATGTGCTTGAAATAGCGTCTCGCATGTAAAGAATTCTTTTGTTTATTCATTTCCGGTATGGCACAAGTATTCTTTCCTCGCCTCGTTTGCTTCGTCTTGTTTGTCTTAGGGTGTTGGCCCCCAGAGGACCACTCTTAGCTATTAGAATTCTCAACGATCGCTCCTCGCTCATTTCCCATCTATCCCCTCCCCCTTCTCTCTCTCTCACGCACACACAAAACACACCCAATCTCTCTCTCTTAAGCGGCTAAATTCTCTCCTCCTTTATACGCCTTGTTTTTCGATCTCATTACGTGCCTTCAGCCCCTAATGGATTCATTGTAGGAGCGTCTTTAGTTGTTTGGGCCTGCCAAGTTTGCTCGCGAGATTATTGCACTCAGATAATTGGAATTTTCCTTAAGTGGAGGTGCCTGCTTATCTCGCCGTTCTATCTCTTGTCTCTTTTTATAATATTTTTAAAAACTTCCTGGATCGTTCTTTTTGCGAGGTACTTGCGTAATTTTTTTTTCAAAAAATATTTCGAGTTCCATTCCCCCTCACGCACAATTCAAGATTTACGAGGCTCGTCTCAAGCGGAAAGATTTAATTAAGCAGTTTTCGAAGTAAGGATGGTTGTTTTAAAATTTGATTTGCGGTTTTAATTAATTGAAAACGTCTCTCGTACAGGAGGATTTGTCTGTTGATTGTTTCCAAGAGTAATAAACCTAAGTGGTGTTGTGAGCCGCGGGTAACATCTCGATTCTCGCTTAATGCAGCTCCTCGTAATTGCAGTGCGAGATTGAGGAAAAGTGAGGCGTCGAACGGATTGAATTGAGAGGTACCTTTTGTTAATCTATTCAAGAAAAATAAAAACTGTCGCGAATACTTCCGAGAAAATGTTTCGCATAAGACGAATCCAGTATTTCATTTATAGATCGATTTTAAATCATTGATAGCTGTTTCGATGTGTGTAGCCCTTCGAGATTTAAAAAAATACCGTTTATCGTATTTTTCTTAGCATTGTGTACAACCGTTAAACCCAAAATTTCAACTTTAATTTGCTATACGTCTCAAACATCTCAATTCAATATTATTGGACTATGATGAAACGTTAGCGAATCATTAAATTAGTAGCAATTGTGGCTACAGTTTCTATCGATGCTGATAAAAAAATCGGAAAAGAACATCTTATTTAAAATTTTAGTGCTATCTAAACATATTTCCAGCTATATTAATAAGCAGGGAAAAAAGAGAGGAGGATTATGATTTGGGAGGAGTTTTCAAGTGGTTGGACTGGGAAACGAGTGAGAGAATGCTCATGATGGTAAGTCTTCCCATCTGCATCCCAGCGCCAATGATTCCAAGAAAGTCGATTAATCGCTTTCCTTCGTAACCCATCATTTGTTCCGCTAAATATTCGCATGAAAAGACCTAAAGGAAATGTTGAATGGTTGTTTCGTAAAGTCACGTATACGAATCTTGATCAAATAGAGGCAAGTGCTTATTTTTGCGTCACCTTTCCATATTTTATTTGCGGATATAACTGGTGCGCTCAATTGTTTTTGTAATTAGCGACTTAATAATTTACTACTTTATTAAGTCTTTCTTGTTGGTAATGGGATTTAACATTTTTGTTTCCTCTGCGAGTTCAAGCTTGAAGTTCAGGTTGATTTTTTTACTACCTCGCGATTATTTATTCTAGGCTTTAATTCAGTTAAATTTCAGAAACTCTGCACTTAAGCTTTCAAAGTTTAAGTTGTTCGGTACATCTATTTCGTAACGATCTGTAGTATACAACAATTTTTTTTTCTATGAACGACATCCTGAGGTAGCAATAGACGTCGCTTTTAACATGAATGTAAAAGCTTATACGACCAGTTATTTCCCAAAAATGGGTTCCTCTTGATGACGTCACGATAGGACCTTTCCTATGGTGTCAGCTGACAAACATTCCACTCCCACTTTTTTGAGGGGCGTGATTTTTCCTCATTTCTCATATGTTTGTGTGTGTCTCCCACCTGCGGTGTCGCCTTTGAAACTCGTTTGTGTGTGTGTGTCCAGCGAGGCCGTGACAAGTTGGACTGCGGCTTGTATTTTTCTCGTACTAATACATCGCCGGAATTTTATCATCTCATTTATATTCTGTGCAGACGGAGCTCAAAAAAATAAGTTCCTTTGTTTCTGCTGAGTATTTAGGGCTCTCGGTGACTCAAATTTTTAGGAATGTCGTATTCAAATTTTATTCGACGGTAATGCACTCGTTAAACGGTCTTAAAAATACGCATATACGGTTACAGGGCGAGTGAATCTGTTTTCTGAAAGAGAAATTGTGGTTCATAAAAACACCAAGTGATTAACGCATCTAATTAGCAGTGTCATTTACACCCACGGCAGAAGTAGGCCCTCATGATTATTCCGCACGTATTTGCGGTATTGAACAGAAAGATCTTCGTTTTCTTTGTTTCTCCCAGTTTCACAGGATGCTTTTATTCAAATTATTTAATTTTTCTTTACGTCATTCTTCTGGCGATATGAGTGACCAAGTGTCATTTAATTCCCCTTTTCAGCTATTTCAAGTATTAAACCTAGTTTTTTGAGCGTTACTTTCTATTCAAAATGTATTTTGTGAATATCTTACGTCATACTTTTTCCCGTTTCTGTACAAGAAAAACGTAACCACATACTTTCCTTAATTTATCACTCGCTCTTCGTTAAAACTCACGAATCTCTTGAATTATTCATCCCCCAATTTTTGAAATGGACCTTACAACGTCGAAAGCCTAAGTCTTGCGTATTACCAATTAAAGAGGAATCTTTATGGTCATTCACACGAAATAGTTGTCGTGGTCAATCCTAATTATCTTCTTGATTCTATTTTCCATTGACTTTGTTGAAGTTTTTATCCTGAGAAAGTCGTATTCCTTTTCATTGCCCGAGAAGTCACGCCAAAGGGCTCTTTCAATGATTTCTCATACGACTTTGACGTAAACAAGGTGCTGAATCCGCATCTGAATCCTGTTTGCTCCGTGGGAAAAGTGGCAGTATTCTTGTTTAAGATTTATCCTAGTATTCCCGAAGGTCTTGTAAACGATGGGCAGCAGGTAAATGCGTCTGTAGTTCCTTTGCTTCCATATTTCTTAAGGAAGATGACAATTTTTGCATAACTTCATGCTTTGGGTATATTTCTTATCTTGATACAACTCGTGATTATTTTTGCGAGAATATTCGTCGTATCCACTTTCTTTTTTGAAATCCCAGTGTAGCACAGCCATGTCCTTAAATTTTACTGCATTTATTTATAGTTCTTTTTGGTGAGGTCGGGTCGTAAATTTTATGTCGTTCTTGTTTTTACTAGCTTCGTCCCATTCACTTGCATGCAATCGGCTACAGAATTGCGTGATTTGCAATAATGTGAAAAAGCTTACAATTTTCATTTGTTTTCATGAAATGTTTAGCTTTACAATGGAAAGAGGCCGTTATATATTCTTCAAAGGTTGGGTGTTTTTTGAGGCATTTTTCACGAGTTCCCGGTTGGAAGTTGATGGAACTCTGAGGCGGTTCATTCCGTGATGACTTTTATTTATCATGATTCCAATTTGAAAATTTATGCTCCTTAGAAGTCCTGATTTTAACGAGCTTACTTTAATTTATCAATATTTTCTTTCTTTGTACATTAAGTGTCAATTTCATGCCAAACCTCACCATGGCAACTTCACTGTCACATTAAGTTATTTCGATTTAAAAAAATAATTAATTTGATCAAACGCATTTATTTGACAAAAGATGGAAACTTCTTTCTTCGTAAATAGAACAGAAGATTCTATTTATTATTAACCTGTATTAGGATTAAGGATAAATATAATTTAATGTAATTTTTTAATTTTCCAAGTGAAGTGATATATAAAAATAAATTCTTTATTCGTAAATATTACAGAATAAATAGTCTCAACCAGGCTCAACATAAAGACATAAATCAACTTAAATGTAAATAAACAAAATGACGTAATATCGTCAAGGGGCTCTATTTTAATCTTATACAGTTTAAAATGTTTTTCGCTTAGCTAAAAGAAATTAATTTTTTAAACGATGCTACAATAACGAATAAAGTGTTTCTTTAATTCAAAGGGGAAAGGTTCACTAATTCTTCAAAAATGTTCGAAATCCATGTAAACAAACAAATGATGTAATATAGTCAAGGGACTCGCGAGTTTACACCCAATATTACCACTCGCTCAAATGAGGTGTCCATGGTAACTGATAATTCTCATTTTTTTAAAGTCGCGTTTTTCGCATTAAAAACAAATTTTCCGGAACGTAATTGAATTTTGACGGTAGCCAAAATGAACTTCTTTCTTTTTCCAACACAACCATTTAGGTCTCGACTTTGTATCTTGATTCTAACTAGTCTTAAAATGCGATTTTATAATGCCCGAAACTGATTTCAATGCTTTTCTTATGGAGTGCAGGGGTGTCGGAAAACTCCCCTTAAAAAATAAAGTATTTAACATTTTTGATTTAATTTAGTACCGTTAAAGAACAGATGATTTTCGCATCTTTACAAATTATAGATAACGAAAATAGCCGAAATAGCGGTGGAGATATAAGCTTCCCAATAGGCTATAACCAATATAAGATAATTCCTACAACCTATTGGAAATCATATTTGAGAGATCCATAGATGAGTGATTTCAATGTATGAATGTAATAAAACAAATAAAAATAAAATTTTTAAGTCAGTAACTTTTATAAAGAGCACAAAATGTGTAAAAATATAATAATTTTGTTATTAATAACTTATATAAAACGCACTGAATGAAAAAAATCATTTAAATTATTGAATTAATAGAGATGTTGAATATGTAACAGTTATGTTGCATTGTTTAAGACATCTGAACTAATTATTAGAATTTCAACATAACTTGTGTGTGTGTGTATATTATATATATATATATATATATATATATATATATATATATATATATATATATATATATAACAGCTTACGGAAAAGGAAAGGTAAAATGGATATATAGATGGCAACAAGGTGTTGGGATTAGGAAACCCAGTGAACACTCACGAAACGGACGACTTCAGGTTGGCGAGGCCCCGGGGATGTCGAAGCGACACACGTAAAAGAACAGTAAAACACAGAAACATCACAAACGTATAAGCTTTCGGAATTATTCCTTCATCAGCTACAGAGAGAGAACTGATGGCGGTGACACTGGGTGGAGGCATGGGGGTGGAAGGGTAGTGCGGAAAGGTCGAGGGTTGGAGGATACGGAAGGGGTTGGGGATTTGTAGGGGGTTGGGAGAAGACAGAAAGGGAGTGAAAAGCTATCGAAGGTTGAGGCCAGGGGGAGTTAAGGAGTTTAGGAGATGGATATGTGAAAGCTCCCACTGACGGAGTTTGGGAGCCGAAGCATTGTCGGGGAGAGCGCGAATGACTCTCACTGTGAAGCAGTTGTTAAAATTTAAATTATGTTTGTTCGCATGAACGGCCACCGGCAGCGGTCGTTTGAGAATGACGCTGTTGCGGTGACCGTTCATGCGGATGTTGAGGGGATTGCTGGTGAGGCCAACATAAAAGGCGGGACATTGGGTGCATCTCAGGAGGTAAATGATATTGCGGGTGGTGCAGTTGGTGGTGGAAGTTATGGGGTAGGTTATGTTGGTTGTGGGACTGGAGAAGGAGTTGTAGGGGGGTTTATTGGGCATGTTAGACATCGGGGTCTGCCGCAGGGGTAAGATCCGGCAGGGTGTAAAGGCGTGGGTGCTGGGGGTTCTTTCTTCTATAGAATATTTGCCAGATTAGGGGGACGACGGAAGGAGAGCATCGGTGGTCTGGGAAATGGAATCTGGTGAGGGGAGGATGAGAGGATAAGGTGGGCGGCTTTCAGGATATTTTTCAGAATGTCGTGGATGCCGGGGAAGTACAGGGTGGTTAGGGTGAGTTGGAGGGTGGAATCGGTGGTGGTGTGGGTATTGGGGTGGGAGTTAGGGGCGGCGGGTGCGACTGTCCGCCGGATTTGGTCTCGGATCAGATCCGGCGTGTATCCGCGCTCTAAGAAGGCATGTTCGAGGGTGGAGCAGTACTCGGACAGTGAATCTCTGTCCGAGCAGATTCTCCGCCCTCGTCGGGCTAGGGCGTAGGGAATAGAGGTTTTGGTGTGGAGTGGATGGCAGCTGTCGAACTGGAGATATTGAAGGCGGTTGGAAGGCTTGAGGTGCACGCTGGTGTGGATTTTGTTTTCCCGGATGGAGAGATCGACATCCAGGAAGGTGATGTTGGAGGCAGAGGAGTGGTGGGTGAAGGAAAGCGTGGGGTGGGATGAGAGGCGTTGTAAAAAGGATTGTAGGGAGTCGGGTCCATGTGTCCAGAGAAGAAAAATATCGTCAATATACCTCAGCCATAGGAGTGGTCTGGGGGAAACGTCAAGAAAGCGTTCCTCCCATTCACCTAAGAAGACATTGGCATAGGAGTGCGCCATGCGAGTGCCCATCGCGGTACCTTTTATTTGTTTTTATTTGGTTTCCTCATCCCAACACCTTGTTGCCATCTATATATATATATATATATATATATATATATATATATATATATATATATATATATATACGAAGAATAGGAGAGAAGCGGATGATTATACAGACTATCAGAAAGAGGAAGGCTAACTGGGTTGGACATTACCTGAGGAGAGAGAGTATGATTAAAGACGTGTTAGAAGGAAAACTAGATGGGAAAAGGGAAAGAGGTAGGAAAAGGTTTCAGCTGATAGACGATTTGAAAGGGAAAGAGAGTTATCAAGATATGAAGAGGACAGCGGAAAATAGGAGTATATGGAGAACCAGGTTTAGCCAAGAATAATCACAGACCTGTCTACGGACAGACTACCTATGATGATATATATATATATATATATATATATATATATATATATATATATATAATGTTAAACAAGTTATTAACTGTGAGGAAATGGAAATATTATTTAGTGAAATACTGTTTGGAAAAAAGGAAAATATTTATTTGTATGTGTAGAGTGTGTAATTATTAAGAAACTAAAGACCGGAACCAAAGGGAAAATTGGCACCTACAGACGAGCCTATGGCTCTGTAGGACCAGATCAAGTTTCCTCCCTGAAATTTGTGATGAATTCTTTTGTAATTTGTAATAATTTATCAGTACTTAATCAAACTTATGTAAATGTATTCCTAATAAATTCTTCTCCTTCTTCTTCAATATAAAAAAATTGCAGAAATAACTGTTTCCAACAAAATTATAATTCTAAAATTATTCGTTAGTTTTGTTTATTATTTACTTCCAAGAATAACTACTTTTGGTACAGAGATAACTCCATGTCAAGAATGTAAAATATTTATGTGGTTAATATAAGTATCGTTCTAAAATGACTGGATCTCACGAATATGATCGGAAAAGCATTTCATTTACCAGGAAAATTTTTATTGCATTTCGCCTTCTTTTTTCGCTATCGAAATTCGCGTATTAGGAAAGGATTCGAAGGGAGAAAGAAAAGATGTCACGACTGGATAGCGGTACTTTCGAGGCTGGGAGTCCAATTCATGTCTCTTTCTTTCTCTTCCCCTCAAACCTCTTGATACGCGTCACCAGACGATTCCAAATTCACACGAGACACACTCCCCATGGAGGGTGTGGGAAGCCCCTGGAAGAGAAATGAAGAGTTCTTTAAATATTTCAGCTTGCACCATCTTTACTGAATATTACTGATTATTCTCGAGTTTGTCTTAAATAGGTTCGTTTAGGGGCTTATTTTGTTTGAACGGCACACGATTTATGCATTAATCAATTCCAGTTATTAAGATATCGCAAGAAAAGTCCTGCACCTGATGGAAGAGAACTAGTAGTTCATAAGCGAAAAATAAATATTTTGCGATTAGCGATTGCGATTTCAAACAAATAACACTATCTACTTTCAAATGTATTGTATGATTGCAACTTAAAATATATATTTCCAGAGTCTGCCACAGTAAACTTGACGTGGTGATGATAATTTTTGTCGACTTAGGTTAACTGAATCTTATTTTTTATGTTTGCGCGCGAAGATATCTATTGGATTTTAATTCACATCGTGAGATTTTTCAACTATGTGTTTCCGAGTGATTAAAGAGAAACCGGAGATATAGTGATATGTTAGAAAAATGTATAATTAATTCTTTCGCTAACCATATAATGAATCGCAGTTAGCATACTTCGATTTGAAAAAATCAGCAAATGAATATCATCTTCCGCAGAGAAACTCGAATATTCCTTCAAATTCATCAGGAGAAAGTGGAAAAATTTCGTATTCTATGAGTTATTTTCGCGTTATCCGGGACGGAGAATGTCAACATGAAACTCTTTCCGTCTCGCAGTTTAATATATTCCGAGAGGAAAAAAGGAACGGTTCGGTTTCGCGTATTTCAGCGCCGTGCCAACCAGAGCCCTTTCACCACCATACCCGAATTTACATGCGAAGCAATGAATACGCGGGTTTCTTTTATTCCCAGGCTGATATTTTTATCCGTCTCCTTGCACCTGGGTATCAGAATTTCGGTTAAGGGATGCGAATCGCGAGCGGTCGTGATGATTCACCGGGAGAGACAGAGAGAGAAAGGGAGAGTCGTAGAGATGGCATAGTCGTGTCACACGCGTTGGCACCCATGTGAGCTTTAAAAAAAACTCCCTTTTTCTGCCAGACAATCTGTTCCGTTTTTATATAGCCGAGCGCACCTAAGTGTCATCTCAGGAGACATCCTATGCCCTTTTGAAGGGAGTTTTTTTTTATTTCGGGGTGCCGTGTATGTGTCACCCGTGTCTTCTTCCATCGCGTCCTACTTAGGGGTTATATTCTCCCTAGAAACGGCTGCTAGGGTTAGATTTTCCTTCCGCTCCCCCTTCGCCCCAGTCTTTGCAAAATAAACCCATCAACCCTTTTCTCCATTTTTTTATGGCTGCCATTATATCCGAGGATAAAAGGCGGCTGTTGCGCGATTTTTCGTTGAATGTGAGCTGAGGGAGCTTCCTTTTCAAGAGTGCGTATCGCGAGTCTTGCGCTTGAAAGGCTTTGAGGAGATTTGCTTCCTCGTCGTTTCAAAGCTTGTCGTATTAACTGTCTCTGTTTAATATTTTCTTTATGACGGCAGAGATTCCTTTTATCTACGTAAAGCACGGATAACTATTATTGCTGTTTTGTTTTCAATGTTTGTGGATGCTTTTCATCGGTCAACTTTTGGGTTTGATCGAATAATTTCACGGCGGAAGAAAAAGATTTTGCGACAACGTTACTCCTTTTCATTCATAACGTGGAAAGAATTACACTAAGCCTTAATTACAATCTTTATGCGTGGTTTCACCGTGGAGTAAAGGAAGCAGAATTAACTCGGAAGTAATGAAGTGAAAGTAGCATGTGGACACTAATAAGTTTGTTGGAAGACAAGAAATGGCTACGATAGATCTTTAGATAGTGCCATTGGAGTCAAAGAAGAGATAATGGGAGAGAAGCTAGGAAGACGATTATTCTATGCTGAGCAGCTAGATTCGTAAAACAAATTTATGATCATAAGCCAAGTGTCAAAGCGTTATGAAAGTATATGATCTGTGTATCAATGGATGGCCGCAGACTGAAAGCTAGGTTATGTCATCTGGAGAAATATAGGTCCGAAGGTGTAGCAGAGGAGATGTTAGGAATGATTGATGCACCAATGTACATAGTTAAACGCAATCGTTGCGATAAAATATGTTAGATAGACTGGGCTATTGAGGATCGTCTTTTTAACGAAGACAATACGAGGTCATAACAAGAGAGTCAAACCTGCGAGAGAAAGGAGGTAGATTTTGGTGCGTTTGCGCCCCCTGTCTCGCACTAATTTGGTGGCTTGCAATGTAACAAGTAGATGTAGAAGAACATGAAGATTAAAGTTTAAAAAAAGGGATTAATTCGTATAAGAGACGAAGAAAATGATACGAACTGATAAATCAAGGACCTAATAGATGGCAAGAAACAGTCTACGAGGTTTACTCAAGTCCCAGAATCCATTATGGAATACAGACGATGAAGAAACATACAACAGGTGACCACGCCCCCCACGGAGTATCAAACCAACGGAGATCAGACAAAAGCTTATGTATTTAGCAATAACGTTTTCATCCTCGCAAAAACGTTTTAAAATATTGACTAAAGCCTCTCGATTTATTTCTCTCGTGTGTACCATCCTATTCTTCTTCACCTGGGGTGCAAAGAGAGTGGATTGTTTGCGTGGAGAGGGTGGAGAGATAGAGAGAGAGGAGTTATATTGCGATGGGTATGAGGGTGATATCTCATCTTGGGGATCGGCAGGAGCTCCGTTCCTCGGTCCGTGGAGGAATGGGCTATAGCTGGTTGGAAGATTCGCTAGGGAGATTAAGGGCCCTTTGGTTTCTCTCGGGCCGGTCCTCCATCCCTTCCTGCTCCTCCTCCGATCTCCCCTTACGCTCCCACAGAGGTGGTCGGTGTTTTAATCTTACGACTGCATCGCTTTAGTGTAATGCAAAAGGTCTCTGTTATGTTCTCCGGAAACCGTTCCCACAACCAAAAGCCATGACGTCTTCGGCACACATTTTTGGGGTGGTGGTTATTGAGATATTTCGGAGACTCGATGACATTTTATTTTCCTTTTTTCCCGTTATGTAGAGCATTTTTGCAAGCGTAGACACGTTTTTCTCAGAAAAGATTCTTCTTCCATGTATCATGACTGGAATTCTGTAGAATCTTTAATTAATCACAGAGTTGATGATGCTCCAGGTGTGTCGTAATACGTTACAAAATAATTTCTCCGGAATTTCTGTAAAATTCTATAGGATAAAATTGAATTCTCTTCTTTGTCCGCTCAAAGTGTCATATATTTTCGTCTCATATCAAGAGCTTTGTGAATTTTTAAAATGCTTAAACGAGAAATAAAATAATTTGACTGTGGATATAATTAAATCCTGTAAACTCAGTACGCTTATATCATATTAGCAAAGACAGTTATACAGTGAAAAATAAAGATGAAAGCACGTCTCATTCTGAGTCTTCACTTTTATTCGATAAAATAACGACGATAAATCTTCGTCACGTGGCCCAACGATAAGGATAACAATGCGTCATTTAAGTCACAACCGAGATTTTTTGGTTTTGTTATTAATGGAATTTTGAATATTTAACATTAGATAAAATGAAAGATAACGGAACCGCCAGTTCATTTAACACATTACTGAAATGAATTTTTTGAGGAATGCTCTCTATTGTGCCATAAAATCATTCTTCGAGCGCTACCAACTTTTTATCTCCATCAACGAGGAAAAACCCCTTCACGTCAGAAGAAATCAAATGGATTTGTTAGCAAAGTCTCGGACTTCATCACACCTTTCATCCAACAATGCGCTCATTCCCTTTCTCGATCCCATGTCACCCAACCCCTCCTCCTACCTCTCTGCACCCTCCCTCCTCCTCCTCCATCTCCCGTCATTTCTCCCTTCCCTTCGTCCCTTCTCTTTCTCCCTCCCATCCACCAGACCACGTCAGATTTATGTCCGTTGACAAAAATGACTCCGCACTCTTTGTTGAATTATGAGAGTCTCGTGAAGGAGAGGATGGAATCGTGGGTGCGAGGATTCTCGGGGGAATCGCCACGATTACCTTCTCATCCCCTATGAGCTTTATCAAACTCTCTTTTCCCTCCTCTTTTCTCCCCTTCTCTCTCTTCTCTCCTTTTAAACTTGCAAGACTTTTTTACTCTCGCTTCTATGTTTATGCTGTTCTACCCGATATTATTTCCTTCTCCACATCTTCTGCGTCTTTCTCTAATTTCTTCCCTTTTTCGCTCGTTTTTCTTCCCTTTCTCGTACGTTTCTTTCATCCCTGTTACCGACATATTTCTAACCCCGTTCCTAACCTCTAAGTTTCTTCTCTCTCCCCCTTCTCTGGTTGTTCCGTTTTTTTCCCTTCTCTTTTCTAATCTCTAGTCTTCTGGAATCGACAGTCTTCGCCTTAATTTTGTGGTATTTCATCATAACGAGCCAATGAAAAAATAAAAACGTTTACGTACCGCTATTTATTCATTTATACAACAACACCCGGGTTTTTTTATTATCCCTGGTCTTCTTTATTTCCTCAATCTCATTGCTGACATATCTGATTCACTTCTACTTCAATTATCTTCTTGGTTCTCGTTTTTCTTTCCTCCCGCTCCTTGCGGGGTTCCAGGACGAGACTTTTCAAGTGTAATACTATTCAATGTTAACGTTTTTTGATCACAGCTCAAATCATTATTTACACTTCTACCTTAAATGTATCTCCGTTCGTTTTCCTGCATTGTCAGTGGGAATATCACGGAAATATCTCCCACGTTAGCTTATAAAATACGTGTGACATTATGTTAAAAAAGACAGTGAATGCGTAATCCCCATTAGTTCACAAAGTAATTCATTTTAAAGGTGCATACTTGGCTATGAATAAAAAAACAGCAATTTTAAGTATCCTCGTCATATTAACTGCGACATTTTACAACCGTATACTAGGAAGATACTCTATAATTCCTCTTCATTAATTGCATTCTTAGCAGTTGGATGTTATCGTATGGGTCTTTGGGAAATCCTCTCCTTCCCTCCTCCACGTTTTCCCTGCTATTTCCCATCCCATCCATCCCCAACCCCTTATTTCATTCTGATTGGTATTCTCGTCGTCTTGGGCCATCGTGACGTATCCAAGACCATTGTGGGTAGTCAAGTGTCTCTTTCTCCCACACTCCCTCCATTTCACTTCCTCCTCATCTACCTACACTCTCTCTCTCCCTCCCTCTCTCATCTCCCCTAGCCTTATTCTTCCTATCCTTTATCTTTTTCGCTTCTCCTTTGTGTCTTCTTCATTCTTTTCTCTCTCCCCCTATTCTTCTTCGTATTGTTCTTCTTCTTCTCCTTCTTTATTATTACCTATCATCCTTTGCATTGCTTATCCTCGCAGTCTTTTCATTTCGTTAATTTTCTATCTTCTTTATTCCTATTCATCATTTTTGTTACTTTCTATATTTTCATTCTTGCTCTTATCCTCATCCTTTTTGTTGAAATAACTCTCTGCTTTCCCCCTTTTTTATTATTCGATCTCTTTTCATCCACGTTTATCTCTGTTTGCTCTTTTTATCGTCGTCCTCTTTATCATCATTTCCTTATGTCCTTTCCCATTCGTGTTTCTATTCCTCTGCACACTAATTATCTATTTCTCTTCTTCCAATTCGTACGGTTTATTTTTCTCTACCTCGTCCTCTCCACTCGACTTTTCCTCATTATTCCTCTTCTTTTTAACTTCCTGTACTCCTCTTCATCTTCTATACTTTATCATCGTATTCTCCTTCCTCTTTTTATTCCCTACCTTAGCTTCTCATCTCCTCTTGCCGTTTCTTCATTTTCTTACCCATATTCCTTTGCCTTTCACCTTTCTTCCACACCCTCTTCGCAAGGTCTCCACCATTAGATCGTCTTTTTTCGCCGTCTCCATGTCAACCGTGCACATTCTTTATTATATTCCCCGTCACTTGGAGCCTCACGGAGCCCGTCTTCTCGTACTTCGGGCGCCGTTCGCCTTTAAACACGGCCAATCCATCCGAGCGTAACATGATTGCGGTTATAAATATCGTTTTTTTTTGCGAAACGTCTAAACTCTCTTCGACGTTGAGGGTGGAAAAAGAGCTTATCCACTTTCGGATAAAATGGAATCTCCACGACTTCGCCATCTCTGGCGGGATATTTTTATTTTTTAATCTCTCGTTGAGGGTCTAGACTCTCCGCGAATGTTTTTTATTTCTCTCCCTCTACGGTCGACGTTTCGGGATTTTCGGGGTCTCGGTAAGAAGGAGAGGAAGGTACATAAGAATGAGTGGTTTCTCTCCGAGTCTTCCGTTCATGTAACGTAAATAAGTACCGTAGCCGGCGTGACGCTTCAATGAGGGTCGCGGGTCGTAAGATAAGGGGTTTGGAGGATTTCGGTGGAATTCGACATACTCGTGAAGAAGATGCCGGGTGATATTCGGGGGAGGTAATATGATTTATCCGGAACTACCCGTCGACGTCGTCATCTGATACTATTGTTTCATAGGTAAAAGAAGGAAATACGCGAATTTTGATTCACGGTTCACGCGCATATGGTCACGATTTTTTGCGACAAGGCACGAATATGGGTCGCACGGAATGTCTCCGAGTGTTTATTTTTTTCGATGCGACTCTTATAAAGTCGGATTTTTATTCCTTATAGAGGTTGGTTCGGTGCTTGCTCGATTTATTGAATTTCGGTCGCGCGCGGGTATTTTAGGTTGGGCATTAATACGTACTTGAACAAATTATTCATAGAAATTTTTTACATAACTTATAACAGAGCGTTTTAGATATTTTTTGCCGTTTAATTTGGCGAATAAATTTACTATATATATATATATATATATATACATAATGTTAGTGTGAGTCAACAAGTTATTCTAAATTTTACGTAAAACCCGTGTTTTGTTTAATATAGGCAATGAATTGTGTTAAAATTTTCGCTCACCCTTTATGGTTATCTTTTTGAGAAATTTCAAAAAATATCATAAATACATATCTCAGTCGGCTAGTAAATCTCGGCGCCTATTGTGCCGTCGAGAATAGCAGCCATATTACATTTAGCGTTATTTTATACGAGACTTTCGATTCAGTATTAGTCGTTTTCTGTTGACTAATATCACAGTCTTAGCTATTGTTTTCCATTGTTTCTAGACTGTAATAAAGTGGCGGAAATAAATGTTTAGCAGGTGTACCACTTGAAGGGAAGCGCTGAGTAAATTCGTCCTTTTAGCAAATGTGCCAGAGGTTAACTATTTATTAGATACGATAAAAAATATTCGCTCAAAGTAATATATATTAACGCAGTTTAAAAGCAATAGTTTCAAATGTTATCCTACTAATTTATTACCTTCCTCGAAGAAGTACCTGACTCGCACTTTAATCCTATAAAAAATACAAAATTGCGCATTGAAAAGATCCGTCATCATTGCAACCTCTTCACATTCTTTCCCCCAAAAAATACGCTCGCCATTCGATGGAAATGCAGGATCTTCTCTTCGAACCGACGAAACATATCGTGTCGACCGTTAAATCGCCTCATTCCGACCATAATCTCTCGCGAATCGGATGTAAAGCTGCAAGCGACAAGATGCGCACAGTAATCTCCTCATTATCCCACGTCCTCCTGACAATCATTCTCAATTAGGTTTCCCGAAAGAAGTCGCTATTTTTTTAATTCCTCATAAGACAAAAGAGCTCACTCATTCTCCCTTGTTCTACATCCCAATCGGACGAAATCCGATGCAGGTAGATCCCGTCCTCTCGTTCTTTCTTCCTCCTCCTTTATCTCTAGCCCTCAGTGGGCTGCAGCGGTTCACCTCTTCCCGTCCCAGTCCCACTCCTGGTCTCGTTCCGTCGTTGTCCCTCTTCTGGGCCGGGTGTATAAGGATCGGTCTGGAAGAAGGGTTTCACGTTCGTGGGACGAAGAGGGGGTTGAAAGAGGGTAGGGCGCGGAGGGAGAAGGGGAAGAGAGGAGAAAGGGAGGGAAGGTGGGTGGGGGGAAGGTTAAGCTGGTCCAGTCACGATGCCCGGTGACTCTTGTGACTGCGAGACGGGAATAACAAAGAACTTCGGGGACTTCAAGTGACTTGGGGCCGTAGGGAGGGACTCGGAGTATGCGGCTATCTCCGCAGTCATCTCGTTTTCTCTCCCTTTCCTCCCTCTTTCTTCCGTACATATCCTTCTTTATCTTCGTCTTTTTTACGGCCCCGTTCTCCTCCGCGCTTTTTACCCCCCCCCCCCTGAATATTTCCCCCCCAAACATTTCACGTAAACTGACGCTATAAAACTGAAAATTCTTTCCCTTTTTGTTGCCAAGTTGAGCGTGGCTTTTTATAGGTTTAAGAGTGCACGGATTTGATTGATTATTTGTGACTTAGTTCCCACAAACCGGTCTCTCTCTCTCTATCTCCCGGAGGAGGAGGGTGAATATGCATTCCTTTGGTATGTAATGGGTCGGAGAGGTTCAGATTCCGTCATCACGATCCCTTCTCCTATGGGAATTGTTAGTAGACGAGATATAAAAGCTGTAGGCTTAAATAATCCTCAAGGCATCCAAGTTCAAATTATGTGAATAATTTTTTAATATAAATCGTTTCATTTGTAGTTTAAAGAAATTTGTAGGATTTATTCGATGTTTAAAATCATCCAAGTATAATAATAACGATATAACAAACATTATTTTAAGAGATATATTGCATATTGACAATGAGCCATGGGTTTGACAATTAAAATGCTATTTTGAATTACCGCTTCATTGAGTTATTCATTTTTTACTCTAAATTTTAATTTAATATTTTATTTATTCTTACCCGTCATTTTTACTGGCAATTACACTAGTATTTAAATAATATATTTAGGGAGAAGTTGAAAAAGTTTTGTTTTGTTATTTTGTAGCATTTTTGTTTAATTGCCGCAGAATCCCACCAGTGCAGCGAAAAAAGTCATGTTCGTGATCTTTCCTTCCATCTCGGTGCCAAAAGTATAAATTCTTTCGATCAACAATGATAAATTCTCCATGCATCGCGTCCGGTCGATTGTCACTTCAATGTCTTCTCCCATCCCATTGTAACATAAACGCTCGGATGGCCTTTAACACATTCGTTACTTTCCTTGTCCATCATTCCACCCTTCTTTGTGTCACTTCAAGTTTCTTCTTACGATCCTTGAACTCACATGTCGACAAACATAATCCGAAAGTAATTACGGATAGAATGTGCACATCGAGATAATTTGTTTATCAGATAGGTTAATCATATGCGGACACAAATATACATATTTATGTATATATGAATGCGTACGCATATATAGAACCACATTCGCACGTGCTCGATAACTCGAATTTATATCTCTTCCTCCTTTTCACCGCGGTTCGATTTAAAGAGGTCCGAATCTATTATTCGGCTATAATTCCACCTTTCAATAGGTTCATAGATTCAGCTTCTGCGACTTTCTATTCATAATCATTCGGTTTCCTCCTCGTAATCATTCTCCTCTTTTGCGGCGGTTCAGAATCTCACGTCTGTTTCTTTCCTCTGCAATCCTCTTCATGAATATATATATATATATATATATATATATATATATATATATATATATATATATATATATATATATATATAAGCACGTTCACATGTGTATGAACGCAATTTTACACTCCTAATATCCGATAATAAAATGGTCGCCATCAAGGCGAACCATTCTATCACGTAACGTTTTTTTATACCTCTTTCTCTCTGGAATTGATTCCGTTCTCCCGCCTCTCGCATCCATTAGGATTATCCGGATATGCTACTGATGTTTTTCTCTTTCATTCATGAATCCCCTCTCTCTCCGTCTGCTTCCCTTGGCAGGCGTCTCTTTCTCCGTGGGTGCGGCGACTATCCTTCTTACGCCTCCAACACCTTCTCCCATCTTATCGGAAGATGGCATCGGTAGAGAAAAAAATAATACAACCTTTCCTCCCTTTACTCAAAAAGTTCCCTTAAAAGCATGACAAGTGGTTTCACACAATGAGCTATAGCAGAAGGGAGGGAATATTTCTCTGTCTCGCTATTCCATATCCATACTTTACGTAATTTTTATTGTTGTCGCGATTTTAAAATATTATTTATTTTTCCTTGCACGCTTTATTCGTATGAAGGAGGTTGAAGGATGTGGGATTGCGCCAGATTATGAGGAAAGATCCGTTCCTCCTCCTGTTTTTCTGGAGACGGTTATTTCAATGTACCTCGTATCTTCCCCGAAGATCCGTCGTAATTTTCGTACGCAAGGAGGGAATAAAACTATCTCGCAGTGTTATAGGGCAGAGTCTCCCAGCCGCAAAGTTTTTTTTCCGGAGGATTCAAATCGCGCGTGTTCAGGCGTATTCAAGGTAATCCCCGATTCCTTACCGTGGAGGATTCCGCCGTAGAAAGTTCTTTTTTTAAACAAGCATGGGAAGGATTTCAGAGCTGATTACATGAGGCGTTTTTTCGCAAAAATTATCGTAAATGTAATTTTGTTCTGCAAAAAAGCAGCAAAAGATTTAAGATTAAAAAATCCGCTATTTTATAAATACCTCCCTCCCCTCGCGAGAAATGGAATCACCGTACTTGAAGATTACAATTGTGCTATCCATTACTCCAACGTTTCAACTATTGATGGTTTATTGCAAAAGTTATGATATATTTTCTTTCTAGCATTAATTCTTCTCGAGTTATAAGTAAAGTTTGTAGGTAGACATCGATTACTCCCTAGCAGCTAATTTTAGATACACCAAGTTTTTGCCATCTCTAGCTGCTTTATACACTAATGTCTCCTGTAAATTTGGCTTATCCAGGTTGCAGGATTCCGACACAGACGGACGGGTAGACAGACCGAATACATAAGCGATTTTTAGAAAAAGTTGTAAAAAAAGAATTTCATTTTCAACCTTTGCATTTTTTCCTGGTAAAGTGCCGGTTTTATTGAAACACTCGAGACGACGATAAAAGGTGCCGTTATTCCGGTCTAACTGTGAAGTAATTTTGCTTCTAGTTAGGAAAAATAGAGATAAAAATTCGCGTTCTACCTCGCCTTTAAGCCGTGAAGAAGAAGTCTGTTCCTCTGGAGAGGACAATGCAAGGAACGATTTATCTTTCTCTCTCTCAGACGAATAATTCATAACGACTCGGGTTATAAAAATGAATGGATGACGGAGAGACGAATAATTCTCCGAGATATAGCGGGAGGAACAAAAAGAAATCGGGAAAATCTTGAGCGACTCCATGCTTAGCTACCGGTCGTCCTCCGCAGAAAGAAAAACTCTGTTTTTGATACTTTTATTCCAATTGCGTATCTCGGATGTGGGACAAAGGCGAGTCTTGAGGATATCAAAGCCATCTCGAGAGTGAGAAAGAGACAGTCTATCTCTTAGCGAGAGTAGAATGTGTGTCTGTATATATACACACACACACGAACACATATATATATGTATGTACACATACCTATGTTCACAGATACACAATCGAACGTACTTAACCTCAGTGCAAAGCAAATTACATAAGTCGCTGTTTTCACAAGAACTATCGTAAATAAATATTATTGTGTCCTGCCAAAAAGCAACAAATATTTTGGAATAAAAATTTCGATATAAAAAAAGACTCCTGCGTAATCGAACCATCGTAATTGAGTTTTGAAATCCCATGCGCAAGCCGGTGCGGTATTTATTACACCAAAATGTCACCCGTAGGTACTTCCTTGCAAAAAATATTAGTCTAATTAGTGAATTCCACAGATATTGCCCACACAGTTGGACAGACAAACCGAAAACATAAGCGATATTTTTTATAAACGAGTGAAAGAGGAATTTCAGAGTGAATTACATAATAGTGCTCAAGTTGATCTGTAGAGCTATTAAGATTAAAATTATAACCTTCTAACGATCTGAATATCGAGTTAAAGTGGTTCGACGGCGTGTATATATATATATATATATATATATATATATATATATATATATATATATATATATATATGCGAGATCGATGTCTGAAAATCCGCGTAGCAATTTGGCAGATGAGATTCACACGAAGCATTAAAAGTTAACACGGCTCACTACGCCATCAAAAACGGTACATCTCCCTTCATCACATGCTAAATTTCCCTGCTTTCCACGCTACGTTCAGGAAATCCTATCCTACGCTTCAACACTCCTACCCCTCCCTCGTGCAATTTTATTCCCTCCTCTTCCATGCGTTCTCTGCCCTCCCCACCCCCTCTTACTTCATTTCACCCCAACGCGACGACCTGGATTTTTGCACCGACCGCTCCGACGCTTTTTAGTATTCAGCAAACGCCCTCGAGTCTCCTCAAAACCTGCTCCAGACGCTTCGAAATGGGAAATTTTTTTCACGCGCGGGCACGCATATTCCTCCCTCTCTCCCTTCTTCCCTTATCCACCCTTTTCCTCCTCGATGAAGGAAAAAAAACGCCATCTTTTTCCTCCTTTCGCGAAAACCGACGGATCGACAGCATTCTGGGAATACCGCCGCGGTCGCGTCGGGTCGGACACAGAGAGAAGAAGCGTAAGAAGGACGAACGGAAGGAGAAAATATGAGTCCCTCCCGTGTTGATATATATTTAACAGCAAGGGGGAGGATGGCTTCGTGGTGGTCTAAGGAGTGGAAGACGTCGCATTTATGCATTTCTTTTTTATTCGTTTCATCTCCCCGCGCTTTAATCCGGAGATGCGCGTTGAAAACCGCCAATTATGTTGCCGGTTTGGAGTAACGGTAGAACCCGGGCCGTTCTTTCTTTTTGTGTGTGTTAGTGTATGTGTGTAATTGAAAGATGGCAGGTGTTGCGTTGAACGCATTTGTAGTTGGTGTCGAGGAGACAGAAAAGCACCCGAAGCCGTCTTTTTAGCAGTAAAATGGGGTAGAAGTTAACGCCTCTAGGGAGGATTTGTTGCATTTCCAGTCGGCGGATGCGGTTTTTCGTCATTCATAACGGGCGTGAGGTGGTGCTTCGGAGCTGAATGATGGCGATCCTGACGCTAAGACGACTGAGACCTAACTTCAGAAGAGGCTTAAACCGCGTAATTCTGCGAATTATTCCTCCCAATAAGAAGGGTTTGATAATGCGTACTTCACGATGGCGAATGAATGAATTTCAGAAAGGGGCCGCGCTATTACTAGACTATCTGGCGCAAATCGTTTCGAAATGTTCACGTTTATTTCCGCTTCCGTGAGAAATTTTTTTATTAATCGGATTATAATGTAGTTGATCTAAATTTGTACCTGGTTGAATAAACTCGCACGGGAGTATCTTTTTAAAAATTTACATAATTGCATTATGGAGTCAAACGTATGTCGAGCCGAATTGTATGTAGATATTCGTGAAATTATAATGTAATACCGCAACCTATTCATAAAAAAATTTGAAATATTTTTAAATTAATACAACTGTTATTATTGATTTGGCGTGTATACTTTGTTGTAAAGAATGATAATTGGAAAACCGAAGCTAAAAAATAGAAAATATTTTCTCATTAAGAGAGATTAAGAGTATTTGAAATGCATACTTAAAATATATAATCACACCAATAAACTGTCGTACTGCACTCAATCTTCCCCAGGTTTAAATTGTGCGTCATCACTGCAACCAATTTGAAAACATCATTGATGAATTTAATATAACCTGTCTCTGCAAATGTAAAATGTCTTATAAAAATTGCATAGTATATTCTAAACATTTCGTCTTTTATGTTTGCAACTTAATAAGGCAGCGCTGAAATACAAAGCGTGCGCCTAATACTTATAATATTGTGTACGCAACTTTTCAAAGGAAAGAAGCAAATGGTGATTTTTCGATTAAAATTTTTCGAACTTTCCATATTTCCTCGTCGCCCGCCCCAAAAGCACGTTGCGAATTTGGTCTTATGACTCGCGAAGGAAATAATAAAATTAGCGATACATACTGGTACTGTCGGTTGGCACCCTTATAAGATTACTGCTTAAAAATGCTCGTCACGTGTGGAATATCAGAGGAATTCACGTGAGTTCTCGCGAGCCCGGAGATCTTCAATTTTTTCCGACGATATCGTGGTACCGGAAGTGAGCTTCGGAGAGGGAGAGTTTGGGAGGTAGACGGCTGAGTCCGCTGGACCCACTAAGAAAGGGGGAAAAGAGGGGGGACATGTGTGGGGGAAGGGGGGGTGGTGAGTCTGGAGCTTTCGTTTGGGGAAGGGAATCCGAGGGGGGGGGGGGTGTCGGTAACTATCATGAATGGCTGGCTACTCGACGAGATTGGGTGGGCCCTTACTCCAGGGACAGCTTCTTCCTTCTCATCTCCTTTCTCTCTCCCTCCTTTTTTCCTCCATCTTTTCTCCTCTCTCCTCCTCTTTCTCTCCTCTTTCTCTCCTCCTCTTTCTCTCCTCTTTCTCTCCTCTCTCCCTCCCTCCCCTCTTATTTCTCTTCTCTCCCTCCTCCATCTCCTACTCTCTCTTCTCCTCTCTCTCCATCCTCCCATATTCTTCCTCCTCCCTCCCTCCTCTTTCCCTCTCTCCTCCTATCTCACTCCTCCCCTCTTCTTTCTCCTCTCTTCCTCCTCCCTCCCTTCTCTTAACCTCCTCCTCTCTCCCTCCTCCTCTCTCCCTTCTCCTCTCTACCTCCTTCTCTCTCCCTCCCTCCTCCTCCCTGCCTCCTCTTTCCTTTCTGCTCTCCTCCAATCTCTCTCCTCTCTCCCTCTTCCCCTCTTCTTTCCTCCTCCCTTCTCCTCTCTTCCTCCGTCCCTCTCTCTCCTCCACCCATCCCTCCCTCCCGTCTAACCTTCCCTCCCCCGCTTACGAACCTCACCCTTCTTAAGCCACACAACCGAGGTCGCGTTCCTAATTTTATCCTCTCTCCTTAGTTGTATCTCTCTCTCTCTCCAAACATTCTTTGCCCTCCTCTCTCCCTCATTCTCTCCAGTCCAGTGTAACCATCGCCTCTGTCTCGTCCTTATCTTCCCTTTCACTCATAGCGTTGAATACCTTTCAATTATATCCACATACCTTTCTCTCTCTCTCTTTCATTTCTCCGATTTTTTCCTTTTTCTCTTATCTCGCCGTGATCTCCGACGTTTTATTGCTCCGTCTCACGGGAGTATTTTGTTTTTTTTTTCTGGCGGTGGGATTATTTCTGTCTTTTTAATCCGAAGTTATTGCCATACGCTAGGTGGATGAATCCATTTTTTTCGGTCAACTTTTCGGACGATATCTCTCGAAACTTTTTTTCCCCGCGATCTTTATCTCGGAACGTAAATTTTCGTTCCCAGGAAAAAAACGACCCTTTTCTTCGCGGTCGAGAAGAGTTAATTTGAAAAAATAAAGATCTCGCTCGCGTAATTTACTCATAACCGGGACGATTTCATATTTTTCGGGGCGAAGAGGAGGTTGTTTGGACGTCGGGCGCATGGGTGATAGCGGCGTTGCCTTTGTGTTCTCGCCGAGATGAAATACGGTACGGCGCAGTACATTTCTTCATATTAAACGACGTCGCGTGGGTATTTTACGGATTAAATCGCGCCCGCGAACGACGGAGCGCTCAAAATGGCGCCGAAACCCGGTTTCATAAATTAAGGACGATTACATTTTATTTCTACCGTTCGATTCGCTGCTCGTATTTCTGCAACAAGCACCGATAAATCGTGTGTCGAAACCGTTGGAGTTTCTCCCGCGGGGACGAAATTTAATCGCTGATTAACGATATCGAGGCTGCCGTTGAAGATCGTTTTATCTGCCTTACCTCTCATGCAGTTGGAACTATATGCACGTGCCTGAATTTGGTTAGTTTTGTATTCGCATATTTGTGTTTCCGAAAGTAAAAATCGTTTTAAAGACGCGGAAGATTGATGTCAAACGTTTTTGGCGAGGCGATATCGCGCTTTTGAATTGAAATTCAATTAAAATACCAAAAAATCCGCCTTTCGGTTGTTTGGTGCCATTGAAACTTAACGTTCATTATAATGTTAATGTGGGTATGGGTAAAAGTAAGGCGGATAATTGAGGATGACGTAACGGGTCTCCGAATTACTCCTGGAATCGTCGAGCCTGAGTCAGAATCCGCAGAGTTGCAAAAATCGCCGTTAACAATTCGCATAAACGTTGAACGTACGTTTATGGTAACAAAAAAAGCCGTCGGGGTCGTTCCCAATTTTCCCCCGGCAAATCCTTCATCGGCATCATCGGTCCCCATTTCACCACAAAGATCTCGATTTTTCCCAGCATCCCTCTGGTTACCCTTCATCTTCTCGCTGGAATTCTCATCCTCCCCTTTCTCCTCCGCTCCCTCCTCACATAACCCCTCTCTCCCACACCCTCTTCCTTTCTCCTCCTTGCCTCCGTCCTTGGAAGAGCGACCCGCGCAGGTGGTTACTTGCTTGGTCGGCCTTAAAGTCTTCCTCACCCCATGTCTATCTACCTCTCTCTCTACCTCTCTCCCTCCCTACCTCTCTCTCCACCTATCTCTCTCTCCTCTCTCCATCCTCTTAACTCTCTCCCTCCTATCTCAGGACGCTCTTTTTGTTCCATTTTCGATCATTTTATTTTTCGAACACATGGCTTTTTTTTAACTCTCCCCTTTGGCTCTCGCCGTTCTTTTTTCTCGCATTTCCTCTTCGCAGCGTTTTTGTCGTCGGCCTTCTTCCATTCCGATTCCCTCCTCCTTTCCTATCGCTCTTCTCTTTCCATCTCTCGCTAGTATCTTACATCTTCGAAGAATTTTTTGTTTCTTTTTCTGCCTTTCGCTTTCTCGATTTCTTTTGTCTCCTGCTTTCTTGAATTATCAGCTCCTCGAGCTTAGTTCTTTTTACATTTTTTGAACGCCACACTTCCCGTCCGTCAATCCTTTTCTTATTCCTTTTCCTTCGACGTTGTCCGTGTTTCGTTTTTCATATTTTTCATTCCGTTCCTTCTCTCCGTTTCGCTTTTTATCGTGCCCTTTCCTTAGTTTTCTGAGCATATTTTGACGATTCGTTTCCCCGTCCGATTTATCCGCTCTTCCTTTTCTGCTATCCTACCTTAAACTCATCTGGGTCATTCGGCGAGTTTTATTTCATAGTAAAAATTAATTTACTTCTTTCCCGTTAAATGTATATAAACTTCTGATAAGGTAACTGAGTGCATTTCACTTCTTACAATTCCGACTAGACGACTCGATTGCGATTGCGATTTAGTAGCGCGCATGCTCCCGATGTTCGTATCTAAACATGCAGTAAAGACGTCTTCGTTTGAGGCGTTCATCGCTTATAATCTCAAAAGGCCAACGTCTTAAGTAAGGCGAAAAATGACTTTATGCCCAGATACGTGGATGGTCGCTCACGGACCTCGCCTCTCATCCATTCATTCCCTTCCATTCTCCCATTCCTCCTTTACTTCTTTCTATTCTTCTCTCCTCGACCACCACTCCCTTCTCTCGAGCTCCTCACATTCGCTTTTTTTCCATCGCCTCACGTCTCCAACCTTACCTCCACCTTTTTCCTTCCCTCCATCATCGCCTTCCCCCTCCTCCCTCCCTCTCTTCCTCCACCTCATCATATCTCTCTCTCTCCCTCCCTTTCAGGCTTTCCTCCATTGATGTCCGCTTCTCTAGACGTAGGAACGGTCGCATTCCATGTCCCCGGGCCGTGCGTGAGGCCGTGTAGAAGGAAGCGTGCTCGTCTCGTGCGTCCGTTTAGTTCGGGGGAGGAGCGGTTAGGTGGCGCGCGAGTCACGGAGAAAGAATATGGACGCTCCTTTTTTAAGGATTTTGTTCGTAGGTCGGTCGTTTCGAGGATAGAAGGGGAAAAGCGATCTGGACCGTTTGATTAAAGGTTTTTTTTGTGCGTGCGTGTATGCGTGTGAGTGTGTGGGTAGCCTTATTGGTAAGATGGAGGATGACGTTCGCGTTATTTTTCTTATTAAAGTTGTGGGTGCCATTTCCTATGCTTCTTGCTCGTGAGAGAAGGAGAAAGAAAGATTTTTATCGCGTTCGTCATTCATCTGTGGGTGGGTTTTTCTCGCTGTAAGCGTTTTAAAGGAGTGGCTGTTTTTGATGAAGTCTTTTTTGAGTAATCACGAGAGGGTGGGAGGCTCACGTCCTCTCTAGTTTTGAAGTAGCACTCCAGAGGTGAAATGAAACCCTTTTGAGTACATATTCTTATGTTTTTGTTCGGCTTGAAGTTAATTTTTTTCTGGAAGAGCGTCACGTAGTTCTTTCAACGATGACGTAACTAGAAATGCGGTAAAAAAGTAACTGATTGGGCCAAAGAGAGAAACGTATTGCAATATCCACGTTCGGAACTTTTCTTGAATCAGGATCCTGAGATTTGATTGTTAAAATGTTTTTTTAATTGATGAAATTACCGAAATTGACAGTTCCTAATCCTTGGGAATGTTTTAGATTTGAAAATTCTTAGTGATCAAGATGGCTCACGCTTAAAAACTGATTTAATATACTTTTCAATATCCTTCAACTTTGGTTGTAGGCATTTAAGACTATAGAAAATTGGCTTTGTGCTCTATAAAATATGGATATAACTTTTTAAATCAACCTCTAGTTTCAGTATAAACCCATATACACCACGTGATCGCGTTTCATCTAGACTCACTCTAAAGGAAACAAGCGTAAATCTTGTTGCATACTGATAAAAAACATCCCTTTCTCCGGTACGAAACTGTTCCAGTTTAAACAACTCCGTTTTCCATTTCACGATTTATTTCGTGAGCGACGTCTCGCCGAACATCACCCAACAATGTTCCCGCTATAGAACCCGCTATTTCGGTGTCAGCATAAACATCGGGAAACTGATTATGTGTTGCGACCATAACCAGTTCAAATTATCCTCTCACCTCAAAAATAATGTTAAAAAAAGAAGAACAGGATGAGCCTCTGGAGTCCCGAAGGCTGCCCCAATTATTCATATTTCCATCCATCCTTACTATGTTATTATCACCTGGACAGAAGGTGATTTTCTGTGAGAGGACGTAGAGGAAGAGGCGATTCTCGGGAGTTCCCTCGATTGATCCATAAAAGAACAGGATCTGCGATTGGGAGATAAATGATTTTTTCGGTGGAAAAAATAACCGTTATATCTTTTTCCCTAAAATAGACTTATTGAATGACGCTCCTACGTCATGATTATGCGTAAATTTGTTGTTATTCTGATACGAAAAGAAGTAGCTTATGGCGCGTCAATTATTCCCTCGCGGAATTCCTTATTCGATGGAAATGTTGGATGATTTATGAGCGGAGAATCTGTTAAAATTGATATTTTCCTCGTGCTATTTACTAAAAAAAGCGGGCTCTGACAAATTTTTTATTTAGCATTAGATGATTTCTCGAGCTAAATATGCCAATCTACTCGTAGCACACCTCACATGCTCATAAATTCTAATTATATCATATAGGTAATTCGCGTTGCCCTTAAATTGTTTAGTAATTTACATTTTAGTTATATCAATCTTACTGTAATAAACAACCAATGGATTTCAACTGAGGAAGATAGATTTATAGCTGAAATCTCTATCGGGTTATGTAAGGAGAAGTTACCTATGCCATCTGCCAGATGCAAACCATAAAGAAAACTTGATAATTCGTTCTTTGGATCGATAAATGCGCAGTTTTGACAATTTTAGCTATATTTATTTGTGTTTCCGTTTTTCAAAACTCATACGCAGCGTTATATTTTCACGACATATTGCGAAAGTTATATCAGCATGGTAGTTTAAAATACCATTAGTGTTCGTATTAAAGCATCGGAACGGCGATATTTTTTGCAAGCTTGTATCGTCATACCATTCCCGTTCTCATGCAGTCCTCACATATCGGATAGACTTTTTTCCAGCATTTTTTCGCATTCTCGCGAAACGCGCCGCTAATACCTTTCTCTCAATACCCTCTCGCTTTCCCACAGGTGCAGGCCGGGATGGAGGGGAGAGTTCTGTGAAGAGTGCCAGCCTTATCCTGGGTGCAAACACGGTTACTGCAACGGATCGTCTTGGCAGTGCATCTGCGACACCAACTGGGGTGGAATCCTTTGTGATAGAGGTGAGTCGAAACGATTCTCTCTGAATTCGCACGGAGTTTCCGTTCGCTTTTTCTTTCATCCGATCCGAAGAACCTAAATTGTTGCAGTAATTGAAAGGTACTTTTTACCGCTGTCTTAGATGTATTTACGGTAAGGATTTTAAAAGGTCCGAATTAGTGAAAAGATATTATTTAAGGATGTATTTAAGGCAAATGAAATATTCAATTCATAAAGTCGTTTTTATAATATATTCCTTTTAGAAAAGGTTACCCATGAACCAATAAAAGCATGTCGAGATGAATAATAATAAGAAAGACTTTCATTCTTATAAGGCTAAGTAAGAGATAGTCAAGTAAAATTTCCAGCCTCGATAGTTTCTTTTCATCCCAAATATTTTTTTACCCATATAATTTGCCACCAGAATACACGTCCGTAACTCCGAGAAGAACTTGAAATATGAGACATAAAGACCATTAATATATTTTATCCCGAACTCGACTGACGTTGGATAAGGCCATAAGGTTTTTGCGTCCATCGATCCCTCCTCGCCTCTCGTTAAAATTTAAATCTATTCAACATGCTACGGATGCGATCTCCGATGCATCCCGAGTGAATCCAATTTCCTCTTCACCATCGCTGCATTTCATCCTTCCCCCATCCTCTCCGTATCTCTCCGACACTCGAAAAGTGGAATCATAACTTGAATCACGATTTAGGAATCAATTTGATCCCACCCCGGCGACAAAAGAGCGCTGCATCGAGATTATTCCACGTATCCGAAACCACTACGAATCTCATCCGTAGGAGAGCGGAGTTGATGCGTTTAAAATTGCATCCATCCACCTCGACAATGTACCGGCCCAATTAAGGTGCTTCCTTTACAAGAGTACTCGAAAAGACTATCCCTCTCTCGGCTTCTGCTCTACTTTTACGAGTCACTCGCCGTCAAAAATGGCACTCAATTTCCCGTCGGGCTGCAGGGGGGACCTGCTAACAATGAAGATCAAGGAGGCAACACAAGGGATGGAAAAAAATACGACCAACTGCACAGCCCCTTCTCCTCCGTCCCATAAGTTCTTGACCCCATTTTTTTATATTCGGCCTCGTAAAGCAGTTGGTGTCCCGCGGGATTGATATAATGTGGGTGGAAAGGGGCATAGTGGGGTAGAGGGGTTGACGCGGAGGGAGTTTATTAAATAGGATAAGGCGGCCACGTTTAATCATCTCCCTAACTCCCCACGAACCTCCTTCGGCACAATGAGGGGATATCCGAACTTAACCTCCATCACGACACCCAGCTCATGTGTACTCGTGCTCTCGCACTTAGCATATTATGATTTCCCTTTCTATAAGCGCTCTGCTTGCTTCAACTGTTTATTATTTGCCGTTGTCTCCCGTGGCATATCTCTCGTTTAACCGTTTCCCCTTCGCGCTAGCCCCGCCCAAACGGTAGGTGCCCTTGTCCCTTTTATTTTTTCCCCCCGCCTGGACCGAAGTGGATGGAAGGGGATGCGTATATATCGTCGACGCCCACTTGTTTCCTCCTCGGAGACTTGAACGAGCGAGGTCTGTCCGTCTGTCCGCATCCGTTTTGTGAATGCGGATTTCGGTCTGTCGAGCGGCTCCCGTAACAGTTGTTCTCCGTCTGCCTCAGGAGGCCGGAGACTTTGTTGGAGCGTACGATCGTGTCCCTCGGGGGAGTGTATCGGTGTTGGAACCGCCCGTTTGCTCTTTCCCGATTATTCGTGACCCGCCCTCTCGGTTTTTTCCGAGAATTATTGCTTCCTCTCGTGTGCCAGAGATCATTTCTCATTTCGGTCGGATCATTTAGGCATAGTTTAAGAGAGAGAGAGAGCTTGAGTCACTTTTGCCCGAACAACTACCGTAGGGATTATTGGACCCTTTTTTGTCATCATTAATCGGAGAACTATTTCGCAAAAAAAGGCGTCTCTCTGATGGTTAGTTTCGCGATCTTTTTTTCCGAGAAATTTTCACTCGGAATCTTAGTTTTATAAGGTTTTTCCTTTCCCGTATATCATTCTGCTCGTTTTTTGCGTAGTCCCTTGGTCAAATTTAGAACGCCTCACGGATTCTACATCAAAGTTTTTCGAGATTTTTTGCGCTATAATGAAATGATAGGGTAAAATAAAGAGTCGACCCCGAGAATGTTTTAAGATGCGGTATTATTGCCGACTTTGATGAAAAGGTTAACCTCGGGTGGGAACTTTCACTTTCCGAATAATCTAAAAATCTTATCGTTAAGTAGACTTCCTTGTCTTTTGTAGCTTTAATTACTCTAACAATAATTCGATAAAAAGTTACGCTTTTAAATTTCGGTAAGTTTTTTTGCCATTTGCGTAAGTGGTCTAGCGAGTTTGTCGATTAGAAACATTTTCAATCATATTACGATTATAATTTTTCTTCCTAAGTAGGTACTTGAATTGTTTTGGATTTTTATAAATGGTTCTCAAACGATCAAAACTTCTAAATTTTGCAGAAAATCTGGGTTTTATATGGAATCCACCTGAGTCAACTGCCCATTGATTATACATACAGAAAAGATACCGTAATAACTTAGATCATGAAGTAATTAACAAAATTAAATAACTACTTATAAAGAAGAATTTGAGTTTTACTTGTATTTCAAACTTTTTATATCAAATTCAGGTAAAAGTTCATAGAAGAAGAATTGATGTTAAATTTTCCGTCCTGATTATTCAGCCACCACTATCCTTTGAATAAGATTTATTTAATATTACGTGTCTGCTCGACCAAAATATAATTATTTTCTCTCCCGAAAACACTTTCCCCGGCTCGAGATTATAAAAACCGTTAACTTTAGTCGTTTTCACGCATTTCGCTACACTGTCTTTAAGAGTTTCTGGTCCATTATAAAGTGATGCTGACTCTTTCGAATCCGACTGCAGTTAGTCTTTAAGTCCCGCCTTCACCCACCCCCTATGCCCCTCCTCATACACCCTTCCCCCCTCTCACATCTTCCTCACTCCTCTCTCTCTCCTTTTCCCCTCCCTATCTCCCTTCCCCTTCACTCCACACCCTCATCCACCAGCTTGAGTTAGGTAGGAGACACCTGCTGATCTTCGGAAGGAAAACCAGTTCCCCATTGAGAGGCGGTTTTTCTGCTCTCCCTCCCTCCATCTCTCTCCTTGCTTTTCTTTCTCCCTTCGCGGATATGGGATGGGCTTAAGGAGGAGGAGAGACCGAGAGGGATGAAAATGGTCTGAGAGAAAGAGGGAGGGAGAGAGAGAGAAAAATTCCCATCAGAATGTGAGGTTTGATGCATAGATTTGTCAGTGGACCGATTTATCGGCGTACCTGGGCATTGATGAGACGATTTATCTACGATTCTTTTTCGGAGTATTCATCTGCGTATCAACTTATGGATGCATCGAGGTATCGATTTATTATTCGTGGCGTAGCTCATCCGATAAATCGATTTAGCGGGGATGAAATCGATCTGATAAGCAGATACGATCCGGTTGATAGATTGTGTATCTCATACTTAAGCGGAGGTTCCTTTATTTTTTAAGGGCTATTCCCAAGTCACTCAACTTCCCTTAGATTATACATTAATCGATGTGATGTAGTCTTCATTTTTTTACCCGTCGACTCGAATGTATCGAGGCCGCTAAATGAATTTACCTTTGACGTATCTTGAAATAATTTTAGTACATTTTTCTCGATCGTCGTTAATTAATAAGAAAAATTGCCATCGTTAACCGTCGGTCGGAAAATGTTATTCAAAGGATATACGTATATATTTTCTCATAACTGAGATAAGTTGAAGCGCATTGATCAGGGGCGTATCCTCCATATGTGCAATGAACATAGGCCCAAGAGCTCAAGGGGAGTCACATGTGCTAATTTTTAAACTTTCGCCACGTGGTGCGAATGTATAAAAGACCGCGTTGCACCAACATTTTTGTCGTTCTTATATATATATATATATAGTATTATTGCGTTCCGGAAATGTGTAAGATGGGAGGGGCTCTGATGTCACACTTGCACCCGGACCCACTGCATTCAGAATACGCCACTAGCATCGTTCCAAAATTTTTATGCCTTTTCCTCGGAGACATTCTGCGCCCGAAAAAAATGGCCAACATGAACGGCATAAATGTTTTGAATAGGCCCATAATTTCGGGAACAAATCCGGACACTAATAAAAATCGCTTGTATGCAGATCTCCAACGCCTACGTAAAAAAAAACTTATTGACGTCATCGCTCCGTGACTCCACGAAACGTACGGTGGAATCTCCCCTTTATCGCCATTCCTGAGGCACGCGCGCGGTCACCGGGCACCGACACACGACAGAGCGACGAGAGCACGCCCTCGTCTAGTGCAGCGTCACGACGCAACAATGTCCCTTTGGAGTGGCCCATTGTTGTCGGGAGGACCATGAATAAATGGCTCGAGGATGGAAAAGTGGCGGTGAGGATGGGGTGTCGCCGGAGGGGGAGGGAGAGGAGGTGGTTTTTTCATTCCGTCCTGACCGCCTCTGGGGTCGGAGGAGGAAGGGGGAGAATGAGGAGTGGAAGGGGGAGACAAGGGCGCCGTCCCGGCCCATTGACCCTCTATGTACCCTCTCCTGTGTGTGTGTCCCTCGCCCTCTTTTTCTCTTCCATTCTCTCCCCATGGCTTTGTCGATCACTTTCGCTCCGTTTCCTCTTTTACTTCGCTTTTACTCCTTATTTCCATTCTCTTTTTCCTTTTTATCATTTTATGTTCATGTTTATCTCCCGTTTTCCCTTCATCTTTTTCTCTCTTTTTCTGTATGTCCTCTTCCAAACTAACTTTTTCCTTTTTTTCTTCTTTTCCCTCTCTTCTACGTCATCTTCCTTTACTTCATTGACTCTCTTTATCAGTATTCTCCTGTATTTTCATATGAGTATTTCTTTTTATATCATAAAAGATGGAGGAAGAGACTGCCTATTCGCAATATCGTCCATATAATAACTATCATCTATGTATTTCTCTATATCACTCCGTCTTCCTAGTTTTCCAATTTTCACCTCCCTTCCCATTCCATCTTTTCCTCTCTATATCTCTCGCTTTCTCTCTACCCTTTCTCTTTCACTCCCTTCTTTCCTTAATTTTCCCTCTCTTCCTTATTCCTCCGGGTCTACTTCCCTTTCTTTTCCCCTCCACGTTCTCTTTTCCCTTCGGTCTGCCAACTCTCCCCTCCCTCCCTTTCTCCTTCCCCTCCCACTTTTTTCCCCATCCTTCCGCCCTTCACTCATCCTCTCTCCTCTCCAGTCACGCCTCCCGACTCCCCTGCTCCTTCCACCACCATCAACAATCGTCCTCGTCGGCCCACATCGGGACCACAATGAATCCTGGGGCACCCCCTCGCACAGGCCTCCCTCCGTCCCTTCGGCCCCTCTCCCAAACGATGAGGGGGATACGACGGGAGGAGGAGAGGTTGGGGGAGAGAGAGGTTTGGGGAGGAGGAGAAGGGGAATCCATCATTGATCGCATTATATACACCACTAACGGTCAATTTCGATTCACGTTTGTAAAAAGAAGGGTCGGGAAGAGGGGGAGGAAAAAACGAGTTCGGAATTGAGATGTAGCACTCAGCGGGAGGGTTTCGTATCCTTGTGGGTCAGCAACCCGGTTGATTCGTAAAGCGCCGAGTGGAAGCCCATCTCTGCAGGGGTATTATCGACCAGCGGTGGCTTTCGAGGGATTATCCGGTGAGACGAGGATCCGGCGCGGTTTTTTCCTCGAATTAATTCGATCTCTCCGTCTTTTTGTCCTCGTGGGGTGAACCAGAGCCGGGACAAGGGCTAGGCGAGCGAGGCACCCGCATAGGTTGCATCACGCTTAGGGATGTAAAGATTGACAATTTGGACTTTTATGTGGAGTGCTTATGTGGAGTGTTTTATATTGAAAATATATTTTATTTTACTTCTATTTTGTCAATAAACTACTGTTTTGAGAGGTAAGATTTCGTACTGTAGGGGTCGTAATTTTCAAACCTTGCCTAGCGGGAAAAATATCTTGTTCCGGCCCTCTGGTAAACACCTCTTGATACCGTGCTCAAATGGATTCTTTTGGGCGTACCCATTGGGGAATATAAAGTATGTATTTTGAGGTCTGATGAGAGAACTGAAATTTTGAGAATGATAAGTTGGAGTTGTGGATCACGTTTTCAGGAATGCACGTTATTGTCTTTAGGACTATATACAGTAAATCATTCGTTTCCTTTCGGTTTGTCGTCAAATGCTCAGTAGTTTTTCCGTATCTTTATAGCGTTGAGTTTCAGTTGGCTGGGACTAGTTGAAAAGATATCTCGAATGCTTCGAATGTGTTTTAATTATCCAAGTCACAACAGTAAAATCAATATAGCCCATTTAAATTTTTATTATTTCAAAGTATGGAGTAAAACTTTTCATATCATAAGAACGACTATTAAAAGTTGTCTTAGTGGTTGTGTCTCTTCATTCGAATAAAATATTTATTGCTATCTTAAAAAATGTAACGGCTGAAAGATCTAATTTTAGAAAGATATATTTAGTCGATCTTTTCACATTTCCTTTGTAGGAATACCTGAAAAAATACAAGGTAAATTTTCTTGAGAATTAATCTCTCTTCATTACTTTGATCGATATCGACTCTTATCCACATTTAAATTTTCGAAACTTAGGGAAAAAGACAGACTTGGGGTAAAGATGAAGACGAGTTTTCCATTATTTGAGCTTCAAAAGATTTCGAATATTAACTCATTAAACAATTTGTAGTTTGAATTTCCGAACGTTTTTTTTTACAAAAGCCAAATTCAAAGCGTTTCGAAGGATTCCAAAATAAAATGCCGCCGGCAGAAACTGAAAAAAGCGACGCGGTCGTAGGGGCCGTTGGCTAAGTGACTCTTAAAAAAAATTCAACGCGGAAGAATTCGCCTCACTCGTAAATTAAAAAAATGCGCGGAATCCCCTCGTCATTTGGAGTCGATTGTTTGTTGGTCATGGGAAGTAAAACCCCTGTTAGTCGTGTGTCCGTCTGTGGAGTGCGTTTGTGTGCGAGATAGGGAAGGAAGGAAAGAGAGGGAGGGAGAGGTAGAGAGAATGGACACGGGCTGTGAGGGCGAGACTGGAATGAAGTCGGAAGAAGGGAGGGAGAGAGTATGGAGGGAGGGAGAGAGTATAGAGGGAGAGGGTATGGAGGGAGGGGGAGGGTATGGAGGGAGGGAGAGGGTATGGAGGGAGGGAGAGGGTATGGAGGGAGGAAGAGGGTATGGAGGGAGGGAGAGGGTATGGAGGTAGGGAGAGGGTATGGAGGGAGGGAGAGAGCATGGAGGGAGGGAGAGGGCATGGAGGGAGGGAGAGAGTATGGAGGGAGGGAGAGCGTATGAAGGGAGGGATAGCGTGAGGGAGGGAGAGCGTATGGAGGGAGGGAGGGTGTATGGAGGGAGGGAGAGCGTATGGAGGGAGGGAGGGGGTATGAAGAGAGGGAGAGGGTGTGGAGGGAGGCAAAGGGAGAATAAGACGCCGGACTTCCAGAGGAGAATGACCTCTTTGCTCTTTTGGGAGACTCAAGACTCCCTCTCCGTCGAGGAGGTGGGTTTTTGAGTGACACTGCTCATTTCTGTAGTGGATCACCGTGAGAAGAGGCTCCCATTTTGCTTCTTGCTCGAGCAATGTGCTCGTGACTTTCGGCAGGAGCGTCCATGTTGGAGAAGTCGTGGAGGGAGGAGGGGAAGGGGGAAAAATGACGAAATTAAAATAAGGAACGTCAGGAGTTTTTGAACTGTGAAAGGGAAATAAAAAAGGCAAACACATTAAGGAGGAACCTCTTTTCTTTTTTTTCCTCCCTGCGTGCGTGCGTGTGTGTGTGAATGTACGTTCGCGTGAATGTGGGCGCGTGTGTATCTGTGAGCATGCGTGTGTACACTTGCAGCTTGGTGTGCGTGAAAGAGCTTTCAAGAAGTTGTGAGAGATTTCCATTCGTTATTTCGGTGACGTACGCGGTCAAGTCTCTCTTTGACGATGAGATGACGTACATCAAATGGAGTTTATTAAGTGGGTTTGTTTGCGGGGCAGGCAGGAGAGGTATATTTGAACGTGAGATATTTCGTGTCCCGGAAAGACTTGTTCTTTTAATACTAGGGGCTCTGCCCTTGGCCTCATACAGGGTCCAACAACGTCTCACGGCTCGCTTCGCTCTCCTATCAAGCTAATTTAACACGAATGTAATAAATATTGGAAGTATAAAATACATTTTCGTTACCCGATTGATTGTGAACGAAACGACGAAAAAATAAAGCCATTACTCTGGAGTATAATTTATTCTTTGTTATATTTTGCTACGTAACTTATGGGGATTATATAATTAACATTATCGCGTGGACGTCACTTGCGATCTTTTTTAGGAATTCATTAAATGATGAATACAAACGTGAATACGTGCAATGGGAATCGAACTCTCTATTTTGAAAATGAAAGTAGATTCGCTAATAATTCTTCAGCCAAGGAATAGTTAAGAATATAGTGAGTTACTAATTCTTACGAATCATTTATGTCATTTCAGTGATTTATTTAATCCTCGAATGGTATTTATCTTCTGAAAAGGTTTTGATTGATTTGTTATAATTAATAACGTTTTAGAGGATTATTTTTTGCCTTTGCGCGTAAAAATACATCTCAAGATTGTAAAAATACTTTCATAAAGTAGTCGCCAAAACAAAACTCTTGAGATTGTCTATTACGTTAATAATGATACGTACCTATCGTAGTCCGAAAGAAAACTGACGAGGATAGAAAATCCATACCGATAGATCCGTTTAATATTTTATCATCCCTTCTTAATACCCCTCTCGTTGCTTCTAGTACGTTGAACGCACTACTTAAACATAATATCCTCAAAAAAATAAACTTTCCTTTACACAATGTTTTTTCCGGCTTAAAGAATCTGATATTCCTCCACGCATCGTTGGCTCGTCAACGTTGAAATAAAACACGAAATAAGGGGGAATCGAAATCCGACCACATGGCTTTGACATATCATTCAGGTTTTGCTCGGCTTAAACGCAAACACCTGTTATACATAGAGTCAGTCTTCCTCCTTCCCTCTTACCTCCGTCATAAAAATGCTCGACCGCTCTCGTTTTTACGCCGTCCAATCATCGTCGCATGTTCGTTCTTCGGTTTTAAAACCCCTACCCCTTCGAGAACATCCGGGGAAGAAAAGATGTCCGTTGGAGATCTCCGGTGTCTATATGTTCGCCGCCTAAGAACAAAGTCGTGCTGATCCTCTTTCACCTCGCTATTATGTCTGTAGGAATGGTTGCCAGATTCTCTCCTCTTATACTCTTTCTCTCTTCACTCTCTCTTTCCCTCACTCCTTTTCCTCTCCTCGTCCCTACTCCTGCTGCTTTCATTCTTCCAGATTGACGTATCCTGCCGTTCCCTGACAGCCGTTCTTCCTACGTCAACCGCTCTCTCCTCACCTCTCTCTCTCTCTCACACACACACACACACACTTCACTATCCTTTCTTACGAGCCGAACGATTCCGAGTGCTTCGCGTTTTTCCGTCTTATTTCGTACAAAGATCTTTTCGGGAGGAAGAAATGGTTAGGTGTGGCGCGTTTGATCGTTACCGATCTTGGTTGTTGAGTAATGCGTGGTTGGGGAAGATTTTTGATCGGAAATTTTTCGATTCACTCGACTAGATTTTTCCTTCTCGATCGAGTTGTCGCACTTCGAAAGGGGAGCGTCTTTTTCCATTGTGGAGCGATTAAGATGTTTTTCCACTGCCAAATGTTTGAAACGATGGGGAAATAGTTTGGCATTGTAAATCACCCACGCGACCTAGGTTGATGTTTTATGGAAAAACTGCGTTATAGATGAAATGGAGTGGTTGAAATTCGAAATTTATATAACTACAGCTTAAACAAGTCCTAAATGATCTAATATTTAGTACTTTTTAGCACAACAGGGAAGTATCGAGCGCGTCTTCTGGCTGAAAATTTTCAAGAACAAAAAATACTTGTCTAGAGTATCTCCAATAGCCACAACAAGGTTAAAAAACAATATGCGCATTTCGGTTACAAAGCGGTCGTCTTCAGTGGTAATAGATTTTTTTTAAATTGCTTGTTCTTGAACTTTATAGCGCGTTTTCTTAAAAGTTAAAACGTGCTTATGTGATCACTTTGTCTGTCCGTCTGTCTGCATTTCCCTCTGTGGACAATCAGCTTGATATTTGGACAATTGATTTTTAAATAAATTGCTTTTATCAATCTTTGAATTTTCCACCGATTAGATTTTCCAAGTCGTTCGTAGATTTTCCGATAGGTGGCTTCAAATTTGGAAAATTCAAAACTTTGAAATGGCATTGTTGCCAAACTACTGAAACTAGAGGAATAAATTTTCCATGGAAAGTTCTAGTGAGGATCTACATTTCAACAATCTGGATTGTTCCTCCTCAAAGGTTGAGGCAAACAAGATTTCTGAAAAGTTTTGAGGAAAGGTGCTTCCACCTCTTGCTTTAGCAAGGTTATCTTACTTGTTTTAAATAACGCATGTATTTTTGGTTTAGTGAGCACAATATCTTTTGAACCTTTAAAACACCACTATCTAAGAATAAGACACAGCAATATCTAACTATTACCCGTTGGGATCATGAAGAAGAAAATCGCCTCATCTAACTATAAATGTAATTTTTCTTTCCGTTCTAACTTCTATTCAAAGCAATCGCACTATAGTAGAAAACGAAGCCTTTCATCCTCTGCATGTCGGAGAATAAGGATGAATTTCTAGGTATCCCTGTGCCATACCCTTTTCATGCTTGCATAATCCTCCCCACTCTTATGCCATCAACGTGCCCCCCTGCATCCCTTCCTTCTCTCAGCTGGTAACAATGAGGAGACTGATGCCATTGAGGCCTAGTTTTCAGCCTCTCCTTCCACAACCACCCTTGGGTATTAATCCGTTCACCCCAAACGAAATCCATCCGCTCCTACGTATTTCGCCGTCCGCGTTCCGATCAAGTGCAGAACCCTTTTCATCCGCAGATGTTGTCACTATGTTGCCCCTTTCCCCTTAGTTTCTTGTTCACTGAGCATGTGACTCAACCCTAGTTTTTTCTTCATGGGAGAATCTCGGAAATTCCGCGATTAAACTCGGATCATGTTGATTTCTGTGAAGTCCCTGGGCGATAATTGCATTAAATATTATAAGGCAGGGGTCATCAAAGGTTTTTTGCCGAAAGAGCGGGACACATAGGCAACTTCCGATTTAAACTCTAATCCTGCCCGCCGAAGAAGTGGCAACTTCCAATGCTGCCCGTCGAAGGATTCGCAACCACCGATGCGGCCCGCCATGTAAAAATTATGACCACTACTGGTTTAATGTGTCATACGCCTCTATTAAAAGGATGTTGCATTTACGTAGTCGTAAAATATCGTTTATATTTCATAAATTCTAATAACGCCACCTGTTGGCAAATATACAAACATGTATGTCTTAAAGAAATTGAGAGGTGAGGTGGGCCGGATGAAACCGCTGCGCAGGACGTATTTTTAGCGCCCCTGTTGTAGAGAGTAGAGTATAAATGAATTCAAATGGTGATTTCCACCAATTTTTTTCTGGACTTATCGAAAAACTCCTTTGTAGCTTGATGCCTGACTATCTTCACAAATGAAACGATAAAAAAATCAGAAATGAAATGCTTCAAAATTTAATAAATTAGTGCAATTTTTTGTAATAAATGTAGGTTATTAAGTAATATTGATTCTTTTTAAGCTGACTTCCGTTTTACTAACTGTAATTCATTCAAGTCATAGATTTCTCAACGGAATTTTGTTTTAGTGAATGGGAGTTGACGCTCAGAAAAGTTGCGGTTGGCTACTGGTGGAAGACTGAACCATTTCTTAAAAAACGATCACTATAATTTTCTACATTTTGTAATACCTATGTTTATACCCTCGCAAGTCATCTAAGTTCCTTCGAAAATTTCTAGACACCTTGCTCCTTTCTCTTGATCTCTTTCCATCTTTTGCCATGTAATCGAAACCACTTTCACTTTCAAAAATTAGATTATTTTATTCTCAGATTAAAATTTTCCTTTCTCCAGCTATACTCTCTTTGTTTATATTATATATTTACTGCAAATATAGCAGCAAATTACTGTATTGGTATATTTAGGGATAACTAGTTGTAAAAAAATCTAAAACGGTTAACCAATTCATTGATACAAAATATATGTATCGATTCTAAAAGAAATGAATCGGAACTAACAAAATGATTTTTCATCGAGTCTTTCTATCCGTTAATTTAATTTCAGCCCCGAAAATTGATTAACGCATCAGAAAGAAACCGGCAATCGTTTCAGAATTCGTGTTCATTCGCAGACAATATTACAATTATGACTGTTCGTAATGAATATGTACAGTACTAAAGAAATCTATAAAAACGCCCACATAATGAGCGCGAGGAAGACTACCTATCAGTCCATCTTAAACCGCAGTCACTCCACAGCATAATCGCATTAATTCCAGTTGGAATTAATAAGGGGGCTCCGTCCCCTCCACCCCCTCCCCACTTTCTCTCCCCTCTCTCCTCTTCACCGCCTATTTTACCATCCCCGTCTCCTTTTTTTACGCTCCCTCCCTTTTGAAGTGGGCCCGACATGGAAGACTCCAGATGCGACTTTTCTCCGAACTCTCTCTCTCTCTCTCTCTCTCTCTCTTTTTCAACCTACCCCACCCCCCGACTTCTCCCCCTCAATCCTCACTCTCCGTCTCCACTCCCAATCCACTTCTTTTGTTGCTACTCTCTCCGGTTAGATGCCCTCGTTTAATCTCCCGGAGATCACTCTTTGTTTCCATGGCGATATGGCGATACCAGGAGGGACTTTCCACCCAACCTATCGCCTCCTCCGCCTCTCCCACTCTTTCTTTCCTCCCCTGTTCCTTTCTCCTCTGTTCTTTCCCTCCCTCCATTTTCACCCTAGTCGTCACTCATCCCGATCCATGCAATACATCCAGCACTTGCTCTTTTCTCCTAAACGATTTTATGCGATGACCTCCCCTTCCGATCCCTACCCTCTCTCTCTTCTCATCCCTCACTCGCACTTTCTATCTCTCTCTTTCTCCATTCCTCTTTTTCTCTTTCCATCTTTCTCCCTCTTTTTCTCTCCATCTAACTCTCTCCCCCTTTCTCTATCCCTCTTTCTCTTTCTCTCTCCGTTCTCTCTTCATTCTCTCTTCATCTTTCTCTCTCTATCCCTATCTCTCCTCTCTCCTCTCTCATTCTCTCTCCCCCTTTCTCTTACTCTCTCTCTATCCTCATCTTCATCTCTCTCTATCCCTCTCTTCATCTCTCTCTATCCCTCTCTTCATCTCTCTCTATCACTCTTTTCATCTCTCTCTATCCCTCTCTCCATGTCTCTCTATCTTTATCCCTCTTTCTCCGCCCTCTTTTCTCTCTTTCTCCTTATCTCGTCCACATTTTCCCACTTTCCTCTCTCTCCCTCTCCCTTCTTCCGTCCATCTCCCTATATCTCCTTCCTTACCCTCCCTCCTCACTCCATCCCACTTCTTTCCCCTTTTTCCTCTCTCTTCCTCTTCCCCTCCCTTTCTCTCTGCCCCCTCTCCCCTCTAACCATCCCTCTCACTCTTCCCCCTCCTCTGTCCCTCCTCTGTCCCTCCTCTCTCTCTCTCTCATACTCATTCTTTATTCCCTCCCTCATCCCATATCACATGCGAGTTTTTTAAGTTAAGAGTTTCTCTTCTGTTTTTCCCGTTGTTCTTTTCTGCTCGTGGGATGTCACAGGGGATGTTGGGTAATATACTTAACCGCCGTTTCGCAGCTGTCTGATCAAAAGGTGTTGTCCCACGCGGTATTTTTTCTATTCTGCGCTCCCTCCACGAATCACTGACCGACATTATCACGCTCCCACGCAACAAAGCGGTTGTTTTATTTTTACTGTCATTTCGCTCCGAGTCGTGTCGTGCGACCGAGCGCTTGTGTTTAAAGCCTCAGTCATTCTCCATTAATTTCGGGCGTTCGCGTCCGCTTTTTCCTACTTCCTAGCTTAATGCATAACTACCTATATTAGGAGGGATCTCCATAGTTTTCCTTCATAACAATTTCTATTTCGAATCGTTGTTGGCGGTAATGATGATTATGGAAAGGAATACATCTTATACTTTTAGTAGATGTTAGTAATTTCCTAGGTCATTTAACACATTTAGCCTTAAAATATACAAGTTACCGTGAAGACTTAAGTACTAATACCTTTTAAACGAGCGATAGTTTTTTAGGTCAAAGAATGACAATATGAAGTTTCCTCTAAAAAATTACTACTTACTTTATTTTATCAACTGGAAATTAAATTAAACTGCCCGAGAAAGAGATTTAATACATTGATGCTCGATCTTATCAAAATTACTGTTATAACAGCAAAATTTCGGCTATTGACGATTTAAAATAAATTATATTTCAGCATTTGACACCTTCATCATTGGAAATGCCAATTTTTTCATATTACTTGTGATTTTTAAAGTAAAAATAGTACTAAAATTACTTAATATCCCATTACTTGCATATTTTAGTAATAAATAATACAGTAGTATTAATAGTGTAGTGTTTATATAGAGATACATTCTTTTATAGTATCTTAAATGAGATAAATTTTATAGCTCCTCCATTTCAGAAATGGAGCTTTGATTATTTAGCGGATTAACACCTTATGCATCGTCTATTTTTGCAAATTACACGGTTCTCGAATGAACTCTTAATCGAAAAAATTTAATAGACCACGAGAGATTACTGGAACTTGAATGTAGTTTCCACTCCATTTTACAAATATAGAGACATAATCGAATGAGGCTTGACCCCATCAGGGGAGCCATGGGAAACCGTCCTTTCATCGAGTTTTCAGCGCGCATCGAGCCTTCCAGTCCGAGAGGCCTCGATGCCTCCCGATGGAAAAAAGAAATCGTATCGTCTGGCTGTTGATAATGAAACGCATTTAGAAGGGGAGAAAACGAGTCATTACGCCCCGCAAAATGTCCATTATCATGTAAATTCCATCGGTTTCCATCTCATACCCTTTTTTCCCGCTAACATAATCGCCCGAATAACTGCATATGCGGCGGTTCATAATGGAACTTTTGACCGCAGACGCTCTCTCTCTCTCTCTCTCTTCGAAACGATATTTTTTGTGCGAGAGGCAAAATAGAAGAAATAAAGGAATAACGCCGGCTTATTAAGCTCCATTTTTGTTCGTCACTTGTTTTTTTTCCTCCATCCCTTACGATTACCTCTCGCGGCGTTTTCGACCGCGAGCTAACCCAAAAAGGGATTTTTCGCCGCCATCAATCTCCTTTTTCTCTTTCTCTCTCCCCGCGTGTTCGTCGGTAGAACTGCATCTCGCTTCTCTGTAATGACTTCCCAGACTCCCGAACGATTTCTTTTTTCTTTTCGCCCGATGACTTCTATTCCTCTCTCTTCCCTTCCTCCCTCCGCCCACTCCTTCCTGGCGATCGAGAAATGGCGGAGAAGGGGATCGTGCAGCAATAATGAGCAGAGTATCGGCGGCTGAAGGAGTTCCCGCAAATAACTTTCCTGATTCTCATTTGAGTCGATGCGACGCACATATGTCGAGGTTTCGACCCCTTTCGGTGGAAAAAAGTCCACCCTGTGGAAAAATCTCCATTAAACGCATTCTGCAATAAAGGTCGGCCGTTATTATTTTTTTAACGGTCGACGCGAACTATTTGCGGGTTTTTTTCAAAGTCTGGTTTTCATCCACTTATCAACCGAGGAGAGAGAGAGAAAAAGGAATCGCTTTTGAAACGGACATTTGTTACATGCGAGAGTGTTTGTTTTGGAGGTGGTCCGTTTAGTTAGTCAAATATTTAAAAATCTCGCGTTGATATTGCGTAGAAAGTTGTCGACAAAGTACACGGCTGAAAAGAATACTACCTTTTTCTCAAAAGTTTTTCTTTAACACGCGTATTTATCCTTTTATTCCAATTGATTTGTTTTGTTTCGAAATTCAATCGCTTCTATTGTTCATTGGAAGATTGCGTAATGTATTAGTATAGAAATATTTTTCCGTAGTATCCATCGATAAACCTAAATCCTTTAAACATTTAACGACAGTTTCGTCAAAATCTATAGATCTCTATTTTTGGAGCTAGTGCGCTAAAAGTTTTATAAATTATGCTTGCGGTATCTTTAAAATGTCCTACTTTCACTTAGTTTTTTCTGTATGTTAAGAAATTCTTAAAATCGTTTTTCGTCGTCTACATTCTGGGATATTTAGTGAAGTTCATTTCAAAACCTTAAACTCTAAATACACTTCGATAGAATTTAGGCAATTTTTAGTTTTTCCATCAAAGAGGCGGAACAACATTTAGAAATCACTAAAAAGATTTCATTTCATTTTCACTTTATTCTATCGTAATTTAGAGAAACATCAAAAGCGCGCTTACGTTCTAATATTTGGTTCAAACTTTTGAAAGGGGCTAAGTAAAAGTTATCTCCTCGCACTTTTTATTTATATATCGAGAATCCTTCGCCGCGGTCCATTTGAAAGAACTCGCGTAGAAATTTTTATGGCGAAACGCCCATTACGGCGCCGAAGCGGAACGCTTTAATATCGCGGACGCCTTAATCACCCTTCGACCCGATGCACACCAAGTCGATCACTGATTGCGGCTCAATTGATCGACCTCTCCCCCGGAATGAAAAGGCCGAAGAAGATTCCATCAGATCTCATCCATGAACCGAAGCGATATATGCCATATAATGGTTATCTCAACACCAATGACACGAAGGAAACACCTTCTTGCGAGGAATGATAAGGCCGATCGTCTGAACACGTAAAGCGAAAACAACAATCGTGTAGGGGTCGTGCGTGTACGTGTGTGTGTGTGCTAGTATGTATTTTTCCTGTCTTACAGCCGTATCCGTATTAAACCTTGCCATTCTCGATGGCGGAATTGCATTCTGACACCAAGGGTTAGGTCTTGCTCACGCACCTCATTATTGACCAACGCAGAGGGCGAGCCGTCCCTTTTCTTTCTCTCTTTCTCTCTCTCTCTCCTCCTCCCTTCTCCTCTCTCTGTATCTCCATCTCGTTCTCTCCTTCTTTCAACTTCTTCCGATATTCCTAGCAGCTCCAATCTTAAGCGTGGACAATAAGGTGAAATCCCTCGAAGGCCCCAAACACGATTACACTAGTCAGACACGAAGCTGATTGCAATCTCGGCGCCATCTCCCTCGATTCTTCCCTCTCTCCCTCCCATCTCCTTCTCCCTCTCGTTCACCCTCTCTCTCTCTCTTTCTCCGTAACCTCCCCCTGACCCTTCTCCGCAAAATCCAACCACACGCCCGCCGAGTGAGTGAGCACACGGGCTCCTGATTGGCTTTCTGCGGGATGGTGGGATTATTTTTTTATACTTTCTCTCCACCTTCTCCTCCGCGTATGGTGGAGGGAGGAGGAGGTTGGGGGTGTATTTTATATGCCTCCTCCTTTTTTTCCCACTTTCCATCCGAGTGCCGCCCTTAGTTCACAAAGTTTGCTTTTTTTCTAAAGGGTTATGAGAGTGGCCACTCACATCTCCATTTCGGCATTAAAAACTTTTTCGCGTTAAAATCTCTTTTTCTCTCCCCCTCCCTACCATGAGCCAGGTTTTGCGAGAATTTTCTCATACCCGGCTGCCATTTTCGCACGTTTGTATGCGCTCGTTACGCACGAATAGTTTATTTAACTTGACGTTTAGAAAGCTAAGCGTTTCTTTTCAGTATGTGTATTACTTGTTATTCTCTAAACGCCATTTTTCCACCGACTCTTTGCTTTCCGCTATTATCTCTCCATTCCTACGAATAAAAAAACATCATATTCTTTCCTTCTTTCTTTCTCTTCACCTTCTTGCACCTTTCCCCACCCTCTCGCTTTTATTTTCCTACTCCTACCTCTATGTTAAATCCCAATCTTCTTTTTTCTTTCACATTATATTCTCGTTCCTCTATCCGTCCATGTATGTATAACTGTTTGTTTGTTTTCCTGGCTAATCAGTCTCTTGGACTGTTATAGTATGTATAACTGTGTTTATGTGTATTTCATTGTGTGTACTTATTATCTTTTGCGGTCCTCTCAATCTTGAAATAATGTTATCAGTAGGTTTTGTAGATTTTATTCAGCCCCTTCTTGTGTGGGGGATTTCCTGCAATGGAATGTTTCCTAGGGTATAAAAACTTAATTATTCTTAGTTTTTTACCACAAACAGTTATCCATCTCTTTTTATTTTAACAAGTATAGAAAGGTGTACTCCATGTCGGAATTACACAGTTTCCAAATGCGTTCTTTGAGATCGACAACTGTTTGTAAATCTTCCCAATACCAAATTTAATCAAAATACGTCCCGCGGTTCCCGAGTTGAAACATGGCACGCTGTAAAATACATGTAGATCTTCATTTAAAGTGGTCGTTACTGCAGTCCGATTTTAACCAAAATTGGAATCGGCCGACAAATTTTAGAAAAACTAGCCAATACCAAATTTCATTAAAATATGTTCAGCGGTTCTCGAATTGTAAAATTTTTACTATTTTTTTGGAAAGAACAAAAGAAGATCGAAAATCATATAATTACGTAAATCCGTTAATGACTTTTTCTTTAATTCATCGTAAACCTTGCGTTTTACGGGGAAAATTATTTGACAAAAAATTTATTTAATTAATTTATTCAACTTTTGTTTTCAGTATTTTTCTCTCAAATGAGTATTTAACGAGATTCCTGCAAAGTACTTTGTAAAATACATGTAGGTCTTCATGTAAAGTGATCATTATTATGGTCCGAATTTAAGCCAAACTGAAATCGGTCGACAAATTTCGGCAAAACTCCCAAATACCACATTTCATCGAAGTACATCCAGCTGTTCCCGAGATTAAACATGCGAATGGACGGACGGAAAAGACCTTCCCTAAATGCGTTCACTTCGTGCAAATAACGCATAATAATGATAACTTGTCATTGCATCTATATAGCATTTTATTTGATGATTTTTTTCTTTCTGCTTGCTTGTAATTGGCAATGGGTTAGATGGAAGATGAGACTGCCTAGTCTTAGTCTCGCCGTAATAAAGATGTTTATCTCTCTATCTATATTCCATTTTCTTTTCCCTTTTATATTTCCTTCTACTTCCTATTCCATACCTATTTTCCTCTTCCATCATCCGCCGTTTTTCTCTCGCCTGCTTATTTGAGTAAATGATCAGAAAGCAAACAAGAGACCCTTTTATCGAACACGTATAATCGACTGAGATTGTCGACTTGTAGTTGAGATTCTAATGAAGAGGCCCTCACTGTTTTCTCATTCTTTATTTTTCCCCTCCCCTCTAGTTCCATAATCCACTTTTCGCATCGTATTCACTCCTCATTTACCCCTTTCTCTTCCCAGTTCCATACTTTCCCTCTCACACCTTTCCGCTGTTCCGTTTTTTTCTAACTCGGATCCGGAGGTAAACACTTTCCCAAGGCGCGTTGGAGAGAAGAGCTTCTTGAAGGGTGTTTTCGAGATGTCGGGAGCGAGGGTGCTGGAGGAGAGATGGAGAGGGAGGTTGTTGTGGTGTGGGTGACGTGTTTCAGCAACGGTAATGGCGAAGGTATATCCTCCTCAACCATTCTCCTCCCTCTTGTTCCCTCTCTCGGATGATGGTCAAGTGCTGGAGTAGAAAGTGAGGGATAGAGATGATGAGAGAGAAAGGGAAAGGGTCGAGAGGATGGGTAAAAGTAGAGAAAATTACAAGGAAATTATTTTATTGGAGGCTGATACTAGGACGGTATTGTATCGGTGCAGAAGAAAACACGACTTTTGAGATATCGGGCTAAACCACGGAGTCGGAAGTGATTTCGCGGTATTCTTTCCATAAAGAAAGAATGTTTCTAAAAAATGGCAGCTTCTCGCTTCGGAATCTTTATGATATAGTCATAATAAAACAAGCTACCCATTCGCGTTTAACGTAATCGACGAATTCCGCACAAAGGTGGCGCGGAAAATATTTCGGAACGAGGCGTCAAAGAGCTTGCAACCGTTGGCAAAAGAGGAAATCGAAAAAATGTATAATAAATGTAATAATGGGGGTATTTTTGGGAGATGGGCACGTTTCGCCGAGTAAAGGGTGTATTAATGCATGAAATCGTGTTCGTTTTAATGTGTTTCGAAATTGGAATGGATTGGAATGGGTGGTTACGGGATAGCATTCAAATTCGACATGGCTCTGCCCTGAGGGAGGGAAAAAACGGTTTCTCTTCCCCAAACCTCGTTCGGGTTTGTGCGCAATCGATGAAGCTACGCCCTGGAAATATGTGCGAACGTGATAGCGAGTTCTTTTCATAACTGTTGCTTAAATCGCTCATTATCTCAAGTTTTGAATTCCTATTGAATGGTCATTTCACCACAACGATCGGTTTAAGATGCATTTTATGTAACAGTATGAGTAGCGTAGCTTTTATGTAACTATCAAAGACGCCTACTCAAAGATCATTCGATATTAAACTTATCTATATCACTACTTATTTTAAGATCTCGATAGCTTATTCTTTCGCGCATAATTAGAGATACGTGTTAATCGTTTTTTAACAGTTGATACTTTATCTTCAAAAAATTGTTCTTTGTGAAATTGGATCGATATGTTACCAGCAAAGATTTAATTTAAATATTTTACAAATAAATTTCTACATCCGGGCTGTTGTTTACCCGCATTTACTTCCCAATCACACGTTTATTATAATTCAAAGCTACGTCCTTTTCGCCTTTCCTCACCAACTGATTTTTCAGAAACTTCCCGATATTACGTTTCGCACAATTATGTCTTTACGTGATGGAATGCACGTAAATGAAGTTTTTATGCAGAAACACATCATACCGAGCATAAATTTCAACGTAGAGTAGGAGAAATTTTTTTAACTCGATCGGGAAAATACCCTAATTAAAAACTGGCTTTATGGCTCAGTTGTTTAAAGTACATGCCCGGAAAGTGATAGACCCAGGTTCGTTTCCCGTTCGAGAATTTTCTCCTTCCCTACGTTGAAATTTATTTCTTGACCCTCTTTTTGCTTAAGTAATGTACGTCGTATCCAACAGCTCTCTTCCTCTCCTTCCTTTTATCAAAGATCGAGGGATAATGCTTTAAGGTTAGAATTCGTCAATGATCGCCCGTGTCCGAGGACTGGATCGCGTGATCCTCCGTCTCTCACGCCTCTCTCGATCGCATGACCATTACCTACTCTCCGACTGCCGTCTCACTTCTCCCGGAGGGTGGCGCTGCCGTCTCTAAAAGAGAGTCCTCTGTTGGAAGTGCGAACCGTGACCGTGGTCCACGTAAAGGAAGCAAAAGAGGATAGAGAAAAAGAGGTTTGCGTGCATGGGAAGCTGCATTGGAAGCAAGAGCGCGTGCGACAGCGTCCGTGCCATCTCCGTCACGCCAGAATACCCCCTCAACCCGTTTCCCTCGCTCCATCTCCCCACTCCATCTCTCCCTCTCCTTTTGTAACTCCTCTGTCCTAAATCCAGTTTCTTTCTCTCGTGTTGTCTTGGAGATTGTTTGAAAGAAGCCTTCGTGGTGCGGAAGGAGAATAACTCTATCTTTTTCTTCGTATCCGTCCAAAGGGTTTTGTATGCATAACATCGGAGTGCACGATGAATGTATGTACTGCGTATATGTTTGCGGATACCTGATGACATAAGCTATAAGGTGGTGCTATTACACTGGTTTATTGTGTTAGTTCATCGATGCTTATCATACGTCCATTGGGGGCATACGGCGCGAGTAAAAAAATGACTGAAATGACGCGGGTTTCTTGGCTCCAGAAAAAAATTCTTTGATTATTTTTAAACGGATGTTGAAGTCGTAACTACGCGAATTATAATAGTGGAAGTTAATTACGGAATTTCGTCATTTTGAACGTTTAAGGTCAACTTGTAATGTACCGGAACAGCTTTATTTGACATATTTCGCAATGCATAAATGGAATAACGATATTAACAGACTTAATTCACTGAATACCCGCATGTATACATATTATTGTCGAAAGATTGAATTTCGAATTATGTATCCGGCGTAACTCTTCTTTTGATTTGAATGCATTTATTACTGCCTTAGACACGTAGTATAAATGTGTATGTGTTACAGATTTTAACATACTAATTGGAAGATTTTTGTCATTAGTATCATTAAAATTAGGTCACACGATTTTATGAAATTTACACCATACTGTATATATTTTTTCTCGTAAATGTTTAGCCCCTCAAACTTACTTCTGCTGGATTATCGTCGCCGTGAAACCTTCGGATTTTACTTACATTTTTTATTAAACATTATCTTCTGCAGTGGCAATTAAAGGACATACCTGGTTCAAAATTTCAAGTAGCAGACGTAAAATTTCGACATTTTTTATTAATGTCAATGAGGCCAATTGTTCCCAATTATTAAATGCATTTCAGTCATCGTAAGACATTCCTTATTACCTACTTTTCCCCGATTGTTTAATTATTAATCCCTAATGATTTAAAATAATTTAACCCATCGGATTTCTTTCTTACGTTCAAAAATGAAATGATTCCTGACATCATCGTGCCGAACGAGTGATAAGAGACCAACGTATCAAGCTTAACCTTTTACCAGCGTCTTCGAAATTGCTTATTAGCGATCATTTTGTACCGGTTTGCTTCACATTTACATTTTGATTCCCACCTCTCCTCGCATTCTGCGGGGTGATGAATCCCCTCTTGTTCCATTCTTTCCATCTACCAACGTTCTCCTTCCTCTATCTCCTCTCTTTCTCCTCCCTCTATCTCCAGACCCCAGCGACAATCGAGAACTCGAATCTTGATGCTCCCGCCCTCCTGAGAAGCCTTTCCCTCTTTCTCTCTCTGATCTATCGAACACCACGAATTCGCTCTCATTCAAGAGTCTATTTCGCCCCCTCGTCCTTTGGGAGCCGCCTCATTGGTTCAACGTCGGCTTTTACAATAGACTCCGAATCCCTTTCTTTTCTTTCCTCCCCGCGGGTCGTCGTGCGTCTGAAAGGGGAAAAAACTACCTCTTTTAACCTTGCACGTGTCTACTTCCTTTTACCTTCTCGATGGTCTCTCCAAGACTCCCTATTGACTTGCAAAGTGAACCCTTTCTCCTACTTCCACACACGCTTCAGCCTCCAAGCTTATACTTTATGTGTGTATGTGTAGATAAATGTGTTTATATATGTATATATGTATATATATATATGTATGTACTCGCATGTACGTGTGTGTATTATAATAGGTTGTCTGTCCGTAGACAGGTTCGTGAATATTATTGGTGAAACCTGGTTTTCCACATAATTCTGCTTTCCGCGATGTTCTCCATTTCTTGGTGGCTCTTTCCCTTTTAAGTCGTCTATCAGTTGTAACCTTTCCCTTTTCCTTCCTCTCATCAGGCAATTCCCGATCCAGTTTGCCTTCCTCTTTTTTATTGTCTTTACAATCATTCGCTTTTCTCCTATAAATTTTAGAACAATTTATTCTTCACATTCATCTCTATACCCACATTTTTAAGCATTCTCCAGGAATACAAACACTCACTAATACATACATACATGTGCCGTATTTATCCGACTGTAAGACGAGGTTTTTTTTCTGTTTTTTCTTCAATATTAGGTTAGGTATCGTCTTATATTCGCGAACAAAGTAATAAAAAATAGTGGCGGTGATTATGATTAGCACGGTTTAAATCACATTTTTCTTTGCACTGCACATTGTAATGACATTATTTAGGCATGTAAAAAGTAATTCTAATAATTTTTAAAAATTTATTTGCTTCTGAATTCGTTCAAATTAGCTTCTGTTTAGGAGTCGTCTTATATTCGAGGTCGTTTTATGGTCGGATAAATATGGTATACACACACACACATATACATGCGTAAATAAACATATTTATTTGCATCTATATTATCTCAGTCTCTGTTATTTTTCTAGCTGTAAAGTAATCGCTTTTCAAATCCAAATGATGCCTCGGCTGTTCTTTTTACGGCCATAACGGCAGTTACCCGAAGGAGGGAATCCGACCGAGGTAGTTTGGATGGCCTGACAGGGGTTTTGAAATCGTTCTTCCCGACTCAACAAGTCCTTGTCTTTAAAAATCCAGTTTAGCTTTCGCCGAGGTGTTTTTGGTTGCGGAGAGAGAGAGAGAGAAAGGAAAAGAGTGAAGGAGAGAAAAGTGATTGAAGAGACGTGTCGGAGAAAAAGAGTGAGAGAGAGAGAGAAAGAAACAGGGAGGAGGAAAATATGGAGAATCAAAAGAGAAATGGATGAAGGGAGGATGAAAGGTGTTGGAGGTGGAGGATGAAGGAGAGACAAAAGAGAGAGAGAAACGGAGGAGATGGAGAAAATGTGAAGGAGTTTTACTCGATATCCATCTGGCAGTCCCTGACGCGCCGTATTGACTTACCGGTCTGGTATTTTTTGTAATCGGTGGCATTCCAAGACGTAATGTGAAAGGCTTGGCGGATTCTGAGAGGCAGTAATTGCATCCGAAGAGAGTGGGTTTTTTTTTCGGATCGAATTAAAAACCGAATGGCTTCCCTATTGAGGGATATTTTTTTTCGAGGAAAAATTATGAGTCGATTAATTCCGGCGTGCTAAATGGGACTATTATAAGATAATACACCTTAAAAGTATTCATTAACAGTCCTGGATAAATTATGACTAATATTTTTCTTGGGCCTAATTTTTCGGAGTGCGTGATTTCCTTTCGTTTTCTAATTACAATACAAATAGATAGTTTTTTCTTATATTTTAAATTAAGTTTTTGTCTTGGACTGGATTTTGAAGATCCTTTACTCTTTGCTTATCTGAGATTAAATCAGCTGAGAAGGTATAAGTTTTCTTAATATTGACTTACCTTGGTGATCAAATTAAACTCATGTACATCTGTTTTGTTTTTATGTAGATTTGTTTGTTAAATTTCTGAAATCTTTACTAGAAGTTTTTGTCCAAGATAATCATGAGCTAATGCTAGACCAGTGGCTATATTACTCAACGGAAACCTATTGCCAATTTGACAAGGATACGCCTTCTAGAGTATTTTAGTTATGAATCACAGTAAATTCTAATTTCAAAATAATCGCGTATTTTTCGATCAAAATAGCTCTTGAAAATCGTTTATCCTACTTTATCTGTCGAAAGAAAGTTATTTCAAATTCTTTTCTCGTCGATGATTCATCCCTTTCTCTCCTTTCATTTCAGACCTCAACTACTGCGGTACCCACGAGCCTTGCCTCAACGGAGGGACGTGCGAGAACACGGCCCCCGATAAGCACAACTGCACCTGTCCCGAAGGGTTCTCTGGTCTTAACTGCGAGATTGTGGAGAATCCTTGTGCCACCGCACCCTGTCGAAACGGGGGAACTTGCATAGAGCAAGTGAGGGGAGTGGGGAACGCCAGCACGACGAGCAGCAGTGGAGAAGGAGGAGGAGGGCCCACGGCACCCGGTGGAGCGGCGCCGCCGACCGCGGTGGGTGCCGTGGGGCAGTTCACCTGCACTTGCGCACCCGGGTGGACCGGGGTGACCTGCACGATAAGTAAGTAGTGGCGACGTCACTTTTCTTTTGCTCAATCTTTCAATGGTAACGTATATCAGAACGTAAAAATGTAGGAAATTTGAAAGATGCTTTCCCCGATCCTGAATAAATCTGTCGGCATGAAAACTTCGTTAAAAAAATCGCAGTCGAGCAAACGTAAGTCGAGGGTCTTTTTTTGGAATTTTGGGAAATTATAGGATGATATTCCAGTTTTATTAGGTTAATCGATTTTCTCTGCCTGGCATTTTTTCTATCTTCTGAAATTCATGTTGAGGCTAAGAATATATAATTCGATCTTTTGGTTTTCAGTTTGTTTAATTCACGATTTTATATATTTCGTCATGCGTATACTCTACTACAGAGTTTCTCAATAAGTGAAACGTGTAACCCAGGGGGTACGCGAGATATTCCCGGGGGGGTACTTCAATGCTCATTTGAAAATAGTATTATGCGTTATGATGTCATATTTGTTTTAAAAGCTCTAATGCAATTCTGTAAAATAGGATAGGCCAGTAATTTTCGGTCACAGCGAATGCTTTTTTAATTTAATCTAGCAAAAACCTGTTCTGTTTATCTGTATTAAAAGAAATGCGTATGTTGTGTTGGGTACTTATTCAAAATTAAGGGGTGCTCGCAATGCCGGATTAACGCATGAGCTAAATAAGCTATAGCTTAGGGCCTCATGTTTTGAGGGACCTCCAAACACCGAGATTTTTTAATATTTGTAAACTTGTTTCGATGACATCCAAATTTTTAATAATATATTTTGCGAATTTGTTTTGAACCTTAAAATTTATTGGATTGATTATATTCTATATAATTCATGAGTACGAACATTTTGTATAATTTTTGCTAAGTTATTAGTTGTAATGAAAAATCTGCCCATATTATTCAAATAAATATCTTGAATGATTATTAGTCACTCTTTCTACAGTATTTTTTTATCTATGGGTGCCTCATTTTCATCATAACTTATTTTGTAAAATTTATGTTCTAATCTACTTGTATACAATGTTTATTTTGTAAACTTCTTGTTCTAACTCACTCTGCGCATAAAGAGGCATCGTGATACTCAGGTCGTTTTATTCCAGGACCTACTTAACACTTACTTTCTTTATAAGTTCGCCTCATCATCCTCCTCTACGTCTCCTCCGTTCTCGCTTTCCAGCCTATTTATTGCTCTCGTCGTACCAACTCCGTGGAAAGATCGGATACCCTAATGGGACAAGTCGGGCAACCCTCGCGCCTCCTAGCGGCAAGGTGATAAAGTAAGGCGGAATCTTGCTTCCCCCCTAGCGGCGGCCGGCCGATTTAATTCCCGATCCTTTATTTTTTTATAGATCCTCCAGAAACCATCCCCAGCGGGTCGACTTCGACACCCCGTCTCCCTTCACATACTCACCCCTTCCGAAATAGGAGTAGGTGTCGTCTCGGTCGTGGTTCGATGTCTACACACGCCGATCGTGATTAGAGGAATCCGTGAATTTCCCGCCCACGGAAATCCCTCCGTCTGCCCGCCTCCGCGGCAAAACAGACTCGTAAATTTCGGCTTTACACCCTCACACTTTCAACCCCTTCTCCCTACGGTTTTCGGGATCGTCTAATTGTTCGCGAAGTACCCTTAAACTAGCCGAGCTAATTAACCAATGGCTCTGAAGAAATATTTTTTAGTTCTCTAGACTCTTGGTTTCTGTAAGAAACTTTGCTGGTTGAAATTTCAATTTTTACATACCAAGCGACAAAGTGCATAATCGTTTTCCTTCTCGATTTCCACGTCATCTTTGATCGACGAAGCAGTGCATCAACATTTCGCGTTTTTACGCCCTTTACCAAGCATTAATCTTTCGATAAAAGATTTTTCGCCTGAATTTTGAACAAGTGCGTATTTTTCCCTCACACGGGATTTTTCAATTTTATTTTTCATAAAATCTCTTAGAAAGTAATGATATGATAGTTTTCATCGACTCTACACTCGTTTCGAATAATCTGTTAAAATTTCTGACTAATTGATTTCAAAGGAGAGTAACTGTTGTTCGAATAAAAAAGGGAGCATCAGGATACATCTCCGCCCTTTTCAAAATGACCTTTGGAAATCCGTCAAACTTTGATCCGATGTAATTGAGGATGCCGATTGTTAAGGTGATGATCGTTTTCCTTTCTGTGTCCTGTAGTGAAACCGATCCCACATCCAGTTTAGCATTTCACGATCTAGCTAAAGGCATTACGCGGAGTGTTCTTTTCTTCTCCTCGTTAAAAAGAACGCTTTGTATTTTATTTTGACCTTTGGGATTTCTTTCGTGGAGAGTTAATTATCGTAAGCATCGTTTCGTCTTTCCATCATCATTAGGACTTTATTTTGTGTTTTTATTATCCGACCTGAAGCGTTTGGCTTTTAAATAATGATTAGCAAAGATTTATTCTTAAAATTTGGGTTCTTTTCGTTTTAAATCAGTATTAAAATTTGGTTTAGCGTAGAGATTGACTATCTCTACCACAATTAGTCATCGGCAGGGCTCGAAAAATTCCTGTTGATAGCTAACTTCGAAATTTTGTTGATTTTACCGCTAAATCGCTTTAATGTAAAATTTTCCCATTGTTGGATTGTGTAAGATTTCAAACAATCATGTCTCTCGTATTGTAACCTAACTTTATTATACCCATTTTTTTCACATCGGCTCCTACTTCTGACTTTGGGTCTGTCTACTAGATTTATAACACATTTATCGAAACCTAGTAATCAGTTCAGCGATTCATCCTTTTAATCTCCTCCGTAAAATTTTAATTTTGTCTTCGCTGGGAATATTTTTCATAGTATACTTTAGGTGATTTTTCATCAATTTTATTAGTTTCGCCAGAATTTACTGCCCTCATCCTGCAATTTCAGCGGTTAATTCCAGTTTCGATATCTTTTGGTTTTTAGAATTCGCTTCATTCGATTCTCCATGCGAAAATCTATAGTAATTCTCCCTAAGCAGAACTGAAAAACCTCCCGTCACGGTCAACCTTGCAGTAAAGTACTCTTTTAGACACAGTAAAAGTACTTTATTTTTCATCTCCATTGTCCAAAGAGTGGGTTGTCTCTTCCTGCACCATCGTTTATTTTTTCCCTCTTCCTGTTGCTTTTTTATCCTTCCATCCGACCAATACCGATTCGCCGTATAAAAATGTGAGAATCTTCCCGGATCTAAGTCGCTTCCATCCAACGCAGTAGTACGTGATTTTCCCGCGCTCCCCGACCGCGATGAATTCGTTCCTTTGATCGCATTCGAAAAAAGAATTAAAGTTTAAGAGCTGAAAGAAAGTTTAAAAGAAAAAGGGCGCCAGGGGAAATCAGTCAAAAAAGAAACGATATTCCAGGAAAGGATAGGCGAGACGGGAAGCAACTTTGTCGCCATCTAGTAGGAAAAGAATCGGGTTTGATTCCGATCATAAAAAAATCCATCAAGATGAAATTTAGGATAATTAAAAAAATTAAACGTTTTCACGCGGTGAAACTTCTAAAGAACGCATCCACAATCTACGTTTGCTTATGATAATGGTAATGGTGCTTATTAAAAAAAAATGCACGCCCGAATTAAAACTATCGAGTTATTTGTATCGCTTCAAGATTCTAATTTTAATCTTGAAATTTTGTGAGTATTTTTGTGGAACATGTTCACGATTTTTTAATTAAAGGATTGCGTTAAAAATGCACATATCTATTCAGCATAAATTATATATATATATATATATATATATATATATATATATATATATATAAGAGCTTTTTTCTTCAAAAATAGCTTCGGTTGGTTTGTCCGTCTGTATAAGCAATATCTCTAGAATTATTCAATCCAAATATACTAAGTTTGCAGAATATATCGATATATGTAAGAGATAAACATTTAAAAATTTGGAGGTTATAGAATTAGCTGTTGAGAGTAATTGGTGAAAAAGTGCCGTATGTAATTTTCTCTGCAGTTCTTCCCTCATTTGTCATCACTACTTCCTTACTCTTTATCGATCATATGACCGTTTATTTTTTCATATTTCGACCGTTACTTTACGCGATCCTATTACTGTTAATTAAAGTTGTATTTGTGGCGCATCTTTGAAAAACATTCGAAGAAATAAGACCCATTTCGTGATATTAAACATGCTGACTAGGTTCTAATGTTCCCACCGTGGACAGAGATAGGTTAACGAAAGTCCGTGCAAGAAAAGAGAGAGAGGAACAGGGGAGGAGAATACGCGGATGGAAAAACAAAAGAAAAGAGTGAAGCGCACAAGTCGTGGGCCCCCTCTGATTCGGAGTGCTCTTAATGAAGAAAGTCGGTTTTTGCGGCGAGGTTAGAGTGAGAGAGAGAGAAAGAGAGGTCGCGAGGGAGAAATGGGAGAGAGGAGCGAGAAGGGAGGAGGTGGAAGCTGGATGAGCGTGACGGTAGGGGAGGAGAAGGAAGGGGCGAAAGGATTGGGAGGGTCAGGGGAGGAGGGAGAAGAATGCGCCTCCCGAGGAAGCAGTATATAAGAACGTGCGGATCGTGACTGTTTGGTGCGTGGTGCTCCAACCCTGCCTTCTTTTTCCCTTCCCACGCTAAAACCCTATCCTCTTCCCACCCCACCCCTCTCAGCCTCCCCACTCCTTCCTCGCCCTCCTCCTTCCTTCCTTGAGGTCGGATCAAAACCGCCCTCTCGTGGGAGGTGTTTTTTTTCCTCCACCCTCTCGGAATTAAGTGGAGTCGGAGAGCAGATGATACGGTTGCCGTGGACTAGGAGGGATGGGATGGGCTGGCGTGGGTGGGGTTATGGGCGGTGCAGTCGGGTGGGGAGGTAGAGTGTGAGTGAGAGGAAGAGGTCAGTTGATGTTCGTTGAACCTCTTCCCCAGGTCGGACGACCTATCCATCTTTTTCTCCGGGGTAATTTTATTTTCCTTCCTCCGTTTTTATTTTTTTCCTTCGACTCCTTATGCCTTTGCGTTCATGTGTATATGTTTATATGTGTGCGTGTGTATATGGGATGAAACAAAAGTGCAAAAGTACAAACTGCATCAAATTTAATTCATCAGCAACTGATCGGTACTTGCTGCTTTCTTTTCCATGCATGCAAACTAATTTAACTCGCTCATAGTTAGACAATTTTTGTTCTAATTTACCTTTCTCTTGAAAGAAAATTATATTTTAAAATTTATGTCATTGTTGAGTTGAGGAAAATGTTTAATAAACTAATGAATAGTTGAAGTAATCAATAAGAAAACACTTAAAATAATAGAGTAATCAAAAGTTTTCAATGCCCATTTGTAAGAATAAATATTATACAGGTATACCTCGTATTAAGCGATTAATTGGTTCCGAGAAATCGCCGCGTAAAGTGAAATCACGTAAAGTGAATTGATAATTATAATTGGTAAAATGGGATGCGTTCCCCACAATCGACCGCCTTATACAATGTACGCATATAAAATTACTTTACTAATTGCTCCAATTCCACCGGTCGTGCGATTACATTGTATGCAGTTTTCATTTTGATTTTTTTGAAATCTCGTTATGGCGAAAACGCGTAAAGTGAGATCGCGTATAACGGGGGATACCTGTAGCTATTTGTCCTGACTTTTGGGCCTACCTATATAAATGCAGGTATGTATTTGTTTATGTGTATGTATCTAATTTCTCTATCACGAAAGATTCTTCCACCCACCTCCAGCTTATGTAGCTATATGTATTTATGTGTGTCTTTGTGTGAGTGTGTGTCTGATTTCTCTATCATGAAAGACGTTTCTACCCACCTCCACCTTATGTACAACGTTGTGCCTCCATTTTGCTATATCGACTCTCCAACCAGCTTCCTCCTCTGTTTTCTCAATCTTTCCTTCTGTTGCCCAATAGGAGGCTATTCATCTCGTCCTTTCGCCTACCCTACTCATCTCGAATGAATACTCCTTCTCTGGAAATACGTCTTTTAGATGTTGCGAAAACTCTCCACTTCCTGCTTTTGCACTGTTTTTATTTTCGACGCCCGTTGGAATTTCCTGGCCGCGATGAAACATTTTAGATCCGTGAGAATACGGAGAAAAGAAGGTCGATTTCTTATGCTCGGTGCTGGTCAGTCGTTGACTGGAAAAATATTTTTCTCATCCTTTATCTTCTGATTCGAATACATCTGCGGATGGCTGAAGCAAAACCGTTTTTCTTCCTTGTTTAGTTTTATTCCCACCGACATTTCGTGTCGCGCATTTCATCACTGATAACACATTTGCAGCACCCGTATGAAAGTTTATGACAGCTCCCATTCGAAGCTTTTTATATGCCTTACTTAAGTTTATAAGCGATAATGATTGAGTGCGAAAGTAAATGAAGTTCGTCAAAGTTACATTTCTGAATGGCACACTAAAGTAATTTGAAAATATCTGGCATTCCTATTTCAATAAGTTACTATCTACTTCGATTTAAGTAGCATACGTTTCGTCAGTAACATTAAGTGAACTTTTGAACTTTCTACCTAGATGATGGGTTTATGCATGAAACCCCAGAATCATAAAAGGAATTCATTGGCGAAAAGATCTCTTAGTACATACATATTTCCTGCGAAGTTTTCCTCTGAGTTTGGCGCTCCTCTAGAGGATCGATTTTCTATACCTCGTTCACGCATCTTCGTATATGTTAATCGAGTAAGTTTCCTTTTCGACTCGTAAAAGCAATCGGCGGCCGAAGGTATTTTCATCCAAATAAAGTATTGCGTCTTTTGTCGATATTGCCTCGCTCGCTCACCTCCTCCAGAGTTATGTTTTTGAGACGAACGCAATGCTTTTTGTCACCGATTCATCCTCGATAAATGGTTTTAAGGATAATCCTCTTTAGCCGGCTGAAGGTGGATTGAGAAAAGCGTCGAGTCAAAAATATTATGACCCCTATTCGAACGTCGCGATTAAAAAAAATATTTACTCCTGAAATGATTTCTTTGAAAGAAATGACCTAATTCAAAGTAAGATTCCTAAACGACTCATTTTAAACGCCATTTTAAGGAGCTAACACCAATTTATATCCCGGTGAAGGGCGACTTAGAAAAAAGACATCTCGGGCAAGGTGTCAGTGTCGCTAAACCTCATCCAATTTGCCGGATCGGGTCAGGTTATCGCAAATAACGCGATGGCACGTTTTATAAACGTAAAGAACGTATAGGAGCAAAAAATGACGTCGTCATTGCCTTATCTTCTCTTTTATCTACCCGTCTCGTTCTTTCGTGAGAGTAAATTCGATAAGTCATCTCATCGTTTCCGAGTAACTCTTTTCTAGAACGCTATTCGGAGAACTCGAGGTGTTGCAAATGGCGGCCACGCGTCCATATGACAATCTATGCAGATCCAGTATCGAAGAGGGCCTTCTTAGTAGCGTGCTCAGATCGCAACACGTTCCCGATCGTTTCCGACAACTTTTTTCTGGAGTACATATTGATGTCCCTGGAGACCGATTTACATCGTCATATTCGTCTGTTTATTCCGGATTCAGCGTCTCATCTTTATAAACTTTTTCTTCTACGTCTATGCCAAGTAAAGTAAGACATTTTGCTAACAATTAAATGCTCATTTACTGTCTGTTCATTCAAGATGAAACTTTTCTAAACTGAAGATGTGCTCGAAAAAGTATTAGAAAGTATACCGGACGAAAGAAATATTACGTAAATTTTAATTCCATCTGTGTAGTATATCTGTATTTTATCATTGCTGATTGATATTGTATTGATCACAAAAATGCAACGGGCGAAAAGGAAGGATAAACGAAAACGAAGCATGAATTGCGCGTGATCTACTGCCAGGAGTCTCAAACTAAAACCATGCGTGGGCCGCATGATGGCACCGTCCCAAATCCACAGATCGCATTCCATCCTAAGAAAATTCTTCTGTACGCCAACTGCTTAGAATAAAAAAAATGAGATTGAAAAATAGCTGCGGGTATTTTAGAAGTTTTTATTCATTATTTTTTTTAATTATCCAAAAATATCTTATAAGAAATACATTGAGTTCGGGCAACTTCATACGTATAATGTATCTTACTTTGCGGACCTCATAAATGCTCTGCACGGACCGCATTTTTGAGACCTTGAGATCTCTGGTATACACTCTCCTAAAGGGTATGCATCGCGGTTAAATTATGTTTTCCACTTCGGTGTAATGGCACTCTCTCGACTTTTAATCGCCCCATCTCGAATGCATTTTTCTTCACATTTTCAACCGTCACTCGACAGTATAATTCTTGAATAACTTTAAAATCGGCATTTTTAGAGGCGTCGCTGAAACGCATCATGGCAGTCGCCAAAGAATTTGATATGCGACTGCTCTTTAAAAGCGGAGAAATTTACTGCTCACGTCTGGCCGAGGAGTTTTCAACGCGTTCATTTATGTTTCCTGGTCGCCCTCTCGCATCGAGTAACGACAGAATTAGTTCTGTCAAATTTATCCTCTGGACGCAGTTATCCTGTTGTTTATTGCACCTTTTACTTAGTGCCTCCGTCGAAAAATGTGCCAACCAACGGGTATTAATTTTTTGCACTAGGATCCAAAACAATGGAAGATGTTGTTTGGATTTATCTTTCGGAGCATGTACACTGGAATTTATTCGTGTTGAATGTCAGCAAAAGAAACGCTGCCTCCACACGCACCAATTACTAAGAAAGAAAAAAATTTCATCAATTTATTCCATTATTCAAAACATGACACATATCATATTGTGATACTGATACTGCTCTTGATGTCGTAAATATTTTTCAAATCACTCCACGTTTTACGGGCATTAAATAAACGTTTGGTCAGTTTTGATTTTGTAATGTCATCCTACATCTTTAGACTATGATTTTTCAGATTTACGAATGCACGTTCAATATATAAGACGCGGTAGCTTTAATTATTCAATACCTCCCATAACTTATTCGGTTATGTAGCGTACCGTACCTATTTCTAGTTCTAAAAACTAAAACTGTCTTCGTTAGCTGTAAGCGACAGCATCCATTCATTATAGAAAAAATAGTCTACGATGAAGTGGGATTAAAGTATAACAACCACACAAGACAAGCGCATTAGCACAAACTAAAATCGTGACTAACCGCGATAACTTGTATTTTATTGTATCTTATTTTCTTTATGTAATGGTGGCACTTCGCAACCAGCATGCCTTTGTGCATTCGGGAAAAAAGAAATTTTAAAATTCTCCGCTGTAACGGTAACACTAACTTTAAGACGCATTGCCTCATATAACAGCTCTCCACGAGATAAAAGAATTCTCTCTCCTTTATAAATCCAGACCTCTTTTTTCTCCGAGTGAGAAGCTGTTAAAAGTGCCCAGTGTTATTATATATACAAAACCTATCTAAACCGTTTACGCTTAACGTTTCGCTTACGGTCAGGACGTAAATTTGGACACGATCCGAAGCGACTCTTTGAGTTGGTTCCCAACGAACCGCGCTTATGGTGACCTCCTCCTCCATCTCTTCATCTCCCTCTACACCTTTCCCTACTCCCCCACCCCCTCAGAAAACCCTGTTTGCCATTCCCCTCACGGCCCCCATGACGCGGTCCGCACATGTTACCCGCATTCCTCGCCGAGATTTGGGTCCACAGTCAGATGAAGACGCGAGATTCTGACGCCCACCCTTCTTCGCATGTTTCGCCCTTGCTATATTCTCTCCTTGTTCGTCTCACTGTGGTGACGACGGGATGGAAGAGGGTGGGGAAGTCTCTCCCAATTTCGCAGATCCGTCGACCCCGGAGGTGGTTTGCAGCAGCTATCCCCGGATAGGGCGTGCCCTAGCTTCGAAGCGAAGGTCTTTCCTCGCCGTGTCCGAATATTTTTCAGATAAGCCGGAATGGTAGGCTCAGATAAGGGGGTGCTTAAAGTAATCTCGTCACGAGCCGAGACAGAGGAGTTCCTTGTTAATTCAAATTTTCGCTCGAATTGCAGCCGTTGACGTTGTGAAAGTATGCTAATGTTTTTGTAGAATTCAGTTATTGGAATTTTCCTAGTGGTTTTTGTATCGTGTGTTGGAGGGGACTAACATAGTTTTTGGTCTTTCTGAGGAGCGTTTCTTTCGTGAAAAGCTTTCGATATCACGTGAAATAGTCTTAAGACGGAGATTTAGTTAATTTAACAAGTTCTAAGTTAAACCGATCCGATCATCGAATATGCACGTTGCTTGATTATTTTAATACATATTTGTAATCCTTCTTGACAATTTACCTGGATGCCCCCATTTTCCGACAGCAAAAGCAAATGGAGCTTAACAGTATAATCAATCGTTTAATAGTATTTTACGATCTATGAATTATCCCCCATAATAGCAGCATTATGGTCAAAATAGACGTTGTTTATTTAATCACTTTATATCTTCGTATCTTTGTATTCATTTTAATGCAATCCATAAGCCGAGTTTGCTGGTCCAAGGTTGAATAACTAACTCTAATGGTCAGGACAAAAAATTATATATCTGAACTACACGATCTAAGCAACACAATGTATATATACTCGGTTTCTTTGTTTTCTTAAAATATCAGCTATTTTCCTTTGATATTCGCCCGATTCCGCCCTCGCATTTCGAAGATAAATATATATATAAAAAAGAGGTACATTGGTACATTCATAAGAGCGCGTAAAAAGGGTGTGCGCGGAAAGTGGCCACAGAGGGGTTGGGATAACCATTGAGGGCTGTCAATTCAGAGTGCACAAGGTACAGGATGTGAACACTTAGCATCTGCGGACGCGACAGTCCCTCGCTGACCACTTGGCAGCAATCGTACGAGACAGCAGCAAGTCTGCTTCCCATCCACGGCCAACCAAACGAAATCCTACGGGATGAGTCGAAAGAATGCGGGGATAACCGTTTCTGAATGGGAGGAGAAAGACCTTTTTCAAAGCAAGGAATATTTCTAGGTTGTAATGAAATTGGTGTTGAACGGCAAAAGAGGCGTGAATGCGATTGTTTAGATGAATATGATTTAAATTTTTGGAACACCATGGTCTCAAATAGCAGAGATGTTCAAAGCTCAAAAAATTTCCATAAATATATTTACTGATCACCGAGCTAATATGTGTATTTACTCGACTATAGGGCGAGGTTTTCCTGTTTTATTTTTCAATCAAAGGGTTATGGGTCACCTTATGTACGCGAAAAAAATGACTAAATAAATAAAATGTAATGAAGGTGATTATGATTAGACTAGCATGGTTTAGATATTTCTTTGCACTGGTCATTGTGATGGCAATTTTTCGCAGTTTAAAAGAAAATAACAATTTATTTATTTATTTGTTTCAGAAATCATTAAAAATGTATTTTTCGTCTTAATTAGCTTATTTAATGGGTGCTCGCCTTTTATTCGCGGTCGTCTTATAGTCGAGTAAATACGGTATCAGCTTTTGTTGCTAAAATTTCTCTCGTTTTTAGCGCGTATAAAATGGTCGAAATCTTTACTATCAGAAAATATATTTTCATGAGTTTTTCCATCATGTCATACGCTAAACTCATTATAAACAATGAAAATTTCGATTTTTACCTCGTTATTCATGGTAAGCAACATTATTCAAGAGGGGAAAATGATCGATTGAGCTTGTATTTCATGATTTCTTTGCCGTTGCATGAACACTAAAGAAACCATATGATAAGGAATGGATTCGGTGCTTAAAATGTCGAAGCACCCCACGAAATTTAATCCAATCTGAGAAAAATCGACGACCAGAAGTGGAAGAGTAACGTTTATTGGAAATTGACAGGGATGAATAAAGAGAAAAATCGCATCATCGTCGAATGAGCGATGCGTTATTAGCGGTCCGAAAAGGCATCCTTCAAGGCGTGAAATAGGGAATCTCTTAGCATATTACGTGCGTGAAGGGAACGTTGTTTTTTTTCGTCACGTAAAACACCTCTTTTCCTCCAATCCTTTTTCAATGGGAGCGACAGTGCTGCCGCCTAGCCTTTTTTGTCGCGACTAAAGCGAGACGTCCGGAGACTCCCAGAATTCTCGTTCTATCGGATGACCAGCCGATTTTCATCGTCGACGCCTCAAATCCATTCTCCGAGAGCCTTGTTCTCACCCGAAGTTGGACGCCTGCTTGAAAATGTTCGAGAAAATTGCATTTACATCGCGAGGAATTCTCGTGCGATGGGAAATGTTTCTTTTTTTAATGTCACGTATCGCTGACTTGATACACTCTCTAAATTAACAAACTTTCAATTTAATTAAGAAAAGTGTTTTGCGATTTCATTAAAGTTTTCTTTTGTGCTGGCTGAATCTAGCAATTTCGACGATAACGATGGTCGTAAATATTTTTTAAGCTATCTTTATGAGTGACTGATGACGCAGTATCGTACTTTTAGGTAAATTACAAATTATTCCAAACGCCTCACTAAAAACTTGCGATTCCTTGTTTGACTTTAAAGTAAAAAAAATAGTTTATATTGTGTCAGTACTTATAAAGCGCATTTCTGTTAAATGTAGACAACATTCTGTTCTAATTAAGGCAATCGATTTTCGTGGTGTATATATATATATATATATCCTATAAATAAAAGAGAATGTTTGTCTGTCTGTCTGTGGCAGCCATAACTCTTCAGAAAATAAATATAGGAGCTTCAAATTTTTGCAGCAGCTTTAGGTTGATCCTGAGAGTTGTAGTGGCAAAAATAATTTAAATCTGCCTACGGGGGCCTGAGGGACCCCATTGTTGGTCCAAATGCCGTTTTATAAAAGATATCTCAGCAACCAATTGAAAGATTTTGATGAAATCTCCAATAATATCAATGTTTTGATGAGATACATTTTCGAGTCTAAAATGGATAAAATCGGCCTACGGGGTCAAGGATCGTAATGGTAGGGTCGATCCAAATTTCACGATTTCGAGGGGTTCCCATGGAACGGTCAGTCCAAATTTTGGCAATGTCCGTCTGCCTGTACGTATATACCAGGGAATATCTGGCTGAACCGATTTCAACCAAATTAGGTAGGTACATAGAATCTTCACATAAATAGATGACCAAAATGACATTTTTGGACCGGATAGACCAAGCAGACGTGCCACAATTGCAAAATAAAATTTTCTGTAGTTATGCTTTTGGAAGGAAATGGCCAAACCGAATTCAACCAAATTTGGTACATACAATTTTCACAGAAATTCATGGCCAAAATGCCATACATCTTCTCGATTATTTAAGTAGGGGTGCCACAATTGCAAACGGTAATTATGCTTTTGGAAGGAATTGGCCCACCCGAATTCAAACAAATTTTGTATATAGAATTTTCACATAAAATCATGACCAAAATGCTATACTTCGACCCGATTTACTAAGTAGGGGTGCCACAATTGTAAAGTTAATCTTTTCGGTAATTATGAATTTGGAAGGAATTGGCCGAACCGATTTCAACGAAATTTTGTATGAAGGAGTTTTATATATATATATATATATATATATATATATATATATATATATATATATATATATATATATATATATATATATATAGGCCTGCATTACTCAGTAGAAATCATTAAGGTAATTATAACGATAATAAAAAAGTTGTGTATGTATGAAAAATGTGTTATTGCGTTAAAACTACCAATTCAGAATTCAACTCTAAACTTCTGGATGGTTGTTTCAGGTGCTCGTTGCATATATTTAAACATTTTTATAAACAGAACAAAATAGATTCCACTTCTTATCCTAATGCTTTTTTCGTTCCGCTTTCTAATAATATTCGCCCTCTTACACGTTTACCATTAACAAACTTTTTTCTATCTCTTTCTCGGGCAAGGCCTGCCAATTTATCTTTTGTTTTTTAAGCGTTTTGGCTCTTCCAATCAATCCCCCTTCTCCCTCCCTCCCCTCCCCTTTGCATGTAACTAGTCCCATCTCACGACTCCTCCTTACTCTTCGACCCCTCCTCAAGACCATCCTATTCCTCCCCATTCCCCTCCTTCCCTTGACTTACCTTCCTTCCTCATCCCTCCCTTTACCCTCCTCCTCCCGACAGCCTCCTCGAGGAATGCAGACGCCGGGAAACAAGCCCCTCCGCAAGTGTGTCTGTGGAGGTCGGCCTTTTGCCCAGAGAAGATTTTCCTGCTCATCCTATGTCGCAGGTTCCACTCCCTTTCTCCTCCTTCTTTCTCGTTACTCTTTCCTTCTATTATGTCTTTTCTTATCCATCCGTTCCTGTTCCGAAGCCTCTTTTTTATATTTTCGCCTCCCCTCATACTCCACTGCTGCTTTCTTCTATTTCACTTTTTTCCAGCATTTTCCTTTGTAGTGCTTTTTTTCTTGAAAATAATCGCTCATGTATTTGGTTTGTCTGTACCTCCGTCTGTGTGGACAATATCTCTGGAATCCTACAACCTGAAGAAACCAAATTTTTAGGCTAGGTTGGACTATATGAGAATTAGATATGGTAAACATTTGGTAGATCTAGAATTAGCTGCTGAAGAGTAATCGGTGTCTACATCATAACCTTGCTAATAACTAGAAAAGAGTTCATGCTAGGAAATATATGTTTTGCTTGGAATCATCTAAGGATAAAACGTTGGTCTAGTGAAACGGTTTTCAAAACTCAAGTACCGTGGCTCGATTCAGCGGGAGTTTATTTTTAAATATAGAATTTTTTAATTTTTTGTTACTTTTTGGCAGTACACAATAATATTTATTTACGATAGTTTTCGTGAAAAAAAGAATAAAGGGCCTTGTATAGTCTGCTCTGCGATTCTTTCCTCACTTTTCTTATCTTTGCATTTTTATCCGATTGTAATCCTTCGTTTACTCCCCCACTTTATCCTTCCTTCCTTATTTTTCTCTTGAACTTATCCATCTCATCTCCTCCTTCCTTTCACTTCCTTTTTCCTTTTTTCTCCGTTCATCTTCTTCATTCTGGGAATATTTTCCTTTCTACTCCACGTATTTCTTGTGTATTTCTCCATATCTCACTTCTGTACATTCGTCGAATTTTTTTCTTGACCTTGTTTATCTGTGGTCCTTTTACCTATTCTTTCCCTTGACATCATCTCTTCGCTCGAAGTTATTTTGGAAAGATAGCGCCGATTTTTATCAATGTCGTTATTGACTCCGCAAAATATTTTCGTGGAAAGAGTAAAGATCAAAGTTTACTTTTGTTAAGATATTTTATTTCCGTTTTCTCGATAAATCTTCCTTTCTGACGCGCGTCGCACTGCGTTTATTGCGCAGTGACTCATCAAGGATTTTTAATCCACGCCCTGATTTATCAAATTAGATAGTTCGTCCTATATTGATGCGCAAAACTCTCGAGAAAACACATTGTTCAACCTCAGATCAAGATATTTCTTTTGGCAATTGATAGCCTATATTGTTTGCGTGCGATCGAATATTGCAATACAGTGCTAAGTCCAAAAGTCGGCAAACTTAAGGCTTAGAGATTGCCAGTGTTTGTATTTTCCCGGCTTTTCGACAACATATATGGCCTAACCATGAATTATTAAACAAATTTAATATAGAGTAAGTAAAACAAAATATAATAATATGGAATAATGTTGTTATATATCCTTACCAAAACATTCTTCTCCGCTTACTAAGTAATACGTAGAATATAGTAGCTAGGGTTAAGTGATAATAATTCTCGTCATCAAATGTTTAACCATTAGCGATTAGAATTTCAACAAAGGAAAAATTTTTACGCTATTTTCATAACATTTTTTTAAAATTTCACGTAATTTCAAACGTTTCACGTACTGGTGTTTTTTTTTTAATTTCATCGCCAAACATAATGTCCGGTTCAACTTTTAAAATGCCCTGTTCGTGGACTTTGTTCTGTACTTTTGATTTGCGTAATCTGAAGATTTTCGAAGTGTCTTCTTTGTAAGAAACGCGCGCGTGGATATATATATATATATATATATATATATATATATATATATATATATATATATATATATATATATATATATATAAAATAAATGCAACGAGAGGTTGAGAGGGATAGGAAGGAGCCAGTGAACACTTACCATACGGTGGTGGACGTCCACAGCGATAGAGAAAGGCTTGTAATTTGGAGCTTTCGGGCAACACACGCCCTTCTTCAGCGAGAGAAAAACGAAGACTAAAATAAGCGTAACACTGGAGGTAGGGGTTCGGGAAAAGAGGGGTAAGGGGAAGGGGAAAGAGGGGTTTTTTATTTTATCATATTATTTCTTTTTCCGTATCGTTATACATATATATATATATATATATATATATATATATATATATATATATGTATGTATCCAAACTGCAATTCTATTCAGAAACACCGTGTGAAAAACACAAAAACCGATACTAGCGCCCGCCCTTTGTTTCTCGTTAATTAATCAGAACAATGGTCTCATAAAAAATAATCACGGAATCCCTAACCCCTTTCGTAGAAGCAGATGTTGTAAATGAAGGCGGCCTATGCACACACGATTATTATTCGTGAAATCACCATTTTTCCGACCCGAACACCGTGTAATTCCTATCCCACCGAAAAGACCTTTCATATCGAGGCCCTCGACGATGGAATCCCTCCCACGTTGTTCGCGGCGACGTCTCGTGGTCCTAGGACTCCTTAACAATGATCTTTCCCTCCCCCCCCACCCCTTTCCCAGTTACCATCCCTTCTTTCGGTCCGCCGCCACCCTTCTACGGAACTCAAACTTCATTATTCCATAGTTATCGTATCCTGCGAACCCACGGGCACGCGGTCACCCACGGGGTCCTCTCCTTTCCCGACGTTGGTTGAAAAAGGGACACGCCCAATCACATGGGGTTGGTCCATCTCTCGGTCCCACGACCGAACTATCCGAGAAAAAAAGAGGATTTTTTTCCTCTCCTTTTCATTTCCGATGCGTCTCAATTTGGTTTGGATTGGTTTTGGATTTCTTCCGGAATGGTTCGATTTAAACCACAAAATGTCGATCGTTATACTTCGATTTAAGAGAGTGCAATCGTGTGTCCTAGTTTATCCGGATTTTCGTATTCCTAGCCAATGTTTTCCAAGTGGGTTAAAACTGAAAAAGTGTGCGGAAACCCAACATCGTTTTTGTGCGGTGAAATTCAAAATATTAATGATTCGACTGTGGATTCTAAGGTTACCTCGTGACGTGAATCAATCAAGGGAGCTAAGATATCTCGCGTAATCCTAAATAGACTCGGCGATTGATAAAATGACACGGAGGACTTTGTAACTTAAATGTATGTACATCTGATTCATAGGTACGGGAGTTATCTTGATCATCTATCGTTCCTTAACATGATTATTACAAATTTAACAAGACCAATCATTTTCCACCTAAAGCTAAGAAAAATAATCCTCTGAGTTGTCCATCGTTAAAAATGTGAGTTCCATTCTTTCCGTTTGGATGAATCAATTTTTTTTTAATTATATGTAATTACGTATTAGTTAATTCTCCCAAGCTGCTATTGAATGTGTTGAAGGGATTTTAAGAAGTATGGTTAACTACGACTCATTCTATGCATGATAGAATATTTAAAGCGCATTAATTAGCTGACATGTACATAAAATCACTTACCTGTCTTAATATTTGAGGAAAAATATATTTTTAAATGTTCACTTGATAGCTTTTGATAGAAAATATTCATGAATGAATTGCAGCCTAAAAGGCATATTCGTTTCAAACAGGCATTCGACATGGAACCCGACCTTTTTAATCTAATTGTAATGTATGTACCTCTTAATAAAAACACGTTCTGGTCATCAACTCCATAACTGTAGGTAAAGAATTATCGTCTTAGTACTTCCGAAAAATATGCGTTGGTGATTCTAATTTTCTGTAGTTCGTCAAAAGAAATGAGTTGAAAGTTTAAAAGATTTTGAGCTTGAAAAAAGTATGCTTCCATAAGTTATGACCGACCGTTCGGTGATTACCATATTCAAAACATAATTCTTCGGAGCCGAGATTGCTCGGAATCAATCTCTATCAAAAATCGTTCAAGCGCGAGTATGTCTTTTGTTTTCGTTTCTTCCATCGCCCTAATGCCCGATCGAGATTTTTTTTCCTACGATCCTCGAATGCGACGGGTTTCCTTCCTCAAAAGGTATATAGATGCTTAAAACTCAAGATTGTGCCATAATGAATCGCATTAGGACTTCCTATCTCCAGCTTTTAATTAGCGCCGTTCTTTTAATTCCAACTCTTGTCTCTTTGAAAAAAGTAAGGGTGGCGTGATTGATAATGAGCTCCAAAATGGTTGGACCAATTTGCATCCTTAATATGCCCCCAGGTGCACGGGCTATTTACCTTTCTTCGGGGGCAACGCCAATACCCTAAACGGTTATTATTACGACCACAGGCACACTATTTAGACGCCGCTTGATTGGACCAATAAGAAAAAAACGGGGTGAAACATATGCGATAAAACACGGGATTAATGTCGACCCACTTGGAATATTGAGGGGGATTTAGGAGGAAAGAGTACTCAAAGGTGTATTGAAAACCATTTAATCCGCTTTATTTGTCACAATTTTTTAAGATTGTTTTTTATGGGATCGTTATATTCAATGTTTCGCTAGTTTTTTTCTGGGCGTCTTCTTTATTCTCTTCGCCTGTTAAGAAGATTTACGTTGAATCCATTTGTCATCGCGATTGAATTCGACAACTAGGAGGATGTAATCGGGATTTTATAGCAAGAATTTTTGATGATTCGGAGAAAGATTTTCTTTTTCTTATTCTGACACGTTTATTTGGAGTTCTACATTTCGATTGTTTTCTCATTCGTTTGAATTCTGTTTTTAGACATTCAAGTATTCTCCGATTCAATTCTAAGGTGAGAGAGTAGAATGCAAATTTTGCAATAAATTTTAAATTTCGATAATTTCATAATCGCGAAAGAATAACTCCGTAATTTCCTTTTCGTGGAAGTTGCAATGTCATTTTTTCTGTATTTATGATCAGTAAATCTCACAAAGTTGAACCTGAGTTCATCGATGTGATTTCCGATAGTTTCGGAAATAATCTGGATTTGAAGTTTTTTCTCCAGCCCGCGGATGGGATTTTATTTTTAACTTTGCGGTTAGTGAGTCATATTTACGCAATTTTCTCGCATTAAAAAAAACCGAATAATTCTGTTTCGAAACAAAGGATACGGATCCGAGTAAAATCGTTAAAAACGGTATTTGGTCGTCTCATCCGGCTACAGTGGCGTAACGAGGGCGGATCAGAAGGGGGCAGTTGCCCCCGGGCGCAGGGCTGAAGGGGCGCAAACGCATGGACCGAAAATTAACGTCTCTGTATATAAACAATGATAGTATTATAATATATGCCGAATTAAAATGCTAGTATAGTATGCTTGGGTTTCCATCACATTCCTCGCATTACATTTGTCTGGTAAATTGTACAGGGAACAAAGGGAGGAGGGCGCATCTCTGTGACTTGCCCCCGGGCGAAGGAGAACCTAGCTACGCCAATGTCCGACTAGTTGAACGCTCGGAAGGCTATTGACTACAAATAGGGTTTTCTTAAGACTCCGTCGGCCATTTTGAAAAGTGGCTCAATTAACTCCAGAATTTCCAGCTAGTTGAAGCCGTCCGTTACTATCGGACGCCACACCGACGCACCATCTAACCTGCAAGGTCAAGATAAACCTCCGCCCATGTTCCTCCACCTTCCTCCCCTGCCCTACCACTCTCCCTCTCCTTCCCACCTCCAGAACAGATATTTCCATCCTTCTCCCCCACCGCCCCCGCCGCTCTCCCACCCATCCCCTCCCCGCTCTCCCACCCATCCCCTCCCCGCTCTTTCCGCCACCTCCCCCCTCCGCCCACACCACTCCCCATTACCTTCCTTGCTTCGCCTGCCCTTATGTGACCCCCGTATCCCGGCCCTCTGTTATTTTCCCTGGCTTCAAATTAATTGGATTTTCGAGGAGGCATTTGGGTATTTTTCCCGCTCTCTCCCTTTCACCTCTCCTCTATCTTTCTCTACTCCCAGCGCGGTGGAAGGTGGGTTACTACTCCTTGCCCACGCCCTCTCGGTTCCAACCACCGGGTCGTGGCGTGGCGGAGGAAGGGATAGGAAAAACGGGGAGGGGAGGTCGCCATTGCGTCAGAGAAACAGAAGGCTAAGGAAGCGCACTTTCGCTCTTTTCATTTTTCCCCGCGTATTGATTTTCAACTATTTCTTGCTGCGGGTGGAAAGTTGAGCGATTTATTATGTTGCGAAAATTTTTTCTTGTAAAATTGCGAGTTTGATATGTCGATCCGGTTAGGTTTGATATATCAAAATACAAATGGAAATTCGTCCATTTGGAGGTGAATTATTGATCGAGAACGTATAACACGTTTTTGTGCGGTAGATTATGTACTACTAAAATATAATCCATTAAATACGTCCATTTCTGAAATAGAAGTAGTTTTAAATGCACCGATTTTAATAGTGGCTCAACAAGCGGCCCTCCATAAAACCGAGAAATTTTCTTGTTTGAGGAAAGGAATAATTTTTAAGAAATACTTTTTCCCACGGTCCTGTTTAATAAACGTAAATATGAACATTCGAAGAACTCAAATTAGGGAAGTGAATCGTTAATTTATTTTTGTGTCTATTTGAACGACTTTCGATAATAATTGCACATATTGTTCAAATTTAAACGTCAAAGGATTAAATTAACCGGCCGAACAATTTTTCCTAAGTCGCGAAATTATGCAATTTTTGTATCTGGTCAAAACATTAAGGCTAATTCGAGATACTCACCGAAAAAGCGGAGGTTTCCACATCCGTAAATTTGAAACGTAGATAATTAATTTTCGGTTGCTTCATAAACACCTGCCTATGCAATAGAAATTTTTAGGAAATGAAAACGGAAAAAATCATATTAATCATATTTCTAGCGAACCTATGGTGGATTTCTTAAATTCTGATACACTTTTTTAAATTTATTAAATTAATTTCAATTTTTTTGCTCATTTTTCTTTGTCGCTTCAAAAATATATATTGAAGAATGAATTTATAGCAATCACATTGAACACTTTAATTAAAGCTATACTGCAGTCAAATTTAAAGTTGTTCATTCGTTTTCCTGAGTTGCCTCGTTATTCCAGTATACATTTGTTACTGTAAAACATACAAGTTTACTGTTGCAATAATCGTTGAATTTATTATTTCCATTTTCTTGTTTATCTATTACTCGATTTTAAAAATTACGTTCGTATTTTTTTAAAGTTTCCCAACTCCGGAGAGTTTTATTTATCGGCGTGCGAAGAGAAAGCCCAACTTTCTTCATCCTGGAATAAAATGGCCCGGTCTCCCTTCGCGGCACCCTTCAGACTATCCCCAGCCTTCCTCTTTCCTCCACTCTTTAATAACGCCCCTTCACACAACACAACATTGTTCGGAGAGGTAACATCGGGAAAAGTCCGAGAGAAAGGAAAAGATTGGAATAAATTGCAAGTATGGAGAATAGGGAGGAGAGATAACAGTAGTGGACCAGTGAGGTTTTGGGGAATCCGCACTAATCTGGAATTAGAGTGACCACATGGAAAAGTTATTCCAATCTTCGGAGAGTTTTTCCCTCTCTCTTTCCTCTCGCTCGAGACTTTCCCCTCCTGTATCCCCTCCTCCTTATCCATTATCTCTTCCCCTCCCTTTCTATCTTTCCCTTACCTCTCTCCATTCTCTCCTCTCTCTCCCTCTCCCACAAAATCAGTGCAATCACGGTCGACGCAAGTATCAATTACCACCGAAGCTCACCGCCAGAGGAACGCCCACGGCGTGATTGCCCCTCGGGCCCCAACATCCCATGGGCCCTCGGGTGGTTCCCCCGGCAACAGCCTCGCCCCCCTCCAGCCTACACTTCTCCGTCGGATATATATATCCTTCGGCAACGCAAACTAATAAGGAGAAGACGCATGGTTGCGTGGAAGAAGTTGCCCTTTGCCATCCATACGCGTGAGATGTGATCCCGATAACTGTTTAGCGCCGTATTATATTCATTAAAAGCTAAGCCTTCTTTGATAAACTTTAAGTTTACTTTGAAAAGTGCGGAGTTTAAGAATTTGAAATATATATTGTTTTCATTTTATTACCTTCGATACGGATATTTTCCTCAAAATAGTTTCTTTCTCGGTTTTGCATCATAAAAGTTTCCTCGTTTGATCTTAGCTAAAAGGTCCAATTAAAAAAAAATTCAGGAGTTGAATCATCAACCTTATGACTTAAATCCGATGGATGATCTAGAGAATTCCTCCAGAAGTAATACGGTTGAGTATGATTATTTCAGCCACATAGTAGCCGTGGGAATTTACCAATCATTTATTAGATAGGATGCCTACAATCAGGGACGCTCCGGGCGATAAATTGCTCCGTACATTTTTGTCAAGTTATTTTTAAAAGAATTCCTTCATTTATTCCTTTCTACCTAATGAAAAATGAAAGGAATTTTATCTAGATACCCGCCTGTCCCGCGATGTAAATTGGAATCCAATATTTATTCACTTGCAGGTAATGTATAGATAGATGATCGGGTTAGCGCCCCGAATACTTTGCCCGTATCGCCCGTACCTCGCGCCGGCCCTGGCTCCAATAAATAAATTACAGTCAGTTATCGGCGAATAGCAGCATCGGTTTTACTCTACGTTTAATTTCCAAAAGGATTCCCTAAAATATACTATAATACAATCGCCGCCGTTTGATGTTACTTATTAAACCCGACGTTTTTCATCGATAAAATATACACCCTTGATAAATAAAGTCGGATTCAAACCCATCGAAAATCTTCGAAGCGAGCGTAACAAATCATCGCCGGACGCTGGACCATCTGTCGAAGTAAAACTACATCGAAGAGGGCAGCGCGTTGCGGAAATGAAAAGCCTTCATTTGTCCAAAGTCGGACATTAGAGAAGATGCGACGTCGGAAGGCGGATGTTTACGGAACGAACGGAACCTTTTTGTTTCAAAAGTTTCCTCGGTTTCTCTCGGCTCGCCCTAACCTCCTTTACGGTGAAGTCTCCTCAAAGGAGCCGTGGGATCCGTGCTATTAGTCAATAGCAGCGGGGGCTACGTAGATGTCTTCATGTCCCCTCAGCGGGGTGGAGTACATCCAAAGATATATATATATATATATTGAGAGGGTGGGAAGGTAGCGTCGATTCGGTTTATATAGGATTTGATTCGAAGGGACACCAAAGCACCCGAACATCTGTCGGAACTTTTCAAAACCAGTCGCGGCGAAGATTTTCACATCCTTTGAAGCGGTCCATCAATTACCTCATGTTCTCTCCTTTGACGGATGAATCCACCATCTCTCCCTCTCTCTGGGATAGGTATCTTCGAATACACACCGCGTAACTCCTCCCCACCCCCCAACTCTCTCTATCTCTCACACTCTTTCTCTCCCTCTCTTTCGCTATCTTTCTCTTTACTCACTGATCGTCTGGTATTCCTTGGTTTTTTCATTGTTTTTGTTTTTCTGTTTTGGAGAGGTCGACCTCTCTCCTCCTCTGCCCTCCTCCTCCCTCTCTGCCCTTCTCTCCCTCTCTCTCTTTCTCTCTCACTCTCTCTATCCTCCCTCCCTTTCCCGGCTGCTCCACTCGGATCACGAATCGCCCCTGATGGGGCTTTTGTGGTTGGCCCGTGATCGTTGCACACACACAAACCACCCATTCCCCTTCCACAATCCGGCAAGTCGCTTCCCCCCACCCCTCTCTACCTCGCCCGCTACTCTCGACCAACCTTCCACCTTCTTAACCCTCCCATTCCATCCCCCAACCTCCTCTTTTTCCTCCATCTCTCTCCTTCTGGGGCCACGATCTTACCTCTTCCCTCCTATATGATGGATGGAGATCTCCCGGGAGATACTGGCGGGGACCCCGGAGGCGGAGGTGGGTGTCTCTCTCTCTCTCTCTCTGCCCCCGGCGGGTATACGCCTCCTTTCCTTCTCTGCCCCCGCGCTCCTAGGTCGGACCTGTATATGAGGCGCTTAAAGGAACACAATGCATCCGCCTCAACATCTGCCACCGGAAAATTAGCTTAGGATGTCTAAGTCAATCGGGATGCAATTAAGACGGGTCTATTATTTTCAAGTATCTATGAATTTTGCCATCGTTAATCTAGCACGAAATCTGAGTAGACACCTACAGAGAATTCTTGCGCTTTGTTTAAATTTGACGCCAAGAGAGAATCGTCCTATTCGCTTATTTTTATGAATAACGGAAATGCGACAAATTAAGTTCTTTACGGTCTTAAGTGGATATCTATATGTCTTAATAGGAGCGTCCATAAATAAAGTTGCAATTTAGAAAAACATGTGCGTAACAAATATTTTTCCGAATTCGTTAAAAATTTGATTTTTACCTAGAAGCCCATCGCAGAAAGTAACTTTTCTCGAGGTAAACATTTTTTTAATTTTGCTCAGTAGCATCATGTAGTTATTAGTTAAATTGTATCGAGCGTGTTGATAATAGCAGTTTTTATAGATGTTTTATTCATATTTCTGTATATTTTTATTTCTCTTTTATTGATTGGTCGATAGCTTTTTTAATATCTTGTGTGCAGTTATTAAAGGGCGCACAAAATAAAACAAAAAAGAACACAAACAACGACGCAAGAATCTATCCTGCGATATTAGGCGGAAATAAAACAAATCAAAGTTTCAGGCTACCAAGAGACAAGCGAGGCGGAGGACTTTGTCGGAACCATTGCTGATTACAAAGCATCGGAAACTTAGGGAAAACGTAGACCTTTTTAATGGATTTTTTCCTCACTCCAAAAAAAGGAAGTAGCTTTACGCCTGGAGGATATCTAGTCTCAGACCGGAGGCAGTATCTTATCTCATCATCCTCGAGGCAACAATGGGGGCAGCAAGAAATCGGGGAACCTCACCTTTCCCACACTCCCGTACCCTTCCCAACTCTTTATGGGCCTTCCTCACACACGCATGCACCCTCTCCGTCCCAGTTATCTCCCTTTAAACCACCCATGCTGATTTACCCTCGTGGTCTCGTCCTTCTACCCCAAAGTAACGAGGAGATGCGCATAGAGTATTATCGCTGAGGTTGAAGCTTTAGGAATACACGCCCGGCCCTCTTATAACAAGAGGAATGTGAAATGTTTAATGTAAATCCGTGTTATGTGAATTTGAATTGAAAGGAGGTTGCGTTCCGTACTTCTTCGGTCACTCTCCTCCACAACAAAAATTCCAAAATCTGTATTTGATGAATACCTATATATGCACAAATGGAGTTTTGTTGCCGATTATCTAAGTTTATAAACCGAGCACTCGTTCCTTACGACACATCTCCTCCACGCCCTGCAATCTGGAATGCCACATTCCAGAACCGACCAAACCGCGCTAATTCGTGCCATAATGCGCGTTGTGGCGAATCCATCATAGGAAGACCACGTGTAGCGAAAGAGAGAGGTTAAAAGGGTGAAGATATTTGCTTCTATTACGTTTCCAACAGGCGATATAATTTATAAATACGCTTGTTGAAATAAGTGCTTTAGATGATTACTCATAATTAATCGATTTTTCGAATTTTCAAGCAACATCGATAAATTGATCATGACTTCATAATCTGAGGAACTAAATTCGAATACTGATGCAAAAGAAATGTTTCATATAGTTTCATGTGTTTCATTCGTATCAATTATGTTCAGCAAAACATTTCTTTCGAATTGGAAGGTTTGGAATTGTTACGTAAGTTTTCTGTTTAACTGATGCCACACTCATTTACCCTTATTAAACGCAGCCAACATAATATTTGCTTTCATTATCACATAATGATAATTTTTACAAGATCGGTGTTTGTTTATTTAAAAATCTTCTATTTCTTTTCGGAGCATTTATTCATTCGAATGCTTTTTCTTCTCTACTTCCCTCTCAGATGTGGATGAATGCGCCTCTTCGCCTTGCACAAACGGAGGTACTTGCGTGGATCTTGTTAATGGCTTCCGTTGCATCTGCCCTTCTGGTTGGGAGGGGAACGCCTGTCAGTACGGTAAGTCAAAAGTGTCTTGAATTTTCTTCGATACCGCTAAAAGTATCTTAATGGGGAGATATGTCTAAGTATATGCCGTATTTACTCGCGTAATAGCCTCTCGCCCAAATTATTAGGAAATAAAAATATTATATTTTGCTCCACTTAATTTCCTCTCCTTTAACGATATGTTTATTTTGGCTGTACATAAGTCTAAATGTCGCATTTTTATCTCAATTTAAACAAGTTTCAAAACGATAACCTCGCTCTTACCACGCCTAAAGAGCATTTTAATCACTCTTTAACAACTTTGCCTCTCCTTTAATTTGACACGATGGTTATCATTGTTTACGCTGCGTTACTTTCTTGAAGACATTGTCAAGTTTCGATGAATAAAATAAACAGTGTTCTTATAAGTCAGTTTGTGGCGAGACAGAATACCTGTAAATGTCTTATTATCGATATATTTCCTTCTAAAAAGACTACTTTCTTACCATAAGGAGAGAACCACGATTGGCCCCACCCATGTTTTAGTGTAAAAAATCCTGTCAAAAAGTGGGGCAATTAAGTAAATATGGTATATTTAGAACAAAAGTACATTGTATGTTTTTATTATAGAAGCACCTAACTGTGCTTACATTCAAGATAGGAACGTAGTCTCCTGGACTTCTCCGTGTTTCCACTTGATCAAACGAAGTTTATAAGTCCTATTCATGTACTATAAAAAGAAAATGATCTAATTCCTTCCGTAATACTCTATATGTGCATAATTGGAAGTATTTCGATTCCGTCGTTTTTATATTTAATTTTATTTATATATTTTTTGAAATTTACGTTTAAAAACGATTCTCGCAGAAGAACGGTTGACTAATGTTTCATCAATGTCTATTCAACTCTCCAGACGTGGACGAATGCCAGGCAAGTCCGTGCATCAACGCCATATCGTGCCAGAATATGGTTGGAGGATATCACTGCGAATGTCAGAAGGGTTGGTCGGAAAAAACATGCGATCGCAACATTAATGATTGCGTGGGACAGTGTGAGAATGGCGCGACGTGCATAGATCTCGTGAACGACTACCACTGCGCCTGCCAACCAGGCTATACCGGTGAGTGACGATAAGTATGCGGTTCTATCGCACAAACTTCCATCCGAGCATTCGTCGACGATCTTTCGGACGATTTGTCGTAACTTAAGATGTCTTAGTCTGTTCTCTACAATGACAAGTTTTTATTGTGTAAAAATTTTATACTGATTTGTCCGTACGAATGTTTTCAAGATTTGCTTTGACTCCACGTATACTATAATATTTCAATCCCAAACTAAGTTCTATGCATTTGGCACCATGTAAAATTGAGAAAAATACCTTGTGCTACGTATTTTGAAAGGGTTTTCAAGTTAAATTACCTGCTAATAATTCGGCCGTGAATTATAATTGGTGATAATTGCTTTGAGCGACCCTTGATTGTTTGTGATTATTCGCTCGTCTGTTGTCTTCATTTCGTAATTTTCTTATTTAAGGTCGAAACTGTCATACGGACATAAACGAATGCGAAAGCAACCCCTGCAGAAACGGTGGGGAATGCGTGGATTTGGTCAATGGTTTCCGCTGCATCTGCCCCGTTGGATATACGGGGGCAATGTGCGAGGTAAGCTGTCGATAGGAATTTTTTTACTTATTTAAAATTAATGTAGATTGACCTCAAAAATTCACAGCTATATTCTTTTAGACTTACGATTACATCATATATTTGGAGTACATTTGAATGTATGAATTTATTTATTAGTTTTCCCAGTACCATCTGACTACCGTTTTTTTAATGCAATGTATTTCACTCTCTTAGGTTGATCATGATCAATGTAACCCAAATCCTTGCGAAAATGACGCCTCATGTTTCAACACACAAGCTGATTATTATTGCCACTGCTCGGAGAATTGGGAAGGGAAGAATTGCAGCACTCCCCGTATTACCTGCAATTCGCCTCCTTGTGATGGTAGGATTTATGATTTTTCTTTGATTCAGATCTTTAAAACAAATGTAAACTGAAGTTTTACGTAAGGTTGTGATTGGCGATTTATACATTATAGTGATTTGAATGATTTATATAAAATATTTTTGTTTCTTACATTTACTTCAATCAAGTTAATAATTCCATTGAGGTGATGTAATTGAATTCATTTTAAAAAATAAAATTTAATGATGATTGCATGATCTTTGTTTTTAGCAATGGTTGATAGCTGTGCTGGGCCTGGTGATGGGGCAAATTCAACAGCTCTTGTCGTAGCATTGGGGTCTACGGACTTTGTCCCGTCTGGTATCTGTGGAGAGCATGGCCGCTGTATCAGTCAGCCTGGTGGTGGTTTCCGATGTGTCTGTGATCCAGGATATACTGGACAATATTGCCATGAAAGTGAGTTTTTGTTTCAGTCAAAATTTAATTATGAACATAGAGCAAATATTTAAAGATTAATACAATCAGCGTTTGGTTATCTTGACTTCAAACTAAGATTTTCCCAAATTTTGGAACCACAATGCAACATTCAATCGCTGAATTTTATTATGAAACTATGCATGTTTGCAAATTTCTGTCATTTTTGTTGCAAGGGATATTAAAGAAGCTCAAGGTCCTATAGATGGATGTAAAGGTCTTGCTGTACATTTAGCCTAAATGTATTTGGGTATTTATTGCCATCAATCTTGTTCCTTGCATGGTATTTTTATTTCAGAATTAGACTTCATAACTGATGGTTTGCTTTCGCTTGAAAATTTAAGTTAAATAAATATACATCTCAAACTTTAATCAGCATCAACGTATTTATTTCTTATACCAAATTATTTTTTCAGATATAAATGACTGCAAACTAAACCCATGCCACAATGGAGGTACTTGCGTTGACAAAGTAAATTCATTTCAGTGCATTTGCAAAGAAGGATGGGAAGGAAATATTTGCAGCATTAGTAAGTAATAATTATTATATTTACTACTTTTTATTCTATAAAGAACTACAAATTGGCCAGCAGTGAAAATATTACATAGTATCTTTTATATATAATTACTCAGTCTGTCTGTCCGTCCCCCCTTTTATCTATTGAACAGTTTGTCATACATAAATGCTGTCAACACCATTTTTTTCTGCCAACTAGGAGACCCCGAGAAAACTAGTTTCGTTTACGGAAGTGTCCCAGGTTCGACTCCAGGAGGCAATTATATTTTCTCTTGTGTTTACATAGGAGTTTAGATTTTTCAAGGTGCAAGGTTTATTTCCTTCATTCATTAAAATACGTAAATATGAACCGAATTTCTTCCTTTTTGCTTTATTCGACGGTTAAAACTATAAAATATCTTATTCTTGCGATGTTTTGATGTTATAAGGAAGAATTTGTCAGAAATACGCATTTCTTTTGAAATTTTATAGCTTTTTCATACTCTTTCCGGGTGTTTCCAAGGCGACCCACATTGTTGCCTCCGATTGAATTAGCGTCTATTAAGTCTTCAAATATACGAAAGAATTAAGTTACCTATAGCTTCGCGCTTTTTATGAAGCATCGAAATTATAGTTGTAGCAACTTCAAACTTAATAGATTGCAACATCAATAATTGCAGATTATTATTATTCAGTAAACTGCATGTGGACTGTGGGCATTTTTAACGATTGACCAAAAGAAAAAATCTTCTTTCTTTATTTCAACACTGGAATGTTACCTTATTTATAAGGGAGAAGTAATTAAAATTGCACATAGTATAAACTATAAAAACAAACATCACATTCAAAATGTCACTTGTCTAATTTTATAAAGAGAAATGGGCTATTATTACTTTTAAACATGCAGATTTCTGACTGACTTCGCAAAAGTTTTTGCGGGTACCACTAGTTTTCATTAAAAGTTGGTCAGTTTATTCATTTTTTATAAAGCTGCCAGTCAATTTTCCATTCCAAAAAGTCAATAAAAACATCTTAACCTATTGAATAAATACTGTTCATCCTGAAATAATAAAGATTTCATTCATCTGTAAAGGCTGGAATCCAAGTATAATGAAGAATCATTTCCTGATAAAGAAAATACACATTCTTCTTTCCTGCTAAACATATAATTTGTAATAAATATTTTATTCAATCCTATTTCAGATAAAAATGAATGCGAGCCAAATCCTTGCCGTAACAATGGCACATGCATTGATGGCATAGCAGACTATGTGTGCTCTTGCCGAGATGGTTGGAAGGGAAAAACTTGCAATTTGAAGGATAGCCACTGTGATCGAAGCACATGTCGTAATGGTGGCACATGCCAAGATCTAGGGGATACTTATGTATGCCGCTGCACTGAAGATTGGGAGGGAACAACATGTCACATAGGTGAGTATCGCCAATCTTGTTAAATAATCCATGATATTCAAAAGTACAATAATAAGGTCCTGCCAGAGTGTTTTGTCTCATTAAGATGTTAAAGGATACTTCTATAATCATAAGATGGTTAATTTAGTAACAAATTAAAACAGGATTTAAGATAGTGTTATCAATCTCATCATTTGGCAGAAATGTAATTGAAAACCATGTGTTTTTCATTACAACTGAGAATAACAATATGCACTCAACCATTTCAAAGCCATAAGAGTTGCCTACATCATTTATCCATGCTATTATTTCAAAAATAAATTCCTTTCAAACGAACATTGATTTTATTTCTGTAACTATTAGTTTAGCCTAGCAGAAAGTGAACGTATCACTCATCATTATTCTACAATTACTTTCATCTTTCACTCTTCAGCTAAAACGCATGCATGCAAATCAGACCCTTGTTTGAATGGAGCTACTTGCGTGAACACTGGTGGTGGAGATCTTTATTCTTGCATTTGCAAGGAAGGCTTTGAAGGAACTCATTGTGAGCAGAACGTGGATGATTGCAACCCAGCACCTTGCTTTAATGGGGGACGATGCGTGGATGGAGTGAATTGGTTCCTGTGTGAATGTGCAAGAGGTTTCACAGGACCAGACTGTCGGATCAACATAAATGAATGTGCCTCGGGGCCATGTGGTGTCGGAGGGACTTGTTTGGATGGCATTGGAGAATACCAGTGCATATGTCCTCCAGGGCTAAAAGGGGCGAGGTGTGAAGAAGGTAAGATGCAACACGATTAAGTCAATAAATATCCTATTTATAATATCCCAAATGACTGTCTTTCCATCATCTGTCCCCCTCTGTATTTCAAGAACGATTTGTTGAAGAGAAATGCCATAAATGACATTTTATTTCTACCAGCTAGGAGACCCCAGGAAAACTACTTTCATTTTCATATGACATCTTGAAACAAAATGGCAGCAGTTTAAAATATTTAAAAATTTACCTTTTGGAAATGGTGCAACAGAGAAAAAAAACTTTTTGAACAAAAAATATGTTTCTTGATAAGAGTAGTTTTAAAATATTGTTTTCAGCTTAGCGAGAATAAATGTGAGCTGCGTAGCACCAAGATCCCTAGAACGAAAGGAGGGCACGGTTGTCGCAAATAGAGGCAGGATCTCTAGTTATCATAATTATTCTGAAAGAAAGACAGCTGTTTTTCCTTTTTACTTTATTAACTCATATTTCGAGTAACACAAAGAGAACAATTTTAACTTTATTTTATAGATATATTTTTAGTCGATGTTCAGCAACTTAAATTTTTGAAACCTCTTTATTTTTTCCTCCTTTGAGACTTGAGTTATATCAATTATTCTGTGCATCATTTCAAAATTATTATTCACCTATATTAAAATTTCAAACCAAATAAAATTGGTTCAATCGTTAGATAGTTGAAGTTATACTTATAAGGTTGAATGGGACTGCCTTTAGATCAGTGGTTCCCAACCTCGGGTTGCGGGAGGTCTTCAGTAGGGTTGCAGATGCTCATCAGAAGAAAACCCTCCTGACAGTCAGTTTGTATCTATATATTATTAGAACATTGCCTAACCTTTATCGGTCAAGGGACGTGGTAGCAGCCGATGGAAGTCACCCTGGCATTTCGAAGCTTTTAGCAATTATGTACAAAAATGGATGGGGAAAAAAGAAAATACCTAATCAACTGAATAATTTCCCTCCACACCCCCACTAACATGGGTTTCACTCTATAATGATACCCTTTTCTCAAAAATGGTCATGACTGCTGCTGGCAGGGCAGTAGCATATGTACTGCTTTCTCTCCATTTCATCTACATTGTATTTTCACTCAATTAGCAAAGTAGGGGTATTGGTCATGAGGTCCTATTGGTGATCAGTTTAGGGTCGCAGGATAAAAAGGTTGGGAATCAGTGCTTTAGATGAACATGGTCATAAATGTGCCATTTAAATTTTTTTGTTATTTAAAGCATTATTTGTCAGTGTGATTATTTTGTTTTCCTACTTGTTCAATTGAGGTATACAAGATATCTTTCAAATTGCTACTTTGTAGCGAATACCTTATGAAATATTTTTTCTAATATCTCAGTTTGCTCATATTGGTCTTAATATCTTTTATATGTTTTTTAAGTATTATTGTTAGGGATAAAATTGTAGGGAGGATTTTGTGACATTGAGATATTTTTTATTATGCTGTATCCAGCAACAAGATGGAAGATGATGACTTTAATCAATTTATGTCAAGAAGTATTTCATTAATTTTTTATTTTGACAGTTGATGGTACCACCAAAAACAACAAAGCCTGCTATTGGACTGCACAATACTTTTCCCACAATGCAACTTGGAAACAAGGTTGTAATACTTGCTACTGCCATAACTCAAAAGTGAAGTGCAGCAATGTATGGTGTGGAATGGGGAACTGCCTTGGACATTCAAACCCCAATGAAATGGAAAATTCTGTCATATGCCAACCCAATGAGGTAATAATACCATGATCTCTAAGGGAATCAAATATATATTTTTTGTTTTTATCCATTTTATGGAAGCAATAACTTAGCTGTAATACAGTCTTATTTAAAAGATGTGGTTATGTAGTTTGGAGGTACTTTTTGTGATTAATCAATTACACTTTCTGAAAGGAAAGGATTGTTTTCTTTTTTACTTAGAATATATGACTTTTGTTTTATTAAAAAAAATGGTGAGTAATATATTTGTGTATTCTGATTATAATTTTGTCCTCTGCAGGTATGTGTTCCTACCCCTCAAGAGTCATGCCTGTCTCCAGGATGCATGCCATGGGGTGAATGTAGAGCAGTCGAGAGTGGGCGTAGGGTTGGCCCTCCTGTCGTACCAGCACCACCCACTTGTTGGCCCAATCAAGCTCAGCTGAGCAACACATGCGCCAGACTTGGCCTTCTATTTGATAGATCAAAGCTTCAGCCAGGTCTATCTGTCGAGGGTCTTTGTTCTCAACTTAGACAAATAGTTGCTCGTCACCAAAGCAGCATTCGTCCATCTTATGAGGACCCATCCCTCAATACACCTACACTGGTCATCCTTTGTGACCTCAAAGCAGGCTACAATGATACAGTGGAAGTAACCATGGTATGTTCAATTTATTGTAACGAATCTAATTATTTTTGTCCTGACAGCTTTATTGTTCTTATTTCAAATAAAACACTGATGATAGCCTTCACATTAAACAATCATTTAGTATTTTTTATTTGAGCTTACAAAAAGTTGAGTTAACTTACTTACAATGGACTTCATTAACCTATGGTTAAATCTAGAAAATTTCATTAAAATTCCTTTTTAAACAAAGAAAGAAATTGATGGTTGACTCTGTTTTTGAAATAAATAATTCAAACATTATTAGAATGGAATTTAAAGGTTATAAAAGTGTCTCATTTGGTTTTCTGTAAAGAATACCTATGTTGTTTCAACCATTACAAAGCACATTCTGAGCAAAATCAAAAGGAATACGACTCTATCATCAAAATTCCTATTCCAATATTTTACCATTTTATTTTACAATTGATTTTAAATTTTATAGCTTATATTTAGTGTCTTTCATAATTATTAAGTTAAATTTCTGTTTGTTATTTAACTTACCGATTCAACATTTTCAGTCGTCACTGCCTTCTGCTTTGAGTGGAGATGACAGCCGAGCTGTTTCAGAAGGAATTAAAATTCTTGGTGAATATATTAGTAGGAAGCAGTCAGATATGTCTCCTATCAATGCTATAGTTGAAGTGAAAGTGGAAACAGCTTTGGTCAGCGAGGAAAAGCAAGGTAGATATTGTTTGAACTTATATTGAATTGATTATTGTTTAGTAAGATATGATTTAAGAAATATAATTTAATTATTAATTTGAGGAAGGATGTGAATCAAAAACCTAATGTTGAGGAAACATCATTTTTTAAAAAGTTTACCAAGCATAGAATTTTTAACAAAAGAAGAGATGATTTTTTTAATTCTTTAAAAAATACAACAAAAATAACTTTTACAATACCAGAATTTTAATTAAGAAAACTCACGACTCGGTTTCGATGCTTAGCATCATCATCAGGTCTATTTTTGTCATGTTTTTTTATGATGGAATATCACCAAGTGAAGGTCCATACAGTCAAGTTTTAAAAGTCTTTCTTAGTACTGGATGATATCTTGATATCTACTATTACATCATGTCTCAAATGAATCAATTCAACAAAAAATAAATGAGTAATTTAAAATGGAGACTTTTTTTTAGAGATGCTAATTTTGTGACCTTTTCAAGGTGATTCATTTACAAATTTACTATTAGTTATTTCATGCATTTGATTAACCTTGCCCTTATTGTACAAACCTCCACAGGAAATGGATACTTGATAGCTCTTATATGCATCATATTGGCCATATTATGCTTGGTGACTGGTGCCACAATCTTTTACTGGCACCAACGGCGATGCTCAGTCCTGGAAGAATCATCAAGAGGCAATGATGACGGCACAGACCTTGAGAAGTCCAACAACCTCCAAAACGAGGAAAATCTGAGGAGGTACACCAATCCTTTGAAGGTGTCCAGTGCCACAACAGAGGATAGCTCAGGAGCGAGTGGTAATGCAGGAGGTGGAAGTGGTGGGAGGTTGAGCATCCGGGGAATGGGAGGAGGCAGCAATGCCGTCGTGATGGGAGGGGGAGGGGATCACGTGAGTCTAGGGGCCGGATCCAGCATGGGAGGTACCACCGGAGTCGGAGGTGGCGGAGTGCCTTTGGCTGTAGGGAGTGGAGGAGGTCAGGGTTACACGAGCGTCCACACCAACCCGAAGCCGTTGGAAGTCCAGGAACTTGTCGGAGTTTCAGCAAGTGGTTCAGGAGCCAGACCGAGCGGTTTGGGGCTTAATTCCAGAGACAGTGTTAGGACCATCTCGGCCCAGTCTACTCAGAAAGGTAGTGGGGGTGACTCAACGGAGATGATGGAAATCATCACGGAGGCAGCCGTTTCGGTCGAGACACCTCCTCAAGGGATATCGAGCCAGATATTCAAGGCTCAGAGTCCCGATGTGAGAAAAAATACACTTCCTCCTGTAGGCGACAGTGCGTCGCACAAAGACTTTGCCAAACACATGAACTTAAAATCTCTTCCTCTACAAAGGACACCTCACCAAGACAGAGGTGATGTGCTCACCGTCATTGTGTGACTTGTCTTGGTTTCACCTTGAGATGATAGTCAATGTGTTTCATGCAGAATGATTCTGAGGTTCATTACATTCCCAATTTCTGTTCAAGACCATTATGTAAAGAAAACTAATTTGTTTTGTGTTCCTTCGAGTAAGTTCTCTAATAAGTGTTGGGAAAAGTGCAATGTTGGTCTCTATACTACAAAAATACTTTTTGTTATGTTGGAAACCACCTAGCAGCTCGTGGAAGAGCTTAATTAGGATGAGCTAATTGATATGTTTTGAAATATTTTATTACAGTATGACTAGTAGTTCTGTGCTTGTTGATACTTCATCAAAATGAGTGTTTTTTGGAGTTCAGTTTTAGTTATGATGAGCATTGAGATCTCAGAAAAATACTGTTTGGTGCTATTGGCATTCTAGAATTTGGAAAAAATGTAATGCTAAATTGTGATATTGGGTGCAAACATACTGCACCTGGACTTATTAAGTATGATTGGTGTTCGAGTAGAAGGATATTCACATTTATATAAGTAAATAAGACTGTCTTTCTTAAAACTGAAGCTGGAAATACTTATATTTTCATACTCTGATGTGCCACAGACTGATAGACACTGTTGCTTTATTTCAAAATATTTTGTCTGCTTTCTTTAAGGGAAGCAAATGCCAAACTATGTGTACATAAGTTTCTTTATATTTATTTTGTTCCTACCACAAACATTGTGCCTAATTGTGAGATGAAAATAGTTGTGAGTTAGGCTCAGAATGCTGCCCAATGTGGTTGTATTGCATTATAAAATTTAACAATGTAAATTAGAGTGTGTGCATAAGATTATATTTTATTAAGAGAATATCTCAGCTTTTCAATCATGAAATGTCGTACACTAAGTGTATATATGTAAATAATCCAATTTCAGAGCTTGCAGAGTGTGTAAATTGAAATTTTTAATTTATGATAATTGGACATTTGGGGTGAAGACACTAGAGTTTGTTTTAAGTGCTTTTTAACATTGCATTGTATAAGTGATCAATTCAACAAATAGTTAAGCTCTGTCATTATTTGACCGATAATATAATCACTGACACCTAATACTATCCATGACTACTCTTTTCAAAGTAAATTACTGATTCAATAAAATGACTGTGTGCATGGAAACAATGTCTATAGTATTAAAATAAGCGATGATTAGTGTGTAGAACATGTCTGTTAGTTCTATGTATAACATTTAAGTATTTATCCAAGATCTTCAACTACTTAGATAAATACTTTCAAAATTTACCAATCAAGAAATAATGAATTTTTGCTCACTTAATATAATTTTTTAAGGTTTTGAGTTTTATTTTCAAATTAGACATTTACTGTTTCAAGAGACTCAGTGATACCACTCTTGCCGAAAATGTTTATCAATTCAACCACATCGACAGTATTTTACACTTAATAGTGTGTTGCACCTTTTTCAGTTGCATTTGTCCTACTTTTCTCAGTGCTTTCATTCTATCTTGCCAATTTTTAAACGCTAACACCACAGAAGAGCATTTCCATTCCCAGTCATGGTGTTCTAGGTAGTTCAATAATTTCAGTAAATGGAGTGATATTCCAGTGCCTCAACACCCTAAGTGCATGTCTTACAATTCTGATGTTTTGAGAAAATTCTACTGTGCTGGTGCATGTAACTAGATTTATGTAAATAAAATCGTATTTTGTACATCACCTGTTTTCAAGTGCAAAACTGATAAAGCTAATTTAATGGAATGTACCAATTTGGCAAGAGAACAACTCATGTAAATGGTTTGAAATTATGGTACGGTAAATAACTGATTTTTTGGAAAATTGTGCATTGAACAAATGTAAAAATCAATAGCAACACTGCTTTTCATTATAATCGTTTTACTATTGTGTAAGATATGCTTGTGATTGTGGGAAAAATAAAACAATGTTGAACATGGAATTAATATTTCACTTAGAAATTACTTTTCATTTACAATAAGAAGAATGTACAGTAGACAAAAGTAATAAACATTTTTTACATAATAAAGCTTATCACTTTAAAGCCATTAAATTAATAAATGCTATAATCACATGAAATAAATATTGTGCATAAAAAGTAAAAAATACTTCAGTCTTTATCTTAAACAAGAACTTCGTTGTAAGTACACCTTTATTGCTTCAAATAAAGTAAAAACAAAAATTTTATTTAAAAATGACACCAATTAATAGAACTCCTGTGCGAATAAAATAAGTGCTACCACAACAATTACTTTTGGAAAATACTTATAAAAATATATGTTTACAAGGATTATAACAATATAAATTTCTTAAATGCTAGGTTACATATTTTACGTCTTTACAGTCAATTATTTTTCACAGCTGGTTATTATGCATTCATTGTTACGCAGGCTTATTAACATGTAGATCCGTTGTTAGCTCCGTCTTGAAAACATCTACATATTCTAACAAAGACATAGCGTAATGAGGTAAATAAACGTAAGATGAGTAAGTAACAAGGGCAAGGATGCATAAAATCATGCTATCTGGAAAAGAATTAAGGAAAAACTCATGCAAGTTATCGTCCAGCTCTGGTAAACATCCAATAAGGTATGGCATAACGCAGCTCCTTTTAATACTTACTCCGCAGTTATATTAATACCATACAAAAGAGAAGATTGTCGAATGATGAAAATCCCATATTACGGAAAGAAAATACTCAGGCAAAGGATACTCATCAGCTGTTTCTCCCAAGGTTCAAACATATGGATACAAGTGATCAACTCGTAACGAAAGTACCAATATGTAAGCCACTTTTTAAGCTTCTCCAACATTTTTACATTAGATAATTTCCGAGTAACGTTCTTCACTCTCCAAATAAAAATTATATGTTCGAATTAAGAAAAATGCGGATACACAAGTACGTCACTAGAGTTATCAGTATGCTGACTTTCTGAGAAGTAGAAAACTTTTCACTCTATTTTTGAAGTTAACAGTTCATTCCCTTAGAGATATTTATAAATCGTATCGTATCTGTTACAGTTTTAGTTTTTGCCACTACTATAGCGCTGTAATTGCCACTTCTATTATTTCTTGCTTCTACCGTCTTCTGCATAGTGCGATGGCGCTGTAGCTTTGAAGGCCTACGTTCAACAACATTGACAAGTCTTATCTTGTATTTTCAAGATTTAAAAACAATAATTTCATGTGGAAATACAAAATACATAAATTAAAAAATTGTATTTCGAAACTGGAATTATACAACGATGTTTTCGAACTAAATATGCGATAGACTTGATTTAATATGAAAATATAAGAAAACGTTAATTTAATTTCTAATTTCAATTATAGTAGTAAAACCCCATAAATCATGTTTTCGGATGTATTAAAAGGACTAAAATCATGTTTCGATATTATTAATGTTAACTTAGGATTAGTCCCGAGTAGCGGGGATTATGTCAGTTTTGTTACTACTACTACGATCTCTTTTGCTAAAATTGGTCGCTCGAAGCAAAATCACCCGAATTTTATCTATGGATTGAGCATATAATAAAAGAAAGCAAAAAAGTGATTGTTATATATCGCTGATACATTTACAACGATTAGGTATAAAGAAAGGATGCTTAATGAACAATTTTTAATTATAGGCATTATAAAAATTGATTTTCTTAATTTTTACACACATCGGAATTATTTTTCTTCTTTCAGAACGCATTTTCAGGTAAGTATACTCTAAAATAATAATACTTGAATCATTACTGGTACGTTTGTCGGTATTGATGTTTCGAATTGAAGGTTCTAAATATTGTTATAGAACTTCATTATGTGACATTGCCATGGAAACTATCGTCATCAACATTTATAATTACTATAATGACTATAATATAAACGTTTTTTATATCGTAAGATTTCACAAAGCTTTAACGTATTTTCACATTTTTTGCTAAGAAATGAACATTGAAGAATTGGATATTATAAAGAAGGAGCTAGAAGATACGGAAGATGATGATAAAGAGATAGAAGTAAAAATCCCCAGCATAGAAAAAGTCCAACCATACAAATTAAATGACGACAACTTCCCAACTATAAGAGACCCGGGCTTGAATGAAATTCTATTTCGATACAAGGGTAAGAAATTTTAAAAATTATACTGTTTAACTTTTTAAACATTTTAATTAAACATTTTGGAAATTGTCATTGAGGAAGCTATGTTATAAATATTTTTCAGCCATTAATATCATTAAATGTAGACTTTTTACAATTACTATCGCTGAATCAAAATTTAAATTTAATAAAATTTATGGTATTCAATTGTGAGAGGAAATCTGGAATGATAGGAAGTAGCTCTTTATGACAGGTAGTATGCAAGCACAGTAGTTCTTAAAACTATTTTGGTTGACGGGCAATGGATTCCCCACCCAGATTTTTCAATGCACTAAAGAATAGTTTGAAATATCTCTACCCAAATGCCCCATGACATATTCTCTGATGATACTACTGCTCCTGTGCCACTTATGTAAGGCAAAAGACATGAATGATCTACTCTCCTAGCTTTTCCACTGCATTAGTCCTGGTGTGGTTGGTAGCAGTGCTGTAGAGGGAAAGTTTGGCAAGGCCTAGAAATACCATACCCAAGCTTTCATAATAAAAACAATAATGTAAATTGTGTCCATAGGTTACTATGAATCCATAATTTTAATCCAACAATAATATTTTATGAACAATTATTAACAAAATATATATTCTTGTGACATGCTTGTTGTTACCCCTTGACATTAACACCTGAGGCGATCACCTACTTCACCCCTCCCTTACTACAGCACTGTATGTCAGTCATGTGGGATTAGTCCATGAAAACCTTCCGTGGATTCACATTGAGAACCACTTCTATAGCAGATGTGTATTGTGATATGGCATCTTTTACACTACATTCAGAAACCAATAGAAAAAAGATTTGAAGCTTTTGTTTATTAAAAAATTTACTTGCAGGGACAGTGGCGGCTCGTAGCTAAAATTAGTGGGGGTGCTGCTCCAGAAAATTTTTAGCCTTTGTTTTAAAATTGTGTAAAAGGAAAAAAACGTATAAAAAGAAAATTTATTCAGGAACTTGATAAAATCTTAACAAAAAAAAAACACATTTTTTACTTACTTTAACTTAAATTGTTACAGTTCAAGCTTGATCTATTCATTTAAAAATGAAATCCATTCTTCTTGTTTTAATTTGCACAAAAAGTTCAATAATTTTCTCCTTGATCTCTGGATGACAATTGAGGAAATTTTTCTCCACTGAAAGTACTGCAAGCGCATTTAGTCTTTCCGAATTCATAGTGCTTCTTAAAAAAGTTTTTATTCTTTTCAGTGTTGAAAAGCAGCGCTCTGCCTCTGAAGTAGTCATGGGAATTGTCAAGAGGATTTTTATCAGTTTCGTAATTTCACTAAAAACATCATCTAGATTATTTTCCAAGATAAATTTCAGCAGCTCAATTAATTTGCAATATTCATGAATATCAGTCCTACAATAGAATACTTTTAGTTCAGTTTCAAGCTTTTCTTTGTCAATCATGGGATAAGCTTCAGTGGTCAGTACTATCTCTTTTGTGGGATGTTCATTCTTAAATCTAGTGAAGCATTTCTTGTTGAACAATTTAGCAGCTACTAAGTGTTTAGTGGAACTATAAACTGCTTTTATTTTTGCTTGAACTCCTGCTTTTTTGCCTTTCATGACATTTGCACCATCAAATGTCTGAGCTATCAGTTTTTGTCCATTTCCTTGAAGGATTATGTCCAATTGTTCTAAAATACGTTTTGATATGCCATCTGCAGTTTGATTTTCTGGAATAAAGAATCCCCAAAAACGCTCAAATATTTCTTCATTCAATACGTACCATAGAACAAGGACCATTTGAGTGTGTTCCGAAACATCTGTTGTGTCATCAGCCATGACAGCTACAAAGGAAGCTTTTCTTATTTCCGTCCTTATCTCCTCATGGTATACTTGTAGCAGGCAGTCAAGTATCTCATTCTGAATGGTCTTAGAAACACCTTTGAAGACTGCACTGGTTTCTAAGTGATTCTTCAAATCTAAATCTAATTTAGATGCAAAATTTACTAATCCTCTAAATACCCCTGGATTTACTGAATCGTCTTTTTCATCATGTCCACGTAAGGGAGTTTCAAAGTTTCCACAAAAGTAAATGCAGTCTATTATTTTGGACAAAATTTCACGGTTCTTTTTAACTTTTATATTATGCTCATTGATTAAAAGTCTGTATGCCTCACTAAGTTTCTCCTTAATACTTACGGTTCCTAAAAGTGACAGTGAAACAACATTATCAACGTGCTTCTTTGACTTCTCATGCTTTTCAGTTTTTTCTTTCATTTTGTTTATATTTCTAAAACCATCTTTTGTCCACGGTACATCACCTCCAAACAGCAAACACGGGAAGCAAAACAGTGCATTTTTTACTTCACAGCCGCAAAGCCAACTTTTCCGTTGGTACCATTCAGAATTAAAGCTACGAATATATTTCTTGTTGTTGCTTTTGACTGGCTGAGATATTAGAATATCAGGTGTTGAATGACCTCTTTTCTTAACTGTAACTTTCTCATGGAGAGATAGCTGTGAAAACTTAAGCTGTTGAAGTTCACTTACAGTCACAGAACTTATTTCTTGAGGATGCAAGGCCATGGTTAAAGTTTTCTGTTAAATAAAAGAACCGAAAAAAAATGAATCAAATAGAATAGCTGGAAGCAGAACAATAATCTAATTCTACACTCTTCTACACTTTATCACATTCAAGAATATGGTACACGGTTTTTAAGCACAACACACGCTGAGTAAAAAAAAACTTCCTTCCACCATCACGCCAGAGCCGGCACTGCGAGAGCAACAGTGCTCTCTCTACCTGGCAGTTCCGCCTTCCTCCCCACCCCCCTCCTATGTGCGCATGCGCACAACAGTCAAACACCACGTCGCTGGCACTGTGAAGCGCACAGTTCCATACAAAGATTTTTGTATCTTTTTCATAAACTGGGGGATGGCTACTGAAGTACTGACATTAAGCTTAAGGAATATATATTGTACTACAAAAATAAAGAAAGAATTAAAGAAAAAAGGACGCATTATATTAAATGTTATCGATAATATCAAGTGGAAATAGGGGGTGCTGCAGTTCCGCAGTGCCTATACACGAGCCGCCACTGTGCAGGGATAAAGGGAATGGAAAAATGTTGGCCATGTAGTGCCAGAATTACACCTTAAAACAATAAATAAGAACATTGATAATTATTTAATCTTTTCCTTCATTATTTGTAAAAGATATATTACAAAATACAAAAGTGCATTGTAGTTTAATTTGTTAAAAAAACTTTACTAAATTAAAAAGTAATGATTACTACATATAATTATTTCATTGAGTTGTCTTAACTAATGCATCTTCAATTATATAGAAACATCAAAATTAGATGGTATACTTTACTTTTGATATCAATAGAAACAAAGAATGCATTTGACTCTGATGGGACAGTAAAGTACAAAGAACTGTGTGGATATCTTGAAGTTGTACCCATAACTTCATTTTATGAATGCCTGTCATTGGATGAAATTGATCTAAAGGTTTGTATTTTTAAATTAAGTTTGTTTCAAGGAAATTTTCTAAGTAAATAAAAAAATCATTTGCATGTATGAATTTCATTTGCCTGAATATTATGCAAAAAAGTTGACTTTATTTTCTTGAAGTCTGTTCTCAACCAGGAATAATGAGATTACATGGTGTCCCAATTTTCTCTGTGTGGGTATGAGAGGATTTTTATCTCTCAATTTCATTATCTTTGTTTGTAAAAGAATTTTGTTAACTTTCAGTAAAAAGTAATAAATTCATCAATGCTGAACAAAATCTCTTGGCAGAGGGATGGGTAGCTTTTTTGTTTCTCAATGCTAAGGTCACAATTTTAAATAGACATGACAAAGACCATGTTGTGCTGTTTATGATTAAGTTTTAATTTAATTTAAACAAAATTTTTTTAGTATTATGGAGTGAATCCAAAAGGTGTCCGTGCCATGGCAGAAGCTCTATCCTACAATGCTTTTGTGACAAAATTCAACTTAGAAGGTAATCAACTGACATGTGACGCAGTCTATCATTTGGCAGAGATGCTACGTGAAAATGGAATGATAAATTACCTCAACCTTAAAGGATGCAAGTGAGTAAATTCATTATGATTTCAGACTCATTAAAAATTACTATCTAATCCAATATTATCTGTCTACTAATAAAACTTATTCATCAGGATAGGACAAATAGGAGCGAAAGCATTAGCCCAAGGTATTCTTGCCAATACTTCTTTGATTTCATTGAATTTGGCAGACAATGATCTCGAAGATGAGGGAGCTAAATTTCTAATCAAATCATTCTCAGAACATGGGACATTGGTAAAAATCATATTAAGTAACAACAGTTTGACCAGAAGGTCTGCCATGCGCTTACAAAAAACTCTTGAGGAAAATTGCATTTTATGCGAGCTTGACTTAAGTTGGAATTACCTCAACTCTGATGATGGTAATTAATTGATTTGCATGTGTAAAGTAGGATGTGTAGTAATTAATTAGTGAATTACTGAAACACTTATGATAATAGAAAATTGCATTTCTCAATTTGATACATTATATATCATTAATATATGACTAGGTTGCAGGCAGCTTTTTGCAGGAATGGGTAAAAGCACATCAATAGAAAAAGTTAATCTTTCATGGAATGGTTTAGATGAGCTGGCTTCACGACCTATTGCCATTTGTCTTGGAAGGAATAGTACACTACAATATTTGGATATCAGTAACAATAGGTTTGACTGGAATTATATCATATCTGTACCATCTTCCAAGCCTAAACCTGCATTTATTTACAAACGAATATTCTCTGTTAAATCAATAAATAATTTTGTTTTTTTCTGTCCCATGAATCATGGTCAGATTTCTCTGCTGCTTACAATGTTGATTTAAAATTCAATGCATTTATGAACATCTTTATAGTGTGCTTTAATGCTGCATTTCCTACTAAAAGACTAAAGCTGCAAATTCCTTACCACCAAAGGAAATTATATTCACCGCAGCTAATGGCCAAGACTCAAAATGTAGGTGACCTTTACTTTAAAAGCAAATTATTTTACCATAGTTTTCATCCTGTATATCTGAAAGCCCAAAAAGAGTTTAAACCATGTTTACTCAATGAAAAAATACAGTTATTGATCACTACATAAGTAGGTCGACTAATAAAATGAAATCATCTTGGAATATCATTAGACAAAATACTACTGCCTCTGTTTTTAACCCCAGTCCCACTCATATTAAATTTGGTGACCATGTTGTCTCTGATCCTGAGCAGATAGCAAGAAATTTCAACCTACAGTTTTGTAATATTTCTCTTAATGTATCTTCAACTACATCTTCACTTACTACTAAAAACATTAACCTTTATCATATGGCATTTAAATCCAATTTGTAGATGCTGTTGGAGGATTTTTTCAAGGATATTTTTCATTATCTCCCATACTATCATAGATAAAAATTTGAAATAAAAAGCTTCTTAGAAACACAAAATGAAGATTTAAATTGTATGTGCAATTTTCATTTAATGTTTTTCATCAGAAGAACAAATATATTGTCATTCTAGAAAAATTAAATACATATAATGATTTATATTCGTTTACATGCAAATTTGGTGGTCGCCCTTATCCTCAATCTTTGTATCCCAGTACAAACACAGTGTTTCCATCCTCCCCAGAATTGGCGGAAAAACTGAATGATTATGACGGAGATATGGAAATCCAGCTGGGTGAGAAAAAAGAATGAGGGAATTCCCACAATGATTTGTTTATTCTCCACTGTAAGATTGCACCGAAACTATGATTCATTCCACGCAGAGAACTCAAGTGAAGTTAGAAGTAGTGATGGACTTGAAACCTGAGCCCGACGACTTTTAGGACCAAGTATATGAGAGGATGAAACTTGTAGAAACTTAAGTTCCTACATGTTACTTCAACCCTACTATTTAATGGGAACTTAAGTTCCCTTTTGTACGATAAAGATTAACCCTTACTGCACATCCCACTCAATCTTTTTTTCCCCCACTGACACTACTGAAATCATAGACATCATCAATTCTTTTAGTAACTCATATTCATCTGGACCAGATAACATCCCAATGCCCATTCTTAAAGCTTCCTCACATCTCATTGTTCCTCTTTTATTTTATTTATGAATGAACTTCCTAACCATTGTAAACATAGCACCCCCATATTATATGCAGATGACACATCTTGCATCATAAGTGCGGACAATATCCCTAATTTAATCGAATGTGCCAATGGGGCAGTCTTGGAAATGGCTGAATGGTGCAGCTCAAGTAATCTTCTTTTAAACAACAAAAAATCCTCATCTGCAATTCCATACTAAAAACTCTTCCCCTACTTGCAGCCTACTTCTCCAACTGCACAATTATAGTATACAGCACTCAAAACTGACAAAATTTCTGGGGTTGTACATTAATGAAAAATTAGACTAGTCATCATATGCAGTCCATAATGAAGAAAATTGCTACAGGGGTGTTCATGCTTAGGAAACTGGCACCCATCTTATCTATTAAAATATTAAAGCTTTGTATTTTGCCTAGGTTCATTCACATATTTCCTATGGAATATTACTTTGGGGAAACTCAAGTCACTCCACCAACATCTTCACTCTCCAGAAGCAAGCTGCAAAGGCTATATACAGGGTATTCTATCGTACCCCTGGAAAGCCCATATTTACCGGTCTGAAAATACCCTTCCATCTTTGTATATATTAAGTTGTGTAATGTTTGTTAGAACTAATCAAGAACTATTCACAAGCAACTCTGACAACCACCACCACCAAACATGATTAAAAGACAATGTATATATAAACAGGGCCTGCATGAGCCATGTTCAGTTGGTTCCCTGGAACAGGGCCCCATGCTTTATTAGGGGCCCAGCACAAGGCTCAATTCTCATGGATTGATAGAGCAATTTTTTACCCTCTTCATACATGGAAATTGATTTTTGATAATGATTCAGGAACGTATTAACAAAATTAACTCTACTTCTAATGGAAAAACCATTTCAACTTATGAACATTCAGCTTATGAACACATTTCATGGTACGCATTACGTTTGTATGTTGGAGTTCCACTGTATTATTTGTAATGTACTACCTTTCTTATATTTCGTAGGTGGCTCACCAGATACTTTATATATTAAATGTGGCTCATAGTTGGCAAAAGGTTTAGGACCTGATGTAGAGTGCTGTTAATCTCAGAACAGAATCAGCAGCCAGTTTCTCTCTCCCGGTTAATTCTCAAATCCCCCTCTCCACTATGGAAGTGGGTAAGACTCTCATTGTGTGTGAAATTAAGACAAAACAGAACCAGAACCCCCATATGTGAGAATGCCTATCTTTCTCTTCTCTGATGCTCTCTCAAAACACAAACATTTTTCACTTCATTTTTTCTGCCATTCGAGCATCGTGATTTTATGTTTGTCAGCAAAACCACTTGCATGTCCTTTTTTCCAATTTGATCAATTCTATCTGATGTGGCCACCACATGACTTTCTCCATATCTGTAATATTTCTAAGAATTCCAAATAGGTTACATAATAATAAATATTTTAAGAAACTGCGAGAAAATTTTTGACTTGACAAAGAACAGAAATAAACTCAAACCATAGCCTTCTGATATTGGATATAGCCACAAAGCTCCAACAATTAAGAAAAGAAAAAGGAGTGCTACTAAGACGTAACTAAGCAACAATTGTTAACAATAGTCATCGGTAGGTGGCATGGTGGTGGCAGCTAAAAATATAAGATTTCTTTTAAACAATGCATTATATGGAAAAATATTTCACACAAAGATTGTAGAAAATTAAATTTCCTATAACTTTTATTCCAGTACATTTTTACATTTATCAAATATTAAAGCAAATATTTTAAAATAACGGATAAGTGAAAAGAGTAAACACCCACCTCCGCTTTGACTGATTTTTACCAAAAACTAATCAGTTCTTTTGACTTTTATAAAAATGTTAAATATAAAATTTCGTGTTGACCTGATTAATAGTTTTTGAGTTAGAGCACCTACAAAAAAGCTATCACATATACATAACATCGCGAAAATTGTCAAAACGTGTTCAGGGGACCTCAATACGTGTATTTCCGCTGAAATCTCAAAGTCGATTTTTTCAGGGATACAATATTTTCCCCTATACTACGTATTTGGAGAAAGTAACAATTAATTTTAAGAGTAGCTATTTTTTTTTAAATTACCATTTTCCTTAAAAATGTCATTTTTTGCATCATCATAGGTAGTCTGTCCGTAGACAGGTCCGTGATTATTCATGGTTAAACCTGGTTCTCCTATTTTCCACTGTCCTCTTCATATCTTGATAACTCTCTTTCCCTTTCAAATCTTCTATCAGCTGAAACCTTTTCCTACCTCTTTCCCTTTTTCCATCTAGTTTTCATTCTAACATGTCTTTAATCATACTGCCTCTCCTCAGGTAATGCCAACCCAGTTTGCCTTCCTCTTTCTAATAGTCTGTATAATCATTCGCTTTTGAATAGGGTTGGTGATAGGCAGCAGCCCTGTCTTACTCCTCTACCGATATTTACTCTGCAGGTCCCCGCATTCTCCAACCTGACCTTTACAACTTGATTCACATATAGATTCCTGATCAGTCTCCTGTCTTTCCAGTCTACTCCTATATCCTTTAATATCTTCATCAACATTATCCAATTTACTCTTATCAAAGGTCTTCTGCCAGTCTATGATACATATGCAGATATCTTGACTGTACTCTATTGCCCTTTCTGATATTATTCTAACTACCCCTGTTGCATTCTAGTTCCTCATCCTTTTCTGAAACTGAATTGATCTTCCCCTAGCATTTCTTCTGCCTTTTATTAAGAATCCTTGTGATGATCTTCGAAGTATGTGACAGAAGGCTTATCGTTCTGTAATCTTTACACTGCATTGCCTTTGGCTTCTTCTTTAGAGGGATCATTGTTACTTCTAGGAAATATCGAGGCTACTCTCCCATGTCATAAATCTAATTAATTAATTTCATGATCGCTTTTAGCCCCTCTGATCCCATGACTTGAAGTACCTCAGCAAGTATTCTATTGCTGCCTGTGGCTTTCCCTTTATTTAGTTCCACTATTGCTTTTTCTACTTTGCTTTCCATAATACTTGGTCCTAAGTTGTCTTCTTCAATGTTTTCCTCATCTTCCAGTTCTATTTTTGCCAATCCTGACTGCTTGTCGAATAGTTCCTTAATGTATTCTTCCCATACCTTTGCTCCATCCATATTCATAATTCCATTACCACGAATCCCATTAGACTTCTTATCTTCTAATTCCAGTGCTATAGCATACATCATATCCAGTGGCGGCTCGTGTATAGGCACTGCGGAACTGCAGCACCCCCTATTTCCACTTGATATTATCGATAACATTTAATATAATGAGTCCTTTTTTCTTTAATTCTTTCTTTATTTTTGTAGTACAATATATATTCCTTAAGCTTAATGTCAGTACTTCAGTAGCCATCCCCCAGTTTATGAAAAAGATACAAAAATCTTTGTATGTAACTGTTTGTTTGTTTTAAGGTGTAATTCTGGCACTACATGGCCAACATTTTTCCATTCCCTTTATCCCTGCACAGTGGCGGCTCGTGTATAGGCACTGCGGAACTGCAGCACCCCCTATTTCCACTTGATATTATCGATAACATTTAATATAATGAGTCCTTTTTTCTTTAATTCTTTCTATATTTTTGTAGTACAATATATATTCCTTAAGCTTAATGTCAGTACTTCAGTAGCCATCCCCCAGTTTATGAAAAAGATACAAAAATCTTTGTATGGAACTGTGCGCTTCACAGTGCGAGCGACGTGGTGTTTGACTGTTGCGCGCATGCGCACATAGGAGGGGGGTGGGGAGGAAGGCAGAACTGCCAGGTAGAGAGAGCACTGTTGCTCTCGCAGTGCCGGCTCTGGAGTGATGGTGGAAGGAAGTTTTTTTTTACTCAGCGTGTGTTGTGCTTAAAAACCGTGTACCATATTCTTGAATGTGATAAAGTGTAGAAGAGTGTAGAATTAGATTATTATTCTGCTTCCAGCTATTCTATTTGATTCTTTTTTTTTGGTTCTTTTATGGATTTCATTTTTAAATGAATAGATCAAGCTTGAACTGTAACAATTTAAGTTAAAGTAAGTAAAAAATGTTTGTTTTTTTTTTGTTAAGATTTTATCAAGTTCCTGAATAAATTTTCTTTTTATACATGTTTTTTTCCTTTTACACAATTTTAAAACAAAGGCTAAAAATTTTCTGGAGCAGCACCCCCACTAATTTTAGCTACGAGCCGCCACTGATCATATCGTACTATCCTAACTTCTCCGTTTGTTGTATTTCATCACATTTATCTTTTATCCAGTTTTCTCTAGCTTTATCTGTTACCCTTCTCAACTCATTGTTTATACCTATATAGCTGGCTCTATCTTCTTCACTGTTAATATTTTTCCATTTTCGTCTCTCATCCATTTTCCTAAAGTATTTCCTTAGTGATCCATGGTTTTCTGATTTTCTTCTCTTATTTTCCAATCTCATTATCCAAGATACTGGTTTTAATTTCTTCCCATTCTATATCCACGGTCTTTGTTTTGTTTTCCAAATTTCTTAGGCAATCTTCCAATTTCATTCTGACTACATCCTGCCTTTCTTGCAGTTTTCTAGGTTCCAAGTCTGTCTTTCTCTTCTTGTTTTTCTTATTTGTTTGGGCTTTATACTTACATCAACTATTAGAAGGCTGTGATCTGAACAATGTCTGCTCCTGGTAATGCCTTGGCAGTCTTTATGCTGTTCCTGAATCTTTGTTTTACTAGGATGTAATCTATTTGGCATCTAATTCTATCTCCTGGGCTTTTCCATGTGTATAACCTTTGTTTATGGTTTTTGAACCATGTATTAGTCGCTACAAGGTCATTATTAATGCAGAATTCTACCAGTTTTTCCCCTCCTCGGTTTCTCTTCCCAAGTCCGTATTGCCTGACAAAATTTTCTTCCTGTCCTTCTCCGACTATGTTGTTTCAATCTCCCATTATTATGCAGTTAACCTTTCCTCTTCTGTCTTCTTCGTAAATGTCATTAATTTGCTCATAAATATCCCTGATTACTTCATCTTCATGAGCTGACGTTGGCATATATACCTGGATTATTAGCATGTCCACTGGGAATGCTTTTAGCTTTATTGCCATCAGTCTATTGTTCGTTGCTATTATCTTTGTCATACTTTTCATCATATCTTTCCTAAGTACCAGAGCTACTCCCTTTTCCCCACTATTTCCTCCACAGTAAACTACCGTGAACTCTTCCAAGTCGAACTGTCCTTCTCCTTCCCACCTACTTTCACTCAGTCCTATGATGTCAACTCTATTTCTTCTCATTTCTTCTTTTAAGTTCTCTGGCTTTCCTGCCTTTCTCATAGTTCTTACGTTCCAAGTGCCTATTTGTAAATAACTTTCAACAAATGTTTTCCTCAAGGCAATCCTCGCCTGGAGATCTGATAGGGGGACTATTTTACCTCTGGATTGTTTTACCTCGAGAGAAATCATATTGTCCAACCATATAATCATTACCAGGGATTGTAATGTGGTAGTTTACACTCTTGCTTTCCACATCGCAGTACTGTAGCCATTCAAATCATCCTGATCACGCCTACAGCTGTATTGGATATAGACCCAGCCAACATAATTTGTTTTCGGTTCTATACCATACTGACAGTACTGCTGCCTACTGCCAGGCACTGAAGATAGTTTTTTTTTATAAAACCTCCATTCGCAGAGTTTGAACCCCAGGACTTTGTAATGGGAAGCCGACACGCTAACCACTACACCACCAGCTATATATACATTCATAAATAGGACCTGCTCCCACTCACTATTGAACTAGCCCCTGCAAATAATCACACCGGCCCTGCATATAAACAAATATTTATATTCCTCTTACCTAAAAGGCCCTCACAACTCTGCCTCAATCCTCTTCAACAAACTACCAAACAGTATTAAGTCAATCTCCTCCTTGAATATATTAAAAAATAAGGCAAAGGACTAATTGCTTAATAGATGTTACTATAGTGTAAGTTAATTTCTGTATGACAGTTTTTAATTTTCTTTTGTCTAATGTGTTTTACTGTTTGTCTTATGCTTGTTTTCCATTGGCCTATTCCATGTCATGTATTTATTGACCTGATGGAATTAATAAACTTTATTATTATTATTATCAATTATAGAGAATGCTATTTTTCTAAGAATTAATTCATTAATAGTTGCTTAATACATATCTTTAGCCCCATTATTTTAATTATATGATGTCTGTAAATTCTTCCTATGTAAAAAATGTTCAAACATAACATGTTCCGTGAGCAAGTGTACATATCAATGGTAGGTACACATTAAAAAACTTGTGGGAATTTGACATCAACAACCTTTTTCGGATTTTTAAAATGTTATCCAATGAAACAAGTTTTGAGAGGTATATCTCAATATAATCCCTTTAGTTTTATAATCCATATATAGTTAACATGCATTGTGATGTATAAGTCAACCCTTAAAAAATCTTTCAGAAAATTATGGTCGACTTTTAAGCAAAGCATAAAAATTGAAACTTTAAATTTCATGTGAATGGCATCAAAGATGCCTGTTTATCTTTATACTAGCTTCATATTTTATTCTTTTGGTAAATGGGGCCATGATGAGGGTCATCAGTTTGAATAAGTATATGGGCATGGTGAAAGTCACTTCAATGCAAGGGGCCCTGGTGGACAAGGATTCAGATACCCTTCTGAATCGTATCTGCCTTAATTTGCTAGTGAGGAGCCCTATATATATTTGTCTGGGATGGTAAGCTTATATTTTCCACTGAATAATTGTTATTGCAAATTGCAACAGGTGTCAAAGAATGATACTATGCAAGATCACACATCATGTGAACTTAATGGGATTTTTCGCATATTTTCTTAAAGGAATTTCCTATGTATTTTCTGATCATTAAATCAGCTACTCATAATAGAGGTGCTTATTTCCAGGTTTTATTCAAAACATTAATTGCTTGGGACAGGGCCTGATTAAGGCATTGGGGGCCCAGAACGATTATTATAGAGCATGGTTATATATATATAAATATATATATATATATAATAATCAACCTCCCCACATCACCCTGTCATTCCCCGCTCAGTGTGTCACTCTCATTTACTCTATCGCTGAAGAAGGGCATAGGCCCGATAAGCTTGCGTGTTTTTTGTTTTTGTGTTCAACGTGTCTCTTTGACGCCCCCAGCAGCCTGCCAACTTGGTCTCCGACTTGGTAAGTGTCCGCTGGACTTCCTTCAACACCTTGTTGCCACCCTCATCACTACCTTTTCATTTCCTTAAGTCTATATATATATACAGTCAAACTCGGCTATAACGAGCGCCACAGGACCGTTTAGTTTTGCTCGTTATAGCCGTTAAACTTAATATCCGTGAAGGCAAAAGCATGCATGCATATGGTGAAATAAGACATAAGAAGTAAAAGTGAATATATAAACAGAAAGGTTATTTAGTAAATTTATGAAAAAACCTAAAAATGAAAATAAACTAGAAAATTTAAAGTAAACATACGTACATATAAAATTTACTCACAGCTGCATCCTTAATCACTACCCAAGTCGCACTTCCTCATTTTCTTGTTCGTTGTTAGGTTGTTCTCTAGTGTATATAAAATCGCTTCTTTGTTTTTCCATAAGGTTGAAACCGTAGACGATGATAAATTAAATTTTTTACACACTTCAACATTTTTTACCACGTTCTAACTCTCGAATAATATCAACCTTTTCGCGAATAGACAAACACTTCCTTTTATGTACGGACATGTTACTCGTTCAAGGGCAAAATCTCAACTGATTTTTGTGATCAATGAACTTTCTTTGCAAACTGTGAGCATACCAATTCCAGGAAGAGTTAATGAGGAGACGGATTAAATGTGGGATTTCCCATCTTTACGTGGGAAAGGGTGTTGGGTGCATTCGGCTGAGCGACGGGGGTGGGCGCCATTGTACATGCCCTTACCCCCTTCCAAACACAACCTCCTGACTGTAAAAGAGCTGGGGGTTGGGAGGAGAGGACTAAGGACCTCCGCGAGTGCCACTGTACCTGCAAGTTGGGAATTCTTGGTTTGGACGAAGGGATTATTTTTTAACAACAAAGCCGCGGTCTTTAACCTCCCCGAGGGATAGGGTGTAGAGGCTGGACTCAAGAACACAAGGTTACATATTTTGGGTCACTATGAGGATTTAAGGGGCTGACCGCCACCGCGTTTGAGACAGTGAGAAGTGGTCAAAGTTTGCTCGATATATCCGTGAAGCGTGCTCGTTATATACGTGAAATATTTGTATGTAAATGCTCGTAAACTTATCTTTGAGGTAGCATTTGCTCACTATAGCCGTGAACTCGTTACAACCGTGCTCGTTATAAATGAGTTTGACTGTATATAGTTACATATCTTTCGTGCAATGGCATACGGTGGGCTTTGAAGCAGAGGGGGAACATAGTCATGGAGGTAAAGAGCATTAATTTTAAGTTGCATGATAAGTGAACATAATAGCTGTTTTTAAATGGTAATGTAATATATGTATTAATAGTACAAGGAAAAATGTATTAATAGTAAAATCGTTTAAAAATATATTTGCCGAACAAAAGAAAATACACAAACAAAAAGCTAACATCAGCAAAAAATGAAAGTCAAGAGTAGAACAGCATCACTTGCATGACAGATAGAACAAGCTGCTGACTGACATATTAATAGCTGCTTAGTACCTGATATTTCTCTATAGAACAACCTTCTGGGCAGCCAGAAGTGCAGGCAGAGAGTGTGCGTTAAAATTGTCTGCTTGCCCTTATTTATTTTTAGATCAAAATTTAATTTTCAGCCATCAAAGGTGATTTAAGCACCCCCAGAACATGAGCATATTTCTGCTTGCATTTATTTGATTAATATCTCAGAGTTATTTTAATCTGAAAAAATAAGAGCATTAAAAATTATTGTTAAATTGGGTCAATTATTTCAGGATGGTAATATTTAATTTCAAACCATGTTTTTCATTTAAAACTTTATTCTCTATATTTGGATAACCTGTGATACCATTTGAAACATGTTAAGAAACAGAAAACAGGAGTATAGGTTTTTCAGCAGTCTCACCTATTTTTTCCTCTTCCTTGTGGAAACATTGCCCTTATCCCACTGCCCTTTCTGCTGAAGCTTTTCATTTATGAAGTGGTCTCCTAAAAAGCCTTGTACACACCTACAAACATTGTCGGCTCACAATGTTTGCAAAGAGTTTTGTATACAAGTTTTATCTGTTTGCAGGCAGTTGGCAAACAAATATTCAATCGATTATGTTTTCCATTTTTGATGGGAAAAAGGACAGGTTTGGACGTGTCTGCAAACACTATCTTCCTCCTCAATCAGTCTCAGACATTTTTCAGAAAATGTAGATTGAGGAATCACCACTCGATACTTTGTATCCATCCGTGATATTTTACAACCAATCATCTCAAGCAGTGTCAAAATCTGTTGGTGTTATTCTTAAAAAATTTCCAAAGCCACTTCCAATTTCTAATCTGCCAAAAGGTTTACACTCCACATTCCTTCTAAAAATTTCCTTGCCCACCAATGTCTAGGATATTTTCTTTTCTGCCTATCATTTAATGCTAGAAATATATATCCAGCAGCAACTTCACTGTACGACATGGTCTTGAACTGGTAAGTCAGTGAGAGGTCTGGACGCAAACCTTTGTTTGCGGATATCAGGACAATCGGCTGACAGTCAGCAAACTTTGTTTGCCGACAATGTTTTTAAGCGTGTACAAGGCTTAATAAGACTAATCGAGTCTGACAAGATGATGACCTAGGTTTGATTTCTTGTCACAACCATAATTTTTCTTTCTTTCCTTTGATGTAGTGTGTTATAAAAAATTTATCACTCAGATTTGATAAATAATCCTTACCTTTTAACTTTGAGCAGCTTCAATGATAAGGACATTCTTCAAATATCAAGAGGCTTGGAAAGAAATGGATCCCTTAAACATTTAAAAATAGGCATGAACCCATTTTCACATGAAGGTGCCATGGGCCTATTGGGAGCACTATTAAAACCTAAGTCATGCTTAGAGATTCTTGATTTCGAAAATATTATGGTTGAGAATCAGTTCAAAGAGGTGCTTGCAGAATAAGAAATTATATGGTGTTCCCAAACTTTTAAGTGTATATACATAATTATCATTTTTTATATTTTAGTTGTTATATCAAGTTTTGAAATTTCGTCAAGTTCAAGTGCATTTTGGCGGCTACAGAAGTGATTTTAAGATTATTGGTCCAGACTCTAAAGAACTTCTTCTTAAAAGAGCCAAATTTATTGCACAAAAGCCCAAGAAACGCCCAAAAGACTTTGGGTATGATTATTATTATATATTCCATTAATACGTATGAAGTATATCAAATAAATGATATAGGAAACTTTTAGTTACAATAAAATTAAATACATAATGTGTATATAGCAGCTTCAAATCGATCCTCAGCAGTCAGTGATCAGGGCCAGATTAAGGATTTTGTAGGCCTAAGGCATTGTGCCCCGAGCCCTTTTAATTATACAGGATGATGCTTAATTGGAAAAAATTATCAATTTCTCAAAAACATTCTATAAATTAGGCTTCTTATATTGAAAAAATTAATTATTAATATTGCATTCACATAAAAAAGGTTTTGTACTTTTTTGTTAGCAAATTTTGAAATATTTTCATCAGTATTTAATTTGCATTCTATTGAAAGTAAAGAAAGAGACGATCTTTTGCCTCATTGTAGACCTATGAAACAACATTCATGTTTACATCTTTCTTTTGTTTGAAGTTTTTGTAGGCCCTAGGCATAATGTCTAGCCCGTAATCTGACCCTGCCATTGATATTTTACCAGTTGCTGATTTCTTCTCAAGAAAGCCAGTGATCTTCGCATTATCAACTGGTGATTGCTTTCTCATTGAAATGTGCCTATACTTTACTCCACTTAATTATGGGAGAAAGAGAAAGCAAAAGGTTTCAATTGGCATATGATTTGAAGGAGTTATCAAGAAGTGGAGGTCTGTAGAGGATACAAGCAATACATTTAAAAAGCTGCAAACGTTTCAGTCACATTACTAATGATGACAGGAGTTGGTCATATCATTTATTTGGTACAGGCTTTAAAATAATCTTGTTATTTCAATTTTGAACTTAGTAAATCATTTAACTCGCTTTCCATTTTTAAGGCAATATGTATTAAAGCTAGGAGAGATACCACTCAAAAAAGATGAATTTGAAACAAGTATAAAGAACGCAAAAATTAAAATGGACAAAGATCTCATGGAGGCGATAACTAAGGCTTTCAAAACAAATATGGGAGTGAATGTGAAAGAGTTAAAAGAGCAGTATTTGAAATTTTTTCCTCATACTAAACTAGTCGAGGAGAAGAAAAAAGGAAAGAAAGGTGCAAAGGCGAAGAAAAAAGTAAAAGGGAAGAAATAAGAAATATAACAACGAAAAAACAAAACTACACAGCTAATTTATTCAAAATATGTACTTAAAATTTTAAAATAGTAAAATATATTGTAACAAAAAGATATATTTATCATTAATAAATAATTTTACATACATTTAAGGCATGTTAAAAATAATTTTAATAAATGCATAACGCATGTGATAATGATTATAGCATCACTTAGAAGCATATGTGAAGTTTTTCAGTTGGAAGTAAGAGTCCTCACGATTGCAAAAATATGCTAATCCAAAGTGAATATTCTTGCAGCAATATCTCCTACAAGCCAATTCATAGCTTCCAATAAATTTTCTCCAGTTACTGCACTGCATCGAACAATATGCCAGTGATGGGTTTTAATCAAGTCCAACTCCAAAACCTGTAAACAAAAAAGACTTGATTATTATGTCCTACGCAATAACCATATTCAACTATTGATGAATCTTTCACCTACTTCCTTTATTTCTTCTGCAGTAAGAGCACCAGGTAAATCCTGCTTGTTGGCGAGGACTAATAGCGATGCACCAGACAACCTCTGTAGAATGATCGGGTGTTGTTAAAAACGTACAATAATACATTACCGTTGTACTGTATTTGTGGTCATTAATAACTGAAGTTTGTATTCTTTCCAATGCTTACCTCTTCTTCGAGGAGTTTATGAAGTTCTATTCGGCAGTCTTCCAGTCGACGTTTGTCAGCTGAATCCACAACCCACACCAAACCATCGGTGCACTCGTAGTAGTTCCTCCAGTAAGACCTTAACGACTTTTGGCCACCAACATCCCAAACGTTTAATTTATATCTAGAGAAAAATTAATCATCATGATTTTAAGTTATGCGTACACCAAATACACACGACACCGTTGAATATTTACCCCAAGTGTTCTAAAGTTTTTATGTTAAAACCAAGCGTGGGACATATGGTGTCAATTTCTTCACCGTTGAATCTCTTTAATGTAGTGGTTTTTCCAGCATTATCCAATCCTCTGGACAAAATTAAAGAAAGTATTGCTTGTTCGCAAGTAATATTTTCAACCAAATAGAGATGATTAAACAACTAAAGGAATGAGAAATAGTATACGCAAACATAAATTTGAGGATATCAGGTAGGTGCCATATAATATCTAAAATTGGATTATATTGAATATTTTAAAGGATACAACATTAACAGTCGCATTTCCTTCTCTTTAATCTTCATTTTCTTCAAAATCGTAAGCAGCCCCATTCTGCACTATTTATTTATTCTTACTTGAATGACGGATTGTAGTAGACTGCGTATCACAGACGTTAAATAAAGGAAATTAATTATTAATTGTCTAACATTTCTTTAAATTCACTATGACACTTTCAACCATGAAGGAAGGAAACACGTGTTTGTTTTGTTTTTGCTTAGTGGAGCCGTGGAGCGAAGAAAAGCGTAAAAGTTTTTCATAGTTTAGTTATGTAGTATCTTTAATAAAAAATTAAACCGTAGTAGAGTTTCTTTCCCCTAGAAAAGGTATACGGGATATCTGTACTAAATTGTCAATGTCGTAAGGTAAGAAGTTTTCTGAAACCAACCGATTTACCTTGATCTCTCAAGTTGTTTTGGGATTCAACTCGATTCATTCTAATTATTTAAATAATATAGCTGTTATTCCGTTTATTTGCCTCAATCGGCCTATATGTAGTATTCCAAATATAAAGAGGTGTTGCCATGGTGATGAATGGTAACCATGGTTTCATAATAATCTGATCGAATGCATATTAAATTTTCAAAACCATACCCCTAGTTAATATTGAGGGAAGCATCCATATATAACATCTAATCATCAAAATAATATTTTAGCATTCGCGAAATCGATTATATTCCTGCAGTCACTCATGGCAATTCTTTGCCTTGGACCTAAAGGATCAGGAAAAACTCTTCTTCTGAAGAAACTCAGGCAAGATGAAAAAATTGACGCTACTTCTAGTACAGTTCCTACTGTTGGTACACATTTCACAACTGTAACGCTTAATAACTTAAGAGATGTAACGATAAGAGAGGTAGGAGGATCAATGACTCCCATATGGAAGAGTTATTATAAAGGCGTTAGAAAAGTAATATATGTGGTTGATGCAAGTAATTTATGCCAAATAGCAGCCGCCGGTGTTCTCTTTTATGAAATTATGGCTGAACCAGCTTTAGCAAACGCTAAGGTATGTTCTATTTCAAAACAATTGCTAGATCTTTTAGTTGGCGTATATTTTAACTTAGTTGCACAACTGTTTCCTACAATCAAATTTATATTACTTATATGTCCAAAACAGCAAAAAATATCCCTCTTGTGCTGCATTCGCAGTGAAATTGGAAGTACATAATTATGTTTGTTTTTTTTTAATATATTTTCTTGAGCTTCAAAATTTACCCGGATATATTGTGGAAATTTAATATTTTACATGAGAAGCCATACAAAGTTGTGTCCTGTATGGTAAAAAATATATATGAAAGTGAATAATCTATAAAGATTTATTAAGTAATTTTACCTTTATATTTAAGTGTTGAACAACGTTTTTGTTCCAATTTACGTGCAATATAACCTCTTAAATCCGGAATTCCAGAAAGTGGCTTCTCCCAAAGTCCAAAACGATGACTTGAGGTTTTAGCCATTTTCTTTTTTAAAAAATCGACTCAACCACGACAACCCTGTACAACCTACCCATCAACAAACCCAGGGTTTCCCAACCTATGGGTCGCAAAGGAACTTGAGGTGGGTTGTGGACAGATTTCTAAATAATTTATTTTGATAAATTTTTCCATTTAAAAAAATGTTTGTGATAAAATAGTTAAAGAATTCATGCTAGTAAAGTTTGCAACCTCTCTGGACACATATGTGCTATCTACTGCTTGAAAAAATGAGTAGAAAGATAATAGGTGGGTCCCAGGTAAACTCTATAAGCTTAGGTGGGCCGTGCTATTAAAAAGGTTGAGAAACGCTGACTTAACCCTTACCTTAGACAATATAAAGTCCCCTCTGCTTTTCTGCTGACTCTAGATTATACCTAGCTCTGCAAACCCATTCCCACCTCTGAATATAAAATTTATTAGCACAAAAGATATGAAATATCATATATAGCAGTATATATATTAATATTTTTTCTCCTATCTTTGTGACAATCATTCATTTTAATGATCCAGATACTGCTTGTTCTATCAAAAATGGATGTTTCATATCGTCAGATGCGAAATGAAGCTCTTCTTATGATGCAGCTTTCTCGCATCAAAAGAGAAGAATCTCACAGGGAGATCACTGTGGTTGAAGCAAGCGGTATGACTGGGCAAGGCATGGAGGAACTGATAAAATGGTTAGAAGATAATGCATAAACTTTTAAGTGCATTCTCACAACCCAACCACTGCTATTTGAATTGATGGCTTTCAAAGTTTATTTAGGAAGATAATTTTTCACTTTGACTTATCTAATGAAACTTGTTTAAGCTTAAGTGTCAGCTAATGTAAGTTGATGTAAGTGAAAAGTCATTGTTTGTGTTGTAATTTTATTCTCACCAAACGATATTTTATTATTTTACCATTTATCAGTGGGAGTACCCATCTAGACATTTTTCACTACTGTATATTTTTACGTCATAAATATGAAAATAATCAGATTCACATGATTATAATAGTTTTTATTTACAGTTACTGTTATTTTATACATACTATTAATATTTATATGCATTTTTAATATAAAAATAATTGAGTGTCTGAGGCAGTGTCTGGTCAAGTGAATGTATGTATCCATAACTCAAAAACTACATAACGTAGAGACAAGTGGAATGGATCATTTTAATCACAATAAATAGTATATGGTGGAAGGTTAGTTTATATACCGATTAATTTGACCCATTTTAATACATTTATTTATTTATTTCCATGCGGCCCCTAAACAGCCGTAATCGGCCTTTTACAAGGGGCTCATTAACATAATAACAAGGACTATCATAAACATCCATGCCCTAGGTGAAGAAAAACCCACCTAGGCGGGATTTGAACCCGCGACCTTCAGATTGGCAGGCGAGGACGTTACCCTGCCACCACCGAGGCCGGTGGAGATGAGTGTAGACTATTTTTCATTTGTACATTAAAATTACTCAAAATAATCTTACAAAGTCAGAACTTGAACTCGAGGACGAAGAAAATAATTATGTTTCATTTTTCTATGGTGAAATTTCAAATACAGATTGAATTTTTTCAAAATTGAGCTTTAAACTACAAAATCTTGAGTTTTTTGAATGAAAAAGTTTTCCTTTCCATGGTTACCAATATTGTTGCCAAACTCAGTATTGTAAGCCTATACCATTGAAATGAATTCAAGATCAGTTAATTATCCATGTAAATAAGAAATGGCATAGCAAGCTATTACTTCAGTTTCAAATATTAAAAGACTAGCAAGGGGAAGGAAGGAAGAGAGGGATGGGGAATGGGAGGAAGGAAAAGAGAGAGGGTGGGAGAATGAGGGGGAAGAAAAAGAGGGACAGAATGTGAGGAAGGAAGAGAGAATGTGTTTGTATTTTTGGCTAATCAACCTCTTGGATTATTATAGTCATAGCTCCTTCCACACCGAACACACACAGGAGGGAAAACTGGTGCCGACATTAGCCTACTCTTAACGAAGAGCACCAACTGCTTAACGTCCATTCCGAAGGACAGGGTGCTGACTTTGCAGTCTCCTTAAACCGCACAAAGAGGGCTGGGTGACCTTAGAAAAAATCCCACATTCACAGGATTTATGCCCACTGCCCTTTCGAACAGGAGGCGAGTAGTAGCCAGTGTCCTAACCACTACACCACCAGCACCCCCAGGGAGAGAGAATGGGAGGAAGGAAGAGAGAGAAAACAAGGATAGGTGGAAATGTATTTATTTGTTGTAAGGCATTGTTACTAAATGGTTTGTCACACTATCGATGTTCGACTATTCTTTTTCTCTTTGCTCTTCATTTGTTACTGCTTTTTATCAATGTTGTTAATCTTCATGGTTTTATCTTTGTTCTTATTTGTTTGCTCCTCATTTTCCCACTCTCCTGACGTTTGATTCTGCTTCTCTGTTCGTTCTTCATTTATTATAATATTTTTTTGACGTTTCTTAAAATTTCCCGCAGTAGAACTGTGGGGTCTCTACTAGTAAATATAAAAATATTTGTCATGAATTAAGGGAAAATTCTTTAAAATCTATATTGTAGTGTCAGTTAATTAATGTCATCTTTATGAACCCATCATAATTGTTCATGACATTTTTGGGAATTAAAAATTTTATAATTGCATTTATTTCAATGTTGAGGAAATTTTTTCAAATAAAGGAAATAGATTAGAATTTTAAAGCTACTGTTTAATTAAGTACCAGAGCAGTTCTATAGTGAAAAATTGTCCACTTTATTTAAGAATGAATCAACTTTTAAATTAAGTGAATAATTTAAAGCTTAGTTTAGCTGTAATTTTTATAACCTTTTAGAGCAGGGGTTCTTAACCTTTTGTACCTTAATCACCCCTAAGGGACCAACAAGGTCCCCAATCACCCCATACCAATAATTTTATATATGACGTACCAGTACCATTTAATTATTTTAATTTCATATGCCAGCAAAAGGAATAAGGACATACTCGACATTGATACAAAGCAAAAATACCAGTAGTTAGATAAAAATGTCATTTAATGCTATGACACTGAACAAAAAGAAACCTCAAATTGTTAACAAAAAAATAAAAGTACCAAAAATAGTATTAAAATGTTACAAATAAAGAATGGAAACGAATGTTTGATGTCTTGAGTTTAGATCATTTTTAACCCTTAACCAGTGACATGGAATTTCTGTAACACTACCAGTGACGTGAGGTCTGAGAGATAAAGCTATAAATTCTGTAATTGTGATTTTGTCTTACATTTCTTGTAAATAACAAACCTTTTCAATGAATTAACAAACTACATATACTGAATACGTGTTCAAAATATATGCCGAATACGTACAAAGCACATGTTATTTAACCCTAGATCTTTCAGACTACTATAGTTGCAGCAAAAGGACTTCTAACACAGTTCCGAGTAAAATATAGGGTTGTGCATTTGTTTACTCTAAGGCTGCATTGGGTTAGAGCTGTGCAAATAATGACGTTCCACAACCTGCATCATACTACTACTTTTAGTTGTCAGTTGCCTCTTGGGCGTATGTTTAGTAAGTGTGTCAGCTTCTCAGCTCATTCATTAAAAGTCATGATCACAGAAATTCTTCTCCTGCTGGAGAACATCCTAGACCTGCACAACCAAACAAAAAAGTCTCTCTCTCCCCCTCTCTTTTTTTGTCCCTCCAAAATGAGAAGAATGACAAGGTTTTATTGTCGGTGTTGTTCAAGAGCGATGTTTGGCGATCACTGAGAGAACATTTGTTTTGAATGTGATAATATTACATAAATAACTTCCTATTAATTTATATATTATCTTAAGATATTATCACATCCTTTTGTAAAATAAACTAAGAATTTATAAAAAATTATTTGGAAAATACATTTTTGAGAAAATAGTCTAATAGACGAATTTTTAGTATTAATGTCCCACCTTGACCATGTTTAGTAGTCTAGGGTTAACAAACTAGACATTACTGAATTTATTTTTGAATGATGACATTCAATGAACAATTATTACATGAAAGACTTCCAAAAGTGAAGTAAACTTTTCTTGATGGAATAAAGCGATCTGAAGATCCTATGCAGACAGGCATAAGCTGTAATATTGGGAATAATTTTGAAACTAGAAAAAGTCTGCTATGACCGGGAATCGAACCTGGGTCTTCCACTTGCCGAGCGGATATTCTACCACTGAACTAACATCCGTGTTCAGAAACGAGAAAGTTGATCTGCTACGATAGTTCAGTGGTAGAATATCCGCCGTGCAAGTGGAAGACCCGGGTTCAATTCCCGGTCATAGCAGACTTTTTTCTCGTTTCAAAATTATTCCCTAAACTTTTCTTGTCTACTGGTGAATATCATTTCGCATGTCAATACAAATGACGGCATAAGTCACTGAAATTTCCGCAATTGACATCTAATTATACTATCAATGAAAAAGTTGCAAAATCTGCAATAATAAAAACGACAGGTAACGAAAAAACGCGAGTTACATTAATATTGGCTGTTTTAGCAGATGGATTAAAATTACCACCATATGTTATCCTAAAACAAAAACAATGCCCAAGGAAACAATGCCTACAGGAATTATAGTTAGATGTCATGATAATGGATAAATGTCAAAAGACCTTATGTGAGATTGGTTAAATATTGTCTGGAATAGAAGACCAAGAGCACTATTAAAAAAAAGAGGGATGTTTGTATCGTATGCATTCAAAGGACACAACTCCTGAAGTTAAAGATTCAATTAATGCAATTAATACTGATCTTGTAATAATACCTGGAGGAATGACATCATGGCTTCAGGTTCTTGATGTTGCTGTCAACAAGCTATTTAAAGATAATTTAAAAGAATTATAGTCTGAGTAGTTATTGAGTGGCGATCACCTGGGACCCAATAAACTCTTTGCTAGTTTTGTGGAATTTTTAATTCTTGCAGGAATCATATGTAATTAGATCATAAAATCTTTTTTCTGTTTTGACTGTCTAGAAAAGGGGGGTCATCTTAGATTAGAGATCTTGGATTTGGGTGAATTAATTAATCCCACACAAGGATTTTTGAAATCCTCAAAACATTTCTTTCAGGATTAACCGTTATCTGCTGTGCATACTCGAAACATCCCTTTAAATGTTTTCGCTCACTCTCGTACCTAAAATGTCCCGCTGGGTTTTTCTGCTTTGTATAGGAACACAGAGGTTGCCTTTGTGTTCAAATCAGCTTTATGGGAATAACGTCACAAAGTGGAAAACGGTGTAGGGAATAAGTACGGCTGACAGCCCGATGTAAAGGCAACCCATGTGCCTATGAAGCATTCATAATCCAAATGAAGGTCAACAGATAAGGTCGAGATGAACTGTCCCATTCACATCCCTCTCTCGTAATTCACAAGATACTTAAGTTAAGCAAACAATACAACCCATATAAACAACACTGGTGCTGACCCAAGATAATGGAATTTAACACAATGGTAACATGACAGGAAAAATGCTTACAAATATATTGGAATCAAAATAATACATAACAGAAATATACAAGACAATAGAATTGTTCACTTTGGAGGGATAATAAATGATATGAAAATTTCAGTTGGATGCAGGTAGGAATCTTGCTGGCTGGTCTCTGCCTTGTCTCAGCTTCCTCGCCAGTCCTTGCTGTTCACTGCTTGAGCCTCTGCTTCCACTCGTCCTCGTCTCCGGTCTCTTACTGTCCGCTCATCAACACTCCTCAGCATGCTCTCCGACATTGCCAGGTTCAAACTCTCTTGGCTCGATCTCTTCTTGAGATGAGGGCATACCTCTCGTGGAAGTTGATTGGTTAATTAGCGTGATTATAGCGTTCTCTTCTGGGCTAATGTCTATACCCTATAAAGGTAGAAACTCAGGAAATAACACATGTATGCAGTCGGGATGTTTGCTGGAGTTTGTGCTTTGCTAGAGTACGAACACAAAAATTTCTGGCGAACACGAAAAACTGATGGCAGCGACTGAAAACTGTAGGAGGCTAAAATGCTGCAAGATGAAGAAGAAGATAAGCAGAACACCTTATGCCTAAGAGCTTTATTGGTGATAAAGAACCCTTGGAACTTTTACGATATTTTTTTCATGCTGGTTTGGCATTTTAGGATCCATCTCACTCAGTCATCAGCATACCACCGAAGTGGGCTCTCCTGAGACGAACTGGCATTAGGGGAAGATCAAACAGGCATGATGCAACTGAGCCGCTTGGAAGCCAAAGACTATACCCGTTGGCTGGCAAAAGGGAAGCACTCATGATGCAATGTGTGTTCTTCAAAGACAAAAGACACGTACGAGTTTCAAGTATGATAAATGTGATGTAGACTGCATTATTTCATGCTTTGAGGTGTACACTAGGACACAGTTCTGAGTGGAGATCAAAAGAAAGGTGCTGTAATCCGGGAGAGTGAGTAGGAACGATACTGTAAAAGAATGTGAATAAATAATGTTTTTATTGATATTTCTTTAGTTACCTGTATTTCAAACACCGGTACAAACTTACCATTTTCTAAACATGTAGAAAGTATGGTATATATATTCACATTTCATGCTAGGGGAAGATCAATTCAGTTTCAGAAAAGGACGAGGAACTAGAGATGCAACAGGGGTAGTTAGAATAATATCAGAAAGAGCAATGGAGTACAGTCAAGATATCTGCATATGTATCATAGACTGGCAGAAGACCTTTGATAGAGTAAATTGGATAATGTTGATGAAGATATTAAAGGATATAGGAGTAGACTGGAAAGACAGGAGACTGATCAGGAATCTATATGTGAATCAAGTTGTAAAGGTCAGGTTGGAGAATGCGGGGACCTGCAGAGTAAATATCGGTAGAGGAGTAAGACAGGGCTGCTGCCTATCACCAACTCTATTCAATATACAGTGGATGTCGCCTATTTTAATCACGGATAATGTTATCATTCATGTAATGTTATCACTTTTATGAAGTCCCGAACAGACGTATACTAATACATGGAAAAACAACAGTTATTGTAATCACCGCTTCGGTTATTGTTATCACTTTTTTGTGACGGACTTTACACGTGCAGTGGAAGTAATTGAAATAGATATAATGCATCACAACTCATGTGTTCACATGTTTCTATGTATCTGCTCATTTGCCTTTAGGGATCTGTCCACCTGGTCATGCTCGAACCCTATTCATGTGGGTTTTTATGCATGACCCTTTTCCTCCACTCCTCCCTCGACCCAATCGTCTTAAGACATTGTTTCCTATTTTGGGTTTAGTTTTGACCACTCCACTACACAGCGTGAAAGAAGACGTAGAATAGGAGGGGTGGTCGGGTTTTCCCATAGTGCCCGTAATTGCTTGGGCTAGGTCGGTGATGTAGCCCCTTATTACCGTCACTCATCGCCATGGTTCAGTTAGTACTGTTGCTTCGTACAGTTCGTACATTTGTCAGTGTTGTTTCTTCGTACTTTTGTCAGTGTCATTTCTCCATTGTATGTTTGTCAGTGTTGTGTAAGACCGTGCCTGTACTCATTTGACTGTGAGAGCCTTAACCCTTGTTTTATCACGTGCAATGATGGCAGAGGTGCAAAAGAAACGTAAAGATTTAACCCTTAAAGACAAAATTGCTATTTTAGAATGCTATGATAAATTACCGAAAATGAGTCAACGTAATGCAGCAGTTCAGCTAAAACAAAATGAAAACTTGAACTGTAAGAGAAATCGTAGTGGAAAAGATGATCAGGTGGAATCAGCATTAAAACTTTGGTTTACTAATGTTCGCGAACAAGATGCCCGTGTTGACCTTTTTATGTACACATTTCCGCTCTGTGTCAATAAACAACGCTGAACAGCTGCATTCTTGTTCCATCAGTCATTGTTATCAATTGGTATTGTTATCAATTAACCTGTGTCCCGAAGTGATCACAATAAGCGGCATCTACTGTATATGGAGAAAGTCTAATGCAAGAAGCGTTAGAAGGCACAGGAAATTTCAAAATTGGAGTAAGGAGTATAAGAACGAATGATCAAGTACTTCTAGCAAGAAAGGAAGAGGAACTCCAGAAAATGATAAATAGACTAGTAATAACAGGTAGAAAATAGTAGGGAAATAAACAGAAAAATCCAAGGTCATTCGAATATCGGGAAAAAGAATAGAATCTGAACGTAAGTATTGAAGGAAAGCCTTTAGAACAAGTTTCAGACTGTAAATACCTTGGAAGCATCATAACAAGAGAAGCAAAATGTATGGATGAGATGAGACTAGAATAGGAAAAGCAAAAGCGGCTTTCAGAAGAAAGAAACACCTACTTACGGTGAATATAAGGGAAGATATCCGCAAGAAGTTTATAAAATGCTATGTATGGAGTATAGCTTTGTACGGGGCAGAAACATGGACGCTAAGGAAAAATGACATCAAATATTTGGCAAGCTTTGAAATGCAGACTTGGAGGAGAATGCTGAAGATAAAATGGACAGATAAGATGAAAAACGATGAAGTGCTACGAAGAGCAGGAGAGAAGCGAATGATTATACAGACTATCAGAAAGAGGAAGGCAAACTGGGTTGGACATTACCTGAGGAGAGAGAGTATGATTAAAGACGTGTTAGAAGGAAAACTGGATGGAAAAAGGGAAAGAGGTAGGAAAAGGTTTCAGCTGATAGACGATTTGAAAGGGAAAGAGAGTTATCAAGATATGAAGAGGACAGCGGAAAATAGGAGTATATGGAGAACCAGGTTTAACCATGAATTATCATGGACCTGTCTACAGACAGACTACCTATGATGATGATGAGTTAATATCTAACATGACAATATAATTCTAAAATTTTGTCCTTATACCCCTCAAAATCTAGGTGCGCGTTATACACACGAAAAAGTCTGGATTGTTTTGGCAAAAAGTGTGGTACTGTAATTAAATTTCAAGTAGAACTATTATGTAATATTTCAAAGAAAATTCTGGTGAAAAATGTAAAAATTAGAATGGCTCCTGAGGGAGGTTCCCCAACATATCAGGATTTGAGAATGTACTAATTAGGGGATCTGAGGAATCTATGTCCTCACACAGCCCACTTAGAGCTGATATTCAATATTATTATGGTCTTCATAGTTCTGCTGCTGATAATGTATGTTCCCAGCTGATTCACCTCTTGCCTACGCGCAATGGGTATCTAAGAGGTAGTGCAATGAATAGCTGGATAGCAAGGGAGAAGAGAAACCTGGTTCCGGCATTAGCCTACTCTTAACGAAGAACACCATGGGGCCAATGGCTTCACGTCCCTTCCGAAGGACGGAACAGCTGAATTTGCACGGTCTCCTCAAACCACACAAACAGGAGGTCAGGTGACCTTGGAAAAATCCTCCTTTCACAGGATTTGTGCCCGCTGCCTTTTCAAGCAGCAGGCGAGTAGCAGCCAGCATCCTAACCACTACACCACAGGCACCCCCTAGTTCTGCTGCACTTCATACAGTGGGGATCTTATATTATATTACCATATTCATCATAGTCATAGGCAAACTTTTTGGTAGGTTGGTTATAACCTATTGGGAAGCATAAATCTTCGATGCTGTTTGGTCTATTTTCGTCATCTATAATTTGTAAAGATGCAGAAATCTCCTGTTCTTTAACAGTACTAAATTCAACTCCATAAGAAAAGCATGGGAATTAGTTTCGGGCATTATAAAATCTCATTTAAAAATTAGTTAGAATCATGATATGAAGTCGGGATCTAAACGGTTGTTTTGGAAAAAGAAAGAAGTTCATTTTGGTTACCGTGAAAATTCAATTACATTCCAAATTTTCTGGAAAATGTTTTTAATACATAAAACGCGACTTTTAAACAATGAAAAATGTCAGTTAGCATGGACACCTCATTTGAGCGAGTGGTAATATTGGGTGTATACTCGCGAGCCCCTTGGCAATATTGTCATTTTGTTTGTTTACATGGATTTTGTACATTTTTTAAGACTAAGTGAACCTTTCTTTGAATTTAAAGAACCATTTTATTCGATATTGTAGCATCGTTTAAAAAATTAATTTCTTTAAGTCAAGCGAAAAATATTTTAAACAGTATAAGATTAAAATATATCCCCTTGACAATATTACGTCATTTTGTGTTTACATTTATGTCGAGCCTGTTTATTCTGTAATAGCATTCAAAATATGTTGTTTAATTTACAAGGATTAATTGGCTATTATTCCTTTTAAACATGCAGATTTCCAACTGACTTCGCAAAATTTTTTGTGGGTACTAGTATCTATAAATATATTAAGTAAATAAATTGGAAGTTTAAAAAATGTATACAGCTCTGAAAAGAAAAATTGTTTAACACTAAGTATTATTAGATAATTGAACTCATTAAACTAATATTTTATATTTGTAATGTACAATATTACAAATTAGTTAAATGTTAAGATCTGGAATTACTACAGTAATTATATCCATTGATGAAAATATATTATTCTGAGATCATTTTGATCAATAATTATTGTTAAAAAATAATATTTTCCGAAAATCAAGTGTTATAATAACAATTTAATAAATGTTCAAATTACTTATTAAAAATCCATGTCTTTTTTGCTGTAAACTATATTAAAGTTTACTTATATATACTTTTTATTCTGAAGAAAGCAATACTTTTTTATGATAAATTATTTAAGTTACTAATAAATGTTTTAAAATGAAAATACTCAATTTCCTTCTTAACAGTTCATATATTTGTAATTATTTCATTCAAAAGCACCTGAGCAATGCTGGGTATGTATGCTGGTATCTGATAATATCAGGTGCACTTCTTTTAACAATGATTCAAGGGCTCTGAAACTTTATTTGCATATGGGTTCCCAAAGGTGTCACTGTCCCTGTTGATTATAATCTATATTCCTTTTAAAACATCTTTCAACTAGCTATAGAAACAAATGCAAAATAAAACAATTTATATTAAAAAGAATTTATTTATTTATTGAGTCAAGTTTTACAAAATATCATATTAAAATACAAACTGTTTACTTCTTCACTGGCTTCTTTGTGGTTTTTGCAGCATTTCTAGGTGATTTCTTATTATATACACCAGCACGACCAAGATTACTTGCAGTTTTCACAGCTCTTTTAGGAGACTTCTTTTTATACTCACCTGCCCGAACAACACTGCTTGCAACAGCTGTCGGGCAGTTTTTCCAGCTACTAGCAGAGCTTGAAGTAGTCCCATTAACTGCCTTGTTTGTCAGCATCTTTTTCTTCTTTGGAGTTTGGGTCAAAGTCGGTGTGATTTCATTGCTCAATAAGTCATCATCATTCTTTTCCAGCTTTTTCTTTTTTGGAGTTGATTTTTCAAAATCGTCTTCAATTGCTTCAGTTTCTGTAATCGACCTTGGGCTCTTTCTCTTGGCAATTTTCTTCTGTGCTTGTGTTGAAGCAGAAGTAGCTTTACCACGGGATTCATCATTTGCCTTGAATATCAATTTCCCTCCCACTTTTTCACCACATGCCTTGAGTCCTTTTTTGAACAACTGACGGCAGAAATTGTAATCAGGTTCTTCATCATGTCCAAGTTTCTTTGTGTACTCCAAAAATTCTTCAATTTCTACTGGAAAATAATGGTAGAAAACATGCTAATTCTGACTTCGTTAAGAAGTTTTTCTTAAATAATGGAGATCTGTGTAAATTAATTTTATAAACAAAAAGTGTAGGAATATTTAACCATGAACTTTAAGAGACTATATACAAGAGAGTAAAGTGAGATTATTTTTATTAAGCAATTGCACATAAACTTTTGAAGAAATTGTGCAAAAATCAAGATTCTGTATGACAAAATTGACACATCTTACCAGGAATTGCAACACCACTTTTTAATTTCTTGATATTTGCAGATATTTTACTCATGAATTCTTCTTTCTGTTGTTGTACCTTTACTGGATCTTTAAGATTGCTCTCCCAAGGCAAATATGACACAATCCACTGCAACATGTTGAATCCTAATATTTCCAGATCTCCACGGCGGGTAGGAACTTGAACATAAGAACAAGTGAAGATATAAAAATGAATTTTTATAACCAACTCTTATATAGTTAATACTTTAATATGAATAAACTCTATAATATAATTATGATAACCTAGTTCTAGGGTTAACTAGTAAAAATATCTTATAATCAGTGGTGTATTCGTTAAACTTATACGTCTCAGTTCATAGAGGATCCAACAAAATTTGCTGGTTGGTGACCATAGTAGTGGAGGTACATTATGAAAATCTGGTACGTGGCTGCTTATAACAAAGCATCAGTTTATACAATGTTTGAAACCATTCTAAACGGTATAAATTGAGTTTTAACTGAATAATGAACATGCAAACATAAACCAATGATGATGTAGAAAATATATTAAGCAACATCAAATAAAATGTATATCTAATACCTTACACTGGTAGAATGTTGCACTAAATTTTGAATAAATTTAAAATTATTCTAGATAAATAGTGCATAAATTTATAATAATTGATTATTAAGAATTTTGTGCTCAACTACATACTTTTTCATGTATCATATTGGGCAAATGAGTATTAAATTAAATTTTAAAAATTAAACTAAATTAAATTAGCAAAGACAAATTAAACCTATCTTTTGCAAATTGTAGAACCCAAATTACTAAAAGCAATTAACCTCTTTTAAAAGTTTTTTTGAGTTTAAGAAAAAAATGAACATTTAATAAAAAAACCATGAACATTAACTAAATTACCAAGCAACAGAAACAATAAGTCTGTGAGAGCAGCTATGGTAAACTAATTGTGGCCTGTTGGAATTTCAACAAAAGAAATATAAAATTGGTAAATGGTATTTTAGGTTATGATCTAATGGAAAATGAAATAACCTTTAATTTTGTGATTAAAATTTTTTTATTTCATTGATGAAAGCCATTAAATTGTGTATGAATAATTGCTTTTTAGGCATTATGTACACGAAGTTGAAAAAATGAATAAATGGAAGAAGTCTCCTAACAATTAACAACATGAAGTGTTTGGTGAAATAATTTTATGCAGGGAAAAATTGAACAAAAAAGAACTGAGTGAAACGTTGAGAGATGTGGAAATTGATGGAATAATATGATCCAAAGATCCTATGCAGACAGGCATAAGCTGTAAAGGTGGGAATAATTTTGAAACGAGAAAAAAGTCTGTTATGACCGGGAATCGAACCCAGGTCTTCCACTTGCCGGGCGGATATTCTACCTCTGAACTACAATAGTTCAGAAGTAGAATAGAGCAGACTTTTTTTTTCTCGTTTCAAAAAGTTGAGAGATGTGACAAACTGTTCAGATTCATTGTATCAAGGCAACTAAACATCACTCCTGCTTGGATCATGGTATTCGGAACTTAACCCCAATTCCACATCTCCTCCCTTCCACTAAATACCCAATTGCAGGAACATCTTCCCTGCCACTCGATTGCTAACAACGAGGGGTAGTTAAATTTCCTGCCACTTCAGGCAGGGCTGTCGATTCTCAGCAGCTAATCGAAACACTTCCAGAGGACAAGACAGACATCAAACCTCCAAGCATATTATTATAATAGATAGTTTCAGAAATGAAAAAGTACTAAGACTGTCAGCGAAAATGAAATTGCTCCTGGGCACTAACCCAGTTATTCTAGAGAAAATGAATGCCTCTTTGTCAGTTACTTATAACTAGGGTATGGATTTTTTGGGTTTAAAAAAAATTTCATTCGTAGGGTAAATATCAGGTTTTATTATTTTCCTTTTCATTCAGGTTAAAATCGAGTATAAATAAGTTACAGATTTTCCAAGTTTTAAAAAAGTTCAATATCTGGCAATTTTTGGGTTTTATTATTTTTTAATTCGGATAAAATAAAATAAAAATCTTGTTTAAAAATTTAAAAGTTTGATCAACAATCAAAACTTTTTACTGTACCTTAAATATGTTTGAGAGGCAAGGTCCTTGACTATTAGTGGCGCGAGCAAACCAAAGAGATTAAGATTGTGTTACAAAGTAAGCTTACGAATAAATTGTTTACAAAGAGAATAAACAGACTGATCACGAACATCTCAGACTGGACTCAAGTGCTGAGGTGCCTACAAGCGCCAGAATAGAAATTCTGTGACCAAATATAAAAAAACTGTGTTTAAAGAAAACTAATAATTTCAGGTTTTACCTGAACTTTAAACAGGTAATTTGAGGGTTAAAATCGGGTAAAACCCAAAAAATCCATACCCTACTTATAACCATACTTGTCTTTTAATAGTGCTAGTTTTTTAAACTGATACTTGATAAATTGTGGATACATGTACAATGGGTCCCCAGTATTTGTGGATTCAGTATTCATCGTTTCACTTGGCCCTAGTAGGTAACGATGCATCAAGGTCATTTGGGAAATTTTACGTCACAAATGCTCTTCCTCAAAGAGAAGATACAACAAAAATAATTAAAAATATGGTAGATGGTGTTAAGAAGAGTGAAATGACCTATAATTTTAATTTGATGGTTTCCACTTGAGTAAGATTTGGTCAAATGGCGAAAAAAAAATTAAGGATGGTGAGGAAAACTGCATGAGAAAATAAATAGTGATTGATGATGTGCTAATGAAATTACTTTCATAAAAGGATATCGAAATTGCAGGAAGATGGCATTTGCTTCAGTTAAAAGCAAAATTATCATTATTTGCTTAAATGGTCTAACTGGAAGGTTTTAACAGACAATCTGTAAATTGGAAAGATATCTGTGGAAACAGTAGACATTAACACAGCACCATAGTTTTCATTTTTTAAAAAGTGTAAATACTGAAACTCAGACAAGACAGCATAATAGGATTAATGGAAAAACATAAATGGTAATTAGGCATATGAAAGAATAAAGGCTGATTCACCCTATACGTAATGTCTCCATTTTGACACAGACCATCTTCGAAACATCAAAAATTCCTTCTGTGTATTTAGATGGAGTTGTTCACACACTACATTGTCAACGTTATGATTTCTCTGAAGGAATATTTTGATGGGACAGTGCTGGTCAAAACGTGTCAAATCCTGGTAGTGTGGAGATCCTGCAAACCAGCTGCTACCAAGATTTATTTTGAAAATTCATTTAACTTACGAAACTAATAAACAGTAGCAAGAAGTAAATTCCAAATAGCAACTTTAATAGCCAAAATATTAAAACCCTTCAAAGTATGTCAATTTATTGCATTGCAGTGTTAAATAAATTACCAAATTTAATACTGAAAATAAGTAATTAATTTCATTCTTACATCAAACACTCATCATTGTCATTCACATTTTCCAATAATAACCTGCACTACGTCTCTCATTTACGTTAAATAATCATACTTTTGGTTCTCGAGTTAAATCACATTCTTTTTCAGATTCAATGAACTTCATTGTATTGTAACTTTAATTGGAATAAAATCGAAATTTAATATTGTACTTAGTGATAATCAAATGAAACTTCAATGTATACAGCATCTATATTAATTTCATTTAATATTATGACTGAAAAGGTGATGGTCCGTGTCAAAACCTCGATGTACGATGTAAACACTGATGAAAAATGACATGCTGAAGATGGTCTGTGTTGAAATGGAGACGTTATGTATAGTGTGAATCAGCCTTAAATTATAATCGCTTGCTGAACATTGTTGGACTAGTTGCTAAGTTATATGAAGCTTACAAATGATAAATACGATTGTAAAATTTTAAATGAATAAAATTGCCACATGAAAAGCACAAAATGGCCTTCATCAATAAAAGAATATAATATTACACAAAGGGGAATACCTCATTTAAAATTCCAGAACTTAAAAGCATTAAAAAGAATTTGTTAATCATATTTACCCCCAAGATGGGCATCTCTGCTGGTGTACTCTATTGTCCCATTGTGAGCACGTTTCTTGTCTGGTTTGAATTCTTTCGTAGAATATCGTTCTGCCAAACCGTAGTCAACCAAATATACTCGATTCTCTGTACTTTTCTTAATCCCAATAAGTAAATTGCTCCCTTTGATGTCTCCGTGCACATAGTTTTTCTCGTGAATGTATTGTAGAATATCAATCTAAAAAATATTACACTTTAGAACTTAACAGGCCACAACTTTGATGAATACATTTTTAATGCCATTTACTTACGATTTGTAATCCTACTTGAAGAACAGTGGAAAGAGGAAAGCTTCTATTGTTCTCCTTGAATAAGGACCATAAATCCTTTCCATATCTATCTATAACAAGAAATCTGTATTTCTCATTGTTACATTCATGTGAACCTGAGCCATACAGCTGGGGTACACCAAGGTGAGCTATCTTATTCTTCTTCATCCATTCTTCCACTGAAAAACAAAAGTTCCACAAGCTATGTTTACTACTGTTACTACCATTATTGTTGCCCAGATTTTTTTAATTTGTCAATTGTGGAGGTAAATGAAGCTATAAATAACTCACTATCTTCTTTCTTTCCAGCCCTCATATAAAAATGCATTTCCACAAACAATGGGCCATTTTCATGTGGCTCCTTTAAGAAAAAGAAACTCCAATCAATTAAATCCTCATTTGTTAATTCACTATAAAGTGAGTGAACATTTCGTTACAAGACGTACTTACAATTTTAACCACATAAGGAGCCTGGCCATCTTTACTCTTCTGTGATTCGCCAAACGCTGTTAGTCAAATAATTTGTTAAGGATTTCATAAAAAACACCAAAATAGGAAAAATAAGGACAACGAGGCGTTAAGTACCTGAATAAATTTCACCAAAGCCACCCACACCAACGGAGGATCCAATGACCCATTTACATTTCTTCAAATCAACGAGTAGTTCTCCTTTAGGAATAGGCTTTGGCAGGTTATAGCCTTTAGTTTTTCTTTTTACAGGAGTTCGAGCTATTCTTTTGATAACTTCGGCCTTAGACATTTTCTTAACGATAAAATGCCGCGGCCGTTTCGCGGGAATGCGCACCACACAAAAATAAACAGAAACAGTTGAAGAACGACAAATTAGTAAGAGCGATCTTTGACTGTGGTGAATGTTATTGTGGACTCCAATTCTGTAAGATGAATAAATCTACGATTTCTAAGAAAGACTACATCTGCATAAACTGCGGAAATCCTGCCGGTGAACTTTATAAAGAATACAGCCCTTCGGTGTTGAAAATGAGCAATTGTGTAGGTCATAAATCTTAATAATTATGAACTGCATACTTTCTCACACTTATTTAAAATTATACTGTTGGGGGGTTTTCAGGATCGTTGCCATCAGGTTGCTGACAAGTATATTGAATACGACCCTGTAATCGTAATTATCGACCTTGTTTTGTTGAACCGTCAGGCATACAGGCATATTCTTTATAATACATCTTTCAAGGTAATTGCTGCCCATTTTAATCGTAAGGCAAAAGTCTTAGTTATTTTATTTATTAATAGTATTAAAAAGTATAGAAGGAAAACGAAAGATTCTTTCCGCTTTTTCCATTATCCATAAATTATGTCGGAAAAACTAGAGAAATTAATTTTCATTTCAGAATCATTGGAAGTTAGCAATAATATTGCTTCTAGTCGAATCATATTACAATTGGTCCAGACTTCATGAATCGTCGATTTCAAAAGAAACCAATCTACGAGATATTCATTATGACCTTTTCCAGGGTGAAAAAAACTTTTACATAACATTTGGAAAAGCAGCTTTTGGTAAGCAAGTTACTTCTTGTGTATTATAATATATATATTTTCTTTAAATACACAGTGTTTCTTATTATATTTACAGAAATGGCTGTTACATTCTGGACCTTGTATGCAATCACGTACTTGATATGGGCTATAGACCCATTTTCTAAACCAGGTCACTTTGCATGTAAGATGCTTTGGAAATCTTTAGTTCTATCATACTTCGGTACGTTCACTTTGATTCTTCACTTGATATGGGGAACTTCAGGAACAAATAATCCTATTATTTTTGTTATGAGCTATGTATTCCTTTCTCAAGTTCAAGCTCTTTCAGGTAATATTTCTTTGACAATTTGTTTGCCTTCATCATTATTAACTGCCATTTTCAATTACTCTCTCTTAAATTTTATCATATACTTTCAGTGGTATGCCATCCATCAAGACTGGTAGCATCTATTGCTGCATCTGCTGGTTTAGCAATGAAGGTTTTCTCGAGATCTCTGATCTCTTCTATTACTTAAATGTTTTGTCTATAAAATTACATTTTAAGCTTGTGTAATATAAAAATGATTTCTAGTCAATTTACTGAAACCATTTAATTTTATTGACTTGTTGATATATAAAAACATTGTTGTGTAGCCATATTTTGTTTTCCTTTGTAAATTATTAAGTGTCATTAAAATTTGTGGTGTTTAATTGGGTTTAACAAAGAATCCTTAGAATAAGCAAAATTACTGTGTGCTCTTAATTGTGAAGGTATGTCATTTTGAATGAATTTAAAATGATTTTTAATTATAAAATCTCTGACAATGATTTTTGGTACTTTTCAGTTAACGCGACACCACCTCTGCAGCACCCATCTAGTGGCTAGATATGGAACTACAAGGTGCTGAATGTGGTGAGATTTGGAATTACATGGAGCAGTACTCCATTGGAACACGGATGGGCCAGGGAAGGGAAATTTGAACATGAACGAAAATTTTACTCAGCCCCAGGGTAAGTTGGTGCAAATGTCGTTCCTCTCATGTTCGCTATGTTCAGAGGCATCTCCCATTCCAAGAAAAAAGAAGGGATACAGTTATAAATGAAATTTTTATCCCTTCTTTTTCTTTAAATGAAAACACCTGAACACAGTGAATGTGAGGAGGAATGGAAAACACTTCCACCAACTTACCCAACCTGGTGGGGTCAAGTAAAATTTTGTTCATGTTCAAATTTCCCTTCCCTGGCCCAGCCGAGTCCCAATGGTTCCAATCATTCCAATGAATTGCTGCGGAGGTGTTGCCGCGTTAACCGAAAAGTACCTGATATTTTACTCATTATTAAAACAAAATAGTTTTAGATAATATGAATAAGAGTGATTCAGAGCCAAATGAGTTTGGTTCCTTGGCTACTAAATTTGACCCAAGTAGTACATTATTTATAATATTCCAACAGCTGCAGAACCATCTGATATTGATGTGACAATTTTGTGATGGAGTTCCACTAATGGAACAATCTATATTTACCAAGCCTTTTGTAAGTCTAAAAACACAACATTAGCTTATTTTAAAACAAGTGCCAAAGCTCAATATGATGGGAAGGAATATATTATTTGTTATTGAAATTAATTTTCATACTTATCATTCTTTGAAATCATTTATTTATATCTTTAAAATGTAAAAATTTGATTCCAAATGGAAATATAAAGTAACTAAATCCTTAGTGAAGATATAAAAATGATTTTTTATAACCAACTTTTATATAGTTACTACTTGAATATGAATAAACACTATATTATAATTATGATAACCTTTCTGCTTGCATTGGCTTAAAAAGTTGCAAAAATGTCTACCAGCTGTTAAGTGATGTGGGGGTCTCGATATTTAGCCTTTATCTTTTTACAGTTGAGAGAATAGCAGATGAAGTAGAGAACTAAGTGGCAAATGAATGTTTGGTATATAAGTAGCAAGAAGTTTGATTGTATCTTTTGTTTCATTAATGAAAATACTGACTTATCCATTCATATTGCTTAAAATCAAAGAAAATGTACTGCTAGTTGAGGGTAATTCAGCTTTAGATACTAGTAGGAATAAAACTTGAATATTTTAGTCACCTAACTTAAATGACAAAAATAATAAATTGTTCTTTTCCTAACATCACATCAACCATCCATGTAAAAACACTGTATAAGTATAGTTACCTGAAGAATTGCCTAGCTACAACATAATACTTTAAAATGTTTCATTCAAATTTGTTCAAATTAACATCCTTTACAACAGTATTACCTATCTTAAATAGTGGATCAAGACAAAAAGTTTTAAGATAAATAAAAACACAATTATTGCAGAAATATCCCTTAAAAATGTAGGAATGCTCGTATCAATACAAATCCACATTCAATTAAAGAGACTTCTATTACGCCATGAACAATGACAATAGTTTGTTTAATCTTGTTGCTAATATGGACACTTGTAATTTGATCTGTCTTCCCATGCGAGCTTAAATTAATATTTATTGCAGTGCCAATGCGAGGATCTGGTGGCTGAGGTGACTAAATCACTCATCTTATGCGATGATTATCTCAGGCGAGGTGGTTCTAAACCCTGCAAGCAGCTTTGGATTTTTTCAGATTAGACAGGCTTCAAGACATATGTATATATAAAGCGAATTTAATATAAAAGTTGGTAATAAAATTTCGTTCTTCCATTTGTTCTTCTGTTGACATCCTTTATCCATGCTCTGACTCTCAAATTATAATGAAATGTACACCATGCCATGCCTTGTGCTGTCTACATATCGAAGATTGTTATATATCCTTGCTTATTTCACATCTTCAATGATTTTGTCCTTTTCACAAATGAATGACAATTAAAGTTCATAAAATGTCATTCATTTCAGTATTGTGACAAATCTTTCCCAAAGATTTCATCGCATAAACATTTGAAACAATTCATTCAGAATACGATGAGGTATGTAGCATTTTATTATACATGCCCAATAGGCAGCACAACAATCGATCTTACCAAAGCGACAAAATTAATTTTAATGTAATATTTGAAGAAATTTATATTTTAATGATAAAAACAATGCTATCATATCAACAACTTTTTTGTTACACAAACAAATCAAAAGAAAATTACAACCGAGTGTTTATACTCGATATGAAAACAAAATTATAAAGGATGAATATTGTTCCACAAAGTACCTAATTAAAGGCGTAAAATGGAAATCATCCTATGTTTAGATTTATATTGTTTTTATATAAATTTAGCTTTTAAGTAGTTGAAGACAAAAACTGTATATTAAATTAATTACAGTATTTATTACAAAGTAATAACACTCGTCTTTGCATGTTCCAAAAATTGGACAGTAGGGAAACTGACAGCACCAGGGAGGTGGAGAGCTAAATTTTTCTAAGTTGCAAAAATGCGAGTGTCCTTGATGACAGAAGATTTTTAATCCAAAAAAGGCAAAATATTTGTGTTCAAACCGAAGCTATGTTCCGATTCGACGTTTATTTCAAAATCAACGGTAGAAAAATGAATTTTCAATCCTCAAGGTGTTGTTTGGTTGAAGTACCATATTCATATGATGAATCTAAGTGATTTTAAAATGCGAATGAAAATTATTCTGCATTACTTTTTGTAAACATAATTCCCATATAAAATACAGAGGTTCAGAGGGAGATACTGAGATTCTATTCTATATGTAGAGATTACTCATTTATTAAAATCAAGAAGGAAAAGCCACTTGAAGGTGGCCAGCTTATTGAGGAAACATTCATTGCAAGTGGTGAGTAACTCATTGGTGGATTTTCAAATAAAGTAGAAATAATGTCAGCAATAAAATATTTGCAACTTTAAAATGACACAATTACTAGAAGAGTGACTGCCATTTCACTTGATATAAAAGTTCAACTGCAGACTGATCTCAAAGAAACTTGACTGATATTCCCTTCAATTTGAGGAAAGTACGGACATATTAATAGGGTTCATTTCTGTCACCAGCTGATAATATCCTGAAAAGCTCAGCTCTTCTCATTACTTCAAAATTTTTGAGCTCGGTTGGATGGACATAGTGAAAACATTAACGATTAAAAATGCGTAAAAAAGGATTTAGGTACTACTAATACCAGTTCCTTTTGCTTTCTCTCAGAATTAAATCGAAAAATTTTCAATTTTGTGTTTTTATATCTTATTTTATTGTATAATACATACCTGGACATTACTTGAGGAGAGAGAGTATGATTAAAGACGTGTTAGAAGGAAAACTAGATGGAAAAAGGGGAAGAGGTAGGAAAAGGTTTCAGCTGATAGATTATTTGAAAGGGAAAGAGAGTTATCATGATATGAAAAGGACAGCAGAAAATAGGATTATATAGAGAACCAGGTTTAACCATGAATAATCATGGACCTGTCTACGGACAGACTACATATGATGATGATAATGAATACATACCTAGAATTTTGTAGTAATATGATGTGTAACTTTTCACTGTGGGTGGAGAGAAACCATTTATTAATACAGTAAAACCCCGATTTAATGTTCCCGCATTTAGAGAAATCCCGGATTTAGTGAAGATTTTTTCATGTCCTGACAATATCTCCATATAAACAATGTATTATTTTCCCGCATTTAGTGAAACCCGATTTAGTGAAAAACCCGCATTTAGTGAAAAAATATTATGTACTCGTACTTCAATTTTTATTTGACGCTTCCCGCATTTAGTAAACTTTTTCATGTGCAAAAAGAAATCACAAAAGAAACGTACGTAAAAATTACGATATACGCTCAAAACATTGTGAATGGCTCATCACGCGCAAGCGGCTACATTGTCTGCTAAGATGGTAGCAGCCGCAAGGAAACCGTAAATCCTACAATGTAATGAATCCTGCTCGTATGTTCCTCATTTCTGGTATCACGCTCAGTTACCTGTTGTCATAGTGTGCTATATACTCGACGTCGTTTACGAGAAAATGCCCTTTGAAAATCGCGATCCGAGAGTCATCGAAATAAGAACGTTAAAAGTCCCTTCCTAATTTTCTTGGAGCGTTGGTCTAGGGAAAACGAGTTGGATTTCAAATATTTTTGCCGGGGTTCGATTCCCGAAGGGACCAATATTTTTTTCTCCGGTTTTTTAAATTTGTTCGTAATTTCCAGCATATCATCGATAAAACATGCAAACCATTTTAAAAAATGTATTCAATGCATTATAACCACTATTTTCTTCATCGTAATTCTTCACCGTAATTCTTAACGAACATAATTTTACGGATCACCCATTCGCTTTACCATCTCGTCATGTATTGATCATGATTTAAAGTTCTTATTTTGATGACTCTCGGATCGCGATTTTCAAAGGGCATTTTCTCGTAAACGACGTCGAGTATATAGCACACTATGACAACAGGTAACTGAGCGTGATACCAGAAATGAGGAACATACAAGCAGGATTCATTACATTGTAGGATTTACGGTTTCCTTGCGGCCGCTACCGTCTTAGCAGACAATGTAGCCGCTTGCGCGTGATGAGCCATTCACAATGTTTTGAGCGTATATCGTAATTTTTACGTACAATATGCTTCTTTTCTGCTGTTGACTACTGGAAGAGTGTAACATTGGTAAGATATTTAGAAGGCTATAAGCCGAATGATATTTTTAATGCAGATGAAACGCATTTTTTTCAACCTTCTTCCATCAAAAATTCTTGCTACTAGAGGAGACAAGTGCCATGGTGGAAAGAGAAGTAAATATAGGATAACTGCACTTTTATGTGCAAATTCAGATGGCAGTGAAAAGTTGATGACTCTAATAATAGGTAAATTTGCCAAGCCAAGGTGTTTTAAAAATGTACGGGCATTGCCATGTAAATATGCCAGTAATAAAAATGCATGGATGACAACGAATATATTTAAAACATTTTTGAAATCATTAGATGCAAAGATGGGTGGTGCAAATAGAAAAATTCTTCTATTTATTGATAAATGTCCGGCCCACCCTCCAGATACTGATTTTCTTCGCAATATTAAAGTGGTGTTTTTTCCAGCTAATTGTACTAGCCATCTGCAGCCACTTGACTTGGGCATTATTCACTCCATGAAAGCAAAGTACAGGAAGGCTTTGGTGCAGAAAGCAGTATCCTACATTGAGATGAATAAACATTTGAAACTGAGCATCCTTCAGGGTTTGCATATGGTAACAGCTGCATGGAATTCAGTTACACCTCAAACAATATCAAACTGTTTTCATAAGGCTGCGTTCAATTGCAACAATGCTATGGAAATTGATGTAGATATCGATGTGATTGACCACGAAAATTGGTTGAAAATTGCACCTGACATGGATACAAATTTTGAAGAGTTTGTCCGGTGTGATGATCTTGAGAGTACGTCTGGTCCTCCACAAGACGTGGAAGAAATCTGTAATACCAAAGAGGCAGAGGAAGAAGAGGCAGTAGTAGAAGAAGAGGCAGTACAAGAAGAAGAATCAGTTCCCACACTTGGTGAAGCAGTTCAGGCACTTGAAGTGGTGCGAAGATATTTAACTTCTTTTGATGTGAACAGCACTACTATATCAAAAGTAAATTCTTTGGAGCGAGAAGTTCTGAATGTTCAGAGCACCTGCCAGAAGAAGCAAACAAGTTTGCTGGAATATTTTAATAATTAATTTTCTTGTAGCTATGTATGCTTGGTTTTTGAATAATTTTGATATTTTTTGTGAAATTCCAAATATATTTTAATATTTTCTATTAAATGTTGTATGATGAAGCTTTTTAAAGGAGGGATGAAAAATTGTTTCAAGATTTATGTCAATTTTGAAAATACTTTTAAAATTTTGAAATTATTTTTTGTAATCATATGAATGATTCATTACAGAAATTTTCATATTCAATAGCAATAAGGCTTGTTTGTCACTGGAATTTGTTTATAAATGTTTATTTTAAAAGTATTAATATAAGTATTGTGCATACAAAATTGAAAAATGGATTTTTATTATAGAGACCATTTTCAGTGGCCTTATTCTGGTATTGTATAATGGAACTAATACACAAGCAAAAAAGATAAATTTAACTCATTTTAATTGAAAACCTCCATTTAATGAAAACCTCGATTTAGTGAAATATATTCTAATCCCCCAGCGATTCATTAAATAGGGGTTTTACTGTATGTAGTTAGAATTGTGAGAGAGGAATCTGAACCAATACAGCAATTTTACATAGGTTCTCAATACGCTGATGCATATTTTGTTTACAAGGCCACATCTGCATAGTCAGGGCTGGGCAAAATACAGGTTGAGGTGTATTTGAAATACAAAATACTATTCCGCATGTATTTGAAATACAAAATACTTATAGTATTTTAAATACTTCTGAAAATACATTGATTAATGTACTAGAGTCATATGTTCATAAAATAATCTTCAAAGCATAATATACAACACTGCGATCAAACATTCTTCCTGAGTATTTTGCACTTGTATTTTGTATTTTGAACGCTAAAATACTCAAAATTTGTATTTGAAATACAAGATACATTCTGTTCGTGTATTTGAAATACAAAATAAAAAATACTAATGTATTTCAAATACATGTATTTCAAATATTGCCCAGCCCTGTGTATAGTAATCTAGCAGAAGCAGAGTTTGATGGCACAATTAGGGTAAAATGACGCAACAGGAGTTGATTATAACAGGAAAGAATTATTTATTCCATTGATAAGCTTCAAAATTTTACATCAACAAAAAATAAAAGAAAATGATACCTGTTTCATTATGTAACATTTCAATAATTTTGAGTCTTTAACTTGCTTCAAATTTTATGTAGCAATTTTTACACTTTTTTCCGATCTCTTTTAGTCCATCGATCTATCATAATTATTGTGGTCACAATGGTCTTCAACTATGGCCAGCACTACTGGTGCCCCTATGCAAAGCATCATACTGTCTCCTCACATAAAGTATGACATATAAATATTTTTATCACACGCGTTAGTGAGTACAATCATTCAAGGAAATAATTGGTTAATTTCAGCAAAGAAAATCTATTATCCAAAAATTAAACCACAAAAATTAATGCTTACATAATGCTTCTATTCTACAATAATGCCACTTACTGTGCCTTCAAACTAACAAATTCAGCAATAGTTTTTCAATTCCTTGCAAATGTCACTTTCAATTGCTATTAACCTTTAAACGGCAGAATTTAAATGCCCTATTCTGGGTCAACCAGCTGGATTTTTTTGGCGTTTGAATTCTCTGAAATGAGTTACTATTGTAACTTTGTCATAACTTTCCTTGGAATAATGATAGATGAAATAAAAAGTGTTTTTATTCCTAAAAGCATACCTATATTATATTCTTTTAAAACCATCGGAGATTCATCGAGTTCCATTTTTTCATTGAGGAATCAACGGCACAAGTTAATTTTTGTGTGGTAAATTTGGAAACAGCCTCTGAATCTTCATTGAGAAAAACAATGATCTCCTCGTCATTTAGTCCCCTCTGTATCTTCAGGTGCAGAAAAAAACCAGGGCAGATAAGGAACAACTGGATGGTACAAGGAATTGAAAAGAGCTGGTCTGAAACATTTCATAGACAAACATCTTCCTTTCCTACTTCCTCTATAGCTCCCCCTTTCTTCTCAGTCTTTCCTTATTCAGCACATTTGTACTCCTGTTTTGCCACCAAATAATGAGAGGGCAATCCACTCAAACTAGACTGCCCAAGGAGGAGAAGAAAATGTTCAAGTACACTCCTCCTCCCTCAAGTCTGAATTGGCTTCCATTCAATCTTTCCTCCAGTATTTATACCTTAAGCTGTTCTCTAAACATTACAAGCCTATTCTATACACAAATAAATTCAAACAGGGGACAGAAATCCCCTTACAAAAAAGTCATTGCACTCTAATCACCATAGGTTTTATGACGGTCAAATGCTAAGAACCCCTCTAATACATGAGTTCCCCTGGCCTCCGAAGGGGATAGAAAAATAATATAACATGTTTTTGTTACATATATATTTCAATAATTTATGTCTAAGTTTTAGAAAGAAAACCGATTAATAATGGAGAAATAATTTTTTAAACTAATGAGATACCAGCGACACCACAGTGGTGTCAGCTGGCCATCTAAGGCATAGAGTGTGTGATGCCATAGTGGCATCATCTGTCAGTTAAAGGTTTATGATAGCCATACAAGCCTTTCTTGTGATATACTTCATCATATATTATTTTTAATTAATTATAACCTGGAAAATGATCTTTTGCCACTTGCTACAGAGAGGCAATGTAACTAAAATTCTGCAGGAAATACATACATTTTCCTAAGAAGATTCTAAATTATTTGAATAAACAAACTTCCGAGTACTTAAGAGTATCTTTAAAATATTTAAGTTCTGAGAGAAAGTTGTCTCTAAGAGTTATTTATTCATCATATAACTCAAGAGAATTCATGTCTTTATACTTGCCATTAGTTAAATAGCTTTTTAAGTGGTCACAATATTTTTTAAGGTCTTCACTGTTTAAATAATTCAATTTGTGAAGATTATAAAGGAATTCAAAATAACGATTGTGATAATTCAATTGCCTATATCTTTATTCTAAGGAATTAATGGTGGTGTCCAAGATGACATTAAAAAACTTTATTCTAACCCTTTCAGACCTGAATTAATTTGGGATGTGGAAAAAATTATTTTTTCATGTTTTTCACATGTTTAGGAGTTAGTTATTGAAAATATATTTTTTCCTAAGATATTTTGATTTTTTCAAAATGTCCAATATATTGGATATTGGGTCTCAATGGTAACCCTCTAAATTTTGTTTAAATTCCTATATTTTCATTTTGTCTTAATTTTATAGTGCTAACAATGTTTCTTTTTAGAAGGAAAAACTTTTGTAATTCAGGGGTACATTGTCCAAGGGCAGCCCAAACATTTTCTGACTTGTTTGAAAATAATTCAGACCTCTTATGTACAATTATTGACTGTTGAGTAAGGCCTGTCGACTTCTATGGGTTTGAACTTCGAGGAAAGATCATAAATTCAAGGGTATATTGTCCAGGGCTGGCCCTGAAATTTCTTTGGCTTGCTTGAAGAGAATTCAGCAGTGGCGGCTCGTGTATAGGTACTGCGGAACTGCAGCACCCCCTATTTCCACTTGATATTATCGATAACATTTAATATAATGAGTCCTTTTTTCTTTAATTCTTTCTTTATTTTTGTAGTACAATATATATTCCTTAAGCTTAATGGCAGTAGTTCAGTAGCCATCCCCCAGTTTATGAAAAAGATACAAAAATCTTTGTATGGAACTGTGCGCTTCACAGTGCCAGCGACGTGGTGTTTGACTGTTGTGCGCATGCGCACATAGGAGGGGGGGTGGGGAGGAAGGCGGGACTGCCAGGTAGAGAGAGCACTGTTGCTCTCGCAGTGCCGGCTCTGGCATGATGGTGGAAGGAAGTTTTTTTTTACTCAGCGTGTGTTGTGCTTAAAAACCGTGTACCATATTCTTGAATGTGATAAAGTGTAGAAGAGTGTAGAATTAGATTATTATTCTGCTTCCAGCTATTCTATTTGATTCATTTTTTTCGGTTCTTTTATTTAACAGAAAACTTTAACCATGGCCTTGCATCCCCAAGAAATAAGTTCTGTGACTGTAAGTGAACTTCAACAGCTTAAGTTTTCACAGCTCTCCATGAGAAAGTTACAGTTAAGAAAAGAGGTCGTTCAACACCTGATATTCTAATATCTCAGCCAGTCAAAAGCAACGACAAGAAATATATTCGTAGCTTTAATTCTGAATGGTACCAACGGAAAAGTTGGCTTTGCGGCTGTGAAGTAAAAAATGCACTGTTTTGCTTCCCGTGTTTGCTGTTTGGAGGTGATGTACTGTGGACAAAAGATGGTTTTAGAAATATAAACAAAATGAAAGAAAAAACTGAAAAGCATGAGAAGTCAAAGAAGCACGTTGATAATGTTGTTTCACTGTCACTTTTAGGAACCATAAGTATTAAGGAGAAACTTAGTGAAGCATACAGACTTTCAATCAATGAGCATAATATAAAAGTTAAAAAGAACCGTGAAATTTTGTCCAAAATAATAGACTGCATTTACTTTTGTGGAAACTTTGAAACTCCCTTAGGGGCCATCCTTAAATGCTGTCACAGCATTTTTGGGATTTTTGACCCCCCCCCTCCCTCCTCTGTCACAAAGTGTCACATACAGCTTCACCCCCCCCCCCTCCCATGTCACAAAACCTTGTCCTTTTTAATTTAGTCATATTGGCTATATAAAATTAATGATATGTCCAGACATAATTTGTACATTGTTTCATCTGTTATTACATGAAAGAAATTCAATACATTCAAATAAAATTATTGCTTTTTATAAGTACATATTATAGATAATGAAATACTTAAATGCAGCAGATATTCCATTGTATGCAAATACAATACTAATTAATATAAAAATTACATGTATGTACTCTTTAAACAATGTCTGGCAACTCCAACAATGTACGAAGTTTATGTTTTTATAACTTCCAGATTAACCCATCTCTATTTTTGTAACTTCACTAACTATGGAATACATTCATTAAAAGCAATAACAATTAATATAAATTTAAAAAATGGATATAAACAAAATGAAAAATTTGAACAACTTAGAAATTAAAATTCTTTCCATGGTGTTTGGAAAATCTCATCCATACTATAAATATGCATATTATTTGAATCTCCATCATCTGTATATTTCATTTCATTCAAATCCAAATTTTCTTCATCAATCCATTCTGCATATTGAACATTTTCCTGGTTTGTTATAATAGCCATCATTTCACGCTGTCGTCTAGCAGCAATATGAATTGGCCTAACTCTTTCCTGAATTTGTGGCATGGTCTCTGTCTGCTTATGTATCTTATAGTGTTTCTGTAACATGACATTTGAAGCATAATACAGATTGCAGGTATTGCATATTCTATTTCTTAATTCCTTTTGAATAGATGGGCAGTATAGATCATATGGCATAATTTTGAAACTTTTGGCAGATCTTGGTAATATTTCTTCCAAATCAATACTACCTGCAATGAAAACAGATGGATACTTCAAATTAAGACCTTGCTCATCTGTTGATAATGGAGCTTTTAAACCTTCATTTGTCTGTTTGATTGGAATCGGTGGAGGTAGGAATCGTTCCCTTAAAATACTGAAAATTGAGCTTCGAGGTGCTGAACAACAGTTTGTGTCTCTGCACTTCACAATCTGTGTAAAATATTGGCTAACCCTCAAATGCTTTGATGACCAAACAGCATCTGCTGTCAACAAATTTTCAGGAAAAATCTCTGAATTTTCTGGACCTATATATTTGGCTACAGTTGGAAATCCATCAATTACCATTTGCCCCATATTTCTGCCAGTGTATTGTCACAATAGTCAAAGTTTTCTTTTTCAAGGTCATCATTAATCGTTTTGCCTTGTGAATCAAGATGGCTTCCATAATGCTCATGAGGAAGAATAACTCCAGACAGTTCCTTACTTAAAGGTGCCATCCTTCTCTCAACACGATTGAAAGAACTCCTGCCAGGTGCATTGGTTGCAATAAAAAGGGCATCCAAATTATATTTTAAAAAGTGATTGATTCCAACATCAATTACCTTCTGGTATCGAGGATTCTCATCAGGGCCACCATCCACAGTAAAAATTACCACCGGTTTTACTTCGTTCTGAAACCTTGTGATACTTTCAAATTCGGGTAACTTCAAAAGTATTTCAAAGTCAAATGCATGTGAAAATGCTGTTGAAGAAGAGTGCTTACCGGATCTGATAGCTATAAAGGTTGGGCCTGAATATCCTACTGCAGTTGGATCACCATTTCCATTTTTTTAAATTTCAATTCCAGCATAAACTGAAGGTATCAACTTATGCCTGGCAGCTACAACCCAATCATGATCTGGTAAACTCTCTCGATACTCAACATGCATGACCAATGGAGGTTGCTCCTTTGCTGCTGTTAAGCCAAGTGGCACTCGAGCCTTATCATCTTGGCTCAAGAAGCATACTTCATTTGGTCCAAGAATTGAAGCAATTTCTTCCAAATGATTAATAGTTACTCTGCAAAATTGCCCATCAACATGTTGGAAATGTGCATCATTTTGAGCTTTCATGAGCTTGACTGGGATAGTGATAACATGCCGTTTCCCTTCTAAAGATGAACTGCATTTAGGAATTAAGCGAACATAAAAGCCATTTCGACTTATATTAAAGCCGATCTTATTTAATTCTTCAGTAAGCTCATCCAAAGTTTTGATACCTCTCAAAGAATCTTCATTTCGTCATTCATGTGATGCATAACCATGGATAGCTATATTAATAATAGCTTTTAACAACTCTGGCTGATCCAGTTCAACTCTTGGTCTACCTACTGTATCTCTCTTCTTTCAAACTTCTTTAGTTTTTGGATTCTTTTCACAAATTTCTTCTAGTTTTCTTTTTCTTTCATCTCTTGATTTTTTCTGTCGTTGCTGGTCAGATGTTTTTATTTTAAGCTCTCTTTCGAGTTCTCTTTTCTTTTTCTCATTTTCTTTGAGTTTTTCGAGTTGTTCATTAGTAAGTTGTCCACAACTCTTTCTTTTATAAAGTCCTACTAAATCACTGTTTATTACATCTATTTTTTTCTTAGTTCATCTTGTACTTTTGTTTTTTGGTTTATTGACAATATCTACAATGCAAGATGTAGAAGATTGTTCTTTAGGAATACTAGTTGAATTCTCAGGAACTACACTTTGAACTTTTTTCTCCAAAGTAGTGATATTTGATACTCTTGATTGTTTTTCCAAAAAGCATAATAAAGTTCCTTTATTTTTCACTGCTAAAGCTTCATTTTCTTTAATGATGGAGGTCACTACTGATGGTAAATTCTGCATTTTTTAATACGATTCCAAATTTTTACAGTTTCTTGCTGCACATCCTTTGGTTTCTTTGATGGTTTTGCCTTTAAGTATGACTTAAATAATGATTGAAATAGTTCACCTTTATCCATTCTGTAAATAAGAGGATAATTATTTTATACTATTTACATAAATATAGATATTGTACAAATCAAGTCCATAATATTTAAAAGCCTTAAAAAGAAGAAGCTCTTATTATTTTCCTTATTTTAATTCCAATGAAAAGTACGATTTAAATACTAGATCCATTCACATATTTTATTATTTAACTAAAAAAAATTCACTTATCATTTAGTACATGCAAGTATATATACCTGATTTTCTTGTTAAAAATATTCTAGTATTTGAATAAAACAGCAGTTTTTTAATTACATTCTGAAATACAAAAATAAATATTTAATTTTAAATTATAAACTAATATGTATATACTGATGACTTGCCAATATTTTAATAGCGAGTTCTCTAAAATATTTTTTTTCTTGTCCAAAAACGAAAAATAACTAAAAGCATTATTTTAGAAAAATTATTGTATAAATAATGTTTACAAAACATTCTCTTTGAAAAATTAACAAATGATTATTATTTTAGTTCTATTATAATTAAGAATGACTTCATTTCATGACTAAAACTTACCAAGACTTTTTACGGTAGGCAATTAAAAATAGTAACTAACATTCACATGGCTTGGTTTTAGCCACTTTACTGTAAATGAATATGATACAATAACAGTCAAGGAGACTAGAACATAGAGGAGGACTAGAACACCAACACAATAACAACTTAAGCTGATAATTAAGTTTACAGCTTATTATAGTAGTTATTGGAGTTTTTCTGTGAGGTTTAGTTTTGCATTATATTTTTCAACTGTTATTTACAAGTTTCCACCAGAGGGCCAGTGGCAGGAAAGACAAGTAAAACAGAGAATAAATAAAAGTTAGTGAATGTCACTTCAAGAAAATTAAGGAAATAAAGCACAAGATCTTGGCAAAAATCTTTACTTATTTGTGACATCACATTGTTTTACATATACTCCCCCCTTGTCACAAAATGTCACATATTCCCAGACCCCCCCTCCCCCTTAAGCGTGACATCATTTAAGGATGGCCCCTTACGTGGACATGATGAAAAAGACGATTCAGTAAATCCAGGGGTATTTAGAGGATTAGTAAATTTTGCATCTAAATTAGATTCAGATTTGAAGAATCACTTAGAAACCAGTGCAGTCTTCAAAGGTGTTTCTAAGACCATTCAGAATGAGATACTTGACTGCCTGCTACAAATATACCATGAGGAGATAAGGACAGAAATTAGAAAAGCTTCCTTTGTAGCTGTCATGGCTGATGACACAACAGATGTTTCGGAACACACTCAAATGGTCCTTGTTCTACGGTACGTATTGAATGAAGAAATATTTGAGCATTTTTGGGGATTCTTTATTCCAGAAAATCAAACTGCAGATGGCATATCAAAACGTATTTTAGAACAATTGGACATAATCCTTCAAGGAAATGGACAAAAACTGATAGCTCAGACATTTGATGGTGCAAATGTCATGAAAGGCAAAAAAGCAGGAGTTCAAGCAAAAATAAAAGCAGTTTATAGTAATGCACATTTCATTCACTGTTATGCACATCAACTTAATTTAATAATGAGAAATGCAGCAAGTATTACACGGAACGCAAGAATATTTTTCTCTAACATTCTGGCTATTCCAACATTCTTCTCAAGATCACCACAACGTGTGTCCATTCTCAAGAAACATATGGACGTCAGCATTCCACGTCCATCCTCTACAAGGTGGAATTTCAACATACGGACCATAAACAGAGTTCATGAAAATTTGCAACCTTTAAAAAACTGCCTTACTGAAATTCAGTCAACATCAAATGCAGATCAAACCATTGCAGAAGCAACAGGAATTTTAAAATACCTGAATGATGATAATTTCAAGTTTTGGTTAGAGCTTTTTCATCAGATTATGCCTCATGTTGAAATAATTTACAACCAAATGCAATCTCGAGAAATTAGTGTGTTTAAAGTTAATGAATATATAACAAATTTCAAAACTGCTATTTTAGAATTGAGAAACTCAAAGTACTGTGAGAATCCTTGAAAGACACTCATGGCAGAAGCTAAGGAAGTGTGTGACTATATATGTGTTGATATAATGGACAGATATTCTTCCACTAAACACTTAGTAGCTGCTAAATTGTTCAACAAGAAATGCTTCACTAGATTTAAGAATGAACATCCCACAAAAGAGATAGTACTGACCACTGAAGCTTATCCCATGATTGACAAAGAAAAGCTTGAAACTGAACTAAAAGTATTCTATTGTAGGACTGATATTCATGAATATTGCAAATTAATTGAGCTGCTGAAATTTATCTTGGAAAATAATCTAGATGATGTTTTTAGTGAAATTACGAAACTGATAAAAATCCTCTTGACAATTCCCATGACTACATCAGAGGCAGAGCGCTGCTTTTCAACACTGAAAAGAATAAAAACTTTTTTAAGAAGCACTATGAATTCGGAAAGACTAAATGCGCTTGCAGTACTTTCAATGGAGAAAAATTTCCTCAATTGTCATCCAGAGATCAAGGAGAAAATTATTGAACTTTTTGCGCAAATTAAACCAAGAAGAATGAATTTCATTTTTAAAAAGCTTGAACTGTAACAATTTAAGTTAAAGTAAGTAAAAAATGTTTGGTTTTTTTTGTTAAGATTTTATCAAGTTCCTGAATAAATTTTCTTTTTATACATGTTTTTTTCCTTTTACACAATTTTAAAACAAAGGCTAAAAATTTTCTGGAGCAGCACCCCCACTAATTTTAGCTACGAGCCGCCACTGGAATTCAGTCTCCTTCTACAGAATTACTGACTGTTGGATAAAGCCTGTCAACTTCTATGGGTTTGAACTTTGAGAAGAGGTCAAAAATTGTTTTTATTATTTTATTATTATTTGAAAACTATAGTTTAATTATCTTACAGGATTAAGAGACGAAAGCAAAGTAATAATAGTAAAAATTGCAACAGATGGAATACAAAGAATTAATTTATATGCAAGAAAAATAATTAGCTGTCTCAATGTCTTTATGAAAAAAATTCTACTTAGGTCTGTGTACAATGAAATGTAAAGAGGGGTTTAGAGCGAAAAGGGAGGTTTAGATGAAAAATATTTTCAATCGTATTCTGAGACAATTGTGCTTGCAGGGACCTTATTGTACGGAACAAAATCGTGGTAACACTAAAGGAAAACCAACGAAAGATTTAATAATTTTGCTAACTAAAAATATGAGAACAAAAAATTAATTTGGTTGGGAGCAGTGGTTTGAACTTCCAAGATCTCTTGCCTGTAAGTACGGCCTTATATTTCTGTAGAGAATGTACTGTAAAGCCTTGTACCTCTTCCATAACTTGTGTTACATAGCTCGAGAAAAGGTGCCCTAGAGACCTGACGTCCAATATATTGGACAAGTTAGTTTAATAGCTATAATAATCACATTTATTGCTGAAAATTGTTGTGAATTTGACAATGTCATCAGTAAACTCACCACTATTGAATTTCATTTGAAAATCCTACATTAAAAATAAAATATTAACAAATAAATAATTTAAAACAGCTTATCTGAGGATTCAGCAGAATGCGCTGCAATGCTTGCTGCTAAGAGGCACACTGAGAAAATAAGCCGCCACATGGTAATCAAAGTCACAAAACTTACAAAGTAACATCAAGTCTTACACTCAATGTATTACAATTTCTTCTAACTGGATAAAAACACTATAATTGAGGGAGAACATTGTGTCCAATATATTGGACACTGGGTCTGAAAGCGCTAAATTTATCTGTTGGATTCTGTGGTAATACATTTCCATGCTCATAATAGAATATTCTTGGTTTTTTCCTTGGGCAAATTGCTGGCATTACTTGAAATTCCGGCATTATTCATAATGTATTTGCCAATTCATCAGAAGCTGTTTGCAGTTTTTCAAAGTCCTGATCCGTGCAGTATTCCCTAATAAATATCAATGAATCAGCAATAGCATCTAATGCAGATCTAATATTTTTATTAGAAACTTGGGGCATACTACTAACAATATTACTCGATTTAAGAGCACTAACAAACACAAAAACTGAAAACCCTTAATTTTTTACAGAAGGCTCTAGGTTAATGTGAAGAATACATATCTGTAAGCCATTTTTATTTCCTGACATATTGGCCCTATTATTGTAGCCTTGTCCTTGCAAATTTTTTATATCCAGATTAAAAGCTTCCAATTTTTACTTTCTCCATATAGGAAGTATAGAGAAAGTATTGTTTTCATGAAAAAAATCGAATTCGAGATTTCAACGGAAATACATGTTTTAAGGTCCACTGAACACTTTTTGACTATTTTCTCGATGTCTGTCTGTGAAAGATTTTTGTGGGCGCTCTAACTCAAAAACTATTAATCAGATCCACATACGATTTTATATTTAATATTTTTATAAAAGTTAAAAGATCTGATTAGTTTTTGGTAAAAATCGGTCGACCGGAAGTGGGTGTTTACTCTTGTCACTTATTCGTTATTTTGAAATATTTGCTTTAATATTTGATAAATGTAAAAATGTATTGGGATAAAAGTTGTAGATTTTATTTTCTACAACCTTTGTTTGATACATTTTTCCATATAATGCATTGTTTAAGAGATATCTTATATTTTTAGCTGCCACCTACCTAAGACTATTGTTAATAACGCTCCTTTTTCTTTTCTTAATTGTCAACAGGATGTAAATATTGACAACGATCCCAGAGCTAACAACATGTAATTTTCCATATAAATATGGAGAAAGTCATGTGTTGCCCTCATTAGTTTATTGAACTATGTAATTATTTAATCCTTCCTTGCTTGAATTAACTATATCAACAAATCCCAAAAAAATGTTCTCTACTTGAACAAAATGTTCTTTCGTGGAAACAAATCTTAGGATAATTGTCATTTGTTCTGTTTGAGTAGCATCTGCCGTATAATTCATAATTATGGAATAATATTTGAACGGAATATTTTATAGTGACATATATTCGTTGAAAGCGAGTGAGGGAGAAAGACGTTTGGCGGGAGCTTCTCGGAAATTCCGGCGCGCGGCGTTGCCAATTATCACCCTTGGCAAGGTAACGCTTAATTTAGGTGTTATACAATTTCCCATCAACTTTTCCCAATAGCGCTTTGGACCTCCAAGGGCAGCTTTCTGCTTCGAGTCGAAAAAACATATTGCACTCAGATTATTAGAATCTCTTGCTCAGAAAATCGCTTCCGGAGAGTCATTGTGCTCGCTCTAACAGAAGTGTACTTTTCAGCTCGAATGTTTCGAATAAAAAAGAATACCTCAGAACTACCCCTTCTAAGTCTTTATCAGAAAACAAAATTCCCCAACCCCCCATCGACCGGGAAAATACGCTATCACGATATCCATATCCTGAGTCGTTACCGTTAGCTGTACTGCCAGCGGAAAAGTCCAACCGAATTGGTATTGTGATTATTGGCAACGCCGCACGCCGGAACCGACGAGAAGCTCCCGCCAAACGCGCCTTGCTCCCTCGTTCACTTTCAACAAATATAAAAATTACTTTAAAAAACTCCGTTCATTTCAGGCTTAAGAAATAATTGATTCGAAATACAGAGCTCAAGACGAAGCCAACAGTGTGCGTCGCATGTCTCACAGCTTTATAGTTGCGCCAGTCGTAAAAAAGTAGAGGGTATACCCTAAAACTTTGAGGGGGGTCTTACCCAATTTTTAAAAATAATAATAATAATGTTACTATGGCAAGAGAAAACGTATGAGCTTACTTTGAATTTCCTTGAAAATTTTATTTCAATTATATTTTAGTGATGTATATAAAAAATAAGTAGTACAGTATTTATTTTCAATCTGGTCGAAACAAAAGTAGTATTAGAATATTGGTATCAAACCTGTGGACCGCAGATTTTCAAGGGTTGCAGGTGCAGCTTCAATATTTGGAGCCATGAAAAAAGGAGGAATTAGCGGTTTTTCAAATCAACCTGTATAATTTCTCCTAAGGCCAGGGTATACGCTATTTGTTTGAAAAAGCAGAGGGTATACCCTATTCATTCGAAAAAAGCAGAGGGTATTACCACCGTATACCCTCTACTACAGAACTGAGTTGCGCAGATAACACGGTTTCATAAATTGAATAAAATGTTGTAAACAAATAAATCGACAATTGCCATCTTGCACACGTAATAATAAGACTATGGCTCACATCCTATTGAAATTTAACTAATCGGACGAACCTTTTTGTAATTATGAACCGGCAAAGTGACGCCTTCCGTCTCAGAGCTCTAAAAAGGGTCTTTTTCATTCTCACCCCGAAAACGTCTTCGAAAAATCCAAAAAATACAAAACTAACCTAATTCAACGTGGAATTAAATATACTACTCGCTGATATGCCTCCTACCGAAACCCATGGAGTCGTTTTCGAGGTATTTAGTCCCAAACTCGGGTGTACATACTTTCGGCGCCGATAGTAACCTAGAATAACCATAACATTTCGTACGCTACGATTAATACAAGGTAAATGCTTCGAATTATTTCGCACGTTACGAATATCAAAAGGTACAATAAACAATCTTCGAAAAAAACTGATAAGTTTTCAAATACTCATTAACACAATTTTAATGAGAACTCCAGAAAAAATGAGTTTCAAACCTCGATATATTCGATATCATCATATCATGCCATCGTTATCGTTAACGTACAATCGATTATTTCAAAGCAAGAAAGTAAGGACGCATGGCTTCGGTTGTCGTCAGGATGATTCCTTGGGGGACTAGTCTGGTCAGGAGGCATGGGTGGCATCATGTGGCGTGTTGGTAGTTGGTCTCGTGGTGTCACCAGAGATTGTCAGGGCATATGATTAAGAGACATTGTTCATTTGAAATTATAATTGGTTGTTTATGGTACTCTGCTTTTACATTCCTATAACCGCATTGTAATTTTATATTGGTTTTACGCGTTTGTTATAATATATCATGTGATAAGCATCTCGATTTTAAGTATTGGGCGCTATTTTCTGATTGAAGTATCAAGGTTCCTTTTTATGTTCATATATAAAAAACGTTTGTTTGATCATAGCCTTCTATTGTATTATGAAAAAAAGAACTTATTTACTTCCACAAATTTAATTTTAAACGACCAGTTCCACTACGATCCTAGCATCATCAGGTTGGGGAAGTAACTAAGTTCTTTTTTTCATGAGTAAATTCCACAGGCCTGACCTCATTATTGATAATTCTATTGTACTGTCTGTATAACAGGAATTTTCTAAAATGGATTTTAAAATTTGTAATCTATGAGATTTATCGAAAGGGAGTATTTTGTAATGTTTTGGTACGGCTCTTGTTCATATTGTCGCTGTTTTGATGTGGTTTTAGTTTGGTAAATTTAAAATGGAATCCTGTGTGCTTTCAAAGGAATTTGTAGATTATGCTTTTTGAATGTATTATTGCTTTCTTTGAAAGTGCGTTGATCGACAACGGAATTGTTTTCGTCGTTTTCATTGATATTTACCCAAGTCAGTATCATGGCATTGTGTTGACATCTCTCCTTTCTGCCATCACGCTTGAGAGCAATATCCAGATTGTTTTGCTGATATCGTTTTCGATTTCTTGGAGTTCTAATCTGGATTGTTTCCAAAAATAGTATCATAATGCCTTTGTTGCAGTGGCAGTCCAAGATTGTATCAAATACCATTCATCTGGATAAATTGGCTATTATGAGCTCTCAACTTCTTCAGTCATTTTTGTTTGCTGTCAAGCTGCTGCCTTCTTGTACGTTCAGCTCCGTGTAGGTTTTAATACAAGGCAGTAGAAAACTGGATTTGCGGTTTATAAAAAAATTTAATACACTTTGAAGTGGTGAACTGTATGCAGGTCTGGCCCTATATGAAAATTGTAATGGTAAAAGTTTCATGACGGTTCACGAAAAATACTGAAACTGCCATGTATGGATGACAATTGTAAATACTGAGCCACTTAGACCTTAAAAATTAAAAGTATTTGCATTAAATTGTTATCAAGAAATTGTTGGTATACCCTTGAAATTGTAAAGTTCATTCTTGTTTATTACTAAGATAATGTGTGCAATGTACGCTGCATGTAATTTTTTGTTCTTAAATTACTAATTTACATGTTTTAAAATAATTGATAAGAGTAAACTAAAAACAGGACATTATGTGGGGAAAGCTTATTTGATGTTCCTCTCCTTCCAGAAGATTATTGCATTGATGTGTTGAAAGATTTTGTTTATAAACATGAGTATAATGTTATCTCAGCTTCTCTTCATATTTTTGTATTATGCTGAATTTTTGTGCGTGGTTGAGGTTTATACTACCGTGTTGATATGTTTTCAGATTAGAAGTGGTTTGTTGGTATTGGTTCTTGTCAGCAAATTTCTTCACATTCATTTCCATTGTAATGCAGTTTTTTCTGTGCTGATTTCTCCAACCAGTATTTTGTATGTTACTTTTTTCTCAATTCATACTTGAGTATTATTCAGTATTTTAGTATGAGTTAGGGGTTTTTACTGTTAGTGGTAATGAAATTTCTGACTAGAACTGATATGTTGAATGTATTGGTTTTTCTTTACAAATTTTGCATTGGTAACCATTGCAATGCAGTTTTTCTGCCATGGTTTTTTAGCCAGTCTTTTTCTTATGTACCTGAATATAATATTTCCTGTCTCACTTCACATTTTTGTATTAACCGAATTTTAGTTTGTGGTTGAGTTTTTTCTGTAAAGTATTAATGAAATTTCAGACTAGAATTTATATGTTGAATGTAATGATTTATGTTAACATATTTCTTTGCATTGCTATCCATTGTAATGCAGTTTTTTGCTGCTGTGGTTTGTTCTGCCAGTATTTTTTTATGATCCTGGAAATAATATTTCCTCTGTCTCACTTCATATTTTTGTATTTCATAATTTTAGTTTTGTGGTTGAGGTTTATACTTTGTAGCATTAATGAAATTTCTGACCATAACTGATATGTTGAATGTAATGGTTTTTGTTTACAAATTTCTTTGTGTTGCTAACCATTGCAATGCAGTTTTTTCTGCCATAGTTTGTTCAGCCCGAACATTTTATATCTACCTGAATATAATATTTCCCGTCTCACTTCACATTTTTGTATTATCTGAATTTTAGTTTGTGGTTGAGTTTTTTCTGTAAAGTATTAATGAAATTTCAGACTAGAATTTATATGTTGAATGTAATGATTGATGTTAACATATTTCTTTGCATTGCTATCCATTGTAATGCAGTTCTTTTTCTGCAATGATTTGTTCAGCCAGTATTTTGTGTATGAACTGGAATATAATGTTACCGCTATCTCACTTCACATTATAGTAGTATGAAGAATTTTGGTATGTGGCTGAGGTTTTTAGTGTTACGTGTTGATATATTTAAAGATTTCAAGGTTTGTCGAATGTAATGGTTTTTGACAGCAAACTTCTTTGTATTGGTGTCCATTGAAATTCAGGCTTTTCTGCCTATGTTTGTCCAACCAGTTTGTAAATGTTACTTCTCTTATTCCATACTTTTATGCAGAATTTTGGTTCATGGTAGAGGTTTTTACTATTAAATGTTAATATATTTTCAGACCTGTATTACCCCCTGTGGGTTCGGGGGTAAAATAGGCCCACCCACGTGTTGGCCGTGTGTGGCGACCCGTGTCGGAGGGAAGGGGGAACCTGGTGGCTGAGGGGACCTTCCTTGGGGGGAAGGCGACCCCAACACTCCACTTTGGCCCTTGCCTCTCCTAGACGGGAGGCCGGGAACTAGCCCATTCCTGGTTAATCGGCTCCTGGCGGCTGGGGAGCTTGGCGGCCCTTTCAGCGTACGCCAGGTCGGGCGAGTCGTGTACCGACTGTCTGGTTTTCGACAGGAAAATAGGACACGGCTATATCTCCTGGTAGTCCTGGCGCTCTGTGTTGGTTTGCGGTGCATCGTCCCCTTGTTGGGCTCCGTGGTGGGTGGGAAGCCGGGAGATGAAAAATTAAATCTTACACAACATGGACAAAAAATCCAAAAACCCCTCAGTATGTGAGGAAGAAACATGCAAAAGACTGCGGGTTGATGATGGCAGTAACACTGCAGTGGCAATAGTAAAAGAAGAACCAAAGTTCTTATTAATAATTGGATTGGAAGATGGGGCTCTCAAGAAAGTCTCACCTTTTGTAGTGCCCAAGTTCATCGATGGACTTGTGGGACAGGTAGCCAGCATCAAATGACTTTGATCAGGTTCCCTCCTGGTCGAAGTCAAGACCAACAAACAGGCCAGGAAGTTACTAGAGATGACAAAGTTCTTTGATGTCCCAGTGAAAGTGGAACCACACAGGTCTTTAAACACCTGTGAAGGAGTTATCAATTCCTGGGACCTTGCAGACTGCACCATAGAAGAGCTGTTAGAAGGTTTTCGTGACCAAAAGGTGGTTGCTGCACGTCGCCTGAAAACCAGGAGAAACGGCAGCTTAAAGGACTCAAACAGCATTGTCCTAACCTTCTCTACGACTTCGCTTCCTACATCCATCTATGCTGGCTATGAGTCGATCCCCGTAAGGCCATTTATACCTAGACCTATGAGGTGCTACCGCTGCCAGAGGTATGGCCACACATCTCCCTCATGCAAAGGAGCGGAACTCTGTGGAAGATGCTCTCTACAGAAGCATGAGGGAGAATGTGCTGAAAAGGTCAAATGCGTCAATTGTAAAGGTGACCATCCTGCTTGGTCTTCCTCTTGCCCTATCTTTAGGGAAGAAAGGGCCATTCAGGAGATAAAGATCACCAAGCGGGTTTCCTATGGTGAGGCTAGGAAGGAATACAGGATCACTCATCCAATGATGTCTGGCCCTTCCTATGCCAAAATAACCTCCAAGTCCGTCATCACCAAGGACGCTGCTGTTCAAACAAACATTCCATCAGTTTGTGGCCCCTGCAACGGCATATCTGTATCCTTTAAGCCTCGAATTCCACCTAAGGAAAATGCAGCGTTGGCAAAGACACCTCATAAGGACGTCACTACAAAGGTGTATGACGATAGTGACACATCCTCTGAAATCTGCTCTTCCCCAAGGAAGGCCAAGCACTTCCTGAAGAAGAAAAGCCCTCGCGAGCGGGAGGTAGAGGAAGACTTGGTGTCCGATTGCATCATGGACGCCGAACCCTCAGATCTCGCCGCAGGGTATATTAAGTTAAGCAGAAAGGGAAGACGAAAATTAAATTGAAGCGGTGATCCCTATGGCTGCAAAAATAATCCAGTGGAACTGTAATGGTTACCGAACTCACTCCGCCGAGCTGCAACTCTTGCTGCAGCTCCAGAAAGCAGCAGTTCTCTGCCTGCAAGAAACACACCTTCGTCCGGAGCATACCATCCGGATTCCCGGGTTTGTGTGCTACCGGAAGGACTTCCTGGGAGGTGACAGAGCCTGCGGCGGGGTAGCCATCATGGTTCGGAACACCCTCCATGCCGAGGAGATCGCACTGAACACCAACCTTCAAGCTATTGCTGTCCGTGTAAGCCTAGGGTCAGGACTTTCTGTGTGCTCATTATATCTACCACCCGTAGGGAGGGTGCGTTCAAGGGAGCTGGAGGAATTATCTCTCCAACTCCCAGCCCCCTTCCTACTATTAGGCGATTTCAATGCCCACGCTCTGCTCTGGGGCTCCACGTACTGTAATGGACATGGAAGGGTGGTAGAAAAATATCTTGAGAAGACGGAATTTATTCTTCTAAATACAGGAGAATACACACACCTGTCGCCTGCTACGGGAGCATTTACAGCTATCGATCTCTCGGTGTGCTCCCCAGGAATCGCGCCACACGTGACCTGGGAGGTATTACAGGACTCACACAACAGTGACCACTTTCCACTGGTTATCGTGGTGCTGAATGCTGTCATGAATGAATCTCGTTCTCCTAAATGGATTGTGGATCGTGCCGATTGGCAGAGTTTTCGGGAAAATGTGTTTTTCCCAAGACCAGCTTTGCGTGATGCAGACGCTTTGATGACAGAACTCACAACTGGTATCATTAATGCTGCATCTGGTGCTATCCCACGGTCATCAAATATCGCCCGTCGCATTCCCGTTCCATGGTGGAATGAGGAATGCCGCAAAGCTGTGAGGGAAAAACGCAGAGCACTCTCCCTTTTCCGTCGCCGGCCATCCATGGAGAACCTTGAGAGGTATAGGCTCATGCGGGCAAGATCTAGGCGCGTGATTCTCGAGTCTAAGAGATCTTCATAGCAGCGTTTTGTATCCTCAATAACTAGTCTAACCTCCTCATGTGCAGTCTGGGACAAGATACGCCGCCTCTCTGTAAGGAACGCTCACATCCCAATCACAGGCTTAATGGTAAATGGATCACTAATCACTGACAAAGCTTCTATAGCAAATGCATTTGGTAGACAATTGTCCCAAATATCTAGCACCGACAACTACCCAGTCACCTTTCTCCACCACAAAATCTGCCAAGAGAGCAAAACACTGGACTTCACATCAAGTAATGAGGAGTCCTATAATGTCCCATTCTGTCAATGGGAACTATCACATGCTATCCGTGTCGCCCGACGAACATCACCGGGGCCGGATGAGGTACGAATGGAAATGCTCTCCAACCTCAAAATGGAGGATCTGACGTACGTCCTCGATTGCTTTAACCATATCTGGCAATCCAACACCTTCACGTCTACCTGGAAGGAGGCGTACGTCATACCCATTTTGAAACCAGGCAGAAAGAACACTGACCCATCTAGTTATCGTCCAATATCCCTGACGAGCTGCATTTGCAAGTTAATGGAGCGTTTAGTTAATAACTGCCTACAATGGTACCTGGAGAAGAACAATCTGCTCTCCGATTACCAGTGCGGTTTCCGGAAGCGGTGTTCGACTCTTGACCACCTGGTAACCATTGAAACTGCAATGCAGGATGCCTTCATCCAAAGGCATCACCTAGTGGCAGTGTTCTTTGACTTGGAGAAAGCATACGATTTGACCTGGCGATGGCATATTTTATGCCAATCACACAAGTGGGGCATACGTGGCCATCTTGCCTATTTTATAAGAAATTTTTTAAGCGAGCGTTCCTTCCGAGTAAAAATTGGAGCGCAACTTTCAGATGTTTACACCCAAGAAAACGGGGTTCCTCAGGGCAGCATCTTGAGTGTAACTCTCTTTTCTGCTGCAATTAATGAAATTACGGACATTATAAGGGCCCCTGTCCGTTTCTGTTTATATGTGGATGATCTTGCAATATATTGCTCATCATCCACCATCTCTGCAGCCGAACGTCAGCTACAGCTGACGATAAATAAATTAGAAAAATGGGCTGGCAGACATGGTTTTCATTTTTCTAACGAGAAAACCACATGTGTTCATTTCTCAAGAACAAGGGACCACACTCGTGACCCCTCATTGACCCTCGCAGGAGTAGAAATTCCTGTCAAGGAATCCGTTAGGTTTCTTGGCCTGGTATTCGACAGACGCCTAAGGTGGAAAGCCCATATCATGGATCTGAAACAGAGGTGTATCCAACCCCTAAATTTAATGCGCAGCCTCACAAACAAGAACTGGGCAGGGGATCGACTGGTCCTAATGAGACTTTATCGAGCCTTAGTTCGGTCCAAATTGGACTATGGTTCGATTGTTTATGACTCTGCTCGCAAGTCATATATAAAAGCCCTTGATACCATTCACCACCAAGGTATCCGGATTGCTCTTGGTGCCTTCCGTACCAGTCCGGTATTGAGCCTATATGCAGAATCAGGCGAACCCCCGCTCCATCTTCGAAGATGGCAACTCGTGCTCTCATATGCTACTCGAGTTAGAGCTACACCGAGGAACCCAGCCTATTCTGCCACATTCCAGAGCCGCCTAGATTATAGGTTCATTAACCGTCCATGTGCCACTCGTCCCATTAGACTACGGCTATGTGATGCCTCTGCGGATTTAGGGTACACAATACCAGAAGTGGTCAAGATGCGCTCAATCAGCATTCCGCCTTGGCAAATCCCAAGGCCTAGGATGTTTTTAAAATTAGCAAACCTTCCAAAACCTAACACTCCGCCTTTTATGTACCGACAGCTGTTTTTAGAAATGCAGGATATATATTTTAACTATGTTTTTATTTATACAGATGGATCGAAAACCCAGGATGGAGTCGGATGCGCTGTGGTGGAAGAAGAGGTCGTATCCTCCACATGCACACTCCCAGCTACAGCAAGCATCTTTACAGCAGAGATGACTGCTATAAACATGGCCCTAAAGCTAGTCCTTCGACATAAAGAACGGCGATTCATGCTTTGCGGCAACTCTTTGAGCAGCCTTCAGCTTTTGGATACTTTGTACCAAGGACAACCACTCCTACTAGATTTTCAACAACGCCTGTACGAGGTCTCTCGTCGCGGAATAGTGGTGACATTTTGCTGGTCACCAGGGCATCCAAGGTAATGAGATTGCGGATGCTGCAGCGAAAACTGCAGCATCTATGCCTTTGCAACTCAATGCTCTCCAGACAAGCGACATTTTATCTTGTATTCGCGAGGCCTCGAGGAAGAAATGGCAGGCTACTTGGGACCTCGTACAGGATAATAAGCTAAAGAGTGTTAGGAGGATCCTTGAGCACTGGAGTAGCTGCTCAGGTAAGGATCGCCGGGAAGAGATGAAGCTGGCCAGAATTCGGATCGGCCACACGAGGCTCACGCATGGGTATTTACTCAGTAGGGAGGATCCACTGATGTGTGATACGTGCCACGTATCCCTGTCCATCAGACATATTCTGACGGAATGTTTGGATCTGAGAGGACAGCGGCTTGCCTTTCAGATTCCCGATCAACTCCATCAAGCCCTGGGCGACGATCCATCTGTTACTAGCCGAGTGTTAGAATTTTTTAAGCATACAGGCCTTTTTAACAAATTATGACAATGTCCTAACTATTTATTGCAAATCATCTGAAGGACAGCAAAAGTATTTTTTATACACAGTGTAAGTGTAAGTAGCAGGTACTGGCGCCTATAACTCACTGTTGGTGCGCCAATAAACATAAACACACACACTCAGACCTGTATTTTATATATAAACCTGTATATAATGTTACATCTGCCTCCATATTTTTGTATTATGCAGAATCATAGTTTGTGGTTGAAGTTTTTACTTTAAAGCATTAATGAAATTTCAGACTAGAACTGATATGTAGAATGTAATGGTTTATGTTAACAAAGTTCTTTGCTTGGGTATCCATTACAATGCAGTTTTATCTGCCATGGTTTGTTCAGCCAGTATTTTTTTGTGAACCTGAATATAATATTTCTTCTGTCTCATTCATATTTTTGTATTATCAGAATTTTAGTTTGTGGTTGCGGTTTTTACCGTAAATTGTTAATAAAATTCCAGACTTGAACTGATATGTTGATTGTAATGGTTTTTATTAACAAATTTCTTTGCATTGGTATCCATAGCCATCTAGTTTTTTGGTGCCATGGTTCAGCCAGTTTTTTTTATGAACCTGAATATAATATTTCTTCTGTCTCATTCATATTTTTGTATTATCAGAATTTTACTCCTTCCAAGACTTTCGGGATTCTACCGCGTGTTGTTTCTTCTAGTGGTGGCTTTCGCCTCCATTCCAGGTGGCATCTTCAGATCTGATCGTTCGCAGCAATGCAAAAAAGGTTTTTATTTGCAAAAAACAGTTGTACAATAATGGCCCTTTACATTGTTAAATAGATAAATAAATACATTTCTTGTTTGCACACTGATTTTTACAAATCCCTGTTATAGGCTATTGCCTCTTCAGGGTGGTATAAACATTTCACTTTTTAATGTCTTTAAGTTTAACCAATTGGTAGAATTTCCATTGTCATTCTTCCTCCGGGGGTTGGCGTTTGCCTGGCATTCGCCCAATGATGGAACGGAAACCCGGCAAAACCTTCCGTAGGCAGCCGAATAAATACACATAAATATAAACTATATATGGTATCAACAATAACAAAAGAATATATATCTCTGATAAATATCTAAAATACTATATAACAATAACGAATAAACAGATTATTAGAAAAAAATAAATATATACATTTGGATAAAAATATATGATTTGATTTGACTAGTTTTCACTTTATCGTTCTTTCTTTGTACTGTTTTTAGTTGACACTTTCACTTTCACTGGATTTTGTTCCAACGGGCACGCACTTTCTTTTTCGGCTGTTGCAGAGGCCATCCGGGCTGAGGCATCAGGTGGGCGGGGATAGGGACTGGGGTGCGGACGGGGATTTCTGGGGTGTTGGGAAAATAGCGGGGTGTTAGCTCCGCTATTATTCTTCCGGGGGAAGGGAGTTTGTATTTTGGGAGTCTTTTGGGGAGGATGTGGGATAGGGGTTGCAGGAGGGTGTTGTGTAGTTCAGGGAGGTATACCCTCAGCCTTTCCGCCGCTCTGCAGCGCAGCCTCGTCATCCTGTGCAAGACCGGTTCGATGCGGGCTTCCGCATAGACTTCTCGGCAGGGTTGTCTTGCCGGGGCCAATAGCGCTTGTCTAATGATGCGCCGTTCAATGCCCGCGATCTCTTTCATCTTCCCCTTCGCCAGCGGTGTAACGGCGATTGCGGCGTATTCGAACAGCGGTCGGATGAACGTTTTGTAGAGATGGAGTGCAGTGTCCGCCGAATCTCCTTTGCCGCCTGCTCTGACGGCGCGGAGCAGGTTGCTGCGGCGACAGGCCGAGTTGATGACTTTGCGGTGGTGTTTCGTAAACGTCAAGTGCCGATCGAGGGTGATACCGAGGTATTCCCCCTCTCTCTGCAGGCCGATCTCCATCCCCCATAGGGAGAGGGAGACTGGTTGCTGCCTGCACTGGCGTCTCTTTCCTGCGACGTGGGAGAAGGTCATGAAGGTGGACTTCGATGGGTTGGGCCGCAATCTCCATCGCCTCATCCATCCTTCTGTGTCGCTTAGCGCTCTCTGCAAGTGCTTTGTGGCGGCTACGGGGGTTCGGCCTGTCGCCCAGAGGGCGGTGTCGTCGGCGTATTGTGCTAGCGTCACCTGTGGGTGAGTGGGAGAAGGCATGTCAGAACAGTATAAAATGAATAGCAATGGCGATAATATTGTCCCTTGCGGCATGCCGGAGCGTATTTTAAATGGCGTCGAGAGGGCAGTCCCGACGCGGACTCTGGCCTGTCGGTCGGTGATGAAGGAGTAGAGGTAGCGGGTGTAATAGGGAGGGAGATCAGGGATGTTGGATATTTTAAGGAGTAGACCTTCATGCCAGAGCTTGTCGAACGCCCTCTCTATATCCATAAAAATTGCCGTAGTATACAAGTTCCTGTTAATGGCCTCTGCTGCCGTGTTTGTCAGCAGGGCCACTGGGTCGCTGGTCGTCCTGTGGGCGCGGAAGCCGTACTGGTGCTGCGGGAGGATTTTCCTTTCCTCCAGGAATGCAGTCACTCGCTTGCAGACGACTTTTTCCATCAGCTTTCCCAGCAAGCTGGTGAGGCTGATGGGTCGATAATTCTTCGCGTCTGTTGCGTCCTTGCCTGCGTTGGGGAGCATTATCGTCGTTGCCTGTCGCCATGCCTTCGGGTAATATCCTATGGATAAACATTTGTTATGTATAAATAAAAGGTTCTTTTTTAAAGCCGGAGAATATCTTACGTGTTTCTTTGTTATCGCGTCAGGTCCTGGGGCTGAGTCCTTGGCTGACGCGATGGCGCCCGTTAGCTCCTCTTCTGTAATCTCTTGGTAATCTTCTTGCTCTGTGGGAAGGAAGGAGGGGAGAAGATCACGTATTACCTCACTCGTTTCCTGGCGGAAGTCTTCGTCGAATTTTGGGTCGTCGTGCGGTGAGTGTATGGTCTCGAGGGTGTTACGGAATTCCTCCGCTTTTTCGGCGTCGGTGGTGTAGTACACTCTGCCGCTGGTGAGGTGTGACTCCTTCTTGCTCTTTTGTCCTGAGAGCGCTTTAAATTGGTCCCAGAATTTGCAGCCTTGCCTGTAATCAAGTTTAGAGCATGCATTTTCCCATACCTGCTCTCGGTATTCGATTACCTTTCTTCTGGTGATTGCCTGGTTCCTATTCCATATGGTCTTCAGGTTCGAGTCCTTTGTCCGGCCATACTCTCGGTATATTCTTCTGTTTGTTTTTATTAATTCTACGATGTGCCTCGGTAGGGGCGGCCTGCGGGGGTCGATGGTTTTCCTCGGGATGCATTTTGCGTCTGCCTGCAAAACGATTCTATTAATTAGGTCTACATTCATATCTACCTCCTCTGCATTTGTCGGCTCGTGCGCGGTGGATAGCCCGCTGTGCACCATTTACTCATATTTCTCCCAGTCGGCCTTCCTCCAATCGACTTTTACGATGGTCCTCCTATTTTCTCGTATTCCTTTGGTGGCGATCGGGAATGTGAATGGCAGGTGGTCGGAGGTGATGGTGTCCTCTACTGTGACGTCACCCACCATTCTCGCCGTGCTGCTATTGACGATGGCGTGATCTGGAAAGGAGGTGCCGAGGTGGCTAAAAAAGGTTGGAGTGGGAATATCTAATCTTACCAGGTCGTTGCATTGTAAGACTAGGTCCATTTGCCTTCTGCTCGCGTTCGTCGTTGTCTCTCGGTGGAGCGGGCGTTGAAGTCTCCTAAAATTACAAAATTTTCTTTAAGGCTTTGCAGATGGTTGAGCAGTATGGAGGGGAAGGGTTTTCTCGTAGGGATGTATACACATGCAATAATTAATTTCTCAGGTATCGCTATCCTGATGGCGACCATATCCTCGTCTTTGAGGACTTCCGGGAGGGCGATGGCGTCTGTGGGGATTCCATCCTTAATGATGATTGCCACTCCTCTATTTTGTTTTTCCGAGTCCTTCCTGAAGACGGTGTGGCCGGGGATGCTGAATCTTTTCCTCTTGAGGCAGGTCTCGGCTAAGCCTAGGCAGAAGACCGACCTCCTGGAGAGGTGGTCTGTTATGAGGTGCTTCTTCTGTCCTAGGCCGCCTCTCGCGTTGACAAATCCTATCTGGTGTACCCCCACGGGCGGGCCGTCTCTACTGGGTCATTAGTAGGCTCCCTATTGGAAGAGAGAGGCGTACGTAAGAGTGGGTCGTAAAATGTTTCTGTTGTAATGCATCTGTACTCCCTGTCCAAATACTGAGGTGGTTGCCTGATCGAGCAGCCTCCCCATCGTCGTCCTCTCCCTGGGGTGGGCGTTGGCCATAATGATGATGACGAACCGCACGAGCTCCTTCACCGTCACATGCTCATGCGGCGCCTTCGAGACCTCCTCGATGTCCTCGTCGACCGCGATGCGTAGGGGGACGGTGGTGGTCAGCGACGCCGGCTCTGCTGGACGGTTGGGGCAGGCCCAGTCGCCGGAGGCGTGCGCTCCTCTGCAGTTGGCGCAGCGAAGGCTCTCTGCGTCGCATTGTACCATTTGGTGAGGCCTCCCGCACCTGGGGCACTTCAGGTCCTGCCTGCAGTCCATCGTGGGGTGGGCGAAGCTCTGGCATCGTCCACACTGCGCGGGGAGGGCGGTCGGCTCGGTTCGCAGGCGTGTCGGCGGCCGTAGATACTCAGCCCATTCTGTAATAGAGTTTGGGCGTTCTCTTCAGAAGTTGTCACGATTTTCACCAGTGCTGTCGGCCTACCTGTAGCTCTGGACTGAATCCTCCAGAGCTTAAGAAAGGTGACATTCGCTCGGCACAGGCTGTCCTCGACGTCCTCCATCTCTGTGTCGTGCTGGACTCCGCGGACGACGACCGTGAAGTCGAACATCTGCGGCGCCCTTCTCCGGTCCATCTGGGGTCGCTCAGTGCACGTCATCTGCAGCGGTGTCCCCAGTGTTTCCTCCAGCCTGCGCCTCTCTTGCATAATCCTCTCCGCAAGGTCCGTTGAGATCTTCACCCTAGCCTTCCTCTCGCTGCAGTAGTGTTACCTCACCTGCTGTGATAAAGAAAAACAGGCGGACTAGGGTGTTAAAGAGGAGCTTCTGGGTTAGGGCGGTGGGAAGGTTTTCTATGGTGATCCATGCGGGTGGGCGGTTGGAGGAGGGTCGGGAGGTGGGGGTGTGGCGTGCTGGTCTTGGGTCGGGGCGTTGGGGTAGGGGCGCCGGTCTGGCGGCGGTAAAGGTGACGGGCGGCGGTGAGGAGGGTCTAGGTCTTGGGTCTTGGACTGGGGGGAGGGGTGCGGTTGCAGGAGGCGAGGTGGGAATGGTCCGTGGAGACGGGGTAGGGGAGGTACGTGGTGCAGGAGTGGGGGGAGTCAGGAGTTGTGGGCGGGGGAGAGGGATGTTGGCCGGTGGGGGGTGTCGGCGTTCTCTTCTTGTTCCTGCGGTGGACCTCCTTGAAGCCGTCTGCGTCGACTTCCTCCGCCGGTTTCTCCTGCTTCCGGAGAAAGTAACCAGGGCCTTCTCCACTCATCTTGCGATGGCTAGGCGTTATTAATTTAGTAGTATTCAATGCGTAAATATATTTAAGAGGGGAGAATTTTATTAGCGACCTGAAAATAAGATTATTATTATTTATCCGACCTAGAAGAAAAGGCAAGAAATCTAAATGGGAAGTGGGAAGATTATACTAATGACAGTATTAAAGCAAAATAGTGTTATTAAAATATTACTTTTAAATAAAATGTACTAAAACAGATCTTAATGAAATACTCTTCAAGTAAACCGAGAAAATGTTATGATTTAAGGAATTACAAAAATTTCGTTTTTGGCCCTGAAAAGGTCCTCTTATTCCCTTAGGGGGAAATTACATGCAAATAATTTATGAGTTTTTAATTAAATGTTCTAAAAACAAATTTTAATTGAATACTCTTCAAATAAACCTAGCAAAGATGCAGATTAACTATTTAAAAAACGTCAAATAAACCAAGCAAAATGTTAAAACCACGATAAGTGCAAAATTAACAAATAATATTACAAAAATACTTTATTTTTAAATAATTGTACTAAGAAGATTTTTAAAAGAACACGTCAAATTAACCAAGCAAAAAATGTTAAGACCACGCTAAATGCAAAATTAACTATTAAATGCGGATAATTTTCAAGAAACTAATATTAATAAGCTACTTTAAAATTAAAAGATCTTAGTTTGAAATCAGGCAATAAGATGAGTAAGCCTCAAAAAGTTTGAGATTTTACAAATTTAATTATTTACTTTAGATTAAGTACTAAATAAAACAAATATTGGTTCTAGTCTAATTATCTAATTTAGTCTATGGAAATAAAGAAAAAGGGTGGGGAAGGTAGGTGGTTTTTTTATTATCTGGGAGAGGGGTAGGATATTTACACACACAGTATGCCCTCTATTTTAGGGATGTCCTAGCTATAAAAATAGGGGATGCCTGGAAAAAAGAGAGAAAAGATGGAGCAAGGCGAGTGTGCCTGTTACCAAAGAAATCGGCAAGGCCGATCACGGCGGGTGAGGTTCTCAGTTAGCCTATCCCCTACTGCAATGTGATCGACCGAAAGATATTGGAGGAATGGGGGAGCTGGGGTGGGATTACCCCTATCTAAACCACAGTCTGATGGACTGTAGTTTTTGTGGCCCTGCAAATGGCCGTTTGGACGCTTACTAAACTGAGGGCAAGCCCTCTTCGGCTCAGTGGTTCGTGGAGGGGGTTACCGCTGGCGGGGCCCCACTGCACGCCTTCTGAGTCGTCCCTATGCCCACGTTCCCGAAGGACCGTGAGAAAATACCCTGTTAGGGGCCTGCTGGAAGAGCAGGGGAAGTCTTTCAAGTAAGGCGCTTGCCACTGGCGGGGGCTATGTCCCTTACTCTACTCAAAATCCGCGCCTGAACTCTCCGTCTGCTGTTGACTCCTACGGCAATCCACTGACCTGCCGCCGATCACTCTCTGTGAGCCTACCACTGGTGGGAGCTATTACCACAGAGAAGATCGTTTCACCTGGAAAAGAGAAGATTATTACTGCTGCTGCTGCTTCTGCTGCTGCGGATCCCCCATCGTTCGCAGAAATACGGCCGTTATTTATACCCACGTCGGTCGGGTGAGGTGTGTTGTGATTGGCTGTTCCATTGTTGGCTTCCATTGGCTGCTGGAACACCCTCTTCCATGTGTTAGAGAGAATTTATCCATCCTCTCTATTGAAGTTGATTGGCTGTTTTAAAATCTCAATTGATTCCCATATTATCCTGGGAAAATATCGGCCCTCTCTATGGATGACTTTGGTGTTGTCAAAATCAATGCTGTGTCCTGGCTCGGACCACACATGTTCAGATACGGCAGTGAGGCGGAAATGCTTTTTCTCCACTGCCCTCTGATGCTCTTTTAATCTGCACTTGACATCTTCCTGTTTGGCCGATGTACGATTTGCCACAGGTGCATTTGATCTGATAGACCCCCTCGTACATGTGTGATGGTAATCGGTCCTTAGCCTTTGGGAGGAGATCTGAGGTCTTTTTGACTGATGTGAACCTGGTCTTCACATCATACTTTTGTAGTATCCTGGTGGTGCCATGGACATACGGTACCGTCGCATATGCTGCAGGTTTCCTCTCCTGCTCTCGGTCCATATCTCCCAAAACAGCCCTTTTCAGGGCTCCTTCCGTTTCTCCTGTAACCGCCCTTTTCTGGGCCACCTCTGCCTTTTCTTTAGCACTTTCCATCTTCTTCTGGATCAAATATTTGGGGTAGCCATTCATCTGGAGAGCTCTGATGAGATGTTTTTTCTCCTTTTCCAAGGAAGTCACATCTGAGACGGTATAAGCACGGTGGACTAGGGTGTTAATGACAGAGGCTTTCTGCATTGGGTGGTGGTGGGAGGATGCGTCCAAATAACAGTCAGTATGCGTTGTCTTGCGGTAAACCGAGTGACCTAAGGTTCCATCCGGTTTCTTTGTCACCAAAACGTCCAAGAAGGGTAGTCGTCCTCCCGGGTAGACTTGCAGACACCCTTGCAGGACCTAGCTGTGACGGTAGCTGTACCGGAGAGGGTTACATTCTGTAATGTATACCTTCCGGAGTGGGCTCCAGTCACCATGAGGATCCTGCAGGATCTGGTGGAGCAATTACCCAAGCCATTCGTCCTTTTGGGCGATTTTAATGCTCATAGCACCCTTTGGGGAGAAACTGTGAGTGGTTCTAATCGGCGAGGGCATGTTTTAGAAAAGTTTTTAACAAATTTTAATCTTATTTTAATTAATAAAAAAGAAAAGACTCGTTTTAACTCTTTTACAGGAGAATACTCCTCAATAGATCTATTGATTTGCAGCAGTAGTATTGCTCCCCGTTTTAAACTCCAAGTCCATGATGATCTCTGTGGAAGTGACCACTTCCCCCTTCTTATCCGTAAAATTTTTTTTTGTGAAAATTTTAACAGCCCCCAGAAATGGCTTTTAAAGAAAGCCAACTGGGAGGATTTTAAAAAGAACCTTGATTTTAGTTTTAACTCGACTCGTAGTGGCGTTGAAAATGTAGAGGACCTTCGTAATGCAGTAGTGCATGCTGCAGAGAAGAGCGTTCCTGTTTCAGCTGTCAAGGCAAGTCGTCCACCAGTGCCTTGGTGGAACGATGAATGTGCTGAAGCAATCAAGAAACGAAAGAAGGCCCTACGCATTTTTAACAAGTACCCTACATGTATGAATCTAGCGGCATTCCGGCGCCTGCGAGCGAAGGCTCGTCAGGTGGTGAAAACTGCAAAAAGGAACTCTTGGATGAAGTATGTCAGTTCGATCACCCACCGAACACCTATTGCACAGGTTTGGAGGAAAGTGAAATGTATCTCCGGTGTTTATCATCTCCCAGGCACCCCATCTGTTGTTGTGAATGGGTCCATTGTGATGGAGCCAGCCACAGTAGCTGAGGCTTTTGGAAATCACTATGCTTCCATAAGTAGCTCGGCCAACTACGATCTGGCCTTCGCGTCGCATAAGCGTCGTGAAGAAGGAGGCTTCCGCCCCTTCGAACCAGGCCTGGCCGGAGCTAGCTACAATGACCCCTTCACACTGTGGGAGCTGGAGTCAGCCATTGCTCATCTGAGGGACACCGCTCCAGGAATGGACCATGTCCACAATGCCTTCCTGCGATGTGTGCCGAACTCTATCTTAGGAGAGATGTTGAATGCATTTAATAAAGTCTGGCAAGATGGAGATTTTCCCAAGAGTTGGAGAGAGTCTATAGTAGTCCCGATCCCTAAACAGGGAAAGGACAAGACTCTCCTCGGGAACTACAGGCCAATTTCTCTGACCTCCTGCCTGTGCAAGCTAATGGAGAGAATGGTGAACCGAAGGCTAGTTTGGTGTCTTGAGAACCGTAATCTTCTCTCCAACATCCAGTGTGGCTTCAGGCAGCATAGGAGTACTGTCGACCACTTGGTAAGGATTGACAGCTTCATCCAAGAGGCATTCGTCCATCGCCAGCATGTTGTGGGGGTCTTCTTTGACCTGGAGAAGGCCTACGACATGACATGGCGTTTTAAAATTTTAAAGTGTCTTAGGTCGTGGCGTTTTAAAGGCAATCTGCCTACTTTTATTCAAAATTTTTTATCGGATAGAGTTTTTAAGGTCCGTATTGGAAACTCATTTTCCGACACATATCCTCAGGAAAATGGAATTCCGCAAGGGTCCATATTAAGCGTAACGCTGTTTGCAATAGCGATCAATGACGTAGTAAATTCCATCACACCACCTGTGGAAGCCTCTCTGTTTGTTGACGACCTGGCAATATTTTGTCGATCGTCAAGGGTAGCACTGGCTGAGAGGCAGCTACAAATTACGCTCAATCGTCTCCACGAGTGGTCCCGCCGAAATGGCTTCCGTTTTTCGGAAGAGAAAACATGTTGTGTCCATTTTAATAGGCGCAGGGGTATATTCCCCAAACCTATACTTCGGCTGGGCAACCACCAGTTGAATTTTGTGGACTCGGTGCGTTTCCTGGGTGTTCTGTTTGATGAGCGCCTAAATTGGCGAAGCCATATTCAATCCCTTAAGGTGAAGTGCCGGATGTTGCTCAGTGTATTACGAGCGTTGACTGGCTGCTCGTGGGGTGCAGACCGAACATCAATGCTTCTCCTTTACAGGGCATTGGTTCGGTCCAAGCTCGACTACGGCTGTTTTATATACGGTGCTGCCCGGGCATCTTATCTGCGTACACTGACATCACTGCACAATGCCGGACTACGGTTGGCGACTGGTGCCTTTCGAACCAGTCCCATCCCCAGCATTTATTGTGATGCTGGAGAGCCACCGTTGGAAATCAGGAGGAATGTCCTGATGTGCAGTTATGTCAGCAAACTTTTAGCCCTTCCTTCGCACCCGTGTTTTAAAATTGTTTTTAACCGTAGTTTAATGGACGTTTTTAACAGAAGACCCCGGGCCCTGAAGCCCCTTGGTATTCGTTTTTATAATTATATTATAGGCAATAATTTAACTTTACCCCAGATTTATAGATTGCAAGTTCCGCGTAACCCTCCTTGGAATACCCCGAGGCCAGAAATCTTATTTGATTTAGCTCGAAGGCCCAAGAATGAGTGTCCTCCTGCAGAACACGAGGTTGCATTCGCCGAAATCCTGTCACGCTGTCCAGGATTCGCACCTATCTTCACGGATGGGTCGAAGTCCTCAACAGAATGCGCATGCGCCTTTGTATCCCTGCACACATCCCCCGGGTTCAAGCTTAATCCGTTGTGTGGTATCCACACTGCGGAGCTCACAGCTATTAAGCTGGCCCTGGAGAGCATTGAACGTCGGAATATATCTCACTTGATATGTTCCGACTCAATGAGCGCATTACAATCCATTGCCTGCTATAATCCAGTACATCCTTTGGTCCAGGATGTGCACTCCTCCCTCATCATCTTGAAGAGTCGAGGTGTGCAAATTAAGTTCGTATGGGTGCCAAGCCACGTAGGTATAGCAGGCAATGAGGCAGCTGATGTCGCTGCTAAGGATGCCCTGGGAAACCCAGAGGTGCAAATGGATCTCGTGCCTTGGAGAGACCTTCGTGCGATGTTTTGTGGCGCACTGCAGAAGGAGTGGCAAGCCTCATGGCAAAACCTCGAAAACAACAAATTACGCACAATCAAGGTCAGTACCGGTGCATGGCAATCATCTGTCAGGATTAGGAGAAGGGAGGAGGTGGTCATCACGCGATTGAGGATAGGCCACTGTGCCTTAACCCACTCGTACCTTTTTACTACCCCACGTGTACAACCTCGATGTGATGACTGCGACACTTTTCTTACCATAAGACACCTCCTGACAGAATGCCAAAAATACCTTGAGTTGCGTAGGAAATGCAATATCAGGGGATGTATAAGAGACAATCTAGGTGATGACACAACTAGGATGAATGAAGTTTTATTATTTTTAACGGAGGCTGGACTTTTCCAACGATTTTAAATTCTATTCTTTTCTATTTTCATTTTATTATTTATTTATATATATGTGTGTGTATATGTATATATAATCATTAAATTGTAAATATTAACCCTTTGACGAAGGTGCAAAATCACCCTCGATGTCGACGCACCAGTATAAATGAAGAACTACTATTACAAGTGTTAAGTGCTTAAATTTTTGCGTCTTTGTCGTCTGCATATTCAATAGTGTGCCACGGAAGACACGCAGCTTCGGATATTAAACTATCATAGTCAAGGTTTTTAAGATTTCGTTGGGAGATAAATTTCTGCTTAAATTTTGGAGAGTTTAGTGAGTAGGCTAGAAAAATTAAGTCATGGGAGGAAAATCCCGGGACAGGTAATTGACCATGTGTGCAAACTTTATCTGGGTTAGCAGTAACTAATATGTCAATCCAAGTGGAAGAATTTTTAGTGTTATTTGTGGGTTTTAAAGGTAGTATGCTGAGGTTGTGCGATGTAAAAGAGTTTTTAAAAAAGACAGCATCGGAGGAGCTTGATTCAAAATTTGCATTAAAGTCACCAGATATAATTAAGTGCTCATAATCGTGTCTTAAGTTGGCAATGATCTCGTCAATGTCAGATAGATAACCAATTTTTGGAGGACGATAAACGATTCCTAACAATATTTTTTTTGAATTGACGACTACTTCAAGGAAGAGATATTCAGGTCTGCGGGAGTATTGCGCGTCGCTGGTGGCGATTACTTTACAAGCAAGGTCTTTACGGACGTAGATTCCTACTCCCCCTCCTCCTTTCCCTATCCTAACATTGCGAAACAAGTTATACCCAGGTATTTCAACAGAAGAGCTCGAGATAGCGGGTTTCAGCCACGTTTCGGACATGGTAATAGCATGTAGATCGTTGGGTGGAAGTAATGAGCGCAGTTCGTCGAAATGAGGGACAAGGCTTTGGGCGTTAAGATAGATAAGTTGGAAGGATCGGGGAAAAGGTTTAAGTTCTTCTGTAAGAAGACAATGTGTTGGAACTAGGAAAGGTCGGGGAAAGCCATTATGGGAAGGAGGCGGACGGTTGGTGGTAAGATAAGGAGTGTGATAATGAGTTCGTCTGTGGAAGCTTGGTCTGACCAGTGGGAAAAATTCAGGGGCGTTAGGGTTTAGGTATGGCACCCTGCAGTGTGATGGGACGAAAGCAGGTGCATTTGGGTTAAGAGTAGAATTAGGCTGAAGAGAAGCTTTGGTGGAAGGCTCAATGACAGACATTTTGCGGGTAGTTGAGTAAGCGGCAAAAAAAAAATAAATATATATATATACAGTGAACTCCCGATCTAACGTTTTTTACCGGACCAAGGGAAATCGACTTTAGATGCGGAAAAACGTAAGATGCTGAAATGGAGATAATGATATTCGCACATAATAGTACCTTGTCCGGTACATTTTAAATTATTATACAGGATGCCCAAATGTCCTGTATTTCATCAACTGTCCCGTAAAATCCTGTATTTTCTGAACTGAAAGTTTTTACAAATATATTATAATAAGAAAAACATCGCAAATAAATTTATATTTTCAATTGTATTCCAAATTCTTGCTCTCGTTCTTATTCTAATTAAACACGAATATGTCAGGAAAAATTATTCTTTAAAGGTAAGGGGATATTTTCTATAGATTTCTCAACCATTCAGATAAAATCAAAAGCACTCAGTACCATGGCAAGAATTGAATGATTAAAAAATGGTAATTGAAAATTTCTCTGCTCATGTCTTTAAAAGGTAGAAGTGTTACCGTTACCGAATATGAAGATTCTACTACAGTTGTAATGAAGAAGACTACTCTAGATAAGTCATGAGAAAAGGTATTAGCAACTTATCTGGTTAACCTCCAATATCATACCCATAAAAGGAACAAAATTAGCATGTGCACACAGCTAAATATCAAAGATCAAAACTAAATGGTGAATCCACAGCGTCAGAAGTAAGTCTTGTGTGCATGCGTCAATTGAATAAAATGTTTCTTCTGGATGGATCAAATAGGGAAAACCAAGAGATTAAGACATTAAATTGTAAAAAATTGATTGGAGAGATTTTAAGGAAAAAATCTTTAAAAGATAAAATAAAATGCAAGGTACATGCCATATCTGTTTTGGATATGTTATTTGAAGAAAAAAGATCACTACTAATTTTGAATGACAATTACAAATGTAAACCATACAAATATAAATGATAAAATTTAGTATTTTTTGAAAAAGTCAGATATTTTACTTTGTTGCTTTCTTTCATTTGCGTGAATATCATAGAGTCCCTTTTCAAGTTTATCAGTTCCTTCAAGAAGGTGTTCCGTCCCAATACGGGACCACAAATATCTCTTGATGGTAACCAAGCCAGCCCTCCAGAGCTTGTTTAAAGCTTGGTGGTTCAGTTTCATTTACATCATCATCTTCATTTTCAGGACAGTCATCATGTTGTAAATCACAAATTTCACTCACGGTTAGTAAACCACAAGTAGCAACATTATCATCAAAGGTCACAAACTCATCAAATGTCATTTCATTCAACTGCAACAGCTTCCAGTCATCATTATCGACTTCCTGAAGAGCATCTTGTTCTTCATAGTCAGCAACGGCATCACGGAAGAACCCAGCTTTTCTAAAACAATTCTTTATCGTTTTAGTCTTAATGGCTTTCCAAGCTGATGTTACATAATGCATGGCCTCTAAAACTGACAATTTCAGTGTAATTTTGCTGGAATCCATAATTGCCACTGCTTTGGATACCAGCGCCTTTCTATACTGCTGTTTCAAGCTGTGTAAAATACCTAGATCCAATGGTTGCAAATGACTTGTGCGATTCACTGGAAAAAAATAACTTTAACATTCTGTAGATTGGCAGTATCTTGTGGATGAGCTGCACAACGATCCACAAACAGCAACACTTTTCTCGAGGCAGAACCCATTTTTGCATCAAACCCTTGCAAATACTCCATGAATAATTTTGATGTCATCCATGCCTTGGAGTTGTTTTTATACTTACATGGGAGTGTCCTCACATTCTTGAAGCATCGCGGTTTGGTGAATTTTCCAATCACAAGTGGTTGGAGTTTTTCGCTACCATCTGCATTGCAGCACAGAAAAACTGTCAGTCGCTCCTTGCTTTTCTTTCCCCCATGGCAAGCTTCTCCTCGAAAAGTTAAGGTTCTATCTGGTAACAAATTATAAAAGAATCCTGTTTCATCAGCGTTAAAAATATCGCATGGTGCATAGTTCTTTATTTTCTCGGGTAACTCTCCTGTCATCCAATGATTCACTGATGCAAGATCTACGTTTGCACACTCTCCTGCAATGACTTTATAAACTACACCATGACGGTTTTTAAGCCTATCAAGCCATCCGCTGGATGCGGTAAAAGTAGGAAATCCCAGTTGATTTGCGATTTGTATTGCCTTTTCACGCATTATAACACCGCTAATCGGGATATTGGAAGCTCGAGCCTGCTGAAACCACTCGAGTAACAATGCTTCCACTCTTTCGTATGGTGATGCTCGAGAGTTCTTCCTCCTTTTCGCAGCCACACCGCAGTCGTTTACAGCTTTGAGGATCGATGTTCGGTGAGCCATAATTGTGTTCAGCGATGTCACTGCCAGCCCTAATCGCCTTGCCATTTCAACACGTTTCAGATGTGAATTTCTATCTACTTCTTCGATTATTAATCTTTTTTCATCAAGAGTTATAACCTTTCTTTTTGATGCCATTAGAAATATATAGGGTGGAGTACAAAAAATTTAAACAGCACTGAGAGTAAAATTCTCTAAAATATTTAAAACTTCGTAAATATTACAGCGAGTAAATTTACAGCTTTCAACTTACGAGGTGCAACTGTCACTAAAATAGAAATGATATAGACTGATTGTATTATGTCAATCAGACAAACGAGAAAAGTTCCAATGGTAGACGAGTGAACTTGGCTTGTTGCGTACCGAAGACGACGGCTGATAAAGAACTGCCACTGAGAAAGTTTAGATGGTGGAGACTGAGAGTAGAGATGCTACGATGTATGTAGACAAAGTTTGATGGTAATTTAATGAAAGTGAAATCTAGTAGACTCTGCATAGCCGCATTTTTCTGTACATAGATTGTAACTAAGTAGGGCATACTGGAAGCAAAAGAAACACTTTTACTGACCTCATTGAGTTAATCTTAAACTATGTATAATACATATTAACTTAATAGAGGTTGTGTTGCATTTATGTACCTTTTCCAGTTTTCGTAATTTTTATTCTCACGTTATAAGCGGATGTAATTCTAGACGGGGACTTGAAACTCGATACTTAGGATGCGGAAAAACGTTACAAACGAAAAACTTTAGAAGCGGGAAAAGATATAATGGAAGTAAATGGAGCTCTAGCTGGGACCTCAAAATTTCGACTTAAGATGCGGAAAAACGTTAGAAGCGAAAACGTCAGAACGAGAGTTCACTGTATATATATATATCTATGTAGAGGATGATTCAGGTAAAGAAGTGGTTGAGAAGGGCTATAATAAATTGATTAATGCACACGGGAAAGAGCACACATAGCGGAGAAGTAATGCTACAGTATATGCCAATGACTAAGTAACAATAATAAGAATACAAATTAATTATTAAGAAATAATGAATGAGACACAACACTAAAGTAGCACTGGTAGAAAAAAAAATAGAGGCAGAGATGAATTAAAGCATTAGAGGAAAACACTTGGTAGGAATTAAACACTACTTAATCGGATAAAGAGCACTGAAATGGAAGTGGATGCTACGGTTGATTAAGGGGGATGCGAGAGGATTGCACTTAACACTGATTGGAGGAAATGAGAAGCACACCGAGAAACAATGAACACCACTAAATAGGATTTACGCCAACATGAAGGGCACTTCGGCACGGGAAAAGGAGCACTAAAACAGTGGAAAACACTAAAATAAACACAGCACAGAAAACTAAGAGAGAAACCGAATAAGGGGAAATTTGATGCACCGGAACCACTTGGGAATGAGCACTAGGGAGAGGGCACTATGGGGACACTATGGGGAGGGGATGGCAGGCGTCACAGGAATGGGGGTGGCAGGCGTCACGGGAATGGGGGTGGCAGGCGTCACGGGAATGGGGGTGGCAGGCGTCACGGGAATGGGGGTGGCAGGCGTCACGGGAACGGGGACGGCAGGCGTCACGGGAACGGGGACGGCAGGCGACACGGGAACAAGGACGACGGGCGACAAGGGAACGGGGATGACAGGTGACACGGGAACGGGGATTGCAGGCGTCACAGGAACGGGGATGGCTGGCAGAGGTCGATTTGAAGAGTAGGCACTGACAGGAGAGTTATTCGACAATGGACAAATGTAGCGAGAACGCTCAAACGCACGTTAACCAATGAAAGCCATCCTCCTACATAGTTGTGGATTTCCCTAGTGCGGTTGAAGGAAGTTGGAGTGCATGCAGCTCTCTTAGGTTGGAGATGAATGTGCGGACGCCATTTTGCCGCAGTATGACAACTTTGCCATCGTGCGTCCACACATTACCGAAGCCAGCTGATTTTTTTGCTTCGATGAGGAGCTTGAGTCTGGTGGTGGTGAGAGACTCGGTGATCGTGAAACCGGAGCTTTTGAGGGATTTTTTGTTTCGCCAAACATTATCCCTATCCTGGTAGCTGAGGAACCTCACAATCATGGGTCGAGGCCTGGAGTAGTTCTTCTTCCCGATATGGTGGGCACGGGACATCATGAACGGACTGACACTTACTTTTAATTTTGTCTTTAAAAATTCGTCGACGATTGCCAGTCCGTTTTCTGCATCCTTCTCGGGGATCCCATGGATGAGGAGACAGTTTCGGCGGCTATATTGTTCCAGATCATCGAGTCTCTCATCGACGTTTAAAACACGGTCCTCGATCTGGCAGACTTTAAATTTCAAGGCCGAGATCTCCTTCATAAGCTGTTCCCGGAAATTTTTAAAATTCGTTTCCAGCTTGGCGAGACTATCAATCCGTTGTGGACCGGATAATTGCTTGGCTTCGGCAAGATCATTGCTGAAACAGTCCATCTTAGACAAAACTTCAACTAATTTGTCTGAGATGGACTTGTTCTCAGCCATGAGCTGGGTGTTTTGCTCCTGAAGGGCTGCCTTGGTGGCCATGACGGGCGAAGGATGTTAATTATTGCGTGAGGGTAGGAGGAGGGAGGAAGCGCTAGCTAATGACGTCCGTCTCCTAGGAGGGACAATGACTGACTTAGGAGTGCAGCACTGGCGCGGCGAAGTATCCTATGGGCAGTTCGGGTTCCTATCCAATGTTTAACGGTGACTCAGGTTGGTATTGTGTCGGAATCTCTGCAACGTTGGAGGAACGACAAGGAAGAGAGAAGTTTTTATTTTTTTCCCCCTTCCTGAGGTTCTCGAATCTCCTGATTTTTCTGTAGGTTCCCTCCCCATAGAGGCGGATGATACATAGAGGATGGATACATTCTCTCTAACACATGGAAGAGGGTGTTCTAGCAGCCAATGGAAGCCAACAATGGAACAGCCAATCACAACACACCTCACCCGACTGACGTGGGTATAAATAACGGCCGTATTTCTGCGAACGATCAGACCTGAAGATGCCACCTGGAATGGAGGCGAAGCAGTCGTCACTAGAAGAAACAACATACGGTAGGATCCCGAAAGTCTTGGAAGGAGTACGAAAACACCGCGGAAGCCTTCGTATTAATATCAGAATTTTAGTTTGCGGTTGAGGTTTTTACTTTGTAGGATTAATGAAATTTCAGACTAGAACTGATAAGTTGAATAAAATAGTTTTTGTTTACAAATTTCTTTGCATTGGTAACCATTGCAATAGTTTTTTTCTGCCATGGTTTGTTCAGCCCGTATTTTTTTATGAACCTGAATATAATATTTCCTGTCTCACTTCACATTTTTGTATTATCAGAATCTCATTTTGTGGTTGAGATTTTTACTGTAAAATGTTAATGAAATTTCAGACTAGAACTGATATGTTGAATGAAATGGTTAACAAATTTCTTTGCTTTGGTATCCATTGCAATACAGTTTTTTCTGCCATGGTTTGTTCAGCGCAGCCCCTCTGCTGGTCGTAAGAGGCGACCAATGAGGCGAGGAGCAGATCTCGTTAAAAAACCCCCAGTTTCTGCCAAGGGCAATGTCCAGGTAGTATGTGGGTTACTACCTACGCATAAAGCCACAACATCTGGCTATGAACCCACCCGTGTGTTTGCCGTGCACGGCGACCCGTAAGGGGGATAAGGGGATCCTGGTGGTTGAGCTCCTTGGTTCCGGAAGAAGTCGGATGCTTTGGAAGGGCCATGGAGTAATACACCACTTAGGCCCCAGATTCACTGTAGACGGGCGGTCAGGTGCTAGCTACACCTGGCCAATCGGCTTCCGTCACGTTTCGGCGTTCCGGTGGCGAGCGCTTGGGCTATGGAGGTCTGTGGAGGGGGGTTGAAGGTGCATGGGGTTGGAGGCCCATGTACGGTGGGTGGAGTGGGAGCTGAGACCTAACCTGAAGCAGGCAGCCTAGCTGCGGGTGCTATATTCCTTGGTTAGCCCTGGCGACCATACCGGTTTGCGGTGTGGCATCCCAAATGTGTGGCTCCGTGGTGGGTGGGGAGACCAAGAGATGAAAAATTTTCCTTATTATGAAAGGACTACCTCCTCCCAAAAGATCCCGTCCGGAAACGGATGGGCGAGATATGGTTGTCGGCACATGCCGCAAGTATTTGATAATAAAATATAAGGAGGAAGAGAACCTCACCAAGGTATCTCCCTTCTTAATTCATAAAGTTTTGACCAATGCTGTTCCTGGGTCTATTAATGTTAAAAAGTTTCGTGACGGTACTCTGCTGATAGAAACGTCTGAAGAGAAGCAGAGCCAGAAGTTGCTGTCGATGACGAAGCTTCACGACACAAATCACCGTTGAGCCGCATAAGACCCTTAACATGTGCCGAGGCGTAATTTGTTGTTACGACCTCTTATACGTTGAAGTCGACGAGATAACGAAGGAGATGGCTTCGCAAGGGGTCATCTCCTGTCGTAGACTCACGACTAAACGTAATGGTGAGACCACCAATACCACTTCGGTGGTACTCACCTTTGCACGTGACAAACTTCCTGAAAAAGTTTTCGTTGGGTACGAGTCTTGCCCAGTCCGACCCTTCATTCCGAACCCCATGCGTTGCTATCAATGCCAAAGATTTGGCCACATTGTACTTTGGTGCAAGGGCGAATCTATCTGCCCAAAATGTGCCAAGAATAAGCACGATGGGGATTCTTGTGCCTCTCCTGCTCTTTGTGGCAATTGCGGTGGACCACATCCAGTCTACTCGCGGGATTGCCCAAAGCTGCAGGAAGAAAGGAAGATCATGGAGATCAAGGTGATGGAGAAGATCCCATATTTTGAGGCCCGGAAAAAATATAAGGTGCTCGTAGCCCCAACATTTTCGAGGTCCTATGCAGCAATGGCAGACAGAATGCCAAAGATACCTTGAGTTGCATAGGAAATGCAATATCAGGGGATGTATAAGAGACATCCTAGGTGATGACACAACTAGGATGAATGAAGTTTTATTATTTTTAACGGAGGCTGGACTTTTCCAACGATTTTAAATTCTATTCTTTTCTATTTTTATTTTATTATTTATTTATATATATGTGTGTGTATATGTATATATAATCATTAAATTGTAAATATTAACCCTTTGACGAAGGTGCAAAATGACCCTCGATGTCGACGCACCAGTATAAATGAAAAACTACTACTGCTATATCCTTTGGTTAGCCCTGGTGACCTCACCGGTTTGCGGTGTGGCGTCCCGAATGTGTGGCTCCGTGGTGGGTGGGGAGACCAGGGGATGAATTTTCTGTATTTAATGGCGGAACACATACTTCCTCCACCCCCAAAAAGAACCCGCCCAGATGTGGAGAAACTATCTTATTATGAGATGTGCAAATGAAGGCGAGAAACTTACTAACCAAAACTAACAAAACTAACTAAAACAACTAATACAAAAGGTCCTCTTGGGAGCAATCCCAGGGGACCTAGAATCTGTTAAAAAATTACGGGACGGAATACTATTAATAAAAACAAAAAATGATAAGCAAAGTGAAGTGCTGCTGGCTTTGAAGAAGCTGCATGACATTCCTGTCACTGTGGAGCCGCATAAGACTTTGAATACCTGCCGTGGGGTCATATCCTGCTATGACCATCTCTATGTCGATGTCGCAGAGATTACGAGGGAGATGGCTCCCCAAGGGGTCATCAACTGTCGTAGACTAACGACAAAAAGGAATGGTGAAACCATAAACACCACCTCTGTGGTTCTCACCTTTTTGCTCGACAAGGTTCCGGAAAAGGTCAATGTAGGGTATGAGAAATGTCCTGTAAGTCCGTATATACCAAACCCAATGCATTGCTACAAGTGCCAAAAATTTGGTCATGTTGCACCAAGGTGCAAAGGCGAAGCCATCTGCCCAAAATGTAGCAAAGCTGTGCATGAGGGGGAGGTATGTGCCTCACCTGAAATTTGCGGCAATTGCGAGGGGCCACACCCAGTGTTCTTGCGAGATTGCCCCAAAGTACAGGAAGAACGCAAGATCGTAGAGATCAAAATGATCGAAAAAATTCCGTATTTCGAGGCACGGAAGAAGTACAGGACACTGATAGCACCAACATTCTCCAAGTCTTATGCGGAGAAAGCAGCAACTCCAAAGAAAATGGTCACCTGTTCCACCCAAACCGAGCATGAGGCAGAACATCCACAGGCAAAAGAGGAAAAAAATAAACGAGAGATTGAAAACAGAAAAAAGGAAACAGAAAAGAAAAACTTAACACCTAAAAAACAGATAATAAACAAAAAAGAAACCACCTCAATGGAGGTGGAAATCACCTCTGGTGTTGTCTCTCCAAAGAGGAGTCTGTCACCAAGACCTAAACCCAGGCCACCAGTGGAATCCCATGCTGACAAGCGTGGGAAGACACCACCACCTGGTCCCTCCAGCAAGGGCCCTCTCTCCACTGAGGTGGAGATGGAGGAAGAAAGCTTGAACGAGGAGGAATTGCAAGCCCTCCTCGCACAACGGTTGAAAGGGAGGAAGACAAAGCTTACACGCTAAGCTTCGCTCCACGTGAACGTTGCATTTACTGTCTTTTTTACAGATTTTATGGTCTTTATCCTTATTTTAAATTTATTTTAAATGCTTACAGTTCAATGGAATTGTAACAGGTATTTTAAACATAAGGCAGAGCTTGATATTTTAATAAACAATTTTAACCCATCCAGTATATTTTTACAGGAGACTCATTTTAAAAGATCTGACAAGGTTTCACTCAAAGGTTTTAAAATATTTCGCAAAGATGACCTCAGCGGTCGTAGGGCACAGGGAGGCGTCGCTGTGGCCATCCAGGAGACTCTTTACACCTCCCAGGTGGATTTGCAGACACCGTTCCAGGCTGTTGCAGTTACGGTTGCCTGTCCAGAGCACATCACTTTTTGCATTGTGTACTTTCCGGAGTGGGCTTCCGTGACAGAAAGAACCCTTGAGGACCTCATCCGCCAGCTACCTCGGCCATTCATCCTTTTAGGAGATTTCAATGCCCATAGCCCTCTTTGGGGAGACACTATGGGAGATTATAATGGCCGAGGTCGTATTTTAGAAAAGTTTTTAATCAATGATAATGAAAAGACGCGTTTTAATTCTTATAATGGCGAATACTCGGCCATTGATCTTTTTATATGTACAAGCACTATTGCTCCCATTTTTTAAAATGCACGTTCACGATGACTTATGTGGAAGCGATCACTTCCCCCTTCTCATCCGGAAAAGTGATTTTTTAAATAATTTTAATTTACCCCCTAAATGGGTCTTGAAGAAAGCCGATTGGGGTAATTTTAAAAACATTTTTAAAATTTGTTATGACCCTGCTCTTAGTGCTGCAGCGAATGTTGACGCTGCTATGGATGCAATTATTCACGCTGCAGAGGTAAGTTTTCCACGGTCTGCCAACAAGTCACGTCGCCCACCTGTGCCATGGTGGAATGATGAATGTGCATGTTTTAAAATAATTGATAAGGGTAAACTAAAAACAGGACATTATTTAGGGAATGAAAGCTTATTTGATGTTCCTCTCCTTCCAGAAGATTATTGCATTGATGTGTTGAAAGATTTTGTATATAAACTTGAATATAATGTTATCTCAGCTTCAATTCATATTTTTGTATTATGCTGAATTTTTATGCGTGGTTGAGGTTTATACTACCGTGTTGATATGTTTTCAGATTAGAAGTGGTTTGTTGGTATTGGTTTTTGTCAGCAAATTTCTTCACATTCATTTCCATTGTAATGCAGTTTTTTCTGTGCTGATTTCTCCAACCAGTATTTTGTATGTTACTTTTTTCTCAATTCATACTTGTGTATTATTCAGTATTTTAGTATGAGTTAGGAGTTTTTACTGTTAGTGGTAATGAAATTTCTGACTAGAACTGATATGTTGAATGTATTGGTTTTTCTTTACAAATTTTGCGTTGGTAACCATTGCAATGCAGTTTTTCTGCCATTGTTTTTTAGCCAGTCTTTTTCTTATGTACCTGAATATAATATTTCGTCTCACGTCACATTTTTGTATTATCAGAATTTTAGTTTGTGGTTGAGGTTTTTCTGTAAAGTGTTAATGAAATTTCAGACTGGAATTGATATGTTGATTGTAATAGTTTATTTTAACAAATTTCTTTTCATTGGTATCCATCACAATGCGGTTTTTTTCTGCTGTGGTTTGTTCTGCCAGTATTTTTTTTATGATCCTGGAAATAATATTTCCTCTGTCTCACTTCATATTTTTGTATTTCATAATTTTAGTTTTGTGGTTGAGGTTTTTACTTTGTAGCATTAATGAAATTTCTGACCATAACTGATATGTTGAATGTAATGGTTTATGTTTACAAATTTCTTTGTCTTGGTAACCATTGCAATGCAGTTTTTTCTGCCATGGTTTGTTCAGCCCGAACATTTTATATCTACCTGAATATAATATTTCCCGTCTCACTTCACATTTTTGTTATCCGAATTTTATTTTGTGGTTGAGTTTTTTCTGTAAAGTATTAATGAAATTTCAGACTAGAATTTATATGTTGAATGTAATGATTTATGTTAACATATTTCTTTGCATTGGTATCCATTGCACTGTAGTTTTTTTCCGCAATGGTTTGTTCAGCCAGCACTTTATTATTAACCTGAATATACTATTTCTTCTGTCTCGCATCACATTTTTGTATTATCAGAATTTTAGTTTCTGGTTGTGGTTTTTACTTTAAAGCATTAATGAAATTTCATACTAGAACTGATATGTTGAATGTAATGGGTTCTGTTAACAAATTTCCCTGCATTGGTATCCATTGAAATGCCATTGGGGCATTCTTCAGTCCCTTATGTTACAAGATGAGTCAATATATCCAAAGATTTAGGTGTGTGAAGAAACACTAATGAATATTAAAAAAAGCACTATTCTTGAAATTTGGACTAATTAAGAACTTTAATATGAAATTATAATCAGACTAAATACACATACATACTAGAAGAAAAATGGAGTAACAGAACATTCATTTGTTACACAAAATTTTCAAATCATACATAGTTTCTTTAATTAAAGCAGATTTTCTGCTCTGTCTTGGTTTTGATATACCATAATATTTTATGTGAAATACAAGAAATAGTGATATTTGCAACCCGTCATTTCCACTGTAAGGAAATTCCTGAGAAGTATCTGTGCAATCGCTCCATGTGCTGGAATGTCTTGCCGTCTTATCACCATCATCTTCCTTTGCAGACGATGCTTCTTCTTTTCTGACCTCTTCTGAAGACATCGAATCACTATCTTCATCCAAATCTGTTTGTATGTATCACCGGAATCCAAAAAACCTGACATTGAAATGTTTGAATTGGACATGGGTTCTGATGGAGTTTCGAATGTATCAGATGGATTTAAGTTATACAGATCACAGTGTCACTCGTACGAAAACCAAAGAGAGAATGACTGAATAGTGAGCATCCCAGGATGCATCCCTGCCCGCCCACACTATTGGTTGGGATGCCGCATAAATAAAAAGAAAAATACTTCTTTTCCTGAAGTAGTTGCAATACAGTAATAAACGATATAATAAAGCAGAAGCCATGCCTAATGGTCATTTCCAGGCTTTGCGTGCACATGCCATGCGTTGTGCAGTTGCAAAAATTTTGTGGAAAAAGTTTTTCCACTTATGCAGATGTGTAGAATTTGGTATATTGGATAGAGAAATAAGGTCTATGTGGCAGTATTTTATGAAGCCCATAATGAAGAGAGCATTTAGAAATTCCAAAATTGCACAGAGAAGTTCCTTTGTATATTCCACTTCAACACGTGTGCCCAGGGTAAGGGAAAACTGCCGCCATACTATAAAATGCGCATGCCTGGGGTAATGGAAATATGCTGCCGTACAATAAAACCTTCGTAAGAAACCTGAGCTACTGAAAGATGAGAGAAAAGGGTTTGCCAAAAGAAGTGGCCATTTCGAAAGAGAGAATAAGAGGGAAAACGAACTTTGCAATTAAAAAATGGCATAGAGAGTGAAATGTGAAAAACTTTTTAATACTTGTTGAGATATATTCATTTAAATTTTTCTTAGATATTGGTATGATGCCTATTAAACATTTTATTTCATGCTGGTAATGTCATAAAGTTAATTGTAAATGATATATGTGCAGGGTGTTTCAAAATTATGTATACACAATTTGAAAAGTTATATTTCGTGAACCAAATATACAATTTGCACAATTTTTCTTTTATGTATGTCATGCTTGAAGCACCATCCGTACACATTCCGACATATTTACTCCAGTTTAAGCCCTGCGCTTGAAAATACTCATCAAGAGCATTAAATATCTATGAACTAGTGGTCCGTCCAGGTAAGTCAAGGAAACAAAGAAGTTCTTCCCTTAAGTCTTCATCTTCACTATACCTCACGAAGCCAAGTAGGATAGCATGGTTACTCACGCCAGTTGATTCATCAGGTTGAATCCCGAAACATCTTGATTTCTTTATCCCCTCTACAACTTGCTTTTCAATATCGGTGGCCATCCCCTCATGGGGCAGTGGACTGGTGTTTGAGCGGGTTCGGATACCGCTCACCATCCACTGTTGAGCTACCTGCAGGGGGGTAACCCTGTATTTTCTGCTACCTGTTGGGGGGCAACCCAGTGATTTCTTTGCTACTTGCTGGGGGATAACCCAGTCTCTTCGGTTCTTGTAACCGTGGTTTGTATCACATCTCGTGATACCGTCTTTTTTGTTCTTTAAAACATCTATAGAACAACCAAAGACAGTAGAAAGCTCTTACCCCGCCGCCGCCTCCACGGGGCTGAGGGGGGGCAACGAGTCTTCTATTGACTCTGCCAAGCAGCGGCTAAAATGGATTCTGCAATGAGCAGTACACCACCTCCAAAGAGATCCCGTCCTTTACCAGATGGGGAAGATATAGTAAGAAACGTATGCCAAAAATATCTAGTTATGCGATGTTCAAAGGAAGGGGAAGACTTCAAGAAAGTCTCGCCTTTCCTTATTCATAAATCACTCTCCAGCGCTGTAACAGGAGAACTAAAATCTGTAAAGAAACTTAGAGATGGTAGCCTACTAATCGAAACAGCTAATGACAAGCAAAGTGGCAAGCTTCTTCATATGTCCTTGCTGCATGATATTCCGGTGTCTGTGCAAATGCACAAGACATTGAATACATGCAAAGGTGTGATTTCGTGCTATGACCTGATGTATGTTGACGTCGAGGAGATAAAGAAGGAGATGGCCCCTCAGGGGGTCATCGACTGTCGAAGGCTCTCGACCAGAAGAAACGGCGAGTCTATTAACTCCACATCAGTCTTGCTTACTTTTGCACTGAATAAGCTACTGGAAAAGGTGAAGGTCGGGTACGAATCAGTTCCTGTCCGACCTTTTATCCCAAGCCCTCTCAGGTGTTTTAATTGTCAGCGTTTTGGCCACACCGCGGTTCGGTGTGAAAGTAAGGCAATCTGTGCAAAGTGCAGCAAGGAGAAGCACGATGGGGAAATCTGCGTTTCCCCTGCTCTTTGTACAAATTGCGAGGGTGCACATCCCGTGTACTCTCGTGATTGTCCAAGGATGTGTGAGGAACGCAAAATAATGGAAATTAAGACCATGGAAAAGTTACCATACATAGAGGCAAGGAGGAAGTATCGAGAGCTGATGGCGCCGACTTTCTCTCTCTCCTTTGCATGTCGCTGGCACGTCTGTCAAAAAGGCTACCATAGCAACTCAAACAGAGCCAGAAAAAATTCAAAAGGAAGAGAAAAAAGAGAACATCTGCAATGAAAAAGCAGCCAGGAAGAGAGTGCCTATTACTCCGCCACCTACCATAGCTCAGTCGACCATGGAAAAAACACAAGAGGCCACTTCCTCAGCCAAGACTAGTGGGTCAAGGCGGGAAGTCACACCACCATCTAGGCCCTCTAAACTTCCTATTTCATCCTCTGTGGAAGACATGGAGGATGAAAGTATTTCAGAGACAGAAATACGAGAGGTCCTCCTCAATAGGAAGAACAGTCGTAGGCTTTTTAAAAGGTGTTCGCTCCCATAATTATAAAAATTTGGTTTTTTGACAACTTTGGGGAACAATTTTTTACCTTTTACCTATTTATTAAATTATTTATGTTTTTAACATTGCAATGTAATTGCAATGGATTTTACAGGCACAAGGAGGAACTTGAGGTCCTAATACACAATCTTAAGCCGTCATGTATTTGCTTGCAGGAAACACATTTTAAAATTTCTGACGGGAAATATCAAAGGTTTTAGTATTTTTAGAAATGACGACCTTAGTGGCAACAGGGCTAAAGGTGGTGTTGCTGTGGCAGTCCGGGAGACCTTATACACCTCCCGAGTTGACCTGCAGACACCTCTACAAGCTGTTGCGGTGACCGTGGCCACACCGGATGTCATTACCTTCTGTAATGTTTACTTACCTGAATGGGCACCAGTTAACCGCAGAAGCCTTGAAGACCTACTCAAACAGCTGCCTAGGCTTTTTGTATTGTTGGGGGACTTCAACGCCCATAACACTCTTTGGGGTGCCTCGATGAATGACGGTAACAGAAGGGGTAAGCTTCTGCAAAGATTTTTTAGTGACCACAATCTAATATTGTTAAACTCTGATGAGAAGACCCGTTTTAATAGTTTTAACGGAGATTTTTCCTCCATTGACCTGTTTTTATCCACTGCTAATATAGCCCCATTGTTTAATTTATCTGTTCATGAAGAACTCTGTGGCAGCGATCACTTTCCAATTATTATTACTAAGCGTAGTAATAATTGTGATTTTACTCGACATGGGAATTGGCTCTTGAAGAAGGCCAATTGGCCAGTTTTTAAAAATAACCTAAAATTTAACTTTGATCACACTCTTGGTGGCATACGTAATATGGAACTACTCATGGAAGATATAACATCAGCAGCTATCAAAAGTATCCCCCGGTCCTCAGGTAAAATGCGGCATGCTCATGTTCCTTGGTGGAATGAGGAGTGTGCCGAGGCAATCCGTAGGCGAAAGAAGGCCCTACGGATATTTCAGAGGTACCCAACAAGTACAAACTTGGCAGCCTTTAGACGGTTAAGGGCGAAGGCCCGGCAAACAATTAAGGATGCTAAAAAGGTCTCCTGGATGAAATATGTAACTTCCATAAACCACAGAACACCAATAGCACAGATCTGGTCAAAGGTGAGAAGTATCTCAGGCTTAGGACATGTATCTCCAGTCATTGCCCTGGAAATAGGTGGCCGCATAGAAACATCCATGCCAAAAATCATTGAAGCTTTCGGCCTTTACAATGCTGATATTAGCAGCACAGCAAATTACGATCGGGCTTTCTTAACCATCAAACGCAATGCGGAGCATTGCAGCCTTGACTTTGAGGGAGGTAGCAATGCTGATCCATACAATGATGCCTTCTCGTTATGGGAGTTAACCTCCGCTATCAAGGAAACCAAGGATTCCAGCCCAGGAGTAGACGAGATCCACAATGCTTTCCTCCGCAACCTCCCAATTTCGAGTTTAAGGAATTTATTAGACACCTTGAACCAGATTTGGAGTAAAGGAAGTTTCCCGGTGGGCTGGCATGAATCCATTGTGATTCCAATCCCTAAACAGGGCAGGGAAAAGAAGGTTACTTCGAACTTCCGTCCTATATCCCTTACTAGCTGCCTGTGCAAGCTAATGGAAAGAATGGTTAATAGACGGCTGATTTGGTTCCTTGAGTGCCGAAACCTCCTTTCAAACACCCAATGTGGCTTCTGACGTGGAAGATCCACAACGGACCATTTAGTTCGAATTGACAACTTTATCCAGGAAGCCTTCCTCCTGGGCCAGCATGTAATAGCCGTATTCTTTGATATTGAAAAGGCATATGATAAGACATGGCGGCACAAGATATTAAAGACTTTACACGACTGGGGATTTCGCGGTAATCTTCCAATTTTCATTTGCAACTTCTTAGCAAACCGTGTATTCAGGGTACGAATTGGCAAGTGTTTATCATGCCCCTTTAACTTGGAGAATGGTGTGCCTCAAGGGTCAGTCTTAAGCATCACACTCTTCGCGATTGCCATTAATGACGTTGTCAGGTGTATTACATCCCCGGTGTTGGCAACGCTATATGTCGACGATCTGGCAATATTTTGCCGATCTGTGAAACTGAGGTCTGCAGAGCGTCAAATTCAGCTGACGCTGAACCGCCTCGAACATTGGGCTCAATCCAATGGCTTCAATTTCTCCAAGGAGAAGACCAAATGCATACATTTTTACAGGGGCAGAGGCATGTATCCTCAACCTAGTTTGTGCCTTGGACGAACACCTCTAAAATTTGTTGAGACCATCCGATTTCTTGGTTTGGTGTTTGACAGAAAATTGAACTGGCGGGCTCACATCTGCAGTCTTAAGGATAAGTGTTTACGATCACTAAATATTTTAAGATTTTTAACTAATTCAAATTGGGGCACAGACCGCACATCAATGCTTCTCCTTTACAGAGCATTAATACGGTCTAAACTTGATTACGGGTCCATTATCTACGCCTCAGGGAGAGTTTCATACCTACGACCACTCTTGACCGTTCATAATTTAGGACTCCATCTGGCTACTGGAGCATTCAGAACCAGTCCGGTACAAAGTATTTATTGTGAAGCAAGTGAACCTCCTTTGGAGACACGCCGAAAGATTTTAACCTTTAATTATGCAGCGAAAGTTTTGTCTTGGAGGACACATCCTTGTTTTGATATTATTTTTAGTCCGTGTTTTATGGATGTTTTTAATCGTCGACCCAGAGTAACTTTACCATTAGGGGTGCGCTTTCACAATTTTATTAATGAGACTGGTTTTACTCTACCGGATATGTATCCTAGTGGTTTTATAAAAATGCCACCATGGCAGGTTCCACAACCCAAGGTTTTATTTAATATGACAAGGTACTCTAAGGCCGACACTAACCCTTCTGTTTTTATTAATATCCTGAACGAAATGCTTGCATCAAAACCGGGCATTATCCCCATCTATACAGACGGCTCTAAGACGAAGGAGGCCTGCGGATGTGCTGCTACATCTACTGCTCTGGAAACCAGAAAGGTGAAGCTGCACCCGAGGTGTAGCATATTCACAGCGGAGCTTATTGCATTAAAAACTGCCTTGGAGATGATCAAGTCAAGAAACATATCATATTTGATATGTTCTGACTCAAGAAGCGCTCTTCAATCTCTAGCGCTTTTCTCTTCTCTGCACCCAGTAGTTCAAGATATTCACTCTACCCTCGCCTCCATTGTATCCAGAGGTAATACAGTGACATTCGTATGGGTTCCTGGACACACCGGGATTCCAGGGAATGAGAAAGCAGATGCAGTTGCAAAGGATGCCTTGGCGAAGCCAAAAGTTGACTTGGAACTCATCCCTTCCCAAGATGCAAAGCATATTTTTAAGACCATAGCAATCAAAGAATGGGCTACATCTTGGGAAGGTCTGGTCGGAAACAAACTGCGGGAAATCAAGACCAACATTACGCCTTGGAAGTCTTCTGTGAGGAACAATAGACGGGAGGAAGTCATTTTGACATGGCTAAGGATAGGCCACTGTGCCTTGACCCACTCTTATTTATTTACCACAGAGAAAATTCCGCCCAGGTGCGAAGAATGTGACTCCCTTTTATCTGTAAGGCACCTCCTCACCGAATGCACAAAGCACAATGCCATCAGACGCAGGCTTGACATGGCAGCAGACTTAGGAACTATACTTTCGGACAACTATATTAATGTGCAGACCGTTTTAGAGTTCTTAAGAGAGGCAAATCTGCTCCATCTAATTTAATTTTCATAAATGACTCCAGACGTCCTGCTTTTAGTCTAATTTTATACAATTTTAATATTTTTACGTTTATTTACTTTTATAGTTATTTTGATGTTTATTTTTGTACTTGAATATTTATTTATTTATACATTTATACATATTATTTAAGTAAGAAAGGTGCAAAATAACCTCTGCTGTCGATGCACCTCTAAAAACACACTACTACTCCTACCAATTACATACCTTTACCGTAACATATATATTGCTAAACAGATGATGGCATTTCAGTAATTTTTGTCATCATGCTTCCAAATTTCAAGTCCTGTAAATTCCTAGCTTATTTGAAAGAATCCACATAATAATATACTGCAAAATAGATGAAAAAATTAACTGTTAATCAAACCCTTTTAATATGAATACTTAACAATATAAACACTTTACTAAAATCAATACAATAAAAATATTTGGATAAATCAACATTTATAATTCAATAAAAGGCAAACATTGAACATAATATCAAATAATTGTGATGTGTGGTAGCCATATGAAAATTTTCCACTATTTGTTTGTAGGCATTACACTACAAGTATGTCATGTGCCCAATTTTTTGTCACAATATTTCAAGAAAAAGTTAGTAAATTATTTGAACAAATATGTTATTATTATGAAAATAATAACTTAGTTTATAATATGCTAAAAAAATCCAATATGACTGCTGAAAAGCAAATATGCATGAAAAACTTAGGGAAGAATGCACATCTGATAACCAAGCATTATGTTCAACAACTGCCAGATGAACTTCTCCACACAGGCAGTCCTCAGTTATCCGACACAATGAATTCCTCAATTTGGCATTGGATAACGAACCATTGGATAACAAAACCAATTTTCCCAAACAAGTAAGGTTAATAATGGAGGTTAGGTTCATTACCAAATCAAATATCCTCTTTCCACAAAAATAACACAGAAAACAAATAAAAATCATATCATATCTTAAATAAGTCTACAATAACTATTAAATAACAAAAACTGATAACAGTACAGGAAGTCCCCAACTTACGAACAATCTGTAGGTACTTGCAAATGAAGGATCTGTGAAATTTAAATGCCCGTCTAAGGATCTTTTGTGAAGATTTTTAAAATTTAAATTAAAAAATGTGGGTTTCTTTTGGGATTTCCTTATAATTTGCTGTGTAATCATGGTAGTTATGATAAACAAAAGCTATTTTTGCATATGTATATTGTATATATTATACACAATCAATTAAAGTTGTTAATAAAAATAATATAATATAATAGTAGACACCTCCACTCAAAGATTCATACCGAAACAAATGGCTGAGGCCTTTAAGATGGTCGTAGGTAGCTTGAAACTGTTTGAGGAGCAAGCAACAGATTGTGAAGGATTACCTTCAGTATCCAGAGCTGTCTCAAATCTTCTTACATGTTACAAGGAAATACATCATGCAAAAAAGAAATTAAAATTATTTAAAGAAGAGTCCTCCAAATGAGCCAGTTCCATCAAGTTCTACAGCAGTTATGATTTCCCATAAGCCTTTTCCATCACCAGAAAAATTTCTTTCTACTTCCTCGACTCCATCTATTTAAAGCTACTTCTCCTCAAGAAACACCACTTCCAATAAGCCACTCAGTACCAGCATCCAAGGCAATTAAAAACTATTTTCTATTCACATTGATTGTTTTCATGTTTTGCTTAATGAATGGTATGTATTACAAAATTTTTGTTTTCTACAGCCATTCACCGTAAAGATACATCATTTCAACTTAATTAAGTGTAAAATAAGCTTTCGTTGTTTTGGTTGGGAACCTAACCACCAATTATACCATTGTGATTATGGGAGATTGTGTTCCGAGTTCCAAACAAAATACTTACCAACGAACTTTTTGAAAATAACCTGTCCTAACTTGTGGACTTCCTGTACATAGAAATCAACCCAACTAAAAATAAAAAATTGGAATTTAAAAATCAAAATAAAGAAATTGCGTAGATTCAGAAATTGAAATTAGTTTTAGAGGACTCAAAAAAGAGATTGAAGAATAACCCTTCTGAATAATGTCGATACTTATAATTAATGGGAAATTGTTATGTCCAGGAAAGACATTTTTTTCCATGAGAAAGGTGTTCAAATACGCACTATTCACTAACTGCAAAAAAAACATGCCTTTAAGCTTGGAAAAAGGTTGAATTGGCACAAAATTCAAAGGAAAGTTTCCTGGGAATCGAGAATAAGAAATATTAAGGAAATTCCCAGGAACGGGAGTTCCTGGTTCCAAAACCTTAGCCGTTTAAAGAAGTCCAATGACAGCTTGAAGGGTCGAGTGAGGAGAAGGGGGCATTGTTGCCAGATCATAGAGTGGCCACGTGAAGACAAAGGGCAATGCAAGGGCTTCCGCGATTTCTATGATTAGCAGAGTTTTACCTTCCAAAACCTCATCCCCTAAAAACATGAGAGGACGAGTTAAAGCCTAACTCAAAACTTGATATTATTGCTGCTTCAAAGAACCAATAAGCATGCATTATTAATATTTAGTTCCACATTACCAAAAAATAATAAACAACGCATATAAATGAATTTTAGTATACATTTATTCTTTCAAATAATATTATCAGAATAAACATTTTAAAAATTATGAATCATTCCAGAGGATATATTCCTTCTAGCCCTCTTGAAGCGGAGGATTCTTCTAATGATCTGAAATGCATAATAATAAGTTATTAAACAAACGTAACATTAAATTTAGTAAATTTTAAAAAGCTACTTTCAAAACTTCATACCTTTTAATCAGAAGGGATACATCTGAATCGTCTGACAAGCCGGATTTATCGTCCGTGTTTCCCATGTCTGAGCTGCTGCTGTTCAGATCTATGATCAATTTCTCCACATGGGTTTCCACTATGCCATCGATTTTAATTGCCTCGTCAATGATGGACAAAACTTTACGGACGACACTTTTCCAATTAATTAGAATAGAATAGAATACATTTATTAAAACCTGGGACAACTAGTCCCCTAGGCATCTGGTGAGATGCATACATAAGGATAACATAAACAGTCAAAATAACTACAAAATACTACATGTACATTAAAAAGAATATAGCCTTCAGACATCACAGCTGGATAATATAAACAAATTATATATAAAAATTTACATATCTGGAACCAAGACAAAAAAGTACATAGACTTCAGAGTTGCTTATAATACACGTATTCATATACATCTTACATGTATGTACATTATATTATCAGGATTCAACAAAAAAAAATAACTTAGCCTTCAAACTTTACAGTTGCTAATAATGCACTATGGTTGGTGAATTGCAACTAAGTGGATGATACAACAAACTAAAAATATGGATGTACATTAAATTATCTAGATTCGACAAAAAACCTAACCATCTGACTTTTCAGTTGCTTATAATGCCATATAGTTGATGAAATGCATACTTATGGATAATATGATAAAACAAAGAAAAATATGTATATATTAAGTTATCTGGGTGCAACAAAAAACAGCCTTATAACTTTACAGTTGTTATAATGCACTATAGCTGGTGAAATGCACACTTATGGATGATATGACACACAAAAAATACATTAGATTATCAGGATTTTTTACTGCGATTGAGCATACAAAAAATCGAAAAATTTGGACCGAAATGAAAACATGGTCTGTGAACGGCGGATATTAGATGGGATGGAGTTTCGTAGTTTGACTGCGGAAACTGAAAAGGAGTTCAGTTCAGTTCATGAAAATATTTGTGTTTTACTCTTTTATTTCATTTTTATATTTTTCGGCCCAATACATTTTTTGTATTTTTCTTATGTCCATTTTCTCACTGTGAAGCTCTTCTTCCTTTTCTTTCTGCCTTCTGTGCTTCCATTTTTTCTTGATATAATTTCATCATGGCCTCTTCATAAGGAGACATCTCCTTGCTCCTTTTCTTTCCTTGTTTCTGCTGGAAAGGTCAAGAAAATAAACTTAATAATTTACAACAATTACTGCAGTCATCATCAGCACTCATGTTTATTAGGGGTGGAAGGAGTATTTGATGTTGACGGTTGTTAAGGGAAGTGGAAGGTGTGTAATAAGTGGTTAACTGAAATAAGGGAGAATGGGAGATAGAACCATGTTCATTATTTATGATGTTTTTCTGTATATAAATGCTTTCGTAGACATCTAGTTTATTTCTCTTGCATTCGATTCTTTATATATTACCTTTTATTGGAGCACTGTGAGGGATGAGGAGGGGTGTGAACAGTTTCTCTCTCCTGCTCTACATTAAATAAAACGGATATTATTTTCTTTCTCCTCCTCGAAGCAAACCACACATACCTGATCATATCACAAAATACTGGCACCCTTAATTTGTGATAAATCAACGAATGTATTTTAATTGCATTCTCATGTGATGATATTTCATGTTCAGTTCAATTGAAAATGATCAATTCTGCATCCGCTTAATGAATTTTTTAATCTGCCTGTAAAAGTAAACATCACAAGGTTGACAGAGTGGAGTGCATTTTGGCAGAATAATTTTAACTATGCACGTTGATTCATCATTATCGACAACAAAGACTTCATCGTACATTGCAGGGTTAGTCTGACCTCCCCAAGAATTAACAAGAAAAAGAAACTGCCTATTTTTGACGCACGGAAGAAGAGTATTCTGTAAGAAGAATTTATAAAGCTTTGATGTTAGCTTGCCAGATTTCGAACATGATGCAATTACATTTTCTAACTCACTCATCAAATGATAAACTTTCTTTTGGACCACAGGACCGAATTTATCTCCTGATTCTTGAAGGCACAAAAGAACCCATAGAAGCAATTTCCCAGACATAGTTCAGGCATATTGGGCAGTATATGAATGAGAAATTTTGTTTAAACTTTTTTTGAACAAAAACGCTATTTACTCCTTGATGAGTGAGAGACCTGTCGATTGTAGACTGATATTGACATCCTGTCTGGTCGGTATTAATAATGTAATCGGGATCGAATTTCAGGATGACTGCCTTGACTTGTCTACGAAAATTTTCAGCTGCTTCCAACGTCTCTTCCATTGTCACCGCATCCTTTTCACTGATGTACCGAGTTATTTTTTGCTGCCAGATCCGATTATTTCTCTTGAATTTTTCAACCCACCTATTAACATGAAAATTTTTTAATTATATTATGTTATAAATGAAGTTTCAGTAAATTGTTATATAATTTAATCTACATTCCTTATTTACTATGTAAATATGAGTCACTTGCAGTGAAGCAAAAATTTGTCAAGTGGAATTGATATGCCGCAGCCATGGCCCATTGCTTCAATATTCTTGTTATGACTTGTTGAAAGTTGGCTCTAGCTTCAACAAATCTGTCCATCGACCACATATTAATTGCAGCATATCTGTCTTGTTAGGATCCACCTGATATGATGTCCTGCTCCCACCGCTTTAGCGTCTGCTTATTTGTTAAAAATGAACACCCTTTCTTCTGCAAAGTATCCAAACTCCACTTCGACTGTAAAAAGGCTAATGAAACTACTCTCTTCTTATGTTCCAATGGAATAAAACCATAATCGGATCTGCTCATCTTTTTTTCCGGTTCTGACAGCTCATCATCCTTATCTTCCAACATATCGGCATCGTCGTCTCCATCATTGCAATGCCCCATGCATTCTTCCAAGTCACCATCCACCTCAGGTTCTTCATGTAAAATGAGTTCTTCATGTAAAATGAGTTCTTCATCCTCAATAATCTGCATTTCTCCATGCATATCCCATATACGCTTAAACATCTCTGCTCCAATTGCCAATGAACGTTTCAAGATCAGAGAAGAGGAATCTTCACATATCACATTACTGTTCACTAGCAGAATTTAGCAATGTTTAAATGTGTTAAACATTTCCACTTTTTGCTCTTCTTTGATGAGTGACTGATCAAGGATCATAGAATACGACATGCTTGAAGAGCAAATATTGTCAATCTTTCATAAAGAAAATATTTTTTTTCTGTAACACAGAACTTCTTTCCACTATGTTTTCGTTAAATTAAGGCTGTCTCTGCGAGTAGTTATGGAGGACTGACGTGTAACTGACCATGGCCACGACCTTTGTCGATCAGGTGGTACAACAACAAGAACATTCGAGGATGAAATGATTTCAAAACAAATATATGAATCATGCACAATCCTCACTACAGGGTATCTCGTTTATCATTATACTCGTTCTCACAGATGACAAAACAAACTTACCACAGATCTGTAGTATGTCTGGTTTAACCATAAATTATAATACCTTTATTAGTTAGTAAATTTAATTATCCATCAAAAAGACATTCAACAACTTCTAATTGTAAAACCAAAACCACACAAAACGTTAAAGCAAAAGTTTAAATCCAAATTCAAAAAAGTACAGTATTCGGGATTGAAATAGAGACTTCAGCAACTGCAGGTTAGTAAATCTACAGTCAATGTTCTATGAAACATTAGTTTCATGTAAAAACAGTGTTGAATATGTGTAATAAACGGACCTTGAACAGTTATCATCATGTAATTTTTGATGGTGATGCAAATAATTTTTTTTTAACTTCGTGAGAAAATTTTTTTGCTTTGCATAATTAGTAAAAATGTAATTATAAATCAAATAAACTTCCTGCAAATTGTAAAACCCAAAAAAATCGAAAACTTATGAAAGAATACGAATATAAAAAATTTTTAAAAAATACCAGTGCTGGGATCAAACTGCAATCCCACGCTTTTGTACCCAAGGGTTTAGCCACCTAGGCCACCTTTGCTGTCATAGTAAGGTATAGATTGGAATGCTAGATCGCTCGCCAGATTTGATCGCGAATATCTCGCGAATGCTTGAGAGGTGCATCGTCTTGCTTTGGCATTTTTCATCTCTAATGAGGTACTACATGCTCACCATGTTTCAACCAAATTGGCGACTAACATGTCGTAAGGTCCCCTTGTATGTTAAACAAAATGGGGGCTGCTGCTCTTCGTTTCTTTTTCCTGATGTAAATTCAATAAATCATACTTAATACAATTTGCTCAAATTAGTTCAATTATACAAGCAAATTTAATAACGTGATAATAAAAACTACCAGGATTGTGAGCTTACCAGTGTTAAGAAATCAAGTTCTCTCTCTTAGCACTTCCAATTACATTGAAATTCATTTTTCACCAAATATATTCTAAAGTTCATTCTTAAATCTTAAGCTTACCAATATTTCAAGTTCAGCATCGTCATCAAACATACTGTTATCCTTCACGAATTGATCCGGAATCAAATTATGGATTATGCAATTCACCTCTGTTGGGGGAGTAATTACACTTCCAGAAGGAACTGCTCCGCCTCCACCAGTCCCTCTCTAATATTTATTTAACTGCAAAAATGACACATCTAACTGAATAACCATAAATCTTTATACATTCATCATTACTTAATAACTTCAACTTGAAAGACTCTTACCATGGTGATTGAGTCTCCGGAGGATAATTTCATCTTCCGCCATTGCTCCTTTACCCTCTGCAAGCTTCTTTCTCCACCATGCTCGGCTTCAAAAAGAGTCTTCACCTCCATCCATATTTTTTGCTTCTTCAGCAGCATCCATTGCAACTTTTGTTTTCAATTATGGATATCCTATCCCCTACTAATGCCAACATTGAATCTCTCTCTCCCTGCGACCAAATTAAGAGATCTAGCCCTTTTCCTTCCATCACAAAAATAACTTTAAACCTTTAAACCCACTAAATAACGATGCAATAAAATAATAAATCAATTAAAAATAATAAAAATGAATAATTACAACCCATTTAACAAAAACTCAATTAACAACAACACAATTAAATCCAATAAATAATGACGCAATGCAAAGAATACCTACACCAATAAATCCTCAATTAAAATAGCTACAATAATGTAACCTATATGAAAATTAATATACATCTAGAAATATAAGGAAAATAGTAAATAATATGACCTAACTTAAACAACTAATCCACAAGAAACTACACGAACAAACCTATAAAAATAACTAGAACAATGATACCTATATGAAAATGAAATAAAACACAATAAATCCACAAACACAAGCAAGATATTAAATAATACGACCTAACTTAAATTGATAATACAGAAAACTAAACTAGCACTAATCTAAATGATTTAAAGAAAACAATTATCCACACTGAAAAAACAGAACTGCAATTGAACCACGCTACCAGAGCAATGAATTAAGCGTGCCCTGCATGTGCATGCAAAGTAAGAGCAATCCCAACATTGCCAAGTGTTGCATGACACCCTGACTATTGTAGTATTACAGTAAGTTAGTTACCATTAGTCAACCTTAGTAAGTCACTCCTTTCGGACTATGAATACCACTTTTTAGTAACCCTTATTTATCTGCTTACTAGGTTAACAGTAAGTAAGCTTTAGTTGCATGTGAATACAAAAATCTATGAATACGGCCAGAGGAGATTATTTATTTATTATATATTTACAATGCAATTGGGCACCTGGCCCGGTGGCAAAGTTACAAAAGTTTAACCTATGAACATATTAAAATTATATTTACAATTCACATCCTAGTTACAATATTCTCTCCAAGAATCTTTCATATCAGGAGCTTAGAGTTTTCGAGGTTCTTGGCAGGCCTTCACAGCTACCGTAGCGGTCACGGGGCCCTCGAAGTCCCCACTGTACCTCACCCTACCAAGCAATCCATCTACTTCCTCGTTAATAATTTGTCTTAAAATATGGTTACATAGTAATACTAAAAGTAATGAATATCGTTTACATTAATATTTTTAACTCTAGATTTAAAAGTTTTAACATTTCTGGAGAAGGGTTGGAAGAGTTCCTCAGGTAACGTATTCCATTCCCACACCCCACGATTTATAAATGAATACTTAGATACATTACTTTTCTGCCTTCTTAGTTTTATTTTATACTTGTGATCATTTTTCCCCACAAACTCAGGTTTACTTAGTTGCCTATTCATGTCTACCCAGCCATTATTATTTACGTACGCATTGTACATTCCTCCTAGCCTGTTAACACGCCTTCTCTCACTTAGCGTTTCCCAGCCTAACTCTTTAATCATTTCTGTTACGCTATCCACCTTCCCAAATCTCCCTAACACATACCGCGCTGCCTTCCTCTGAACCTTTTCTATCTTATCTGTGAGCCCTTTCCTATATGGATCCCAAACAGGCGTTGCGTACTCTAACGTTGGCCTAACAATGGAAGTGTAAGCTAATTCCCTTGCCGTCTTTGAGCACCCTCTAAGGTTTCTCATTACAAAATGTAAATTTTTGTACGCTTTATGAACTATATTATCAACATGCAATCCCCAATCTAAGTCTTTTGTCATAAGGACTCCTAAATACCTGCAATGATTCGACTTTGGTACCTGTTTCCCATTTATCTTGTAATCATAATTACTACTAACTCTCTTATTCGTAAATTTAATACATTTGCTTTTGTTCACATTTATATTCATCTTATTTAATTTTATCCAACCTGCCACCTTATCCAAATCTTCCTGAAGAACTAAGCGATCATTTTCATCCGAAGTCTTCCTATAGATGACGCAGTCATCCGCAAACTACCTAATATCTGACTTTATTAAAACCGAGAGATCATTTACGTAGATCAGGAACAATAAAGGTCCAATAACACTCCCTTGTGGAACACCAGAGGTCACATTTACTTCTTTTGAAAATTTCTCACCTATTCTGACCTTTTGCCTTCTACTCTCAAGAAAATCATTTACCCAGTAAGCTACTCTCCAATCGATATTCATGTCCCATAACTTTCTAATTAAGCTATCATGAGGAACTGTGTCAAATGCTTTTGAAAAATCTATTACCACTGCGTCAACTTCCTCTCCTTCGTCTATGGCTTCAGCTATGTCTTGGCACAATGCAAGGAGCTGTGTTTCACACGAGAAACCACTCCTGAACCCATGTTGGTTTTTAAAAAGCCAATTATTCGCTTCCCAAAACTCGCTTATATAATCAACTATGATTCTTTCCATGACCTTACACACGACCAAAGTTAAACTAATTGATCTATAATTTTCTACATCTGTTTTATTTCCGCCTTTATGAATAGGCACTACCGTTGCCAATTTCCAGTCGTCTGGTACTTGGGAGTTTTGGAGTGATATATTAAATAATACTCTGATATATGGAATTATTTCTTCTAAACCAAATTTTAATATTTCACTTGATATATTATCTGGCCCTCTTGATTTATTGTTTCCGATCTTCAAAATTTTCTTCATTATGTCCCTATCTCTTATCAGATTGACTTCACAGATACAATCCTTCCATATTTCTGATCTCTCAAGTGGAGATCTTTAGGAATCAAGTATTTACTTTCTTCCCCAAAAACCCTAGCGAACCAGTTACTGAATTCGTTTGCAATCCTTTCGTCATCTAAGATTATCTCCCCATTATTCCTCTTGATCGTTCTAATTTTCTCCGAGCTATCCTTACGACTTCTGATATATTTAAAAAATTTATTATTATTTTTAGTGCTAAGCATATTAAGGAGATAACTTTCTTGAGCTCTTCTTTTTTCCCTCGTTAGTAATTTCTTATAATTAATTCCATATTCTTCCCCTTTATTCTTATCTTTATGTGCTTTTCTAACTTTCTTTTTCAATACTCTCACATTTTTATTATAATACTCGGGATCAGACTTTAAAGTTAGTACTCTTTTGGGAACAAATTTTTGCATTCCTTCAAATACTATAGTCTTAAAATTTTCCCATATTTCCTGCACCGTTTTACCTTTCCCAGCCCAACTCGAAAAGTTTTCACGTAAGTGATTCAAAAAACCCTCTCTATTGCCTTTTTTATATTGCCAGATAATAGTTTTTGGTACTATATCATGGGTTTTATAAAAACCCCATTCTAATTCTAAACATACTGATTTATGATCGCTTATTCCTGGCATTGTTTCTACACTTAAAAACAGCTCATTAGGTCTTAACATGAAAACATCCAACAAATTACCTTCCCTAGTAGACTCTTCTACTACCTGCGAGAAACCCTCTTCTTGGGTCAGATTGTTTATCAGTTCCTGTGCCCTCCCACCTCCTGCAGTTCTACCTCCCCACTTAACTTTTGGAAGATTTAGGTCACCCGCAATTAAGCAATTTGAACGACCAGGATTTTCTAAAAACAACTCGTTCAAGGTCTCTAACAGGTACATATTGCACCCTGGACTCCTATAGGCTGCAATGATATCTAAAATTTTACAGCCCCTCGGGCCACTCAACCGTACACACATCATTTCACAATCCTTCCTAACCCATTCAAGAGCACTCGGTAAACCTTCCTTTACGCAAATGAAAATCCCACCACCCCTAGAATCGCGATCTCTTCTGTACGTCGTAAAATCTTTCAGGAATATTTCATTTGTCTTTATATCGGTTTTTAACCATGATGCAGTCCCAATTATTACATCCGGTTTGTATGCATCCAATAATGTTGAGAACTCATTTATCTTATTTAGCAAACTACGACAGTTGACCTGAAGAATTCTTATGCCCTTACCCGAGTCAATTATTTGCTGCCTTCTTAGCGGCACCACTAATTCCGCCTCACGTCTTCCCACAAACCACGTAGTTTCACCTCTGGGAGCGTCAATGACAGTTCTCACCTTCCCACATGCAATATCACCTCCAGTAACCTCTTCTAGTTTCCCTGTCCCTTAAATTTATTAATGACATCACTAAAAAGTTTTCCCATTTTAAACGATCCATTCCTATTCAAATGCAATCCATCTCTTGCCAAGTCACTCTCTTTGACCCAGCAATTTGGATCCACAAAGCAAACACCTTGCTTACTGCAAACCCAGTCTATCCCCTCATTGATATAATCAACCCTTCTGTTGGAAATATCCCTTCTTCGCACAATTCCACTAATTATCACCTTCGCATTTTTAAAATTTTTCTTCGCCGCAGTGCACAGGTCCCAAATCTGCCCCACAACGTGATCATCACTCCTCGCCCATTTAATATCATTAGTTCCAACATGCAATAACACCACGTTTTCCTTCCTATCATCTCCCATTGCACGAATTTTGTTTTCCAGTTGTTAAGCTTTTATCCCTGGAAAACAATCCACCCTTGTTCCTTCTTTTCTACAATGCTCCCCACTAAATCTGACCATTGAGTCACCCATTATCCTAACTACAGGCTCTTTTTCCTCACGCCCCTTTTTTACAGCCTTTGCCCATTCACGTCCTTCAATTAATTGGGACTTGAGATCTTCATTTTCGTGAGTTAGCCCTTTAATATTAGAATTCGCCAACTCGAGCTCGTTCTGCAGTCTAACAAGCTCGTTCTGCAGGCCTGCAATAATTTCCTTTTCCGTTAACTTCTTTTCATCTCCACACCCGCTGCATATCCAGCCATCTTCTACGCACTCCTCTATCTTGCTTTTGGAGCATTTAAAATGGTACCAGCAGCCGCAATCACCACACTGGATTCCATTCTTTAATTTCCTTCGACACACCTTACACTTCACCATTACAACCCCCACTCTGTTTTCCTGCCCAACCATGCCCTTAACTTTTACTTTTCGGAGCAGAGACAAACACGCCCTCTCACCTCGGCTGCCTCTGGATGGTCCCAAAAAGCGTTCTTCTCAAGGTTGGGATAAAGGTTATCCTTGATGTAGGCAGGTAAATACTCCATCTTCTTGATAGTAAGCCAGAAATTTCTAGGTCTGTCGACAGTGGTGTGATTTATTTTTATATGGAACCACATTGGAGCACAAACCTTCATCACAAATTCAGCGATAATGCAAAGAACTTCTGATGGGTTTTCTACTGACACATACTTGCGGAGGATACGGCATGCCATCGTCAACCAGCAAGCATGGTTAACGGGTCCAGGAAGCATTGCAGCCAGATCTGGAGGACAGATTCCCTTAGCAACAGCGCCACATATCTTCTTCAAATAATTCTGGTCAGCACTGAGTTTTGTGGTGTCAACTTCAGGTAGGTCTGAGTCAATAGCTTTAAACTGTACTATGTAGTGCATTTCACAAGTGTGAAGCTGCTTCACAAGTTCTCCGACAAAACTATTTGGTCCGGAAGTCTTCCCATCTAAAAATTCAACAAGATGTCGCAAAGATAACTCATAAGAGTGCAGCTGGCAGATTGTACTGGACGACGGAAGTATTCCTCGAGGCAGTGTACCACTCCCTTGTGTTTGCCGGTGTACCTTGGTTCGCCGTCTGAACGTACACAGGTGAGGGCACATAGGGGAACGTCATGGTTACATAGGAAGTGCCAGATAGCCCTTGCAATTCCCTCAGCATCACCAGTCTTTGGTGGATGGCCTGTAAGTCTTCATAGTCCAAAGTCCCGAATACTGTTTTCAACAGTGTTCCTCTGGTGTTAATCCAGCCTCTCCTTTGTCTCCATTTCTCTAATAAGTCAATTAACATCCCCAATTCTCCTTTCACCCCTTCATATTTGGTGTGCATGCATTTCGACGTCACCACGTAATTTTCTCCTTGACCCCGGTCAGTAAGTTGATCAAAAATTCTGTTCTCGCCATCGAAAGCATCTCTGAGTTTTTTATACTCCCGAGCCATCGCTAATAAATCAAAATTAATAACAATCATCCACTTATGCTCTGAAAGCATCACATTCGACTGTCTTTCGAAAACAATACCATTACTTAGTCTTGTCACCTGTGGCTGAGCATCCAACACAACAAACGTAGTAGTAGTAGCAATTCTTCATTTATACTGGTGCACCGACATCAAGGGTCATTTTGCACCTTAGTCAAAGGGTTAATATTTACAATTTAATAGATATATATATACAGTGGAAACCGCTTAACACGAAATGTGGGGGACCAGCTGAAACATTTCGTCTTAACCGAATTTCGTGCTAAACAAATTTCATGATAACCTTTTTTGAGACTGATTTGTGATATTGATATAAGCTTCTAAATAAATCCTGACATAACAAATATGCGATGGAAACAGCACAGTAATTAGTTATAATAATGAAAACCTTATAATTTATTCATTACATATATACATAAAAACTTATTTTATTTCAATAATTTCATAAAAACAATGAACAAATATTTAGCATCAAGGTCGCTAAAGTAGTTCAATTGTCTACTTCTTAACAAAAAATTCTGTAATTTTTTCTGCCTAGCATTCATAATAATCTTTTTTTCCACAAATTGTTCCAAATCATCAACCGTCTCATACAAACTGTCCCCATCTGTTTGATTTTCTAAAAACCGATGAACACTTTTTAGCATTCCACGGATATCCGCAGCACTTGGCACTGACAACATTCCGTCGTCACAGTCATCTCCACTTTCACTACTATTTTCATTTTCTTTTGTTTTACTTGATTTAACAATGTCCACAATGTCACTGTCTGTTAAAAGTGGTGTAGTGGCAATATGGTCATCCACTGCTATATAATCATTCAGCGTGATTTCAGTTGTCAATCTCATTACAGACGACATGCAACCGAAGATATCGCACAATTCACTTTCAGTAGATGTATTTACCCTAATTTTCATAGTCGATTCAGTTTCATTCTGTCCAGAAAACCTATCTGCTGATGGCGAAGAGGAAAATCCAGAGTGGCGAAAACAATTTTCGATTGTTTTCACTGTAACTGACCTCCAAGCGGCATACAACAAATGCAAGGAATCCAAAAGAGTCACGGGCTTAATTTCCTCATTTGATTCAATACTAGATAAATATTTCAGGAGTAATAACTTCCGATAGTGGCATTTTAGATTTCTTATAATACTCTGGTCACATGGCTGCAATACTCTTGTTGTATTAGGCGGCAGAAAGATCAGTTTAATTGATTTCAGCTTTTCCACTTCTGGATGAGCAGGGCTGTTGTCGATAATTAAAGCTATTTTGCGCTTCTGGCATGAAAAGCGCTTGTCCAATGCCCTAACCCAGTCTGTAAAAATGTTTCCCGTCATCCAAGCTTTTTTATTTGCGGTGTATTCCAGGGGAAGCTTCTTTACATTCTTGAAGCAGCGAGGATTTAGAAATTTACCCACAACAAACATCGGAATTTTTTCAGAACCATCTGAATTGCAAGCCACCATTACCGTAATGCGCTCTTTAGATTTTTTTTTCTACCAGAGCACTGCTCATTTTTAAAAGCTAAAGTTTTTTTCTGGGAGGCAGCGAAAAAAACATTCCGGTTTCGTCGGAATTAAAAATGTCCTTAGGCACAAAGTCTGTTAATAATTTAGGCAAGGTAGAAGTTACCCACCCCCCCTGTGGGTAGGGGGATTGAGAATACTCCCGCAGCCCCTCTGCTGGTCGTAAGAGGCGACCAATGGGTGAGGAGACAACCTCGTGAAAAAACCAATTTTTCGCTTTTGGTAGCATCCAGACAGTATGTGGATCTGCTGTCTGAGTCCAGCCACATCATCTGGCTATTGATCCACCCGCATGTTTGCCGTGCGTGGAGACCTGTAAGGGGGAGAAGAGGTACCTGGTGGTTGAGCTTCCTGGATCCTGTCTGGGTGTCGGATGCCCAAGAGAGGTACAGGGAGCAACACACCACTTTGGCCTCTAATTCACTGTAAACGGGAGTCGGGTACTAGCCACACCCGATTAATCAGCTTGCCGTCACGTTTTGACGTTTCGGTTGGCGAGTGCCAAGGCAGTGGGGGTCTGTGTAGGGGGGTCAAAAGTGTATGGGTTTTGAGACCCCATGCACTGGAGATCTGACCTGAAGCAGACAAACATGTCAGAGGTGCTATATCTTTCTGGTTAGCCCTGGCATCCACATCAGTTTGTGGTGCGGCATCCCATTTGTGGCTCCGTGGTAGGTGGGGAGACCAGAAGATGAATACAAATTATTTTGGATGGCAGGAAAACTTTCTCCACCACCAAAAAGATCCCGTCCGGACTCGGATGGGGGAGACAATGTTATGAAATGTATCAAGTACTTGGTCATGAAGCGTTCAACCAAAGGTGAGAACTTTACCAAAGTGTCTCCCTTCTTTATATATAAGTCCTTGTCGATACAGGTGCCTGGATCTTTAGAATCCGTTAAAAAACTTAGGGATGGTACTCTTCTTATTACCACCATGAACGAGACCCAAAGCAGGAAAATTTTAAACATCTCAATGCTGGGAGACATGCCGGTAACTGTTGAGACCCATAAAACCCTCAACACCTGTCAAGGGGTCATATCCAACTATGACCTTCTATATGTAGAAATCGAGGAGTGTAAGCGGGAGATGGCCTCTCAGGGGGTCATTGACTGCAGGAGATTGACGACTAAGAGAAACGGTGAGGTAGTCAATACTACCTCTATGGTCCTCACGTTCTCCCTCGAGAAGCTACCAGAGAAGGTCATGATTGGTTATGAGGCATGTGCAGTTCGGCCATATATTCCAAACCCTATGCACTGTTTCCAATGCCAAAAGTTTGGGCACACTGCTCTACGTTGCAAGGGCAAAGCAGTCTGCCCCCGATGTAATCAGGATAAGCACGATGGAGCAGAATGTGCAGCGACCGTGTCATGTGCGAACTGCGAAGGTCCTCATCCGGCATTCTCTCGGGACTGCCCAAAATTAAAGGACGAAAAAAAGGTTATGGAGAGACGCTTGAGAAACTGTCTTACTTTGAGGCACGGAAAAAATTCAGAACGCTTGTTGCTCCAGTTTTCTCAAGGTCTTTTGCATCCTTGGCAGCTACCCCTATCAAGAAGAGTACCATCGCTACCCAAACAGATGAGGTAGCACCCATACAAAAAGTGGGAATTAAGGAAAAGGAAGGAAAGGAAACAAAAGAAATTATAATAAAAAAAAACAAAAGCATCCAAAAACAAAAGTTCCCCAGAAAATCCTCCTTCCTCTCGGCGAGAGGAAGCACTGCCATGCAGCACTCCCTGTGCTGAACAAGCATCAGGTGAGGAAGGCATGGAAGAAGAACAAATGGATGAGGACCAATTACAGGCCTTCGTCCTTAATAGACACAATAGGGGAAAGACGAAGCTTAAGTGCTAAGCTTCATCACAATTTTATATATTTTGTAATTTATGCAAATATTCTATCATCTAGTCAGACGTTGCTAACATCAATTATATTGAGGGTTTTGAACTTTAATTCCACATTTTAATGCCCCTATTCATACAGTGGAACTGCAATGGTTTTTATACACACAGAGAGGAGCTGGCGATTTTATCAAAGGATTTTAACCCTGCTTGTATTTTATTACAAGAGACCCATTTTAAAGAAACAGACAAGGTTAAATTAAAAGGTTTTAATGTTCTTCGTGTTGACGACCTTAGTGGAAACAGAGCCCAAGGGGGGGTCGCCGTGGCCATCAGGGAGACCCTTTACACCTCCCAGGTGGACCTTAGGATGCCCTTCCAAGCCGTAGCTGTTACTGTAGCAGCTCCAGAGGTAATTACGTTATGTAATGTATACCTTCTGGAATGGGCTCAGGTGAACAGGGTGAACCTTGAAGACCTGATTAATCAGCTACCATGGCCATTCATGCTGCTGGGCGACTTTAATGCACACAACACACTCTGGGGGGACACGATGGCCAACCACAATGGCAGAGGTCGTCTTTTAGAAAACCTTTTTAATGATTTTAACCTGATTTTATTGAATGACTGTGAAAAAACACATTTTAATGCTTTTAATGGGGAGTACTCCTCAATAGATTTAGTTATTTGTAGCAGCACCATTGCACCACTATTTACATTATCTGTGCATAATGATCTTTGTGGTAGTGATCACTTCCCTCTCCTAATTCAGCAGAAGGCTAACATTTCTGTTGACTCTAACCGAGCGAGAACATGGGTTACACATAGAGCCCATTGGCCGGATTTTAAATTAAATTTTAAATTCAATTTTGACAGCAGTCGAGGGGGAATACGCAATGTCGAGGTTTTTACGGCAGCTGTACTCAATGCTGCTATTACTAGCGTTCCAATGTCATCTGGGAAGACGCGCCACATTCCCGTTCCCTGGTGGAATGAGGAATGTGCGGTGGCCATTCGGAAACGCAAACGGGCATTGCGAATTTTTAATAGACACCCCACATGTACAAATCTTGCGGAATTTCGACGACTGAGGGCGAAAGCTCGCCAGGTCATCAAAGATGCGAAAAGGTTCTCTTGGATAAAGTATGTATCCTCCATTAACCACAGGACTCCAGTTGCACAGGTTTGGAATAGGGTTAATAAAATCTCGGGCAAATACCACCCTACAAGCATGCCAGGGCTAGAAATTGGAGGCCAACTTATAACATCTTCTGCTGCCATTGGTCCCCCTGCGGGTAGGGGGATTGAGAATACTCCCGCAGCCCCTCTGCTGGTCGTAAGAGGCGACCAATGAGGCGAGGAGCAGACCACGTTAAAAAACCCCCAGTTTCTGCCGAGGGCAGTGTCCAGATAGTAGGTGGGTTCACTATCTGTGCATAAAGCCACAACATCTGGCTAAGAATCCACCCGTGTGTTTGCCGTGCACGGCGGCCCGTAAGGGGGAGAAGGGGATCCTGGTGGTTGAGCTCCTTGGTTCCGGAAGAGGTCGGATGCCTTGGAAGGGCCATGGAGTAATACACCACTTAGGCCCCAGATTCACTGTAGACGGGCGGTCAGGTGCTAGCCACACCTGGCCAATCGGCTTCCGTCACGTTTCGGCGTTCCGGTGGCGAGTGCTTTGGGCTATGGAGGTCTGTGGAGGGAGGTCGAAGGTGCATGGGGTTGGAGGCCCATGTATGGTGGGTGGAGTGGGTGCTGAGACCTAACCTGAAGCAGGCAGCCTAGCTGCGGGTGCTATATCCCTTGGTTAGCCCTGGCGACCATACCGGTTTGCGGTGTGGCGTCCCAAATGTGTGGCTCCGTGGTGGGTGGGGAGACCAAGAGATGAAAATTTTTCCTTATTATGAAAGGACTACCTCCTCCCAAAAGACCCCGTCCGGAAACGGATGGGCGAGATATGGTTGTCGGCACATGCCGCAAGTATTTGATAATGAAATGTAAGAAGGAGGGAGAGAACCTCACCAAGGTATCTCCCTTCTTAATTCATAAAGTTTTGACCAATGCTGTTCCTGGGTCTATTAATGTTAAAAAGTTGCGTGACGGTACTCTGCTGATAGAAACATCTGAAGAGAAGCAGAGCCAGAAGTTGCTGTCGATGACGAAGCTTCACGACATAGAAATCACCGTTGAGCCCCTTAACACGTGCCGAGGCATAATTTCTTGTTATGACCTCTTATACGTTGAAGTCGACGAGATAACGAAGGAGATGGCTTCGCAAGGGGTCATCTCCTGTCGTAGACTCACGACTAAACGTAATGGTGAGACCATGAATACCACCTCGGTGGTACTTACCTTTGCACGTGACAAAATTCCTGAAAAAGTTTTCGTAAGGTACGAGTCTTACCCAGTCTGACCCTTCATTCCGAACCCCATGCGTTGCTATCAATGCCAAAGATTTGGCCACATTGCACCTCGGTGCAAGGGCGAATCTATCTGCCCAAAATGTGCCAAGAATAAGCACGATGGGGATTCTTGTGCCTCTCCTGCCCTTTGTGGCAATTGCGGTGGACCACATCCAGTCTACTCGCGGGATTGCCCAAAGCTGCAGGAAGAAAGGAAGATCATGGAGATCAAGGTGATGGAGAAGATCCCATATTTTGAGGCCCGGAAGAAGTATAAGGTGCTCGTAGCCCCAACTTTTTCGAGGTCCTATGCGGCAACGGCAGCAACACCATCAACTCCTATTAAAACAGCCAGCATAGGAATACAGACAGAGAATCAGGGACAGCAACCAAGGAAAAAAACGGAAAAAAAGGTAGAGGAATCTTTAGGAAAAACAGGGAAAAATACTGCCACATCCATGGATGTGGATAAAACCATCTGTGTGATATCTTCCAAGAAGACTGCTCCAAAGGAAAATGACACAGAGACAAAAGCTCACATCCTGAGACGTGAGATAACTCCACCACAATCTCCTCCTCGTGATGCGATGGCACTAAGCGAGGAGGAGATGGTGGAAGGCGGGTTGGAGGAGGACCAACTCAAAATCCTCCTCCTGAACCAGAAGAAGGGCAGGAAGTTGAAGCTTAAGCGATAAGCTTCCCTTCCACAGAGATGGGTTTTAATCGCGAGTCTTTTACTTTTATCATTTTAAATATATATTTATGTTTGCCATTCAATGGAATTTGAATGGCTATTTTAAACATCTAGAGGAGTTGAAGGTTTTAATTGCACATTTTAACCCGTCCTGTATTTTCTTACAAGAAACTCATTTTAAGGTTACCGACACGCCTAAATTGAAGGGGTACAGCATCCTGCGGCTAGATGACCTTAGCGGTCGACGAGCGCAAGGTGGTGTTGCTGCTGCTGTCCGGGAGACCCTATACACCTCCCGGGTAGACTTGCAGATACCCTTGCAGGCCCTAGCTGTGACGGTAGCTGTACCGGAGAGGGTTACATTCTGTAATGTATACCTTCCGGAGTGGGCTCCAGTCACCATGAGGATCCTGCAGGATCTGGTGGAGCAATTACCCAAGCCATTCGTCCTTTTGGGCGATTTTAATGCTCATAGCACCCTTTGGGGAGAAACTGTGAGTGGTTCTAATCGGCGAGGGCGTGTTTTAGAAAAGTTTTTAACAAATTTTAATCTTATTTTAATTAATAAAAAAGAAAAGACTCGTTTTAACTCTTTTACAGGAGAATACTCCTCAATAGATCTATTGATTTGCAGCAGTAGTATTGCTCCCCGTTTTAAACTCCAAGTCCATGATGATCTCTGTGGAAGTGACCACTTCCCCCTTCTTATCCGTAAAAATTTTTTTTGTGAAAATTTTAACAGCCCCCAGAAATGGCTTTTAAAGAAAGCCAACTGGGAGGATTTTAAAAAGAACCTTGATTTTAGTTTTAACTCGACTCGTAGTGGCGTTGAAAATGTAGAGGACCTTCGTAATGCAGTAGTGCATGCTGCAGAGAAGAGCGTTCCTGTTTCAGCTGTCAAGGCAAGTCGTCCACCAGTGCCTTGGTGGAACGATGAATGTGCTGAAGCAATCAAGAAACGAAAGAAGGCCCTACGCATTTTTAACAAGTACCCTACATGTATGAATCTAGCGGCATTCCGGCGCCTGCGAGCGAAGGCTCGTCAGGTGGTGAAAACTGCAAAAAGGAACTCTTGGATGAAGTATGTCAGTTCGATCACCCACCGAACACCTATTGCACAGGTTTGGAGGAAAGTGAAATGTATCTCCGGTGTTTATCATCTCCCAGGCACCCCATCTGTTGTTGTGAATGGGTCCATTGTGATGGAGCCAGCCACAGTAGCTGAGGCTTTTGGAAATCACTATGCTTCCATAAGTAGCTCGGCCAACTACGATCTGGCCTTCGCGTCGCATAAGCGTCGTGAAGAAGGAGGCTTCCGCCCCTTCGAACCAGGCCTGGCCGGAGCTAGCTACAATGACCCCTTCACACTGTGGGAGCTGGAGTCAGCCATTGCTCATCTGAGGGACACCGCTCCAGGAATGGACCATGTCCACAATGCCTTCCTGCGATGTGTGCCGAACTCTATCTTAGGAGAGATGTTGAATGCATTTAATAAAGTCTGGCAAGATGGAGATTTTCCCAAGAGTTGGAGAGAGTCTATAGTAGTCCCGATCCCTAAACAGGGAAAGGACAAGACTCTCCTCGGGAACTACAGGCCAATTTCTCTGACCTCCTGCCTGTGCAAGCTAATGGAGAGAATGGTGAACCGAAGGCTAGTTTGGTGTCTTGAGAACCGTAATCTTCTCTCCAACATCCAGTGTGGCTTCAGGCAGCATAGGAGTACTGTCGACCACTTGGTAAGGATTGACAGCTTCATCCAAGAGGCATTCGTCCATCGCCAGCATGTTGTGGGGGTCTTTTTGACCTGGAGAAGGCCTACGACAAGACATGGCGTTTTAAAATTTTAAAGTGTCTTAGGTCGTGGGGTTTTAAAGGCAATCTGCCTACTTTTATTCAAAATTTTTTATCGGATAGAGTTTTTAAGGTCCGTATTGGAAACTTATTTTCCGACACATATCCTCAGGAAAATGGAATTCCGCAAGGGTCCATATTAAGCGTAACGCTGTTTGCAATAGCGATCAATGACGTAGTAAATTCCATCACACCACCTGTGGAAGCCTCTCTGTTTGTTGACGACCTGGCAATATTTTGTCGATCGTCAAGGGTAGCACTGGCTGAGAGGCAGCTACAAATTACGCTCAATCGTCTCCACGAGTGGTCCCGCCGAAATGGCTTCCGTTTTTCGGAAGAGAAAACATGTTGTGTCCATTTTAATAGGCGCAGGGGTATATTCCCCAAACCTATACTTCGGCTGGGCAACCACCAGTTGAATTTTGTGGACTCGGTGCGTTTCCTGGGTGTTCTGTTTGATGAGCGGCTAAATTGGCGAAGCCATATTCAATCCCTTAAGGTGAAGTGCCGGATGTCGCTCAGTGTATTACGAGCGTTGACTGGCCGCTCGTGGGGTGCGGACCGAACATCAATACTTCTCCTTTACAGGGCATTGGTTCAGTCCAAGCTCGACTACGGCTGTTTTATATACGGTGCTGCCCGGGCATCTTATCTGCGTACACTGACATCACTGCACAATGCCGGACTACGGTTGGCGACTGGTGCCTTTCGAACCAGTCCCATCCCCAGCATTTATTGTGATGCTGGAGAGCCACCGTTGGAAATCAGGAGGAATGTCCTGATGTGCAGTTATGTCAGCAAACTTTTAGCCCTTCCTTCGCACCCGTGTTTTAAAATTGTTTTTAACCATAGTTTAATGGACGTTTTTAACAGAAGACCCCGGGCCCTGAAGCCCCTTGGTATTCGTTTTTATAATTATATTATAGGCAATAATTTAACTTTACCCCAGATTTATAGATTGCAAGTTCCGTGTAACCCTCCTTGGAATACCCCGAGGCCAGAAATCTTATTTGATTTAGCTCGAAGGCCCAAGAATGAGTGTCCTCCTGCAGAACACGAGGTTGCATTCGCCGAAATCCTGTCACGCTGTCCAGGATTCGCACCTATCTTCACGGATGGGTCGAAGTCCTCAACAGAATGCGCATGCGCCTTTGTATCCCTGCACACATCCCCCGGGTTCAAGCTTAATCCGTTATGTGGTATCCACACTGCGGAGCTCACAGCTATTAAGCTGGCCCTAGAGAGCATTGAACGTCGGAATATATCTCACTTGATATGTTCCGACTCAATGAGCGCATTAAAATCCATTGCCTGCTATAATCCAGTACATCCTTTGGTCCAGGATGTGCACTCCTCCCTCATCATCTTGAAGAGTCGAGGTGTGCAAATTAAGTTCGTATGGGTGCCGAGCCACGTAGGTATAGCAGGCAATGAGGCAGCTGATGTCGCTGCTAAGGATGCCCTGGGAAACCCAGAGGTGCAAATGGATCTCGTGCCTTGGAGAGACCTTTGTGCGATGTTTTGTGGCGCACTGCAGAAGGAGTGGCAAGCCTCATGGCAAAACCTCGAAAACAACAAATTACGCACAATCAAGGTCAGTACCGGTGCATGGCAATCATCTGTCAGGATTAGTAGAAGGGAGGAGGTGGTCATCACGCGATTGAGGATAGGCCACTGTGCCTTAACCCACTCGTACCTTTTTACTACCCCACGTGTACAACCTCGATGTGATGACTGCGACACTGTTCTTACCATAAGACACCTCCTGACAGAATGCCAAAAATACCTTGAGTTGCGTAGGAAATGCAATATCAGGGGATGTATAAGAGACATCCTAGGTGATGACACAACTAGGATGAATGAAGTTTTATTATTTTTAACGGAGGCTGGACTTTTCCAACGATTTTAAATTCTTTTCTTTTCTATTTTTATTTTATTATTTATTTATATATATGTGTGTGTATATGTATATATAATCATTAAATTGTAAATATTAACCCTTTGACGAAGGTGCAAAATGACCCTCGATGTCGACGCACCAGTATAAATGAAGAACTACTACTACTGCTGCCATTGGCGAAGCGTTAGGCCTCCATTACGCCAAGATTAGCAGCACAGCCGAGTACGAGCTTTCTTTCATTCGAATGAAAGAGAGAATGGAAAGAACTGTACTAAACCTTGGCAATATCAGCAGTCCAGCATCCTACAATGAACCTTTTTCATTGTGGGAGTTGAATTCAGCAATTGGGGATGGTAAGGACTCTTGTCCTGGCTTGGACAGTATCCAGAATGCCTTCCTGAAACACCTGCCCATAGATGCTGAACAGGATCTGCTGAAAACACTCAATCAGCTTTGGGCTGAGGGGGCTTTCCCTGAATCTTGGCGGGAATCAGCAATTGTCCCTATCCCTAAACAGGGAAAGGACAAGAGCCAGCCATCCAGCTATCGCCCAATCTCCTTGACCAGTTGCCTGTGCAAACTGATGGAGAGAATGGTGAACAGACGTCTAGTTTGGTGCCTTGAGAGCGGTAACCTTCTCTCAAATGTCCAGTGTGGTTTCCAACGTAGCAGGTCTACAGTGGAAAACCTGGTCAGGATCGACAGCTTTATCCAAGAGGCCTTTCACCTATGCCAGCATGTCATAGGAGTCTTTTTTGATGTAAAAAAATGCATATGACAATACCTGGCGATACAAGATTTTACGCACTCTTAAAGGCTGGGGTTTTAAAGGTAGACTACCAATTTTTATCCAAAACTTTTTAGCGGGGCGTACTTTTAGAGTTCGTTTGAGCAATCACCTATCACAGTCTTTTACCCAAGAAAATGGTGTTCCTCAGGGCTCTGTTTTAAGTGTTACGCTATTTGCAATAGCCATCAATGACGTTGTAGACTGCATTAACCCACCAGTTATAGGCTCATTGTTTGTCGATGACCTAGCTATCTTCTGTAGGTCATCGAATTTGAGGATGGCTGAAAGGCAAATTCAGCTGACCCTGAATCAGCTCCATAAATGGTCTGGCAAAACTGGCTTCCGCTTCTCCAAAGAGAAGACCAAGTGTATGCATTTCCACAGATGACGGGGATTATTTCCTGATCTCTCTCTTACACTTGGTGAAATTACCCTACCGGTGGTGTATTCTGTATGGTTCCTTGGAATGACACTCGACAAAAGATGGAACTGGAGAAGTCATATTGGCATTTTAAAAGATAGGTGTTTTAAAGTTTTAAAAGTTCTGCGATACTTGTGTAATTCGTCATGGGGTGCTGACCGCAAATCGATGCTTCTCTTATACAGGGCATTGGTACGATCAAAGCTCGACTATGGGTCCTTTATATATTCTGCTACACGAGTGTCCTATCTCCGCCCACTGAGTACCATTCACAACTCTGGCCTCAGGTTGGCAACTGGTGCTTTCAGGACCAGTCCAATTCCCAGCATCTACTGTGATGCTGGAGAATTGCCTCTTGAAATGCGGAGGATGATTTTAATGTGTAATTATGTCAGTAAGATTTTATCCCAAAAGACACACCCTTGTTTTAAACTTGTGTTCAGACCTCATTTTATTGAATTATTTTATAGAAGACCTAGGGTGACGAAACCCATAGGAATTCATTTTAAAAATTTCATTGATGATGCCCGGATTCAGCTCCCCGAAGTGCATCCTGCTGGTTTTAATAAAGTCCCGCCATGGCAGATGTCTTATCCAAAAATTAATATGGATCTGTCTCGTTGCAACAAATCAGGCACACATCCTAACGTATATCTCCACCAATTTATGGAAATTTTGGAAAAGCACCGTGATGCCACTCACATTTACACAGATGGCTCCAAGTCAGACACTGTCTGTGCATGCGCTGTAACATCTTCCCAAAATATCATCTCCGTGGTGAAGCTGCACCCGCTGTGTAGTGTTTACACAGCAGAACTGTATGCTATCAAGACTGCCTTGGATGAAATAGAGTCACGAAACATGTCGTATTTGTAGTGACTCTAGGAGCGCATTGCAAGCAATCCTTACCTTTGATTCCTATCATCCACTGGTCCAGTTGATTCACTCCCGTCTTGCCCTGTTAGAGGCCATGGGGAATAACATACTCTTTGTTTGGGTACCAGGGCATGTGGGAATCAAGGGGAATGAGAAGGCTGACTCTGCTGCCAAGGAAGGCCTCTGCAAGCAAGAACTAGACTCGGGGTCCACAACAGCAGAAGACCTAAAAAATTTTTTTAGGTTACTTATAGTGAAACAATGGCAGGACTCATGGCTAGGTTTGCAAAATAACAAATTGCGGGACATAAAGGCTGTTACGATTTCTTGGTCCTCCTCTGTCAGGAATAGTAGGCGGGAGGAAGTAGTGCTGACCCAATTGAGGATAGGGCACTGTGCCCTTACTCACTGTTATCTGTTCACACAGGAGAAGGAAGTACCACACTGTGACCATTGTGACTCCCGTCTCACTATAAGACATATCCTGACCGAATGTACCCACTACCAGGGTATGCGAAACAGTCTTTCGATGCAAGGCCAGCTTAATGATGTTCTGGGAGATGACCCTGTTTAGATAGACGTGGTTTTCAAGTTCCTCAGGGAAGCTAAATTGCTTCCATACATTTAAATAATTTTTAACATTACATTTTTTCTATACACATTACCTGTATAAAATTTTATTTTAATTTTATCACAATTAGTAGGGAAATATAATAACTTTTATTGTATTACTGATTTGAGTACGGTGTGAAATGACCTTGCTGTCGACACACCTTATAAAATCAACTCTACTACTACTACAAGAAGGGCATTCCTCAAATGGCAGCTAACAGGTTGCAGCGATGGGCAGTTATTTTGCAGGCTTACAATTATAGGATAGAGTACATCAAGGCAGCTGAGAATAGAGTAGCTGATGGGTTGTCAAGGCTACCATTGCCAGTAGAAGGGGCTTTCATTGAGGAATTTTCATACCTAGACATAGGAGAAAGGGAATTCCTACCAGTCACTGCAAAAACCATCAGCCAGGAGTCTAGAGTAGACAGAGAAATAAGCAGGGTTATAGACTTCCGCATGTTTGGATGGCCGTCAGTAGTGGGGGAGGAATTAAAACCTTTTTTTAGCAAAAGAAATGAACTCACCATAGAGCAGGGGTGTGTGTTGTGGGGAAACAGAGTTGTGATCCCAAAGTCACTAAGGCCAAAGATATTGGATGAGCTACACTCAAGCCATTTAGGTATTGTAAAAATGAAATCCCTGGCTAGATCATATGTTTGGTGGCCAAAATTAGATCAGTCAGTGGAATCACTTGCAAATTCTTGTCAGTCTTGTCTGGTTCACAAACCAATGCCCAACACAGCACCAGTCAAACCATGGAATTGGCCTGATAAACCATGGCAAAGGTTGCATATAAACTTGGCTGGACCTTTTCAGAACAAAATATTCTTGGTAGTGGTGGACAGTCATTCAAAATGGCCCGAGGTGAAGGAATTAGAAATAATATCACAACTAAGAGTTTTGTTTGCCACTTTTGGACTCCCAGAAATTTTGGTAACTGACAATGGGTCCCCTTTTACATCAGCAGAGTTCAAAATGTTTTGCAGAACTAACGACATAGAGCAGAGAAACTCTCCTCCATATCATCCAGCCACAAATGGGGCAGCTGAAAACTTAGTAAAAGTTTTCAAATAAAAAATTAAAGCCCTCTTGCACTCAAAGATTCCTTTGCACATTGCCTTACCACGGTTTCTTTTTAATCTTAGGATCACACCTAATGTGACGACAGTTGAAGCACCTAGCATGCTACTGATAGGAAGGCTACCTAGGTCACGGCTAGCCTTAATGAAACCAAATTTAAGAGAGACTGTCTGCAAAAGATAAATAGCCAAAGGTAGGACAAAAGTAAGTGATGCTGTGAGATCCTTTAGAGATGGTGACAAGGTGATGGTGAGACAGTATAAGGGGCAAGCAGAGGACAGTTGGGTTAAAGGCATCATTGCGGCAGTCCTTGGATTGCGGAATTACAAAGTGAAAACACAGGAAGGGTTTGTGTGACACAGGCACATAAACCAAATAAGGAGGAGAAGTGAACTGTGCTTGCAGCAAGGAGAGAGTGCGACTACATCTACAGAAGAGAACATACAGAAGGAAGATTTGCGTGGCACTTGGGCACAAGTGAAGTGTACTCCAGGTGCCATACTGAGCGAGGAACCCAATTCAGGAGACTTGGGAAATGGTGAAGTAACACAAACACAGAGTGAGAGTGCAGTGGAAGGTCCAGTGGAAGCTAAGAAAGCAGCGGGACAGGAGGAGAGGAGATATCCATTGAGAGATCGCAATCAGAGAGAGAGAATGAACTTGTAATGTCTGCCTGTTTTGGAACCACATGGATGTCAATGTATTTTGTATATATGAATTTGAAATGTTTGCTTGTTTTGGACTTATATGGATATATGTTAACGTATTTTGCTTAGATTAATTTTTTTTTGTTTTATATTTTTTTTGTACATGGCATTTTTTGTTAATTTTTTTGTAATATTTTTTTCTTTTTTTAAAAGTTTTTTTGTGGGAAGGGAAGGGATTGTAGTGTATTGAATATGGTGCCTGTGCGCACTTAACCATGTGTCTGTAAGACTTCACTTGTTTAGTACAGTAAACAGAAATAAAGCGCCACCGGCAGAGTTGCGTTCTGGAGCCAACGGCAGTAGGTTGATTGTTGGCGACACCAAAGAGAGAAGAACAGTTTTAAAAAGTACAAGAAAAACAGGTTTCCTAGGTTTTATTATATGTGTAAAGAAAATGATTTGTGTGTAAAGAAACTTGAGAGAATAGATTATCACAGAATCAGAGTCATACTCTGATGAGGATCAATAAAACATTTCAATTTTCTCCATTATTCTTACTTTAATCATATACGAGTACATGCAACAAATTTTTCGAATGGGCATTAAAATATATAATGTTTGTTCTATGGCGAATGGACCTGGAAAAATTTTCAGGAGAGATTCTAGTTTCTTAATTAAACCATATTTTGTTGTTTTTACCGCTGTAGGACATGAGCTTTTATTTTTATCGTGAAAAAGATGTAAAATTCATGATTTTGGTAATAGTGCCTATAGGATCTGATTATTTGACTGGGAGATATATATCTTATGTTTCACTAAATTTGTATTAGCTTTGCATGAAGCAAATGAAGTAGATGTCAGTAGGATTTTATTTTGGTTCCTTTCTTATGTTTTTGAGGTTTATTATATATATGTATATTCAATATGCGTAATAAAGGTGGAGTTTTGATGGAAAAATAACAAATGCGAAGAGAAATAAAAAACTTAAGAATTGTACAGTTTTGATTTATACCAATAATTGTAACCTATGGTGAAAGTCATGTCCAGGCTACATCAAATTTTTCTTAAAGGTAGATCAAAACATCGTTTCCGGTAACAACTGTTCGGGACAAAATGTCCAGGGGATGCAAATGTCCAGGACGCAACTGTCCAGGATGCAACAAACTGCCCTAGTACCCTTAAAGGCCTATAATTAGAAAAGATTTCATCCAAAGTAAAAAATAAGCCAAGTGAACAGTTCCCAAGAATAAAATTATGATCATGGTACAAACTATATCAACAAATATAGTCATCTAAAGTAGTGTTCAAATGAATTTTCAATGTGAACTATTCTGAGAAGATTGCATTAATGATTATTAATAGTATTGCAATATGGATGTCATTATAATGTAATAAAAATAAAATGCATGTATAAGGCAATATTATAAAAGGAGCGATAAGAATTTAATAATAATAATAAAATTCATCAAAAGCTTGCATGTACCTTGATTTTCCAGACGGAATTCTTAATTCTCAGTAATCACAACAATCACAATTCACCAACAAGGTTTTAAATGGCCTATTCATAGTGAAAAGTTTTCAAAATAATCTTAAATGAATCAAGATAAAATGTTTTAAAGATAAATAAAAACTTACCATCAATTATAATTACGGTAAATAAAAACTTACAATTATTAGCAAAAATATCCCTTCAAAAAATGTAGGAATGTTCATATCAATACAAATCCACATTAAAATAAAGAGACTTCTCTTACACCACCAACAGTGACAATAGTTTGTTTAATCTCGTTGCTATGATAAATGCTTGTCTATCTTCCCAGTAAGAACGTAGGATCGATGAGAAGTTTTTTAAGGATTGTGGGATAAATCTGATTTTCGCAGCTAAAGGCGAAAATTGCTAGATCGGATATATCCGATTTCTGCAGGTAAAGGGTTAAAATATTTAAAGGGAAAAAATCAGCAAATAATTGAGGAAGAGATTATAGTGGCATCAGCCATTCTAAACAAGTTAAGTGCTCATTGCTGAATCTTATCATTTAGATTTTAATCATATTCCATGTGACATTCATAAGTATTTTCTTGGCTTGATAATAGATTTTCCTGGTTTTATCAGTGGAAACCTCTACCTTAACTGATATAAAAGATTAGTTTTTATTTTATGTTATCTATAACTGCTGTAAGCTATATATTGACGACTCTTCCTTCAGTGACTATCCATAGCATTTTTGTTATATTGTGGTAGCAATTTTTAGTTACACACTGAATATATTAGTTTTCTTCTTATATTTAGAATATCTTCTACATAATGAAGCTAACTAACATTATAATAATTCTTTTAATTGCATCTTTTGCATGTGGAAATGCATTTTCAGGTAGAAATAAGTCATGGCATATGTTTAACCCTTTAACTGCTACTCATTTGTATAACCAGGCTGGTGAGCTGTCTATGCTACATACAGGTATACCCTATATGAAACAATTGCATATTTAAAATTTTCCTGGATTTCTGTTCAATGCGAATGATTTTTTTGTCTGTGCTACCTTCTATGGAGACCTGTTCTGGACTGCTTGCACTAGCTTTTCATTAATAAGAAGGCAATAAATTTTTAAAAAGGATCTTTAAAAAGTATCTTCCTAAAAACACTCAGTATTGAGGGAAATTGACATGGTGAAAAACTTAGAAGTTAATATAATTATTGTCTGATCATGAAGTAGTCACTGCTAAACCAGTCACTTTAAACCATGGACATTGTACAAAGTTATGTTGTTTCAGAATTTATTAGCAGTTAAAGGGTTAAGTATTAGAAAATAATTAATGTATAGTAATTATGATTTTTTTAGGTATTATTATTATTCATTCAATTAGGTACAGAAAAACATGCTAGAAATCTAGTCAGCTTTCAGAACACCCACCAGAATACCAAGAAGGGGTATGTCATTCTAAATGAATTAATTATTATATTAAGAGTTAAAGTTTACTATGGGATTTGAAGTCTATATGGTTTGATTGATTTGACTTTATTTTTATGTTAAACATTTTTGAAAATTTCTTTCGACTCAAAATAGTTCTTTTTTATGCATTGAGAAAATGATTTAAATTATCTTGATACAATTTAAATGCTGTATTCATAAAGCTATCATAAGAAAATCACTTTATATGACATCAGGACACAAAATTTCATGATTTATATTTCATAAAAATGTTACTTTCAATTTAAAGAGTGGCCATAAATACTAATAAAGTATCTAATAGGTTGCTAGTGCACATTAACTTTATAAATCCCATGTGTAACTCATTTTTGGTTGATTTTAGAGACTTCTTGGATGTGCTGAATAATTTTATGGAAGCCATAATTAATATAACAAATGATTACATGAAGTTTCTTAGCTATGATCCTGTGAAAATACAGGGAGTAATGATGGATTTTCATGTGCTGGTAAGTCTTGATGTCTAACATATTTTATATTAGATTCCTAATAATTTCATTCATTATTAGGCAAAGCAATAGTAGCAGAATGCCTTATGGAGATGTCTCCTCTGTCCATCCCCATGTTTCATCTCCAAAACTACTGGGCAGATGTAGTTGTATGATTTATTAGGTGCTTTGACAACAGAGGTCATTTTGCACCATTAAAATTCAATGTGATATATATCATTGCCAATACGCTACATAAAAATGGTAAAATAAATAATAGTTTCTTCACAGAGCACTTACAAGTTTAGTTTCCTTTAAAAACAATAAAATGACATCAGTCTTTTGAGGATCTGCTAAAATTTCAGAGAGATTCACCCTAATATTTAGCCTTTGGGGGGGTGCTTCTGTATTTGATGCATTCTGTCAGGAGGTGTTCTACAGTTAGCATGTTCACATGTAAAGAGAAATGAGTGCATCAGTGAGCGATGACTGATTCTAACTCGAGTGACTATGACTTCTTCCTGATGATTATCTCGCACCAAAGTTCACCCCTGGGGAAACAGGCTTTTATCGCTCTCAGTTTGTTTGCGACTGCATGCCAGGAACTTGGCCATTTTTCAAGAAGACAATTCTTAAATAAATGTTTTAGATCCCGAGCTGGCACAAGTTGGCTGCATGTGTCTGTATCTACTGGGCAGATGTTCATGAAATTTGGAATTTAGGAATTAAGAGCAAAAAAATAAGAAGTGTCATCTTGCAGTCAGATCAGAAACTTTCTGATCACACCTCGTACATAATATTAAAAGGAATTTTACTAAAAATTAATATTTTAAGTTTGTATGTGACCCAAAGTAAAATGTAAAATCATGCCAAAGAAAAATATTTCATAATAACAAAGAAAAAAGAAATAATTTCTTAACTAATATGATTTTTGTGATGTTTTTTTACAGGATCCGAGTGGCATTAACTGGTATGGAGACCTATGCCTTGAAAACAGATATATGCATGGCCTATCCTCATTTTTTAAGCATGGAGATGTTGATATTATTTCCTTGCCAAATAATGAGCTTCAAGTCAAAACTAACTTCACCATATATAAGTGGAAGGTAACATAGCATATGACTAATTTAAAATATTTTCATTATTATCTTTCCTTTTTTGATGCATAATAATTATCTAGTGTTTAATTTATCATTATAAAAATATTGTGGTATATATCATATGGTTCTTAAAATTTAAATTAAGATGGATATATAATGCCTAGATAACATTTGATCAAAAAAAGATACTGCATCTAACTCTGAAGTAAACAAGTTAGGAAAGTGTACAGTGTATCACAATTAGACACACTTCTTACGATGGAGTATTTGAAACTAAACAATATAATTAATAATTATTTAGAACACCTCATTTCAGTTAAGTATTCTAATCTTACATTTGTGTTCTTTTCTTTGTCGCTTACAAAATGCTGCATGCCCATGTATTGAAATTCCATGTATTTTTGTAATTATAGCAGATCTTATTTTCTTCAGTAACCGATAAGATTGTTTTCATTGACAGCAATTAGGTAGCTATGCAAGAAATTTTCAAAGCGAATTACGACATTCTTGTTTGATTTTCTTGATAACAGCTATCCCTACAGTAAAAATGTGTAGTGCTTGAAAATTATTTTGGTATGATGAATAATTTACGAGATATAACAAAGTTCATTTTTTATCATCAGTAAAGTGGTACCCCTGATTGGCTTACATGATTCAATTTTTTTATTTTCTTATTGTCTTTGACTGTAAGTCCTTAATATCTAATTTCATGAAAACCCATTTTGTAGAAGCCGAGAACAAACAGGCGGATGGAAAGACCAAAGCATGGACAGACTAAATCTAAAAAACGCTCATGCTGGAAACAAAACGCGACTAAAAATTGAAATTTATCAAAGTCATATATGTAACATTAAAAAAATTTAACATTAAAGTTATTAATATAATTTATGCTGAACAAAGACTGAAAAGCCATTTGCTAGGAAACCCAAAAATCTGATTCATGAAAAATCCTGCATTTATAAAATCAGTTGTGATAAGTGCGATGAAATTTATATTGGTAAAACAAAAAGGAAAATCGTTATGAGGTTTATATTTTAAACATGGTAAATTTGAAAATTCCTGCGTAGCAACCTATTACGCCAACACTCCACTTCCTAGGAAAATATTCAAATAATCAAACCCATTTCCAGTCATGGCCAAAAGTTAAGCCATTCTCAAAAATGGGGATGTTACCCTCATCCAAGACATGGGTTCAATAGCAGACACTAAATTTTTATGTTTTCCTTTTCTACTAATAGTAATTCCAAGTGACCTGTTAACTCTCCCATCATGACATTGTAACTATATCATTCCCTTTTACCTACCTTTCTTCCCCTCTCACTTTCTCTGTTAGTATGTACAGGATGATTCAAAAGGTATGGTCAACCAGTTAGGAGGTTGTTGGGGATGTTATTTGGACAAAAATTGCTGATAAACTTTTCTCCAATTCGCTAGTTTTGGAGTTATGACATTGGGCACTTTTTGAAGAAAATAAAACAAAAAAATGCATTTATTTACTTGTTGTTGCTTTCATTAAACATCTTTTATTACAACTATTTACTTTTTTACAAAACAAGAGGAGATTGTGAACTTATTAACTCTTTTTCATTTTCTCATACCTTTTTCGTATTTTGGATCACGTGAAATGGACTTTTCCATTCAAAATCCCTCATCACAACAACTGCTCAAAGTGATCTCCCTCTGTGAAACGTGCACATGAAGTTCAGAGAAAATAAAAAACCGAGACCAGTTACTGTAGAACAGACAAAAACTAAAAAGACAAAGTGCTCAGGGACGAATGCAAATTGCATGTCTCTGGGAGGCTCACTGTACATTTTAGAGAAATTTTTATTTAATGTTTTGTTCAATTTTTGATGTTTTCTGTATCTACTAAATTTCATTTTGATTGGATAAGATTTGTGCAATGCGTTAGCGGAAATTGTGCAGGAACTATAGGCAGTCGACTCTAAGTTATTTGCACAGGCAGACAAAGTTTGGTGAAAATCAGACAACTGAGATAGCAGTTATCATAGAACAAACAAAGTGCACAGGGACTCAACAGGAGAGACCTCGCTTTGCTTTGCCAAAAAATTTCATAACCCATTACCTATTCATTGGATTTATCTGAAATGGTTTGACTGAGTATTTTTTTATATTTTTTAGGTATTTTTGGAGTAAAACTGTTTGATGAATTATTTTACGCATTCACAGAAGCACTATATCGCACATCTTTTATTCCAGGTTTATGAATTACTTCATGTATACTTCTTTATCATAGATTTCTACACCTTTCCCCTAAGTTTTTCGGAAAAAACCTTCAAATAAGCATAAACAAAAATGCTAGAAGCATGACGGGACAGGAGAGAGAGGAGGCCACACAACATAAAAATGCACATAGGTCATACAAAAGTGATTATGTAAATAAAATAAGTAGAGGGCATCAGACTCAGCAACACTCACGCAGTGGCAGGGTAAAGCTCGCAAGTTCACATGCATGCATGAGACTGGTGCCACATATCATTGAAGAGTGTTTCATAGCAATTATTATTTTTTTCATTGGGCGAATTTTTCTTTGAGTGAAATTTTTCACATTGAGACGAAATCTCATTATAGCAAAATCATGTAAAGTTAGGGGATGCCTTTATTGAATTGGTTCATCAGGACTGTGTCATCAATTATACCATAGGAATTTTTACCATGCAGGTTGCCACAACTCCTCCAAAATCCAAAGTATAACGGGAGATTAATATAGTTTCAAATTCACCCAAATAGAAATATTTTAACTCTGTACATGACTTAAATTGACAAATATATGTACTAATAAAGTAATATAATTATTTTTAGATGACAGAAGCCTTAAACTTCCGGATTAACAACACTAGCTACAATGGAAAAACTATTACTACTCGAAGCCCATTTGATTTCATTATTGATTTCAAATTAAATACTGAAACCTTAGATATCGATTTATGGAATTTATTAGTATACCCTACAATGATGAGGTAAGCATTTAATCTCATATATATCCTCCAAGATGTTTTTGAACTTTTTACATCTAAATATCCTCATAGTTCTTAAGTTATCTAACTAATAAGGCAGTACATTCTTTTATAAAATATTAATTATTGTCATATTTAAATTGATGACATTAACTTATTTCTGCTGTTTTCTTTTCATTTAGTGATAACTTAGTGCATACAGAATTTGAACCACCTGTGGATGATTTATTAAAGGATGGACTGAGTATAGCTTTTGAGGATATGCCAACAACTTTGATGGTTGAATCATTAATGTCCTTTTTTAAGCAAAGAATATCATTAGCGTAACAACATATTTTATTAAAAGAGATTCTCTAATTAAAGTTTCTTGCTGGAATTTGTTTTCTTAATTTATCTGAATGGTATTGTAATTCTCTCAAGCTTAAAATAAATTTTGAGTAATAAATGAGGTCAATTGAAAATATTGTGTAGTTTTTGTTTGCTCTGTCCAATGAACTGAATCTTACTCAGTACAGTAAAACTTCCTCAAACATGGTTTCCTGGAATGTAGATTCAATTTTACAAGGTACTCAATATGCAACAAATTTCTTCGAATGCAGTTTGACATTGAATAGCCAGATTACTCATAACTGGTTTGGTATGGGTCGCTATTTAGAAAACCTTGGTACAATAGTTTTCTCCAGCCACTAGTGCCTTCCTTGATTATAAAGACCAACTTATACTAGCAGAGATCAATTTCAATGTGCATTCAGATATAAAGTGACAGCAGTGGCTGGTCACTTTTACCCATAAAAGAGCATTAGACATTGATGAGTGTGGTTCAGACTATAGGTGCCGAATAAAGAAGTCTTTGAGCAGTCATAAGCTACTACATAAAAAATTCTATAAAAATGAATACTTGCATTTATAAAAATAGATACGGAAACATATTTTGTGCCAGTATTCTTCAGCCAAAGTGGTGCTACTCATCATAACACTTAATTAGTTGCAAGGGATAAATATGACCCTATGCAATATTTTTCATTTGATAGTAAAAGAACCGGAGTTCTGATCATGATGAATCTTGTAGCAGTTGCACTACCATTGTAGATGATGTTTCAGTATTTAAAAAATTCTTTTTTAGGAATCTGAAAGGAAAGACCGATGACACTTTACATCTATAATATGCGAAGGTCTCTGGTCACCACACCATGACAGTTTATCTTTATATTTTGGCCCTGAATGGTTATTAGACAATGCTGATTCATGGCCTGTTAACTATGTTATTGAAATTTCATTAAAAGTATTTATACTTCCTTTTTGGTTGCAAATATCGCCTAAAACATTGAATGAATGAATGAAATTTTATTGATTCCGTAGGTCTACATAGACATGGAATAGGTCATAATAAAACATAATATAGCACAGACAATACAAATACAAAAAATTGAAATGAAAAACAGAGAAGACAATTAGCTGGTATTATTGTCACATTACAAATCTCTATCAGACAAGTATTCAGAGACACTATAATAATTTTTACTTATTAGATGGCGCTTCAATCGCCTCTTGAAAGACAAGGTACAGGAGGTTGACTTAATCCTAGAGGGTAAGTTATTAAACATAATAGAGACAGCATGGTGAGGTCATTTTAGGGAAAGGGACAAGTGATACTCATTTAAATGAATGTTTAGTTTATTACGAGTATGGTGCGAGTGGTAGTTGGAATTTGTTGGGAAAAGGTAAGGGTGTTGTTTAACAAAAGTAGCACAGTTTCAAATATAGATTGAAGGGAGAGTTAATATATTAAGGGAGTGAAATAATGGCTTGCCAGGAGTTCGGTAAGGTAATTGAAACATTGCCTTGATAGCGTGCTTTTGTAAAGAAAAGACTTTGTTGGAGTAGCTGACATTGCCCCAAAATATGATGCCATAGGACAGAAAAGAATGAATTTTAGCAAAATAGAAAAGTTTTAGGGTACTGATGGAGACAATGGGTGCCAATTTTTTTAGCATAAAAATGCCAGTGGCCACTTTTTTCATAACAGAATTAATATGGATTGACCAATCTAAGTCTTCACTAATGTGTATACCTAGAAATTTTACCGAGGTAGAATGTACAATGTTTGAATGGTCCATTTTTAGTAATGGACTGCAGGAAGGAGGTGACTTTTTTGTGTGAAATTGAAGGTAAAGGGTTTTATTACTATTCACTTTAAGATTATTGGATTGACACCAGTGAAGCATGCTGTCCGCAGAAGAGTTTGAAATATTAATTAAATCAGGCAGATTTTCGGAGTGCAATACACATGATGTGTCATCTGCATATAATAGGAGTTTGCTATTAGCAATATTATGGGGAAGGTCATTCATGAATATAATGAAAAGCAGTGGCCCTAATATTGAACCCTGAGGGACACCACTCCACACTTTTAGAGGTTTAGATTTAGAAGTGATTACACCATTAGAAGTCTGATGTGTGTATTTTACAATTTGCTGCCTGCCAGATAGAAAGGAATTTATCCAATTGAGGGCATTTCCATTTATTCCCACATTGCGAAGTTTAGTATATAGTATTTCATGGTCAATGCTATCAAATGCCTTTGACAGATCATAGAAGATACCAAGAGTGAAGTCTTTCTTATTTAATGCCTGATGGACCTGGTTAATTAATTGGAAGGAAGCTGATATAGTGGATCTAGCTTTCCTGAAGCCATGTTGAGATTCATGGAGCAGAAGAAAAGATTCAAGAAAATGGATTACTCGGTTATAAAATATTTTTTCAAATATTTTGGAAAATACCGATAATACTGATATAGGCCTATAATTATCTGAGTTAGAGAGAGAGCCTTTTTTAGGAATGGGGAGAACACAAGCAAACTTAAGGCTAGAGGGGAATTGCCCTTCATAAAAAGATGAATTTATTATATTAACTAGAGGAAGAGCAATATAATTAATGACAGCTTTAATTATAGGCATTGGGATCTCATCAAGACCACATGACCATGAGTTGTCAAAGGACCTAACAATATTTTTTATTTCATGAACATTAGTAGGAGCTAAAAATAGTGATTTAGAAGAAGGAGTAGGCATGGAATGATAAGAAACAGTTGGGGTAGTTGCAACGGGAGTGGTTTGACAGAACTGTAAGTTGAAGTGCTGAGCTATTTCATCAGGGTTGGAGAGAAGGCAATTATTGAAACTAATGTTATTTTGGTTTGGGTTAATCATTGTGGCTTTGGTATTGCATTTAATTACATCCCAGGCAGATTTAATAATATTATTGGATGACTGAATATAGTTTTCATTGATTAGTTTCCGGTAATCTGAAACACATTGTTTGAATTTTTTAAGAGATTGTTTATAAGAACCGGAGAGATTGGGATCAATGTATTTGCATTTATAGTGTAAATCCCGTAGAAATTGACCCATGATTATTAAATCATTAGAATAAAATTTTTTATTTAGATTTAAGGTTCTCTGCCTAACTCGTTTAATGGGAAAAACAGCATTGAAGTACATCATAAAATAATTCATAAAGGCATTGAATTTAGCATTGGTGCCTAGAGCATTTGATACATCCTCCCAATTTTCATTGGATAACATAACACAGAGTTGTTCAATAGAGTTTTGCTTAAAAATTCGTTTAGATATGTACATAGGATTTACAGCTTTGGAAGTATTGGGAAATTTTAAAGTGAAGTTTAGTGCCAAATGGTCCGAGAGGCCTGTATGTAATGTTTTGCAAGAGAAATTAGTGGTAGGGATATCAGATATTAGGAAATCTATTAGTGAACATGAGCGGGAAGATATCCTTGTGGGCTCATTATTAATAATTTTCAGACCAAAACTACTTAAGAAGTTGGAGAAGTCTGTTTTATCAACTGTGTCTTTAAGAAGGTCTACATTCAAGTCCCCACACAGCAAAAGTCCATCAACATTTCTGAGTAATGCTGATAAAATAGCATCATGCAGGTGCTTAAGGAAGTCACTGAAACTACCACTCGGTGCACGGTACAAGCAAAAAACCGCATAAGAGGAGGAGTTGACTTTTAAGGTAGAAATACAGCATTCAAAAAGTTTCTCGCTGCTTTCTTGAAAGTCTATGCATGAGAGATCAAAACCAGGTCTGGAGTACATGGCTACCCCACCACACTTGTTTTGATGGCGACAATAAAGAAATAAGGTTAAACCCTTTGATATTAAATGATGTTAATTCATCCTCAGTTAGCCAATGTTCGGATAGAAAGAGAATATCGGATTTTAGTTCTTGGAGGAGTATCTCAAGAGCATGCCCCTTGTTTCTAACAGACTGAATATTGCTGTAAAAAAGATTCAGCAAATTTTCACTTTCTAGTCACTGTGTGGTCTTGGGCTTACTAATTCCCAGTTTCCCTCTAGTAGTTACACCTGTGGTGGAGGCGGTAGCATATGAGGTGGTAGTACCAGTGGTTGATTCTTCATGACACGATCTCTCACACTCTTCAATATTGGAGTTCACTAGGGGCTCATTCACTGGGTCTCTAGTGTTAAGGGGAGGGCCAGAGGCTGGTATGATGCTGAATGATGGAGTGACAGCAGGGGTAGTGGTTACAGGTGAAATTTCCTTGGGAGGTACTGAGGGAGCTTTAATAGCTTGAGATTTCGGAAAGTAGAACCTATTCACGCTTACCCCAATTGGCCAATTGGCAGGGTTTTTTAGCTCCTCAAGTAGGGAGAAGTCAAATCCAACCTTGAAACCACAGCTTCTTTCGTTGGAGGATATCTTCTCACAAACAAAGTAATTACCACTAAATTTGGATTTGACATGCATTAAGATATCCTCTTCTTGCGTGCTGGGGGAAACACGACTGATATATAACCATGCCTTTCTGGGGACACCGGTGAAGCTGTTACAATTGTTTCATTGCCCAGTGACGCCAGCCTTGCGCTTGCGACGACGTTGGACGACGGTAAAACCTTCATCGTCAACTTTTACCTGCTTTGAATCTGGATAAGATAATTCTTCGATATCTCTGGCTGGTATGGCACTAGTCGTCTTATAGGAGCTCCTTAAGGTTGTCCTGGCGGCATTGATAAGCTGGTTTTCGCCTCATGGGTGAGAGCAGCGCGGTATTGTGGGTATGGCTTGCGGGGCTGGGTTGGCAGCGCCGACAGCGGTGTTTACTTCCGGTACCGGGGTGTTGACTTCCGGGACAGAGGTTGGGCTAACTTCACAGTGTTTTGATGGAGGGTTGAGCACATGGCGAAAGTTAACGGGACTAGCAGTAGTACCTTGATTTTTTATTTCGATGGCGGTGAGTCTTCTATCTATATTTGCTAGGGATCTCAAAAGGAAGTCAGTCGAAGAGTGGCGTGATATTTCGTCACCGTTGGTAATGACTTGGGGCCTGACCAGGAGACAGCTATCACATATCCATACTATGGAATTATTGCCTTTTATGACCAGAATTTCAGTGTCACTTAGACCCGAGCACATTACATGATATTTCATGCCACATTTTCCTGCACAGGATAATTCCGACTGATTGAAAATGTCGTTATTACAAGAGCGACAACGCGATACGTAGGCATTCGCCACCATCTTAGATAATCATGCATTACGATGCAATATAAGCCATAGGAAAACCTAATTTGAAAAGAATATTTAGATAGAAAATATTAGTGTCATGCAATTTTATCATACTGCCATCTCATGGCAGTAATAGGAATCGGTAAAACCTAAAATGCAGGATCGTCAGAGATTGTTTAAGCGTTCATCACGAGGCACTGTAGTATTTTGACATGCATTTTTTAAAATTATCTTTCTATTACTGCCATCTCAGCGTCGAACATGGAACCTTAAATGTGGGACCAATAAGTACAAGTACAAGTAAAAAGTAAGTACAAGAAAAACAGGTTTCCTAGGTTTTATTATATGTGTAAAGAAAATGAGCTGTGTGTAAAGAAACTTGAGAGAATAGACTATCACAGAATCAGAGTCATACTCTGATGAGGATCAATAAAACATTTCAATTTTCTCCATTATTCTTACTTTAATCATATACGAGTACATGCAACAAATTTTTCGAATGGGCATTAAAATATATAATGTTTGTTCTATGGCGAATGGACCTGGAAAAATTTTCAGGAGAGATTCTAGTTTCTTAATTAAACCATATTTTGTTGTTTTTACCGCTGTAGGACATGAGCTTTTATTTTTATCGTGAAAAAGATGTAAAATTCATGATTTTGGTAATAGTGCCTATAGGATCTGATTATTTGACTGGGAGATATATATCTTATGTTTCACTAAATTTGTATTAGCTTTGCATGAAGCAAATGAAGTAGATGTCAGTAGGATTTTATTTTGGTTCCTTTCTTATGTTTTTGAGGTTTATTATATATATGTATATTCAATATGCGTAATAAAGGTGGAGTTTTGATGGAAAAATAACAAATGCGAAGAGAAATAAAAAACTTAAGAATTGTACAGTTTTGATTTATACCAATAATTGTAACCTATGGTGAAAGTCATGTCCAGGCTACATCAAATTTTTCTTAAAGGTAGATCAAAACATCGTTTCCGGTAACAACTGTTCGGGACAAAATGTCCAGGGGATGCAAATGTCCAGGACGCAACTGTCCAGGATGCAACAAACTGCCCTAGTACCCTTAAAGGCCTATAATTAGAAAAGATTTCATCCAAAGTAAAAAATAAGCCAAGTGAACAGTTCCCAAGAATAAAATTATGATCATGGTACAAACTATATCAACAAATATAGTCATCTAAAGTAGTGTTCAAATGAATTTTCAATGTGAACTATTCTGAGAAGATTGCATTAATGATTATTAATAGTATTGCAATATGGATGTCATTATAATGTAATAATAATAAAATGCATGTATAAGGCAATATTATAAAAGGAGCGATAAGAATTTAATAATAATAATAAAATTCATCAAAAGCTTGCATGTACCTTGATTTTCCAGACGGAATTCTTAATTCTCAGTAATCACAACAATCACAATTCACCAACAAGGTTTTAAATGGCCTATTCATAGTGAAAAGTTTTCAAAATAATCTTAAATGAATCAAGATAAAATGTTTTAAAGATAAATAAAAACTTACCATCAATTATAATTACGGTAAATAAAAACTTACAATTATTAGCAAAAATATCCCTTCAAAAAATGTAGGAATGTTCATATCAATACAAATCCACATTAAAATAAAGAGACTTCTCTTACACCACCAACAGTGACAATAGTTTGTTTAATCTCGTTGCTATGATAAATGCTTGTCTATCTTCCCAGTAAGAACGTAGGATCGATGAGAAGTTTTTTAAGGATTGTGGGATAAATCTGATTTTCGCAGCTAAAGGCGAAAATTGCTAGATCGGATATATCCGATTTCTGCAGGTAAAGGGTTAAAATATTTAAAGGGAAAAAATCAGCAAATAATTGAGGAAGAGATTATAGTGGCATCAGCCATTCTAAACAAGTTAAGTGCTCATTGCTGAATCTTATCATTTAGATTTTAATCATATTCCATGTGACATTCATAAGTATTTTCTTGGCTTGATAATAGATTTTCCTGGTTTTATCAGTGGAAACCTCTACCTTAACTGATATAAAAGATTAGTTTTTATTTTATGTTATCTATAACTGCTGTAAGCTATATATTGACGACTCTTCCTTCAGTGACTATCCATAGCATTTTTGTTATATTGTGGTAGCAATTTTTAGTTACACACTGAATATATTAGTTTTCTTCTTATATTTAGAATATCTTCTACATAATGAAGCTAACTAACATTATAATAATTCTTTTAATTGCATCTTTTGCATGTGGAAATGCATTTTCAGGTAGAAATAAGTCATGGCATATGTTTAACCCTTTAACTGCTACTCATTTGTATAACCAGGCTGGTGAGCTGTCTATGCTACATACAGGTATACCCTATATGAAACAATTGCATATTTAAAATTTTCCTGGATTTCTGTTCAATGCGAATGATTTTTTTGTCTGTGCTACCTTCTATGGAGACCTGTTCTGGACTGCTTGCACTAGCTTTTCATTAATAAGAAGGCAATAAATTTTTAAAAAGGATCTTTAAAAAGTATCTTCCTAAAAACACTCAGTATTGAGGGAAATTGACATGGTGAAAAACTTAGAAGTTAATATAATTATTGTCTGATCATGAAGTAGTCACTGCTAAACCAGTCACTTTAAACCATGGACATTGTACAAAGTTATGTTGTTTCAGAATTTATTAGCAGTTAAAGGGTTAAGTATTAGAAAATAATTAATGTATAGTAATTATGATTTTTTTAGGTATTATTATTATTCATTCAATTAGGTACAGAAAAACATGCTAGAAATCTAGTCAGCTTTCAGAACACCCACCAGAATACCAAGAAGGGGTATGTCATTCTAAATGAATTAATTATTATATTAAGAGTTAAAGTTTACTATGGGATTTGAAGTCTATATGGTTTGATTGATTTGACTTTATTTTTATGTTAAACATTTTTGAAAATTTCTTTCGACTCAAAATAGTTCTTTTTTATGCATTGAGAAAATGATTTAAATTATCTTGATACAATTTAAATGCTGTATTCAGACAGAAAAGTTTTCAAAATAATCTTAAATGAATCAAGATAAAATGTTTTAAAGATAAATAAAACCAAATTGAGATAGACTGTAAAAGGGCCTCCCACAATCTGTGAAATAAAACGTCGGCGAGGCTGTTTAAGGGTCTCCCGACAATAATAAAATAAATAAAATTTAAACACGGATGTGAAATGAGCTGTTATAGTTGCTAAAATCTTATACCTATATAAAATAGATAGGAGAGTTATGAATGGGCCACATCCTATCACAATTAAAATCATTTAAAAACAATTTTGTAAAACTATATAAAAGATAAAATTCTGGACTCTTTTAGAAATGAGATTGCTCTATGTACCACTTGTGGATCATCTCCCAGAGCAACAGAAAGGTTAATAGGTAGATGCACCCTCTCTCTCTGATTTCTGAATTGAATACAGTACGATAAAATATGTGAACTGTAAGTGCAGTACCACATGTCTCACAAACTGGGGCTTCCTCAGATCGCAATAGGTAACTGTGGGTACAACAGTGACCTATGTGTGGTCGGGTAATGGCGACCTCTTCTAGTCGCGAAGGCCTAGAGGAGGACCGCCATGGCTGTACAGTATATTTTATTGCCCTGAGTTTATTTGAGAAAATCCCATTCCACTCCTCTTGCCACTTTTGATAAAATAGCTGTCTGAGGCATTCTTTGACATCGACCACAAGAATTTAGAAAAGGCTATTGCCTCTTTATTAGCTGCCTCTTTGGCTGCCTTGTCTGCTCTATCTGCCCAAAATGTGTCAAGAATAAGCACGATGGGGATTCTTGTGCCTCTCCTGCGCTTTGTGGCAATTGCGGTGGACCACATCCAGTCTACGCGCGGGATTGCCGAAAGCTGCAGGAAGAAAGGAAGATCATGGAGATCAAGGTGGTGGAGAAGATCCCATATTTTGAGGCCCACAAGAAGTATAAGGTGCTCGTAGCCCCAACATTTTTGAGGTCCTATGCGGCAACGGCAGCAACTCCTATTAAAACAGCCAGCACAGGAACACAGACTGAGAATCAGGGACAGCATCCAAGGAAGAAAACAGAAAAAAAGGTAGAGGAACCTTTAGCAAAAACAGGAAAAAATACTGCCACATCCATGGATGTGGAAAAAACCATCTGTGTGACATCTTCCAAGAAGACTACTCCAAAGGAAAATGACACAGAGACAAAAGCTCATGTCCTGAGACGTGAGATAACTCCACCACAATCTCCTCCTTGTGATGCGATGGCACTAAGCGAGGAGGAGATGGAGGAAGGCGAGTTGGAGGAGGACCAACTCAAAATCCTCCTCCTGAACGAGAAGAAGGGTAAGAAGTTGAAGCTTAAGCAATAAGCTTCCCTTCCACAGAGATGGGTTTTAATCGCGAGTCTTTTACTTTTATCATTTTAAATATATATTTATGTTTGCCATTCAATGGAATTTGAATGGCTATTTTAAACATCTAGAGGAGTTGAAGGTTTTAATTGCACATTTTAACCCGTCCTGTATTTTCTTACAAGAAACTCATTTTAAGGTTACCGACACGCCTAAATTGAAGGGGTACAGCATCCTGCGGCTAGATGACCTTAGCGGTCGACGAGCGCAAGGTGGTGTTGCTGCTGCTGTCCGGGAGACCCTATACACCTCCCGGGTAGACTTGCAGACACCCTTGCAGGCCCTAGCTGTGACGGTAGCTGTACGGGAGAGGGTTACATTCTGTAATGTATACCTTCCGGAGTGGGCTCCAGTCACCATGAGGATCCTGCAGGATCTGGTGGAGCAATTACCCAAGCCATTCGTCCTTTTGGGCGATTTTAATGCTCATAGCACCCTTTGGGGAGAAACTGTGAGTGGTTCTAATCGGCGAGGGCGTGTTTTAGAAAAGTTTTTAACAAATTTTAATCTTATTTTAATTAATAAAAAAGAAAAGACTCGTTTTAACTCTTTTACAGGAGAATACTCCTCAATAGATCTATTGATTTGCAGCAGTAGTATTGCTCCCCGTTTTAAACTCCAAGTCCATGATGATCTCTGTGGAAGTGACCACTTCCCCCTTCTTATCCGTAAAAATTTTTTTGTGAAAATTTTAACAGCCCCCAGAAATGGCTTTTAAAGAAAGCCAACTGGGAGGATTTTAAAAATAACCTTGATTTTATATTTAACTCGACTCGTAGTGGCGTTGAAAATGTAGAGGACCTTCGTAATGCAGTAGTGCATGCTGCAGAGAAGAGCGTTCCTGTTTCAGCTGTCAAGGCAAGTCGTCCACCAGTGCCTTGGTGGAACGATGAATGTGCTGAAGCAATCAAGAAACGAAAGAAGGCCCTACGCATTTTTAACAAGTACCCTACATGTATGAATCTAGCGGCATTCCGGCGCCTGCGAGCGAAGGCTCGTCAGGTGGTGAAAACTGCAAAAAGGAACTCTTGGATGAAGTATGTCAGTTCGATCACCCACCGAACACCTATTGCACAGGTTTGGAGGAAAGTGAAATGTATCTCCGGTGTTTATCATCTCCCAGGCACCCCATCTGTTGTTGTGAATGGGTCCATTGTGATGGAGCCAGCCACAGTAGCTGAGGCTTTTGGAAATCACTATGCTTCCATAAGTAGCTCGGCCAACTACGATCTGGCCTTCGCGTCGCATAAGCGTCGTGAAGAAGGAGGCTTCCGCCCCTTCGAACCAGGCCTGGCCGGAGCTAGCTACAATGACCCCTTCACACTGTGGGAGCTGGAGTCAGCCATTGCTCATCTGAGGGACACCGCTCCAGGAATGGACCATGTCCACAATGCCTTCCTGCGATGTGTGCCGAACTCTATCTTAGGAGAGATGTTGAATGCATTTAATAAAGTCTGGCAAGATGGAGATTTTCCCAAGAGTTGGAGAGAGTCTATAGTAGTCCCGATCCCTAAACAGGGAAAGGACAAGACTCTCCTCGGGAACTACAGGCCAATTTCTCTGACCTCCTGCCTGTGCAAGCTAATGGAGAGAATGGTGAACCGAAGGCTAGTTTGGTGTCTTGAGAACCGTAATCTTCTCTCCAACATCCAGTGTGGCTTCAGGCAGCATAGGAGTACTGTCGACCACTTGGTAAGGATTGACAGCTTCATCCAAGAGGCATTCGTCCATCGCCAGCATGTTGTGGGGGTCTTCTTTGACCTGGAGAAGGCCTACGACATGACATGGCGTTTTTAAATTTTAAAGTTTCTTAGGTCATGGGGTTTTAAAGGCAATCTGCCTACTTTTATACCAAATTTTTTATCGGATAGAGTTTTTAAGGTCCGTATTGGAAACTCATTCTCTAACACATCCTCAGGAAAATGGAATTCCGCAAGGGTCTATATTAAGCGTAACACTGTTTGCAATAGCGATCAATGACGTAGTAAATTCCATCACACCACCTGTGGAAGCCTCTCTGTTTGTTGACGACCTGGCAATATTTTGTCGATCGTCAAGGGTAGCACTGGCTGAGAGGCAGCTACAAATTATGCTCAATCGTCTCCACGAGTGGTCCCGCCGCAATGGTTTCCATTTTTCGGAAGAGAAAACATGTTGTGTCCATTTTAATAGGGGCAGGGGTATATTCCCCAAACCTATACTTCGGCTGGGCAACCACCAGTTGAATTTCGTGGACTCTGTGCGTTTCCTGGGAGTTTTGTTTGACGAGCGGCTAAATTGGCGAAGCCATATTCAATCCCTTAAGGTGAAGTGCCGGATGTCGCTCAGTGTATTACGAGCCTTGACTGGCCGCTCGTGGGGTGCGGACCGAACATCAATGCTTCTCCTTTACAGGGCATTGGTTCGGTCCAAGCTCGACTATGGCTGTTTTATATATGGTGCTGCCTGGGCATCTTATCTGCGTGCACTGACAGCACTGCACAATGCTGGACTATGGTTGGTGACTGGTGCCTTTCGAACCAGTCCCATCCCCAGCATTTATTGTGATGCTGGAGAGCCACCATTGGAAATCAGGAGGAATGTCCTGATGTGCAGTTATGTCAGTAAACTTTTAGCCCTTCCTTCGCACCCGTGTTTTAAAATTATTTTTAATCGTAGTTTAATGGACGTTTTTAACAGAAGACCCCGGGCCCTGAAGCCCCTTGGTATTCGTTATTATAATTATATTATAGGCAGTAATTTAACTTTGCCCCAGATTTATAGATTGCAAGTTCCGCGTAACCCTCCTTGGAGTACCCCGAGGCCAGAAATCTTATTTGATTTAGCTCGAGGGTCCAAGAATGAGTGTCCTCCTGCAGAACACGAGGTTGCATTCGCCGAAATCCTGTCACGCTGTCCAGGATTCGCACCTATCTTCACGGATGGGTCATAGTCCTCAACAGAATGTGCATGTGACTTTGTATCCCTGCACACATCCTCCGGGTTTAAGCTTAATCCGTTGTGTGGTATCCACACTGCGGAGCTCACAGCTATTAAGCTGGCCCTGGAGAGCATTGAACGTCGGAATATATCTCACTTGATATGTTCCGACTCAATGAGCGCATTACAATCCATTGCCTGTTACAATCCAGTACATCCTTTGGTCCAGGATGTGCACTCCTCCCTCATCATCTTGAAGAGTCGAGGTGTACAAATTAAGTTCGTGTGGGTGCCGAGCCACGTAGGTATAGCAGGCAATGAGGCAGCTGATGTCGCTGCTAAGGATGCCCTGGGAAACCCAGAGGTGCAAATGGATCTTGTGCCTTGGAGAGACCTTCGTACGATGTTTTGTGGCGCACTGCAGAAGGAGTGGCAAGCCTCATGGCAAAACCTTGAAAACAACAAATTACGCACAATCAAGGTCAGTACTGGTGCATGGCAATCATCTGTCAGGAATAGTAGAAGGGAGGAGGTGGTCATCATGCGATTGAGGATAGGCCTTAACCCACTCATACCTTTTTACTACCCCACGGGTACAACCTCGATGTGATGACTGCGACACTTTTCTTACCATAAGACACCTCCTGACAGAATGCCAAAGATACCTTGAGTTGCGTAGGAAATGCAATATCAGGGGATGTATAACAGACATCCTAGGTGATGACACAACTAGGATGAATGAAGTTTTATTATTTTTAACGGAGGCTGGACTTTTCCAACGATTTTAAATTCTATTCTTTTCTATTTTTATTTTATTATTTATTTATATATATGTGTATATGTATGTGTGTGTATATGTATATATATATATATATATGTATATATATATATATATATATATATATATATATATATATATATATATATATATATATATATTAAATTGTAAATATTAACCCTTTGACTTCTAGAATGGATTGAGGTATTCTACTAAATATAATAAATCTTTCTTTTCAACCTCACAAATCATGTCATGTTTTTTTTCAATTAAAATATTGTAAATAACCTCCCAATTTTCAAGTATTGATGAGATCATACGAAGAACTGAATTCCAACGTGTCTCCTTTCAAAGTAGATTTCAGTGCACCTTGTAAGCCTGATTTTAAAAAATATTTCACAATTTTTCTTCACTTCTAAATTAAAGCAAGTGATGTTTCATTAGAAGAAATAGAAATATCTACAACATTATTTATTAAGTGTGCTGCACAATTGATTTTATTGGAAATTTTCAAAGCAGCTTTAATATTTGCTGGTCATTGACAAAAGTAAAATTCTTCAAGTTACTATAGACACTGTATTGTTTTAAAATTAGCAACAATTCATTCCTTTTATACTCCCCAGTTTTCTTTTCATTATAAAATAACTGCTATTCCTTTCTCTTGCAAACAAAGTATAAAATAATACAACTCAAGTGATTATTTGCCAAAAAATACTATATATTTGAACGTTAAATAACATAAAAAAGCTGATAGGCACTCTTATATGTAACCACATCTCTTCAAAAGTGAATTCACAAAGATAGATTTTACTTGCATGAATGGGCAAAATCAACTGGTTAAAAGGAGAGTTCTCGCACAAACCAATCCTTCATAATTACATTGTACTACATAATTCCCCTCTTCACTCTTTCTCACCCCCTTCTCCACATTCTCTTCTACTAAACGTAATCGCCATTTGTTTGTTAATTGCAACTTTGTATCTATTTATATAATAAAAGGAATCATTTCTTCATCAGATGCTTTTCTTGACACACGATACACAAAGCCTGCGATCTGTCAGCCTGCATAAATTGCAAATTTGTATCTCCCTATATAATGCTACTTGATTAGCAGTAAAAGGCATGTGGAAAGTTCCTGTGCCTACATTGGCGAGACAAATTGAATTGGAATTATAACTAGTTTTCGTATCTGTGCCGGTACCTTTTGTGCCCAAACCTGACCCGTACCCACATGGAAGAACTATATACCCGACCTGCAACTTTTACTGCAGGTACCCACAGGTCGGATAAACCTCTATATGGAATGACCCAAAGTTTCTGAGATTGATTTTAATCGATGTAATTTTTCTGGTGTTAGGCTACTTATCAGTTAAGCATCGTAAAAGTGAGTTTGTCTGCTAGCTCCAGTTTTCCATTTACAAAAACCAAGCCTGATTTATTCTGTGAAATGCCATTCTGGTTGTGTACCATTTGGCTGCTAGAAAGTTCCTGTGAAATACGTCCAAATAAGATTGATCTTTTAAGAGCAGAGAAGTACTGTGTTATTATTTCAGTAGGTTTCCATTTCTTCTCCATATTTCAATTTAAATATTTAATGTCAGATTAATGTTAGAGCTATTGAATCTCTGATGATGCAGTTGGAAGATAACTTAAGATGCTTATTGAGATCTTATATCTGTGCTTGTAAAATTTACATTATTTGTTATTCTCTGCAGCATTGCTTTTTCGGTATACTTGAAAATTTTGGGTTAGCATTTGTAATCAAATGAATGCATTTAAGTGCAAGTAATGTTTGGAAATTACTTAATTAGCCGATATTTAGAATCAAGATCACAACAGCACCAAAGAGACATTTTACAAGTCGATGTAAAGGAGTCTCAATAAGCATTACAATTTTATTATTGAAAACAAAGACATATAACGTGGTATAATATGTAAAACATAGGATAGGAGTTAAGAATATTAAAGGCTGGAGATGTGGAGTAGGTTACAGAAGATTAGTAGGACCAAGAAGGTGATAAATAAAGCCTTAAATGGAGTAGGATTATGGAGGAGTTATAATAATAATGTAGAGAAATTGATTAGTCAAATTTTGGTGCATTAGTCTGTATAATAACAGAATGGAGGATGTTAAGAACAAGTTAAGAATGGGAAGATAAAAATAATTTTTGGTATTTTTTGAAAAAGTATAGGTAAAGATGGATTAGTTGGGGTGAGGCTAAATCACTTCTGATGAATATTTATATGGTCACCAGATGACCAATTTTAATGAAATACTAGTATAAAAGCCTGTCAATATGATGGTAAGGAATACATCACCTTTTTGAAATTCGCGTGCCTGTGGTTTGCGAATTTGGACTTAACGACAAAATTTTTTATGACCATTACTTGTGTTTCACGGATATTACTTGCATTTCGCGGCATGTGTTTACGATGCCAACAAGTATGAACTCCCTATAACTTTTTGTTTCTATGTGTATTTTTAACTTAAGCATCCTAGAAAAGGACATTATTATTACTAGCTGCTTAGTGCAGCATTGCTTGCAGCATCAATAATATCTGCTTACTACCACCCGGCATGTTAAATTATTGCAATGGGTGGGGTTTATTTTTAGAAATATATTCCAAATACTATAGAACCTTTTAACTATTTCTGATGGTCCTGAATTTAAGGTTATATCAATTCCATGTTCAACCCTGAGATGGCAGTAATAGAAAGATCCACGACATTTTCTATCAAAATTTTCTGTTCAAATTATGTTTTGCGACAAATGCTGCCATTAGATATTCGTACTTTTTTACTTTAATATTTTTAAGACATTAATGTAATGCAATGGAAATCAAGAATGTGCATGTGTATAATTTTTAAAAATGCATGTCAAAATACTAGTGCCACCTGGTGGAGAACACTTCAACTATCTCCGACGGTCCCACATTTTAGGTTATATCAGTTCATTTGACTGCCAAGAGATGGCAGTATGGTAAAATTGCACGACATTAATATTTTCTATCAAAATCTTTTACTTTTTTTATATACAAAATTTAATTGGGACACAAAATAAGACATTAAAAATTCACTAAGTATAAAATTACAAGTTTTCACATGCTTTTTTCTCATTATTATTTAAGAAAGATAATACTAATATGAATAAATATAAATAAAGTTACATAAAGCAGTATACACACACAAAAAATGAAAAACATACTGAACATTTCTAAGAAATAAATACATTTGAGTCCTCCTGAGCCAAAAATTGGCTCATCAGGAGGTGCTCTAATTAACCTTCTTTACCCACTATAATCTTATTAAACAATCTTTGCAGTGAGACTCTAGAATTTTAACATTATATTCACTATTAATAATCATTTTTCGTGTCAATACATTTAAATCTTGAAGTTACAGAGAACCTTACTTTTCAAGCAGATGTATCCTTAATTTTTTTTTAACTTCCCCAAAATTCTTTAAGTCATGCATATGTTTCGGCAATGCATTAAACAGCATAGGTATCACAACTGTCATTCTATTACCACCACAATTATTGAAATATTTTGGAACATCATAGTTATGTACCTTTCTTTTTCCCATATTATGATAAGTCACTTTCAATGTTTTAAACCTATTGGTAAAATAGTTGTCTGTTACTAGAATATATGTAAGTAAGTCTTCGAGGGGCAATATTTGCAAGCAGTTATAAATATTCTTTGTATCATGTTCATTTTGGTCCTCAGCCTCCCCCCCTCCCCCCTCCCAAATCTCTCTCCTTTTTTGTAAACCATTTTAACTATTCTATTTTGCATACTACACAATTTTTTTGTGTTATTGACTGTTATGTCCCCAGACAGTAATGCCATACCTCAGCATTGACTCTCCTAAAGTAAAATAAATTATTTTTATATTTACAGGCACAGAATCCCTTATATGTTTTTCAAGAAGTATGTCAAAATTTATGCAGTCAAAAGCTTTTTGATAGATCCAAGAAGATACCAGTGGAGTTGTTTCCTTGATCAATATCGCTGATAATTTTTTCCAGAAAGGTGATTGCCACAGTAGTGGTAGATTTGCCCTTTATGAATCCATGTTGGGTGTTACAGATTATGTTATGGTGTTTGAGGAAAGGTATGAGTCTATTCAGCAGTATTTTTTCAAATATTTTGGAAAAACATGACATCAGAGATATGGGCCTGTAGTTCGTTACATCCATTTTGTCACCCTTTTTATAAATTGGATGAATTACAGATATTTTGAGAGCATTTGTAAAGATTCCTTCCTCAAAGGCTTGGTTAATGGTGTTGGACAAAGGAGAGGCAATGGATGATGCACATGCTTTTATGGCAGTAATAGGAATACCATCATATCCTGTAGAATTTTTTGCTTTCATGTTTTTAATTATGCTTTTGACCTCTGTGTCATTAGTTGGGAAGAGGTAGATACTTTGAGCAACTCTATTATTCAAAATATGTTTATCCCTTGGAGTGTTAGGTAGTTTTTTGGATATTTTTGCAGTCATTGTGTTGAAAAAACTATTGAAATAATTTGCAATTTCCATTGGATCTTTGATGGTGGCTTTATTGATACATATTTCATTGGGGGGGGGAAGTTGGTGTTTCCTTTCCTCTGGTCTGGTTAATAATATTCCATGTACTTTTACTAATATTATTCGAGTTTAGGATATAGACATAATTGTATTTCTTTTCAGTTGTTAACACTAGATTATCATAAAACTTTTTGTAATTTGAAAATTCATGTTAACTATTAATGTCTCTATTTGATAAATATATTTGTTCAAGATGGCAAAGCTCTGCCCTAGCTTTTCTGATTGAAGCGTCAATCCAGTTACTTTTTTTTTATTTTATTCCATTTCTTTACAGTTGTGATAGGACAACTGATGTTGAACCAGTAGGAGAAGGTTTCAATGAGGTTATCATATTTGTCATCTGCTGTATTATTGAGTGTCACACCAGACCTGTCTTCATTCATTGTTAAATTTTGAAGGTGCATTAGATTTTCTTTCTTACAGTTATGCACTTTAAATGGTATGTAATGTGGTGGGCTTACTAGATTGTGATTTAAGTTTATGCTAATTTTTATAGCTAAATGATCAGATAGTGAGGAATGAATTACTAGAGAGGTGAATGCAGAAGGATTTAGATCAGTTAAAATATTATCTATACAGGTATCTGTGATATTTGTTATCCATGTAGGTGAAGATATGGTATGTTTTAGGCCAAATAGTTCAATAAATGAGATAAATTTTTTACTGTTTCTTGTATTTTCCAGTATATTCACATTAAAGTCACCAATAATAATCAGTTTACTCTTTAATTTTGGCTGCATGTTTTCGATTATTTGTGTTACTTGGTTAAGGCAGAGATCAATATTACCACTAGGGGGGAGGGGCGATATATTCCTAGGATATACATTGTATTATTATTTCTTGGGATGAGTTTTATGCCTGTAATTTCAATGTTTTCCTGGTCTGAAAATCTATCCAGTTCTAAGTTGTCTATATGAATTTGCAATTTACTATTGACAAGTATCATAACACCACCACCTTTTTTTCCTTTTCTGCAGCTGATTGCACCTAATTTCATTTTGGACAATATGTTACAATATGTTTGTTCTAGTTTTAACCCACGTTCACTGAGTACCAAAACATCAGGGGCTTCTTCTTCAATAAAAACCTCGAGCTGATCAATTTTATTGCCCATACCTTGGATGTTTTGATGTATTACATTTAGTCACTTTGATTTGGCTTTGGAGATCCCATCCATGCTTCTCGTTGTGACTCCTGTTGAGGGTTGACTGGGATCGCCAGGAAGTTGGCTTGAGTCCAGATGGATTTGGGTCCTCAGTGGAGTGTGTAGAAGCAGCATCTTCCTTGGAATTTTGTCTGGACGGGAGAAATCAGCTTATTCACACACTGATGGGCCAGTTATCACTTTTTTTCAGTTCACTTAACAATGAAAAATTTGCACTTACCTTAAATGATGAGCTACTTTGTCCTGAAAATAACTTTTCGCATGTAAAGTCCTTTACATTAAACTTATTAGTGAGGTGTTTCAGGATATCTTCACACTCTGTTTTGGGATCGGCTCGGCCTAAATAAAGCCATGCTCATTTGGGCACATCTTTGAAATTATTAATTTCATAAACAAATAATATTTATTCGAAGCATAAACAGATTGGTTTCAATTTGTTAGATATTTTTCAATGCATAAATTATATTTACCGAATTATTTTGGTTTGGCGTTCCTTAGTTTTGATAGGAAAAGATCATATTCTGCCATGATGATTGGAATTACAGGTCTCTGTGCTGGGCAGTTACCAACTCCATTTGCTTTTTATAGCTTATATTAGAGACAAAAATCTTATGAAGTGAGCGTGCCTTGTTATTATCTAGTAATAAGTTTCAGGATTACATAATATTTATCAATTTTATTACAATAATAACTACCATTCACCGTATGTAACTACAATTGAATTATCTACAGATTTAATATTTAAACTGTTCAACTGATGAGTGCAAATTTTAATTTTTGTACCATATGTTTTACTACAGTGCCGTTCTTAGGGTTTATGGGGCCTACACAGTATTTTTAAACTGGTTACCTTATGCTAGACTTGCTAGTATCAACACATACAAAAGCGCTGAGATCCAATTTCCGCCACACACTGCACATTACAATCCGCCGAACTAAAAAAGGAGTAGTAGTAATAATGAAGAGTTTTAGCCTACTTATTGTTTTAGCACATTTTCTTAAAAACGTGCTTACGTGATCGCTCTGGCTTTCCGTCCATCTGTCCGTACCTCTGTCCATCCGTCTTTCTGTTCACCCATTTGTGAACAAGCAATTTTTTTATTTTAGATGACATTCGCAAAATTCGTTTGAATTAGATACCTCTTATCAATCCATTAAGTTTCCACTAATTGAATTTTTATGGCAGTTGATACATTTCCCGCTAGATGGTTTCAAATACGGAAAATTCGAAACTTTAAAATGGTACTGTAGCCAAACTACTGAAACTAGAGGAATGAAGTTACATCGTCTGACGAGGATTTAAATTGTAACATTGCGGGTTTCCCACTCCCCAGAGGGGGAGGCAAACCAGAACACTGAAAATTATTAAGAAAACGTTCTTCCACCTATTACTTTAGCAAGGGTATTTACTTGTTATTGTCATTAAAAATGAAAAGGAGAAAGACAAAAATTCTGCTTAAAATTAATTTTATATTTTAAAAGCCGTTATTAAAACTTTCGACGACACACCTCTCTCCTCTTCGAGACACGCCGATTGAGAACCGCTGGGAAACGCCTGTGCAGAGAGGCAGGGGTAGAATGCGCAACTACTGCCCCAGATGCTTAGGTCGGACGTTAAGCTGTGCGACGACCCCCGTGGAGCGGATAGTTAGAACAGGTTAATGCCTCCGCCAGGGCTTCACTCTTCCCTTCGCCACTTTGATTCTCTGCGCACGTGTATGTGCATGCGTGAGTTTATTTGCGCATGAGCGACCTCCCCCTAGGCAACGGGATAGAGATGCGGCCGTAAAAATACTCTGAAGAAAGGTCTAACGCTAGCAGTTGAAATAAAAGACCTTTTTATCGAAGGAGCCTCCTGAATAAGAAAGAATAAAAAACCTGGCCCTTCAATAACAGTTTCATATAACACGGATCCACTACAACGTGCTTTGTTTTTCAATACAAAACATTCATACAACGCAGATTATATTTCACAATTACACAGTTTTGTCGGGTCTGGAATTCCAGATTGCTGAGCGAGGAAGAGGTACTTTGGACGGCCCGAGTTCATTTTTTATAAACTTAGATAATCGACAAGGACACTCTATTTGTACACATATAAGTGTATTATGAAGATGTTTGGAAATTTTAGCTCTTGAGGAGGGTGCATGAAGGGATATGGAAAACAACCATTTTTATCAATATAACAACACGGATTCACGTTACGCGGCAATTTTCAACACAAATTCCTCGCCTTAAAGAAGGGCCGGGCATAAAAAACACCATAATCATAAAATAATTCACCCGACTGAAAACTAAAAAAGTGTAAGATAAAAAAATCACACGCGTTGAAAAAGTGTGCTCTTTTGAGGATTCATTTCAGAGGCTACTATTTTCCAGTAAAATTATTACAGTAGGAATAGCATTGAAAAAATAGACGGTGGTTAGGACTTTTTTGCAAACGTTTTTTTTCTTCTCCAGCGTGTTTTAATGAGATAATATATGCGTTAAAATACGAGCGAGAGGATCGATGCATAACGATAGCAATTTTAGGAGATTCCTCCTTCCGCATTTTTGCCGTAAGTTTGGAAATTCGTTCGTCTTTTTTGTGGTTTATGGTAATAAATCTGTCCTCGTCAGGCATAGAGTTCACCGGTTTTTTGTTGCTTATAGTTTTTTTCTCATTAGTTATGACTGTGCTAGCGTATGACTTTGGAGTGGAGCTGGAGTTCACTTTGTGTACACTATCACTGTTGGTAGCACTTGAATATTGTGTGTTAATTTCCAAGCCAGGCTCACGTTGAGATGTACTATTATGTGGTTTATTAGTTTTCAAACCAGTTTCGCGTTGCAAGCGTAATTCGCTTTCATGGCCACCCTCTGACCCGCTGATATTACTTTTCACTTCAACTATATCTAGGCGCTGATGCACATCCTCAATTGCTTTAAGGATCTTATCCATAAAAGTTTGTTGGGTTTCACCATCGTTGTATACATTAAATGGCTTATTTTTGTTGCACAACATGCATATTGACTTATCTAAAGCCTTTGACACTGTTGGTCACGAACTGCTCCTCAAGAAACTGGAAAGATATGGCATAAGAGTGTACGCTAATGACTGGTTAGGATCTTACCTCAGTGACAGAAATCAAAAGGTTGTCCTTGATCATAAAGGAGCTAAATATATATATCCAACACCAGTTTTCCATCCTCGGGTGTTCCACAGGCCTCAATACTCAGACCTGTTCTATTCTCCCTTTATATAAATTATCTTCCTACTGTCCTTGCTAATAACATTTGCACTAAAGCAATTGTTTATGCTGATGACACCAACCTACTTATTTCCTCAGATAATCTGTTTTCATTAATAGATTCTGGTAAGAGTCACAAGTGCAATAAATGATTGGTGTACCAATAATCATCTTAGCATCATCATCATCATGCTGCTGTCCGAAGACAGGTTTTAGCTGAATCACTGCCTCCATTTCTCTCTCTCCCTAGAAGACTCTTTTATATTTCTAGAAGTATTATATTCCTGCTTTATATTATCTAATATTCCTATTATTTTTCTCATTCTTCCTCTTCTTCCACTAATTTTGCCTTCTAAGATCGTCCTTTGTAAACAATGTCTTCTCAATATGTGCCCTATCCAATTTGCTTTTCTTTTTCTGATTGTTTTTATTAGCATCATTTCTTCTCCCACCCTTCCTAATACTTCTTCATTTCTCTTCCTCTCTGTCCATTTCACTTTCATCATTCTTCTCCATACCCACATCTCAAAACTTTCTAAATATTTTTCCTCCTTTCTCCTTACCGTCCACGTCTCTGCACCATAAAGAGCTATGCTCCATATGTAGCATTTTGCTAATTTCTTCCTTGTTTCTAAATTTATTTTCTTGCATGTGAGAAGCTCCTTCCTCTCATTAAATGCTGCTTTTGCCATTGCAATCCTACTTCTGATGTCCTGTGTACTACTTCCATCCTGTGCTAAAATACTGCCAAGATATTTGCAACTACTTACTTGTTCCAATTTTTGGCCATTTACCATTATATTTAATTCTTTATGTTCCTTTGAAACCACCATGACTTTCGTTTTTTCGGCATTGATCTTCATTCCATATTGTTGGCCAACCTCCACTAGTCTGTTTGTCATCCTCTGAAGCTCTTTCTCGTCTTCTGCTATTAATCCCTGATCATCTGCATATTTAATGGTGGTAATACTTTCACCTCCTATTTTAAATCCTTTCTCTTCCATCAATGCTTCTTCTGTTATTGTTTCTGCATAAATATTAAACATCGCTGGTGAAATAGGGCAACCCTGCCTCACTCCCCTCCCTATTGAAGTACTTTCTGTTTCTTCTCCTTCAACCCTGACTCTAATCTTTTGATCAAAGTAAAGGTTTATAAGCAGTCTTTTATCTTTCCAATCTATTCCTGTTTTATTTAAAATACCTAACATTTTATCCCATTTCTCTCTGTCAAAAGCTTTCTCCCAATCTACAAAACAAAAATACATATCTTTATTGACTTCTAGCGCTCTTTCTATCATCATCCTCTTACATCCTATAGCATCTCTAGTCCCTCTTCCTCTTCTGAAACCAAACTGATTATCTAGCAGCTCCTTTTCTATTTTACCTACAATTCTTTTGGTTATTATTCTGGTTAGAACTTTAGCTGTACGAGAAATTAAACTAATACTTCTGTAATCCTTACAACTTTTTGCATTGTTCTTTTTCTCCAGTGGTGCCATAACAACAACTAAAATATCTTCAGGCCATATGCCAGTATCATATACTTGGTAAAAGAATTTTGTGAGTTGCTTAACTGCTTTCAACCCCAAAACCTTAAGAACATCCACTGGTATATCATCACTCCCAACAGCCTTCCTTCTTTTCATGTCATCAATTGCTCTTTTAACTTCAGACTCAAGGATACTTGGTCCTAGCTGGTCTTTTTCCACATCCTCTTTTTCATTTAATTCAATATTTCTTGGCTTTCCTTCTTTGTCATACAGCACCTCAATGTATTCTTTCCAGACATTCTTTACATTGTCTGGCAGACTTTCTTCTCGTTTCAAAATTATTCCCAACTTTACAGCTTATGCCTGTCTGCATAGGATCTTCGGATCACTTTATTCCACCAATTTCTTACTTGGCAATCTCACCATTTGAGAGGGAGGAGTTTTCTTCGGTGTATCTCTTCAAGGACATCCGTTGGGGCAGTTTGATACTAGCTTGGCTAGTTCCGTCACAACCAAGAAAACATCCGCATTCAGAAACAAGAAAATTGACCTGCTACAATAGTTTAGTGGTAGAATATCCACCCGGCAGGTGGAAGACCCGGGTTCGATTCCCGGTCATAGCAGACTTTTTTCTCGTTTCAAAATTATTTCCAACTTTACAGCTTAAGCCTGTCTGCGTGGGATTTTCGGATCGCTTTATTCCATCACGTTAGATAATAATAAATATTTTAAGAAACTGCGAGAAATTTTTAAACTTTACAAGGAACAGGAATAAACTCAAACCATAGCCTTCTGATATTGGATATATCCACAAAGCTCCAACAATTAAGAGAAGAAATTGGAGCGTTACTAAGATGTAACTAAGCGTCAATTTTTAACAGTCGTCAGTAGGTGGCGTGGTGGTTGCAGCTAAAATGTAAGACATCTCTTAAACAATGCATTATATGGAAAAAGTTTCAAACAAAGGTTGTAGAAAATTAACGTTCCTACAACTTTTATTTTGGTACATTTTTACATGTATCAAATATTAAAGAAAATATTTCAAAATAACGGATAAGTGACAAGAGTAAACACCCACTTCCGGTTGACCGATTTTTACCAAAAACTAACCAGTTCTCTGACTTTTATAAAAATGTTAAATATAAAATTTTGCATTGACCTGATTAATAGTTTTTGAGTTAGAGGACCCACAAAAAACTATCACATACACACACAGACATCATCGAGAAAATGGTCAAAACGTGTTCAGGGGACCTCAAAACATTTATTTCCATTGAAATCTCGAAGTCGATTTTTTCCCCTATACTACGTATGGAGAGAGTAAAAAACGGATAAGTGACAAGAGTAAATGACTACTTCCGGGTGACCGATGTTTACCAAAAACCTTTCAGCGCTTTGTCATTAACCAACAATGTCAAATATAAAATTTAACGCTGATCTGATTAATAGTTTTTGAGTTAGAGCACCCACAAAATCCTGGTCATAGACACACACAGGCACACGCATACACACCATTGAGAAAATAGTCAAAACTTGTTTGAAATTAGAAGATAGAAGTAGCTTCAGAAATTTTTTGAGAATGACACCAACAGATTTTGAAACTATGCTTGAAATGATTGGTTGTAAAATAACATGGATACATACAAAATAATGAGTAGCGATTCTTCTATCTATACTTTCCGAAGCGAACTCTGAGACTGATTGGGGAGGGAAGATAATGTTGGCAGACACGTTCAAACCCCCAAACATTATCCTTAGTTTTCCATCAAGAATGTAAAACAAAATCCATTGAATATTTGTTTGATGACTGTCTGTAAACAGTCGGCAAACACAGATGAAATTTGTATGCAAACTGTATGCATACATTGTTTGCTGACAATGTTTGTAGGTATGTACAAGGCTTAAGAATGTAACATTAAAGCTTTCTATTCTTACTAAAGTTGTCATTTAAAACAAAAAATTTATTCTCTATTGTTATTTATGTAGGAAATAATTAGATATTACTTTCTCATTGCCCTTGAAAACTATTTCATACACAAAGCATTCCACTTATTTTTATGTATCAACATTTTTCAACATCATCCTAATGCATATAATTAGGGCCGGCTTAAGGCAACCAGCGCAAAGTTTTTAGGGGCACAAAACTTGGGAACTAAGGCACGAAAATATTTTATTTAAATTTTTATTGGACATTCAAATTAAGGCTAAAATAAAAATCTCAGAGAAATTATTCTTAAAGGAAACAGTAATATACTATTACAACGTTCTCTTCTACTCATTATTTGCATGCCTATAATTCTCCTTTGCTCCATTCAGAAGATCATTTCCGGTTTCGCCATAGTAGGCATTTCGGATTGATGCACATAGGTGTTCTGGACACAGACTGTGCTTTTAAACTACGATTGAAGTAAAGCTTCCAAACTTGATGTACAGATGACAATACAAAACAAATGAAATGCAATCAGTGTGGCCAACTTTACCTCGTATTGCCGATTTAACCACGTTTTACGGTAGATAAAATCAAATGTGTAACCTTTGTAATTAGTGAGTTTTTGCACAATTAACACATGAAGAAAAAAGGATATTTGTGGTGATAGTTTGCGTTCAGAACTTAAACTTATGTCACACAGAATACAAGAAAATTCTACTCCTTTGAATGTGTTATTTTACATTTGTGAAAACCAAATCAAAGAAATTTTTCCAAATATTTATATTTTTTTAAGAATTCTGTTAACTTTACCTATTACTGTGGTTAGTGGTGAAAGGTCATTTTCAAAATTAAAGTTGATAAAAACGTATTTGCGCTCCACAATGGGACAAAATAGACTGAATGACTTTGCAATAATTAGTATAGAGAATGAAACAGCAAGAGAAATTAATATGGACAAATTAAGAGAAAAATTTTCCAGGTTAAAATCTCGAAAATTTACATTTTGTAAAATAAATTTTTTATAGTAAAATTTTTATTGCCTGTAATTCAATGTGCAAAAAGTATTGGAAATTTTGTAATGAAAAATTGTAAAAATAAAGAATTTTGAAAAAGGGCACAACATTTTTTTTCTGCACCCTTCACATTTTCACGTTATAATAATAACACTAGCTTTATTCGAGTGTAATAGCAAATAGTTCATGAATTTGTTATTAGCTATTTATTATGAAGGATACATCCCTTACTTCAACGTTTTACTCGTTTATTTCTGCTTATAGTTTGGCAAGCATAAAAGTCAATAGTGAATGCAAGTTGAGTAATGGATGTAATGATCTATGTTAACGTTCATCAAACAAAAGTATTATATCATTTTAAAGATTGGCTGTCACCTTAAGATTTAAAATTCTGCTGTCACCAATAAATCTATCAGTTGAAAAAGTGGAGTTAATCACAATTGCCTCATATGTACTCCATAATTACATCTATTATATTAATAGTGTAATAAAATGAGGTTTTTAAAGCAAAGGTAACAGCCACCTTAATGTGTGATGCATCAAATTAAATGTCTCAACCTGCAGGTTTGCAGAAAAATGATAAAATTGAAATCAGCCATACCGTTGGTGAGATATTGAGGTTTTTCTTGACCAGCTAAGCTCTGCTCGATGTAATTGTAATGATTGATGTTAAGATGGAGCTGTAGGAAATAACATGGCCTCAAGCGGACAATAGTAGAAGTTGCTGAGTTTCTTGGTAATGTGCTTATTTCAAGTTTAAACAAGAAGGCTTACCAAGATTTGTGTCAAGATAAAACTGACATTAATTTGTTATAAAATTTTTCAAATTGAAATTATCGGGACATAGTAAGTATGATAATGAATTATAACTGTTTTCAATGCAAATGTCACATTAATATTGCCTTTTTATTTTGTTCCAAATGTAAACAATACAGGTACCCTTCGCGATACGCTTTCTTTGGTTTTATGTTCATCAGACTTTCTGACTCTACCTCTCGATACGCTCGCTTGATTCAAACATACACTTACAAAACCCAGAGAACGAAGAGATTTTCTCTGCCCATTAAAAAGGTCTCAATGCAAGCAATGAAAAACAACTTTGTTTCATTATATATGAACTACTTTTATAAATTGTTTTCATATTCAGTTCATGTGTATACAATATTGCACCAGAGAAATAATGTAACTGACGAGTTTCTTTTTATGTCCAAGGTAGTGTTTCAGAAGACTACAGTCAGTTTCCAATCCGAGATCATGATGGTGACACATTGAATTTGTGTTCAAGTTTTTACCCTTATAAGTTTGAAATGTCGCAAGTGAAAAAAATTGAAGTGATCCTATCTTTGATATGGTTCTCAATGGGATTTTTGCATTTGTTTAGCATGATTTCGCACAACAAAACCCATTTTTAGGAATATATCTGTCTTGCTTACCAGTGATTATAATCCATTTAGGAACATATCTCTTTTTTATTACATTGCTCTGATGTAAGAATGGGTTTCACAATATGCTGATTTGCGATACGTTCTGGTGTTTTGGAATGCAACCCAAGCGTATTGCAAGATATACCTGTATATTTCCTTTTTATTATGTTTCCATACTGACAGTTTTTGTTATTAACATTTTCAAATTGAAATGACTGGGAAATACTAAGTATGATAATGATTTATATCTATGGATTAATAGCGAAAAAAATGAAATTTTTAAAGCAAAACTAACAGGCACCATAGTGTGTGATGCATCAAATTAAACATCTCAACCTGCAGAGTTGCAGGAAAATTATAAAATTGAAATCGCTCAAACCATTGGATAGATATTGAGTTTTTTTAACCGGCAAAACTGTGCTCGACGTAATTGTAGTGGTTGATGTTATGGTGGCACTGCTAGCAGACATTAGACACTGTAGAATATAATGTGGCACTCCAAGCGTATATTAGTAAAAGGAAACAAATTTTGCAGTTACCTTCATGATAATTTGACAGAGGGCGAACTACCAAGACAATATTTAATCTAACCAATCAGTCGATTTATCGACCGGCATCTGCTATTTATGAATAATTCTAAGAGCAGAAATGAAATGGAAAATGAACTTGAGACAAATGGTGAAAGTGGAATGACTGATATTGTTAGACAATGTGGCAATAGGCCAACACAAGAAGCATTGTCAATCAGAAATGAATTTCAAAATTTCTTCACCTCAAATGATGCAGTTCAATGGCAAGAGATTAGTATAGCAAATCAGAGTTACTGAAAGGGCATTATTTTCTAGAAATTAAATATAAATGAATTATTTCTATAATTTCTTGTATTACCTGGTTTATTATTTGTAATTTTCATGCACTATTAACTTATTCTATTATTTCTTGCATTAACTTTTATTATTTGTAAATTTTCATGTATGTACTATTAACTTATTATTAACTTTGTATAGTAATACCCTGCTATACGTTGTTTTGCATATATGCCGTCAATCAATTTAGGAACGTGTTTTGTTATAAGTTGCGTCACTTTGCATATACGTTGTTTGTGAAGTGCTAAAAGCATAATTTCAGAAATTACAATTGCGGTACATAAATTAGTACTATAACAATAAAATCCCTCTAATCGTTTTTTAATTTCATGTTTATTATTATTTATATAAATTAATTTAATTATGTTTTTAATTTCATTTTGGGATCTTTTAGCCCTCTCCCTACTCAGGGATTAAATATGTGTAAGCATTGTTATGCAGTAGTTTCAATTTCATGTATGTACTATTAACTTATTATTAACTTTGTATAGTAATACCCTGCTATACGTTGTTTTACATATATGCCGTCAATCAATTTAGGAACGTGTTTTGTTATAAGTTGCGTCACTTTGCATATACGTTGTTTGTGAAGTGCTAAAAGCATAATTTCAGAAATTACAATTGCGGTACATAAATTAGTACTATAACAATAAAATCCCTCTAATCGTTTTTTAATTTCATGTTTATTATTATTTATATAAATTAATTTAATTGTTTTTAATTTCATTTTGGGATCTTTTAGCCCTCTCCCTACTCAGGGATTAAATATGTGTAAGCATTGTTATGCAGTAGTTTCAATTTCACTTATTAATATTAGCTTCAGAAATTTCATCATTATTATTATTACAGTAAGACCCCTATTTAACGAATCGCTGGGGGATTAGAATATATTTCACTAAATCGAGGTTTTCATTAAATGGAGGTTTTCAATTAAAATGAGTTAAATTTATCTTTTTTGCTTGTGTATTAGTTCCATTATACAATACCAGAATAAGGCACCTGAAAATGGTCTCTATAATAAAAATCCATTTTTCAATTTTGTATGCACAATACTTATATTAATACTTTTAAAATAAACATTTATAAACAAATTCCAGTGACAAACAAGCCTTATTGCTATTGATTATGAAAATTTCTGTAATGAATCATTCATATGATTACAAAAAATAATTTCAAAATTTTAAAAGTATTTTCAAAATTGACATAAATCTTGAAACAATTTTTCATCCCTCCTTTAAAAAGCTTCATCATACAACATTAAATAGAAAATATTAAAATATATTTGGAATTTCACAAAAAATATCAAAATTATTCAAAAACCAAGCATACATAGCTACAAGAAAATTAATTATTAAAATATTCCAGCAAACTTGTTTAAACTTGTTTGCTTCTTCTGGCAGGTGCTCTGAACATTCAGAACTTCTCGCTCCAAAGAATTTACTTTTGATATAGTAGTGCTGTTCACATCAAAAGAAGTTAAATATCTTCGCACCACTTCAAGTGCCTGAACCGCTTCACCAAGTGTGGGAACTGATTCTTCTTCTTGTACTGCCTCTTCTTCTACTACTGCCTCTTATTCCTCTGCCTCTTTGGTATTACAGATTTCTTCCACGTCTTGTGGAGGACCAGACGTACTCTCAAGATCATCACACCGGACAAACTCTTCAAAATTTGTGTCCATGTCAGGTGCAATTTTCAACCAATTTTCGTGGTCAATCACATCGATATTTGCATCAATTTTCATAGCATTGTTGCAATTGAACGCAGCCTTATGAAAACAGTTTGATATTGTTTGAGGTGTAACTGAATTCCATGCAGCTGTTACCATATGCAAACCCTGAAGGACGCTCAGTATCAAATGTTTATTCATCTCAATGTAGGATACTGCTTTCTGCACAAAAGCCTTCCTGTACTTTGCTTTCATGGAGTGAATAATGCCCAAGTCAAGTGGCTGCAGATGGCTAGTACAATTAGCTGGAAAAAACACCACTTTAATATTGCGAAGAAAATCAGTATCTGGAGGGTGGGCCGGACATTTATCAATAAATAGAAGAATTTTTCTATTTGCACCACCCATCTTTGCATCTAATGATTTCAAAAATGTTTTAAATATATCCGTTGTCATCCATGCATTTTTATTACTGGCATATTTACATGGCAATGCCTGTACATTTTTAAAACACCTTGGCTTGGCAAATTTACCTATTATTAGAGGCGTCAACTTTTCACTGCCATCTGAATTTGCACATAAAAGTGCAGTTATCCTATATTTACTTCTCTTTCCACCATGGCACTTGTCTCCTCTAGTAGCAAGAGTTTTTGATGGAAGAAGGTTGAAAAAAATGTGTTTCATCTGCATTAAAAATATCATTCGGCTTATAGCCTTCTAAATACCTTACCAATGTTACACTCTTCCAGTAGTCAACAGCTCCTTCATCAACACTAGCACTTTCGCCACAAACACTTTTATATTCAAGTCCATGGCGCTTCTTAAATCTGTCCAGCCATCCATTGGAACCCATAAAGTTTTCTATTCTAAGCCTAGTTGCTCCCCTAATTGCTTTCTCCTTCAACAGTACACCATTGATTGGGAGGTTGGCGGAGCGCATTCCCACTAACCACTCTATCAATATCTTCTCCATTTCATCATATGGTGATGATTTGATATTTTTTCTTTTGATGGCTTTACCCCTACATTTCACTTCTTCGTCAAGTAATTGTTTATTCTTCATTATACAAAACAATGAAGACGGTGCAAGATTAAATTTGCGTGCAATTTCTATCGCAGGCATGCTTGGGTTCTTTTCCACTTATTGAATGATTTTCACTTTTTCCGTAATTGTCAGCTTCTTCCTTTTACTAGTAGCCATTATTAAGGAATAAAAATAAAAATAGTAGAAAGAATATTTTTCACAATTGCTTCAGGTTTACACAGTGATCGCCGAACAGGCAGGCAGCACAACGAAGAGTTGAACTGCTAGATAAGGTAGACGGAGAGGGGACAGGCATTACGTCATCGGGATCGGAGTAATCAGCTGACATGTCTCACAAGGGAAGCCCCCAAGGTGTGACACTCGTATCGGAATTCGACTTTGCAGAATGAAATTATATGCAAAATAACGGACTCCTATTTCTACCTAGGTGCCAACTCGACGTCGTTTACGAGAAAATGTCCTTTGAAAATCGCGATCCGAGAGTCATCGAGATAAGAACGTTAAAACTTTTTCATGAGCAAAAAGAAATCAGAAAAGAAGCATATTGTACGTAAAAATTACGATATACGCTCATAACATTGTGAATGGCTCATCACGCGCAAGCGGCTACATTGTCTGCTAAGACGGTAGCGGCTGCAAGGAAACCGTAAATCCTACAATGTAATGAATCCTGCTTGTATGTTCCTCATTTCTGGTATCACGCTCAGTTACCTGTTGTCATAGTGTGCTATATACTCGACGTCGTTTACGAGAAAATGCCCTTTGAAAATCGCAATCCGAGAGTCATCAAAATAAGAACTTTAAATCATGATCAATACATGACGAGATGGTAAAGCGAATGGGTGATCCGTAAAATTATGTTCATTAAGAATTACGGTGAAGGATTACGATGAAGAAAATAGTGGTTATAATGCATTGAATACATTTTTAAAAATGGTTTGCATGTTTCATCGATGATATGCTGGAAATTACGAACAAATTTAAAAAACCAGAGAAAAAAATATTGGTCCCTTCGGGAATCGAACCCCGGCAAAAATATTTGATATCCAACTAGTTTCCCCTAGACCAACAGTCCAAGAAAATTAGGAAAGGACTTTTAACGTTCTTATTTCGATGACTCTCGGATCGTGATTTTCAAAGGGCATTTTCTAGTAAACGACGTCGAGTATATAGCACACTATGACAACAGGTAACTGAGCGTGATACCAGAAATGAGGAACATACGAGCAGGATTCATTACATTGTAGGGTTTACGGTTTCCTTGCGGCTGCTACCGTCTTAGCAGACAATGTAGCCGCTTGCGCGTGATGAGCCATTCACAATGTTTTGTGCGTATATCGTAATTTTTACGTACAATATGTTTCTTTTGTGATATCTTTTTGCACATAAAAAAGTTTACTAAATGCGGGAAGTGTCAAATAAAAATTGAAGTACGAGTACATAATATTTTTTCACTAAATGCGGGTTTTTCACTAAATCGGGTTTCACTAAATGCGGGAAAATAATACATTGTTTATATGGAGCTATTGTCGGGACCTGAAAAAATCTTCACTAAATCCGGGATTTCACTAAATGCGGGAACATTAAATCGGGGTTTTACTGTATTTATCTTCATTTTGAGCAAATGCACATTTCCAGCATTTTTAATAAAAATACTAATATTATAATTTAATAACTATGAAATATCCGCCTGGAACGTAACCCCTACATTTCTCATTGTTCTTATGGGAAAATATGTTTCGCTATATGTACATTGTTTCATTATAAGTCGCAGTTTTCAGGTATGCATCTCAGATGTATAGAGGGGTATTACTGTATTAGAATAAGAGTCTTATGTAATGTATTGCCCTCAATATATTAGTTTACAATAATAAATAATTTAAGCCTTGACAATTTTACTGTGTGAAGTTGTAGGGAGGGGAGAGGGAAAAAGTAGGTGAGAGTGGAAAGTGCCAAGACAATTGTTTTTCACTTTACTCGAACTTTCCTATTATGTTTCTGTGAAACAGAACAGGAAAGTTTGTAACACATGTAGATAATTAAAAGTTCATAATAGACCTCACCAAAAAGAGGTGATGCATGATATTCATTCTTTCTGATGGAAATTATATTTTTCACAATCCTTTTTTTTCCATATGATGGAAGGTTTGAGGCGCATGAATAAAAGCTAAATTCCTTCAAGTAAACAACTTCAAATATGACTCCATTCAGCAAATATATTTATTTATTTACAAAAATTTGGTGCCTCAAACCTCCCCACTGTCACTGGTAAACCTTAATAATAAGTAAAAATTACTTACAAAATTATCTTCCTTTTGTCTTAATAAAAATGTTGAGATTCCATTTAAAGGTTCCCCACATGAAGAACTGGATTCAGCATGCACATTTGTTTTGCTGCTTCTGGGACAAAGGTGGTCCTTCAAAAACAGCATTTGGTCGAAACACCATAAATTTCTTTTTACATCTGCTGCTGATCCACTAGGTCTACCTCTTAATATCGTTAACTCAGAATTGAATTGAGTTCAGAGGGAGTTACACTTTGACTTTATTTCTTCCTCTACAAAATATAACAAGAATACAATATATATTTATATATACATACACACATAACTTTACCACTTGAAATTGCAAATAAAGTGAAAGTATTTCATATTTATAATTACTTGTTGTTCCAATCTGCAGGACTTCCACTTCTTTCAAGATTTCTGTCAATGAATCACTTCTGGAATTCCTATTATAGTATAGCCTTGATTTTTTGTTACATAAATTGTTTCGAAAAACTATCAATTAAAAGAGATAGAGGTTCTCCTGATCACGTTTTTGTCATTTTTCGATGCTACCACGCTACTGAATTCTGTGTTACAGAAATAGCCATCTTGAATTCAGCTTCTCCCTGATTGGCCGTTTCATAAAAAAAATAGAAGCGTTTCTATTCATTTTGACAAAGTTATTTTGCTCAAATATTTTGAACTTCATTTTCTTCAAATTATCGGTGTCACACAATACTTAACACAGAGTGTGTAAATGCAAAATAATGTGACATGCCGATAGAATTTTGATACAGAAGTCTTCTGAAAGATCGAATTAATAAAAAATTATTTGTCCCTCTTTAGCAGGTTTTAATTATTTGTTTTCAGTTTTTCAACTTGTATTTTATTTTTCCATTTGTATTGTGTTTTTTATTCCTTTTTTGAAATTGTATAAAAAGGAATATTTTTTAAAATTTTGTAATTTATTCTTAGTTGGGTCTGATCTGGCAAAGTTAGTATCAACCAGTCCCAACAGACATCCTCCAAGAGATACGTTGAAAGAAATCTGTTATGATAGTTCATCCATAAAATATCTGCCTGGCAAGTGGAAGACCTGGGTTTGATTCCCAGTCATAGCAGAATTTTTACTCTTTTCAAAATTATCCCCAACCTTGTAAGATGCAAAGAAGAATATCACAATGAACTTGATAAATACAATATATAATGTGGGAAGCTCTTCCATTCTACTTTGTAACAAAAATTGATTACTCTCACCCCGATTCTTTCTTGGTATCACAAAAGAGAACACGTCCAGGCAGATCCAGCTTGTCAGCTGTGTGGTAAACAGTATGCTCAGAATGGCCAGGTAACTATTCTTGAAGCCAGGCTCCTGAAACAACAAGAGAGTTAAAAAAGAAATCATACCATTATTTTTACTTTCTCCATATGTAGATAGGGGAAAGTATTATATTCATGAAAAAATCGAATTTGAGATTTCAATGGAAATACACATTTTGAGGTCACCTGAACACGTTTTCACCATTTTCTTGATGATGTCTATGTGTGTATGTGATAGATATTTTGTGGTCACTCTAACTCAAAAACTATTTATCAAAACATTGTGAAATTTTATATTAACATTTTTATTAAAGGGACAAGAGTTGATTAATTTTTGGTTAAAATCGGTCAACCGGAAGTGGGTGTTTACTCATGTCACTTACCCATTTCTTTCAAGTTCAGGCATCTCTCATTCAACAAATGACATGCATTCCTGAAAAGCATTCATAAAATGGAAATTTGTTGAATGATCGTGATTTTTTCATTGACTTCCCCGTTAAAATTCCAGATGCATACCAGACCAAAGATTTTTTATTCTTGAATTTATAATTCTTAGTTATTAAAATGTCTGTCAAAGCAACTACAATATTGGATCAACTAGAAAACTGAAGCAACAACAATCAAATATAGAAGTATGTACAGTGCCATCTATTGTATGATATGAGAAAATTCAACTTTGACATCTTAGTAACGCTCCTTTTTATTCTTAATTGCCAGAGCTTTGTGGCTATATCCAATATCAGAAGGCTACAGTATGAGTCGGTCTGTTCTTTGTAAAGTCTTTGAATTTTTCTCGCAGTTCCTTAAAGTAGTTTTTATCATTTAACCTGTTAGGAGTTTATAGAAAAATTACATATATGGAGAAAGCCATGTGGTGACCACATCAGATTTTTCAGAATTACATTTCTGTAAAAACACATGATACTCTTTAATTTGAAGAAAGAAATTGAGCCAAATTATTTTTTCATACATTTATCAAAATATCATTTCTAAGTTGCTCATGTTGCTTTTTGGTTAAAATAGACTGAATATTTATTGACTAGAATTTGAACCCATCAGTATGATGGGAACAAAAATTGTATAATTATCCAATTTTATGAAACCAATCTTAATATTCAATTTGATTTCAAATGTTGTAATCTCCCATTTATTTTCTCCTCTATAATCCCACATTTATACTTTTCAAATTCAAAGTTCCTTCTTCATCGGCAGCAGAAGATTCATCCTGAAGAGCAATGTTATGGAGTTGGACACGCTCTCAACTCTCCTACATACAAAATTTCCCAATGGCTAAATGAACAGTTCAAACAATGGCCTCTTACTCAAGAGGCTTATTAAAAATAACATCCATTTCATCAATGAAGTTAGATACTTAACCCTAAAAAACACTGAAATTCTACTTTCGTTCGATGTCGTGTCCCTTTTTCCTAGCATACCAATAGAAGTAACACTAAATTTCCTTGAATCCTGGCTCAAAGAACAAAACTTACCACAAAAATCAGTCGATGAATACGTCCTATTAACACGCTTTTGCATGAAACAAAATTTCTTCCAAATAAACAGTAACATATACCAGCAAAACCAGGACACAACATGGGAAATTCTCTGTCGCCATTCCTTTCAATTTTATTCATGATTAATTTTGAAAAACACTGCAAAACCACATTCACATACTTCCATTAAAACTTGGTTTAGATATTTGATGGTAGCTCAATAACTTTGGCTAAGATTAATAAAGGTAAAATACTCCTTTAGCCAAACAATTAGAGGGTTACAACACCCAATGCATTTTACCCCTGACGATGCCCACCTTGTGGGCGAAATGCATTGGGTGTTGTAACCCTCTAATTGTTTGGCTAAAGGAGTATTTTACCTTTATTGGTTTAGATATGTTGACGACATATTCGCGGTTTTTGAAACATCAAAATACAACATCACTAACTTTCTACAAGAACTAAACGACCAATATGACTCCATTAAATTCACACTCAAAAAGAAAAAACACTACCCTTCTTAGATTTATTATTAACAAGACACAACAACAAGTTAAAATTCAATATTTACCGAAAACCAACACACACTGATAGATATATCCCATCTAACCCCAATCATCACATCTCAAATAAATTGGCCCCTTTTCATTCCATGATCAATAGACTTCTTCGCGTGCCTCTCTCCCCATCAGATTACCGTAAAGAACTCACACAAATTAAGAACTGTGCACAAGCCAACGGATACGACACCGAAATGATCAAAAACATCCTACGTAAACATAAACACAGGCTCCATGTAAAAACGCACACAACACTAACTGACACTTCCCCCACTGACACAAAATACATTAAAATCCTCTTCGCTCCTGGGCTCACCAACTAACTACAAAACATCTTCTCGAAATTCAATTATAAAACAGTATTTGTTAATGACAATAAACTCTCCAATTTATTACATATCCCAAAAGACACAATTCCTTCTTTACACAAAACCGGCAAATACAAAATATCTTGTGAAGTATGCGACAAAATATATATTGGACAAACAAAACGTAAGATAGAAACACGCTTCAAAGAACACACAGCTCATTTTAAACACAACAGATTAAACAACTCTAGTGTAGCAATGCATATCCAAGAACACCACCATCCAATCACGATCGAAAACCTAACTCTGGTAAAATCTGTAACCAACAAAAAAAAAACTAGACGCATATGAAAGCATACACATAAACAGAAACAAAAATTCTGTTATGAATAATGACCGCGGCCTGATCCCCCTCTCACCTCTGTACGTTGTAATGGCTGAACCTCTTACCCTCCCTTTAACTTCAGCACATAAACATATAAATACCACCTACAACACCCCCACCCCTCATTACATATCAGCTACTGATGATGAGAGCATTGCTCTCGAAATACGTACTTAGTACGTTAACTCACTTTTAGAGACCTTGTGTGCGTGTATTTGAGTGCTTGCATGTGTGATTGTTCCGTCTGTTAGGTCTCTGTCGTTGCCGGAAGGCACATAAACCTACATGCCACTGTGTGCGATACTAGGTCCCTGGCGTGGTTTAATCTCCCGTAAACCTAGTATTATTTCCCCCTTTATTTTTTCCCTCTACCTCTTGGCGAGTACGTGTGTGTGTCTGTGGTTGCTTAGTAGGTCCCTGTCGCGGTCGTACTGACTCACAAACCTTCTAGCTACGGTGTGATTTTTTGGGTTCCTGGCGCAGAGTAATTTCTCGCAAACCCGGTCCCGTTTCCATCTTTAGGATTAGTGCTTGTGCGATTGAGTGAGTGAATGTGTGAGTGACACCAGATCACTGGTGTGGAGTAACAACCCCTAAACCTGTAAGTTTATAATTTTTATTGTCTTTTGCCTTGCCTTTTTATTGTGTCTCTCTAATTTGTAATTTTACGGTTAATGAGTTAATATCTATTTAACATCAATTTCGCCGTAGTCTCCATCTTTACTTATTTAAAACAAGTGACAATAGAGAAACTGATTTTAATAAATGATATTTATACAGATAATACCTATGCATATATATATTTTCCATATGATGAAAATCACTGTCCGTAATTTAACGACATCAAGAACAATAGGGGATCCCTTGGTGACAAAAATTTTTCACATAAAAGAATGAAAATCTTCGTGCAAAAAACAAATTTATGCCTCAAATCGACGATTATCTCAAAATCAGCGGTAGGAAAAGGAATTTTTATCCTATCGTTCTTTCTTTGGTTCCAGTCCCGAGGTGGTACGATATTGTGAGCAATTTTAAAGAGAAAATAAAAAATACGCTGCACCTATTCTCATCTAATTCAAAGGGAGATCGTAATGGTACTCACATCAAACTCGGGCTGTTACATTACCTGAATTACCCGAAAGCGAAGGAGAACTGTATATAATATACATATTAGGGTGGTCCTTATAATGGGGAAAAAAACAAACGTTTTATTTTGAGTAGGGGCACCAGCCTATCTTGTTCCAATATTTAAAAAAATAATATTTCCAAAATTTGGTAAATTTTAGTTTAAATTTAGAGGTTGCTACCAAAGTTTGAAACATTAAGTTTTCTTTATTTTAAACAAAATGCAATACAGTACAACGCATATAAAATTTAGAGTTGGTAATTTCCATGCTACATTGTCACTTAATGAACATAACAATACTAACACAGTGGTATATTAATTGTTTGTGGCAAGTGTTCCCTTCGCAAAGTCTGGATATCTCCTCCGATGATCGCTGACAACCTTCAGAAGAAATTGCTTTGACTGTTCACCCTAGGTGTGTGATCGATTGTATTCCTCGATCAGGGCAACCCCGCGTTCTGTCGTATCGTTCATGCAATTGATGGACCTGATGCACTTTTCTGTGGCAATGTACGTAGTTCCCATCAGAAGCCCAGAGTTTGGGATCCAATTCTGTGAATTTCGAGTCAAGACCAAGTATGTCGAAAAACCTCAAAATGTTGGCTGACACAAAATAGTCCAAATTTTTCTCCAAGATGCTATCCAGATCAACAGACACTATTTTTGAGTGATCCTCATTACCATCATTTTGGAGAGCTTGAATAAATTTGGCTTTTGTATCTATTAATACTTTTTTATCAAAGAAAGCAAGGGCAACCAGCTCTTCGCTGAGGTACCACAGATGACGAGCAAGCTTCTTTAGAGCAGCGTTGGCAACTATTGAGTTCGTAGTCTTGTACCGTTGGAGGTTCTTCAACAGAATCAGGTCACAGCAGTTGGAAGTGCAGCTTGAAACCACGCCTTCAAATAGAATCTCACAACAAAAATTGCTATGTCCCTTATCCCAGCTTCCTCTTTTGTCTTCAATGGAAACTGTCCTTTGAACATCCACAGTTTGATAGCATAAATGGCTTTGGCCATCCAACAAGCCTTATGCATTGCACCAGGAGCAAGAAATCTAATTACACGAGAAGGTTCACTTCCAAGAAAGATGATAGAGATTTCCAGGAGTTCTCTGTAATCATCGCGAGGTTGCTGCTGGTTCAGTTGGTCTGTAGCAAAAACAATTATTTCGTCTTTAATATCGGCAACAGCACTGACAGTGAACTCATCATCAAGTGCAGTTCTGTATTCGGACTTATCCAGTGACACCCAATGAGCTTGAAATCGCTTGAAAATTAGTATTTCTGGGCTTGCTGATGGGCTTAGGATGACAGAGAAGACAGCTTCCAGTACCAGCTCCAATATGTGGTGCCTGCAGGGAATGTAGAGAAGGTTCTTGTCTAATTTCTGTTCAATCCAAAGACATGCTCCATTTTTTCTTCCAGTATTTGACGCAGTAGTGTCAAAACACATTCCTTTCACTTTCTCTGCTAGATTCCACAGTTCCAAAGTTTCAACAACAGCCTTGCCCATTTCCAATCCAGTTCCAGCTGCAATTTTTGGAACACCGAGCAGTTGTTCCACTCCATCACCTGTGACTAAAATAGAAAGACGATTAATTACTTCCTTTCCAGTAAGATCTGGCAGCAGCTTGCCATCCCAATGCACAACTAGCGGAACTGTTGGATTAAATTGAGAAATTATTTGTTTAGCTGTTGCTTCCCTTTGCTGAATACGACTCACACGAATTGAGAAACGATTTACGATTGTTTATGAAGGTTCTACAACGTTCTGGACAGTTCTAGATTGTTCCAAAAGATCTGATATGGACTATTACATAACACAAAGAGTGCTCCTGCAAGTGGACTTACGCAGGATTTCTGAGGGGTACATCTGAAAGGTTATATCTATTGCAATATTGCGTAACATTGACCAATGGGTGCCGCATCACAATTTTCAATACTAAGTATTCACAATTCAATTCAAATAAGTTTAAAATTTAAACTAATTTAAAAACGAGTGCACCTATGTTTAGCATTATGATATATTGCGATTTTTCAGATCTTGGTAGCGACCCCTAAATATTATTCAAAACTAACCTAATTTTACCAAAATTATTATTTTTCATAATGAAACAGATTCAAAACGTGCCCCCTCCAGTCTTCCAAAACTTAAAAATAAGGACCACTCTAATACATATATTTAATTTTACCTCTACATTGTAAATAAACTAGCTTTGACAGATAAAATTGTCTCTCTATATTGCAACCGCAATAATGTGCGTAACGCAAATTTTTTCTTACTTTCGGATGAGCTAGAATGCTGAAAAAACTCAGACTGATTATTCATGACTTGTAAACAAAGAAAAAATTGCGAAAATGGGAAGTTTTTAAGTTTAAGTGCCCCAAAAAATGTTGAAAATTTCCATAAGATTAACATTGGAGCATTGTTGCTGCTGCCAGCCTTGGTAGAGAGGTGCTTAGCGTGTCGCGGGTTCGAATTCTGCCGAAGGCATGGTTGTACGTGTTCGTCTTTGTTCACGTTATTACGCTCATTTTAAAAGGCCGTTAACGGCTGTTTATGAGCTAATATAAAATAAATAAATAAAATAAATAAGCACGCTTCTAAAGAGGACTTTCAGATGCTATTTGGCGTTCAAACTCGGCATGTACGCGATAAATCACGGGGTAAATAAATCGCGATAGATCAGTCCGATTTCAATGAAACTTTAATTATAATATTCTGCCTGAGGTTCTGCATGTGACAAATATGAAGTTGTCTAACATAAGTAGATGGGTTCGATGCCAGGATAGTTTTCATTCTCCATTTGATCTACACGCAAAAGTGTTTAAGACATCTTTCTTTTGCTTTTTAAAATTACTTATAATTGTACTAGAAATTAAAACATGAACCATAGTACGTGAAAAGAAACCCATTTATTTTCCTACCGTATATTTTCAAATAGTATTCGAATTGATTCATAAAATTGTTTTGAAGACTCATAAAGTTATAAAGGACCGTATTAGGAAAACGGAGGAAGACGGGGAAAAGAAAGAGTGAATGATAGAATGAAGAAGGGCGAGAAGAGAAAGAGAGGGAAAGGGGGAGGGAGAGAATGAGGGAAAGCGGGAGGTTTGGTGGGAGATAGGGATATAGGAAAGTAGAGAGAGGGAGGGAAATGGGAGGAAATGAGAGAGAAGCCTGAAAATTGAATACAAATTTCTACCTTAAATATATGCCAAAAGGAGGAGGTTCAGGGTTGCAAACGGGCAGAAAACCAATTCACCTCGCGGAGCGAGGCACGTGGTTGACGCGCGTAGCGCGTGGGAGCGGAGTCCCTGGTACTGTATACTTTTTTTTAGGATGTGGAGTGATTTTCAAACCATGCCTAGGGTGCAAAAATGTCTTCCATCGGAGATTATTGAATGTCTTCTTACTCTGTCCACGCGCTTAAAGTAACCCGGCGTAATCTCAGGCGAAATAGGTGGTAGAGTGATTCAAATGGCACGTCAACTAAAGCACTTCCTAACCAACTCCCTCTATCCTGTTCATCTTGCAATTCCTTGATCTCATCCTAACTCTTCCCTTCATCATTTTAACTATTAATTTCTTCTTTTCCCTCATCCTGCTCATGCTCACTACCGCCTCCGACAAAGCTCCCCACCACCACTGCCAACAATGCCCACCACCAACTTCGCCAAAAATGGTTACCACTAACTCCGCCAACAATGCTTACCACCAATTCGCCAACAAAACTCACCACCGCCACCGCCTACAATGCTCACCACCGTCAAAAATGCTCACCACAGCACCGCCAACAATGTTCATCACAGTCACCACCAAAAATGCTCACCAACACCGCCAAAAATGCTAACCACCACTACCGCCAACAATGTTCACCATCGCCACCGCCAACAATGCTCACCATCGCCAACACCAACGATGCTCACCACCATAACCGCCAACAGTGCTAAACACCACCGACCTTGGCAGTCGGGTGGTTAGTTTCTGCCGACGGATGCTAAGGTCGCGGGTTCGAATTCCGCCTAGGACTTGGATGTTTGTCTGTCATATGAGGGTTATATGTAAGAATGGACATGATTGTCTAAATGTCGCCCTCAATAAAGACGGATTATTACTATTACTATCCTCTTCACCTTCACACTCTCTATCCTCTCTTTATCATCAGCCAATCCTTCCTTTTCTCTTTCTCTCTTTCTCTTCTCACCTCCTCCACTTCTCTCTCGGATAGCGATTATGCTCTACTTTATGTCGAAGAAGAAACTGCTAAATCTATTATTTTGGATGGTATAGATTTTGTATTTTCTCAAAAGAAAGGTAGAAGAGGGAGCAGAATATGAAATCTACGGTAATGCAACATCGTACAGGGTGCAGCATAAAGCGTTCTGCCTGCCAGATTTTTTTGTTTCAATGTTCAGTTTTTATTTTAAGATAGTAATTAAGATAGTATTGCAGCTAATAAAACATAAAAGACCATTATTATACTTTTGTAGAAATTACTCCTTTGGTATTGGGCCATAATGATTCCAAGGCAGACTAGACATGTTCCCATAAATCCGACACTGCTCTCTCTCCTAATCCCCTATTTCAGAAAAAGCACTTAAAAATAAAAAAAATCGAAAATTGCTTCTCTCAGGCATCTCCAACGGCCACAACAAGGTTATGATAAGTGCTTTTCAATGTTTTTATTTTTAAATGTATTGCTGACTTTTTAATGCGAGCTCGATAATTCTCTACAGCGGAATTCATCGCGAGGGCACGAATGTTTTGGGTTTTACCCGATTTTTACCATGTTTATACCCTCTGAATGATTTTTTTTTCAAATTCGAGTTATACCCGAAAAACCCCGAATTTTTTATTTTTAATAGACATCTTCACTCCAAAAATTAATTGATGTCGTTTTAGAGCAGGGGTTCCCAATCTGAATTTTTAGAGGATCTAGGGTAGCTGATAGTAGAAATAGTAGAAATCGATGACTTAATTGAATCTTTCATTGAAAATGAATATTATACACTTTACTCTTATATTTAAAAGAACGAATGCCATAAATTAATAATTTACGAAAACTAAATGAAAGTAAAGCTTCAATACCTACAGGACACATTTTCTACGTATATACACTTAAAAAAGCAAATGGAATTTCCACGGAAATAGCTAGAAACAGGAGTGGATGCAGTGTTACGAAAACACTAGCTGGCACAAAAACAATTAATATAGCTATGGAAGTTATTTTTTCAAAATTGATCGCCGCAATTAAAAGATATTCTCATGCATCTGTTAAAGATTTGTGAAGCAAGAAATCCGTATTAGGTCCTTTTAAATAAATCTACGCATGTACCAGATGCTGGTGATCACGTTGAATTTTTTGGTATATATGGAGATATAAATGAGCAGATTAAATTCGAAATTACAGCCCTGACCTATAAACAAAGATTTGGATATTTTTAAGTCTTGGATTGGAAATGGAGTCCGATACCCTAAATTAAAGAAGTTTGTCTTAAAATTGCTATGTTGAGCGTTTATTTACCCTTTTTCGTCATTTATAAACACCGGAACGCAGTAATGTTACCGAAACAACATTGCCCATGCAGATGATGTTGTATATGAACCATAAAATCTTTAAGTAAGTGTTTTACTCAAACCCGATTTTACCCAAATTTTTAAAAAATAATAAAACCCGATAATTACACTCCAAATGAACTCTTTTAGACCCGAAAAGTATATTCTATACTTCCCTATCTCCTCAATATTCCACCCAGCCTCTTTTTCTCACTCTCCTTACTTCTCACTGTCTCCCCTCTCTTTTTCAATCTTTGCTTCTCTACTCTCTCTTCATACACCCTCCACCTTCCTTCCCTTATCTCTCTACTTCTTCTCTGTTGACAAATTCCTTCGCTTCTTTCCCCAGAAACCTCCCAACCTCTCTCTCTCTTCACTTCCTCCACACCCCCTCCTCCATCCTCCTCTATCTCGCCCATCCCACCAAAAACCAGCCCATTACCTTCATGCTCGAATTGCCTTCAATTATTCAGTGGTGACGGAGCCTGGGTTAAGGGCGTGTCGGAACGGTTCCTTGTCGGCATTGAGGAACGAGGAAGAACAGCCAGGTCGGGGTGGCCCAATTAGACCCACGTCGCTGGCGGAGGGTGGGTGATGCGAGCCGGGATGGTATGAGAGAGTTTTTAGGGGGGGGAGGGAAAGGGGGAGAGGATAAGGATCGAGTAGAAGGCGCCGGAGGGACCGTAGTGGGACGGAATATTTAGGCGTCATAATTAATACCTCTGGAGGCGTAGAAGGGTACCCTAGAAACATGGGAACAATAACTTTCACGGGTCGCGACACTTGGAATCGCAGTAACAAGGCGCTCGCACGAGCCAGATCAAAGGTGCCGGTGTCTGTGGTCTGGAAAGACACCCGTTGCCCCGGGAGGGGGCGGAGAGGGGCGGAATGCGGCGGCGAGGCTTGAGAGATAGAGAGTACCAGGGTGCGAAAGTAAGAGATTACATGGAAAGCGACGAGAAGAGAATCAATGAAGGCCTTGTCGCTAGTCTTCCTTGAAGCCTTCGGTTGCACGTGGGGTGACGTAAAGGAAGTTTCTTTCAAATTGCTTCGAAGCGTTTCATTCTTATTTACAAAATACATAAGACTTAGCTATCAGCGGGGGTGACGTTCCTGGAAAATACCGCAGATGCCAAAATCGCGGATGTCAAACCCGATGACTTATTGGAGAAAAAGGGGTTTTGGTCTCTATCAAGCAAAACTAAACGTATTATCAAAGAAATAAATATAATTATAACAAAAGAAAAAGTAATATTCCGAAAAAGCTCTAACCAATAAATATTGCAATTAACATGAACTCGGGATAATTTATAAAGCGTATTAGATCTTAAAAAATGTCTCCGTTACAGCTCTGATAGCAAAAATGCAGATCAAGGGGCAGGTGGTTTGTTTGTCCGTTAAGAGTAGTTTTCCAAATGTAGTCTAGGAGCGGGCGACAACTTAGTCCTCGGACATTTTTTTATGACATTGCATCACATGGACATGGTTTTTTAAAGAATAATATAAGTAAAGTATAAAGTAAGCGTTTTTTAAAACGAAATTCTTCCATGATTGTATATCAAATTATGAATTTATTTTATGCAAAGTTTTTAATTATGCTACCGCAAATATAGCAAGCATAGCATGTTGCTATCGCTAGCACACGAAAAGATAAGAAAAAGCATACAATTTGATAAAGGGGAGTAAAGAGAAAAGATAGAAATAAGAGAAGTACATAAAAGGTTAAAAGGTAGGAAAAAGAAAGAGTAAAGAAAAAAAAGCAGAGCGTTAATGAACATGTGCGAATGCGGTTCCACTGGCTGTCGGTACCTCAAAGGGTTTGTCCGTTCCTGCTTGGAAGGATTGGACGCTGTTCGCCTGTGCTCGTGGTGTTCTCTATGGAGTGGACAAATGATATTGTTTTAAAAGTTACTGATGCCTATCACAGTAACCCGATATTACGGAATTCTCACTACAAAACCATAAACAGGGAAAACGATGCCGGGGATTCTCCTGGAAAAATGTTTAACGTTAATGTGACACAAATTAAAAATAAAATTAATTCCCTGCTGGTCTCATACAAACGAAAACGGCTGAAAATCAGCAGCACTGTTGCGATTTTTTCTATGGAATAATGAAGTCTTACACAAACGGCATTTTCTCCTTTTTCTCTCTTTAATAATCCATGGATGACAATGAATTCCACACTTGCAATTAACTGTTAAATTTCTACCTACAGCAGTATTTTCATCTTCGAACGCAAGCATTCATAATCTATGCATGCAACGAGCGTCCGCGTGTGGACACGACTTTAGCTACGGCGGAGCCTGGTCTGCTTCAGGCGACTCGCTTGCTCTCCCGAGGCATTGTTTGAACCTAAATGTATTTCATTACCGTTATCATTACGGTACACACACACACATTTTAACTTTATTTTCTAGAAAGAACTCGGGTTATTAGACTGTTTAGGCAAAAGAGGCAAAGATAAGTTTAATCAGCCAAAGAACAAATTAAAACTTATCAAAATCAGTCCATATTATATAATAATGAAAGCAAATAATAAACTATTAAAAAAATATAAGAAAAAATCCTGTAACGATGTAAAACATTTTCATGAGAAAGAGAATGACTTATTGTTATATAAACATTATTTTTCGGTAAGAGAATATATGGAGGATATTGATATGGTTTTAATTTAGAGGATAATGTAGAAGTTATGACCTAAGAATGTTAAGCATATGCTTCTGTGTAACACTATGTGGAGAATATTCAATATAAAGCTTGTACCTGTATAATAATGTGTGTAACATCTGTAACAATTATAGAAAGTAAAACTATGTAACTATATGCAGCATCGGAACTAGAAATTTTAGCGCCCTGGGAAAAATAAGGAAACTACTAAATATTCGCCCCCATTCAATAAATTCTCATTTGTTTATTACTATTGGGATTTTTTGCGCCACTTACTTAGTTACGCCCGGGGCAGATGCCCCGCTTGTCCCGCCCTAGTTCCGGATATACCAATAAATTCTACTTTATTCTTTAGTTTAGTCATAGTAAGGCGTATGGATCAGAGTTGGACCAATCCATACTGTTGTGGCTGTTTTTGTTCGAACGTTAAGATATATCTTCGTGTTTTTAGATTCTACCTCTGCGTTCCGCTCATGATGCCTAATGCATTAGATCCGATCTCATTAAGATAGTTTGACATTAATCTACGAATCAAGCTGTGGAATCAGTAAAATGGAAAAATGCTTGTAAAACGATTTTTTAAAGAGAAAATCTAATTTTTTCCCGGGCGTATGTAAACCAGATACCTATGTGTTTCTTTGAGGGCTTCTTTGTACTGAATTTGATCATATCCTATGCTGTATTTCAATGGACGGTATATGAGAGGTACGGTGACATTTTCTTGCAACATTAATTCAGTAAAGGGAGAGAATATTTGAAGAGAGATTATTTGTGAACAAAACCAGTCAGTTTTAATTGTATTTATGTTGTTCTGTTTCTCAAAACATTGCGACCACTAAGATGGAGAAGGAAACAAAACTTTTTAATCATTATGCACCTGCGACGAAAAACATGTACATTAGTCTACTTTAAATTTGGTTTTTGTATTTTACTGTTTCAATTATAGTTGAGTTTTCTATAATGAAAACTATGTTTATAAGCCATTTCTTCCATAGAAAGGAATGCCAAGTTTTTTTTTAAGACTATCTCTTCCTAGCATACCTTTTTAAGCATCCCTTACTAGCGAAGCGGTAATAGAAGACCGCCTTATGGGCACGTCTCGTTCGTCCGCCCGTCTAGCGTAACTTTCATCTCCTAAACCACTAGACGGATTTCAATTAAATTACGGTAGGGGTGACTCTTATTAAAATTTATTGCCCAATTAAGATTTTGAACTTAATCTGTCAATTAGAACTTAAAATTTAAATAAATACTTTAATAAAATTATACTCGTATCTTGTTAAATGACAAGCAGCAATTAAATACCATGTCTTTCTCCCTCGATATCTTATATGATCTGTAAGGTAAAGAGTAAAAAATGTATTCGGATAGAGAACAGCATTTACCACAATAAAGTTCCCGAGACCTAGGGTTGCCAACTCATCGTGATAGCTAAGTAAGACATTTACAAATTTAAGTAGAACATTCGAAAATTAAGTAGGACATTCCAAAATTTAATCATAATATAAGTTTCACACCATAACATAATGAATTACATGATTGGTGATGCTTTACGATGTAGTAAAAGTGACGAGACCACATAATTACTATTTATAGTTTCAGAGATAAAAATTCGAGAAAGTCCCTAGCAAAACATCGCTTGTTTTGTTTACATCGATCTCTAAGACGGTTCTCTCGTCAAATAACAATTAAAAATCCATATATTTCTATACCATGTTCTTATATGATCTGTGAGGTACAGATTAAAAAAATTATTCGGATAGAGGACTTCATTTACCTAACACAAAAAGTCCGCGAGACAATATAATTACGACTTATAGTTTTGGAGATAAAAATTCGAGAATATTTCGATACCGTTTCATACGCATTCCTCATAAAGAACGCCCTAAAAACTTGGTGCATTCCATTTATGGAGTATACTTTTCCATATTGTTATATTTTACGAAAACTTATGCCTGAACGGTTTTGGCTAGAGCAGCATTATCCAATTCCTTCGCCACTCGCTACATGCGGCAAATCGCCTGTAGGCCTGTGGGGAATTGATGCCCATCATCAGTCATCTATATATATATATATATATATATATATATATATATATATATATATATATATATATATATATATATATATATATATATATATATTTATTTATTTATTTATTTATAGGCGTGGCCTCAAGATTTTCTATAAGTAACAATGATCTCTTTAGCAAAGAAATCGAAGGCAATGCGTTGTAACAGATCGATAAGCTGACTATCGCACGTGTCAAAGATATCACAAGATTTATCACTAACAGTCAAAAGAAAAAGGCCAAAGAAATGCAAGGGTAACATCAGTTCGATTTCAGAAAAAGACGAGGAACCAGGGATGATATCGCATAACGAGGATCTTATCACAAAAGGGCAATAGAGTGCAGCTAAGGTTACGGAATGGAAATAAATACAAAAAAATCCAAGGCCATGCGAATATCGAGCAACGAAGAAAACTTGAACATACGGATTGATGAAAATCTATTTTGTATTGTAAATGTCCAGGAGGCACCATTACAAGAGATGCGAAATGCACCGATGAAGTCAGGGCCGTCTTTGGAGGGGATATAGTCGTCCAGGGACCCGCACCTAGACGGAGCCCGTGTCTACGGGACTCCCACCTTGAAATTAGTTTACTAACTACTCTTACTTACTGCTCTTATTAGAAAGACGCATCTTGTGTGAAACATGAAAAAAACGCTCTTGATGTTTGTTATAAGCAAGATAGGTATAATTTTCCTGTGTGTTGGGTAGAGGGAGCCTCGTGGCTGCCACCTCGCCCTGGATTAAATAAGTACTAGATAGCAAAAGCAAAAAAGCCGTTTTCAGAAGGAAGAAACTTATACTAACAAGAAACATATAGTAAATATTAAAAAAGGGAAGGAATTTGATATATGCTAATTATGGAGTATCGTTTTGTGTGGAGCGGAACGATGGACACCCAGAAAAATGACAAAATAGTTGGAACATGCAATATATCCTAGACAGTGAGAATAAATAATGAACTACAAAGTTACCCCTAAGAGGTAGCGCGTCGTATTTTAAGCAGCGTGCTTTTCGTTTTATTAATTTTATAACCTCATATTCAATTCTCATGCCGGGCCTTCTCTGTACCTTTTCTCGAGTTCACTATCTAATGACTTATTGGCCTGGAGGACTCTTTGTGTCAGCGTTTATTGTTTATATAAGGATTACTCCTACTCTGTAACGTAAGAGGTTAGATGTCGCGCGTCGTCATTGAGACATTTACGTTAAAAATGCCGTGCGGCCTCTTAAGGCTTAACATAAAGCAAAAACAAAAAAGATCAAAATACGAATTAATTAATTTTAATGCTCTATAGTTGGATAAAGAAGCATATTAATGATAACACATACGATTTTTCTGTATAATTAATATACACAAAACTAACAGTTAAACCTAAATTTATTATGAAATCTGAAACCTATTGAAAAGGTTAAGCAATTTTCTTATCAACTTTTGATACACTCGATATTATGTGGCGGATAGGGTGATCCACATATGTGGCAAACCTTGAAATCCTGTTGGACAACGGTAGGCTCGAGTAATTTATTTTACCGTTAAAACGTTAAATAACGTAACAGGTAAACAAATTTTCAGCAAAAATGACGGTAAGTAACTCTCTCCTTTGCTCTCTCTCTCCCCCCCTTCCTCTCCCTTCCTCTCTCTCTCTCCACTCTCCCGATCTCCCCCCTTCTCTCTCTCCTTTCCTCTCGCGACCTCCCTCTCCTCTCTCCGCTCCTTTACTCTCTCCCTTTATCCCTCCCTTACTGTCTCCCTCCTTTACTCTCTCCCTCCCTTACTCTCTCCCTCCCTAATTCTCTCTCTCCCTTACTCTCTCCCTTCCTTACTCTCTCCCTCTCTTACTCTCTCCCTCCCTTACTCTCTCCCTCCATTACTCTCTCCCTCCCTTACTCTCTCCCTCCTTCCCTCCCTTACTCTATCCATCTCTCCTTATTCCTCCATCTCTTTTTATTCCCAGAAATGCTAACATGGCTTTGTATTTATACAGTAATTTATTTTATGTAATCCTTTGTTCTATTTTTTCTTTGTTACTGTCTTCCTGTATGTAATTGACAATGGGTTAGATGAATGAAGAGATTGCTTAGTCTCAATCCCGCCCAAATAAAGACGTTATCGCTATCACTTTCACTCTTTTTCTCCGTCTCCCTCTTTGTCACTTTCGTCCCGCCTCTTTCTAATTCCACTTCTCACTTCCTCCCTATTTACCTTTAAGTTTATCTCCCTTCCCACATCTATAGAGTCCTATAGATAAGCAAAAACGTTCCATACTAAATTTTATAATTTTTTGTTTTTAGTGTATATAAAACGTTTCATTGAAATAAATTTGTTTTTTTTTTGTCATTGATTAATAGCTTATTCAGCTTTCGCAGAAAATGTACTCAATATCTTTTAAAATTTTAATTTCTATATTTGACTTAGAAACACTCATTAATACAATATCAATGAATGAATTTTTATTTATATTCGTTGTCGTCGTATTATTTATCGTTACAAAGGCATCGTTCATTCTTACATAGGTATTGTGTAAACTTCAAAATAGAGTCGAAATTTCGTGAATATGTGAACCGATACGACGCAAATTTATACTCCCAGTGAAACATAAGAATTACACGAAACCTGCAACGATGCAAATCACGTTAACGACGAAAGATTTTCTCGCAAAAATACGTCAAATTATGGCGTTAAAAACTAATTTTTGGGCCAATATGACGCGTGTCCGAAAATCGAAGGAAGATAAATAAAATACGTTCTTTGTGCAGTACTTTGTTTCAAGTTTCGTATTCCTACGTTGATTTTGAAAAATTTCAAATGCAAATGATTAATACGTCGCACGCGTAACCGTGTTTATCAAATTGAGAAAATAAAGGCTCGTGGAATCAAACCCATGATATTAAGATAGACTATGCCATGTTTCAAATGTGTGAGAGGTAGTATATCGTGAAACAACGTCTAAATTGTACGTTCCGTTCTCTAGTTATTCGCATTAAACCATAACTTGTCCCCAGAGGCGCGACAGACGACGTTATATCCCAAGGCACAACTGCCACTTAATATAGTTATTAGAAGATAGATAAATGACCACATCCTGAAGGAAGTTATGTCCGTTATCGAATGCGCATAAAAACGTAAAATCCGAAAATTATGCAATCAATAGCTGAAGAATAATTTACAATCAGTAAAATAAAAAAATTCTGGACTGACACTATGCTATTAATTTACAAATACGCATTTTATTGACGAATTTCCACCAATCGAAATAATACGACTAATATATCGTCTACGAAAAATTGTTCCCGTCAATTTAGCTTCTTATCAAACAATAACAAGCATCTCATACGAAGTCAATTTTTTGCCGCAAAAAAAAGAAGTTAGTTCTTTTCTAGATCCAACGTACTAAAATTGAGTGTCCACTAGAAACAACGCTACATCGGGATTTCGCTTTACGCGCACATTTATTTATTTGTTCATACGGAAATATCTGAGAATCTCTCGCGACATGCTTATTGAATCCAGCGCGTGTGTGTGGATATGGCGGTCCTTCTACAAAGAATCCAATCTAACTAAAAGCCGCGGCGAAGAGCGTTACGCGCCCGGAATTCACGGAACTTTGCGTTAAACAACACGCCGCTATTGAGAGCGAGAGATTAATGGAAATAGAGAGATGGAGAGAGATTAGAGAGAATCTGCAGAGAGAGAGAGAGAGAGAGAGAGAGAGAGAGGGACAAGTTTAGCCCTTTCGGCGCTGCATTTGATTACGTAAACAAAATTCCGATTGCGATGACGCTCGAGACTTAAATAAACAAGCAAATAAAAGCGCGCGTCTCTCTCTCTCTCTCATCCCTTATTATCCCGATCTTTACCTCTCCTTACGCGAAAATCTGATGCATCGTGCGTGTGTTTGTGCCGCGTTCTGCGTAAAGAGAAACGATGCGAATGAATACGTGGGAGAACTATTATTTCCCATCTTCATCCCACAGCTTCGATTTCCAGTTTAGGCAAAAGCGGTAACGAAACGAGAAAGAATACGCCTAAACGGCGTTTAACACATGACGAACGCTCGGAAAGCGACTCTGTTATCAATACAAGCGGAACGTGGTCTCTGTACAGATAAAATAAGGAAGTATTTACTGTTTTTTAAGTGATTTGGTAACTCGTTAATGACAAAGAAAGTTACTGGAGAGGAGAACAATATAACCCTTTCGTGAGGACTAAATGGAGGTAACTCACGAGGAATTATGTATTATGTATGTATTATGTATTAATTATGTATTGTTTTAGAATTTTGTTTGGAACAATATTCAAGCTAAATATGTACATAAAGGACATTGTTTCTTTGAAAAAGTCACTTATTGATTTTTGTTTGTTGTTCGCCTTTTCGTAGCTGCCATATCACGTACAATTAATAAAAATAAAAGTTGTCTTGAGTCACATCCTTCCTGTCTCTCAAACCGCTTCATAGGAACCTCTAAACATTGAAAAGCTTTAGAATGTGAAGGACCAATATTTTCCTCCTCATCATCTTCTTGGCCCTGTTCCTCTACTTTCATGTTCGATATGGACTCAATTATTTCCTCATCGTTCAAAATTTGGAATCCAGTATTGTCAACATCACAGTTAAACCACACACTGAATTCTTCTTAATTGCATTCACTGTATAAAGAAATTTGTTTTATTGCTTCAGCGACTTCTCTTATATGGGTTTCATTTGTGTTACTGTTATCAGAACTCCAAACGGCCTTTTGAAGATTTTGTTCCAAGATTTTTTCAATGTTGGCACTGCTATAGAATTCCAACTTTCCGCTACCATGTAGCAACAGTCCTTTAAGTCAATTAAAAAAAAAAAAAGAAACTTAAAACAGATTCTTCATCATTATCGTCTGCTAATAACAGCCGTCGAAGGAGCTGTTTTCGAGATAGGCATTTTAGTGTTTCTATTAATCCATCGGTTTTATTACAGATGTAACATTTGGTGATAGAAATTTATCCGAAACCATTTTGTCAATCTGGTTCAAGCATTCTATTGAAGGATGTAATGGTGCATTATCCAGTAATAATAATATTTTGCCTTCTTTACCAATCGAATTCTGGTACTTTTTGACTTCAGAAATAAACGTTTATACATACCATTCTAAGAAAATTTCACCATCCATCCATGCCTTTTTCTGATGAACATAGGTAACTGGGAGGCTGTTTACATTTTTAAAACATCTAGGATTTTTCGACTTTCCGATAACTAACAACGGCAGTCGATGTCTGCCTGTTGAATTGGCACAAACCATTATGGTTTCACGTTCTTTGCTTGTTTTGTACCCTGGTGCAGTATTCTTAAGACTTGATGCTAATGATCTGCTAGGGAGTGCTTTCCAAATTAAACCAGTCTCATCAGCATTATAAATGAAATCTTCATCGTATCCCTCTTCCTCTACAAACACCTTCAATTTTTTCTGTAAAAGCATTTGATGAAGATATGTCGGCAGAAAGCTTTTCTCCGTGAATTTCGAGTTCTTTAATACCATGCCGCGCCTTAAACCTCCCGAGCCATCCGGAACTTGCTTTGAAGTCCGGGTCTCCATTAAATTTCGTATTAAAAATACCGCTTTTTCACGCAATAAAGGACCAGGTATAGGCTGTCCAGAAGATCGCTTTTGAATGAACCACATGTAGACAGCCTCTTCAACTTCTTCATTTCGAGGTTTTTTCATATCTTGACGTGCTAAACTGACAACCTCGTTCGTCAGACGATTAATGAATTTTATATTTTTTTTACTATTTTTCTTTGTCCGAGATTGCTGAGATTGCCAACTCCATATTTCTCAGCCAAGAATCGTCCCGATTCTCCCCTTTTCAAGGCCGATTTTTCTTTAAATGATAGCACAACACGTTTTCTTTTTAATGACATATCGGTATTAAACAATTTTTTTTTATAAATCGCGATCGAAAAAATACCCACTTACAAGACGAACAGGTGTATTGGCTGGCCGCACTCACGAGAATGGTCTACTGTCCGATCGCCGAACTGCTACTGGCGTGGCAGTCAACTGAAACAAATATTTGTTACATTAACATTTTCAAACGTTTTTATACAAACGCAAATAGAATAGAATATTCTATAAATTTTGTATGTCACACAAATAAAAATTAGATTTTCAATTGAGTGATTCATGAATCATATCGTCAAGATTGGTATTGTCGCTTGCCCTTGAGCAAGCGGAAGCAGAACTCACTCATAACGACGCTGTAGGACGTCAAAGTTTTACGACTCTCATTAAAATTAAAGTGAGGACGAGTGCGCATGGGGCGACAGGTCTTCTCTAGAGCCAACCCTGGAGGCAAAAATAATATCCGGTGAATATCCTCTACTAGAAGAGCTAATCTGAGACGTTGTTTCTTTTTCTTTCTACTTTCTTTCAGACCATGATGAAGAAAGTAAAACACAAAACTTATGCTTCGGAATTTTGTAGAGGAATAAGTTAGCTCACCTTTAAACGGGAATTGTAACGATAAATGTAGGATCAGAGTCACTTACTTAACTACAAACAGTAGACTTGTGCATAGTTTGCCGCCTGGTTCCACTAACTCGACTGACAATGAGGCGAAGATAAAGTCTAGCCAGTTTTAAAATGTTAGGGATATCCCCAAAATATATCGTTAGCACTCGTCTGAATTTTCCACCCCTGTTCCTTCTCATGATAAGGATTAGTAAGTTCGCAAACAACGTAGCGGGGAACTACTTGAGAAGAGAGGTCAGCGCAAGTTGTTGGCAGTCAAAACATTGGTGTAGGGTTCGGGAAAGGTAAACAAGACTAAGCTTTTCTCGACAAGAGAGTCCAATTCCACTTTATGAGAAAATTATTGCAATAGGGATTCCTATATCTTAGCGGAACTGATTGACAAATGATATGTTTATTAATAAAAATTATTTTTCAATTTTTACTTACTTCGTATGCGAAGTAGAGAAAGAAAATAAAAATTTAACAAAATTTTCATGTAACAATTGAAAAAATATTACAAAAGGCGTCATAATAGCCGATTCAAGCGTCAGATGTACCATTTCTGGCCCGTCACGATGTATAATAAGAACAACAACATTTTTCATTGATGTATACAAGTGTCATGGTATATGGAGCTAACAATTATTGAAATCATTGCAGCTGTCCTGTGAAATTCGGATAATCGAATATCCGGATAATCAGAGTCCGGATATTCGGGTTTCTACTGTATTTTAAATGAGGAATCGCTTCTGGAGTTCAAGAACAAAAACAAGTCCACCGTTAGGAAAATCAGCAATAATTTGATCATTTAGGACTGATTCCGATTCATAATGATTTATGCTCATTATTCTGTCGCAAATGGCTCTGAAAAACTGCAAGTATACCAGAAATTTGAATATGAATATAAACATGCAGAAACCTCAAAAGAATGGCAATATACAATACGTTAGGTCAACTTAATACTTAAGTAGAATTAAAACTCACACTCTGTCTACTTTCAGAAATTCAACTTCCTCGACTTTCTTGCAGTTCTGCCATCAGATCATTGTAATCCAAATCAGGCTATTTATCTCTCGATAGACAGCATAGACAATCCACTCAATCTCTCTTAGAACATTGCTGCCCTAAGATAGTTTTTTATTATTTTAAGTTTCATAAAACTTTTCCCCGCTGATGCCATTGTGGCTGGAATTGTTAATAAAATCCTATACGCTATCTCTGTATTTGGGAAGGAACCATTTAATGACTTGAGAAACTTAAGGATTTAAAGTGCACTTTTCGTTCCTTAGGGGATCAACTTTAGAAGCAGACGCAGTTCTAAGAAAAGGTCGGTACTGTCGATGTCGTGTGAATCATTACCACTCATATGTTGTCCAAATTTAAACACTGTTTTTCATTTCTTATGTTAACTCTCCAAGTTTTTAAAATCATATAGGAAGCCAAAATTACCTGCGTACTCTTCCATTTGTTCGAAATGTGTTATCAGCGACATGAGAGCCTGATATATGATGGCGAAGAAGTAGCTAGTTTAAAATGCTTTTTCAGACGAACACCGTGAGTGTCGCCAACGCTTAGCAGTAATCTTCCTCTTGCTGCTCAGCGTGGGGCCCCATTTGACGTGGGGCCCAGGGCGACCGCCCCGATTCGCCGTACCCTAGGGACGGCCCTGCCTATGAATAATGACAAGAGAAAGTAAACTATATATTTAACGCTAAAACATCCCCAGAATAGAATTCAACGTCATCTTGTTAATAAATAATCTACGCAGTGTGAATTGCATAAATTTGCTCGCATCCATACCGTCCTAGTCAACACAATAACGTCACTGATTATGCTATTACAACTTAAGCGCGAAAAATATTTTCCCGCTGTTTGTATCTTAGCAACAATGCTCCAAACTGCTTTTTGAGTGGAGAGAGCTCGGAGGTAGCTAGGGATGCCACCTCTTTCAGAATTCCGGGAGTCTTCCGGAATTAACCCATCTTAGATACATCACTCCCAGAATCTGGTAGAACTTGTCCGGGAGTCCAAAATCTTCGTAATCGTGTAATATTTAGCTATAGTAGTCTTTTTACCGTATATTAAGTTGATATTTTGGTAGAATCATTTCCTTTGACTCCAATTGAGATATCTCAATGTATAAATATACTCTTTATACAGGGTCATGTTGGTGGAGAATTAAAGAAAATTGTCACTTTTGTGCGTTCAGTTCCAGTATCCAACGAAGCCTGCGTACGTGCGTACGATGTCATTAATGAATTGTTGTGCAAAGGTTGAAAAAAATGAAGTGTGGGTCATGTCAAGGTAGAAATTTAAGTATACACTAATTTTAATTACTCTTGTAAAGATTTCCAAGCCTTTTTACTATCAAAACCAGATCTTTTGGATACTGCTCGAAGTAGTTCAAAATACAAATCCGGAACGATCCGGATAAAAGAACATTCGGATTATCTGGCATGACAAGTTTTAAATTGGATTTAGTGAAATACAGAGATTGCTGTGATTAAATCCTGGAATTACAGCATACAATAAAATTCGGTATAGATGATCGTTTAATAATAAGTGTATACCTTTGGTTTCATATGTTAAAAATCTTATCCACCTGGCGTCTTAAATGGCGCATATCTATCGTTATACTTTAAAAAAATCACTTGTCTCAGATATCTCCAATAGCCACAGCACTTGTTCTGGTTATTGGAGATACCCGAGACAAGAATTTTTGAAGTGCTTGTTCTTAAAATTTTCAGCCATAAGACGAGCTTGATAATTTCACTGTTAAATTTTCGCTATCCTGTCAAGTTTTACTAACATTAATTAATATACTAAACACAGCATAAACAAACTCTTATCAATATGCTCGACCACAGGGTTAAAAATGCTTGTTTATTCTGGCAAATATTCGACGGCTTTAGAGCGAGTATGTGACTAAAAATTTAAAAAAGCTGATAAAAACATCTTGAAATAAAAATATCGATGGAAGTATACAAAAATCCCCCGCTTTTCACGGTACCTGCGTTACTGGAAAAGACCGTGTCAAGCGAAACCGCGCAAAGCGAGGTAGGTTTCCCCAACGGAATACGTGAGGTTACATTTGAGCGCCGTCTTGAATCCAATGTGCTACAATTTATTTATATTTTATTCTACACTGCTTCCTATATTCTTTATTACGACCTCTGATTCGAACTGAAACGTATTGATATTTGCAATTCTTGGAGAAAGTTCCGATGCCGTGCCATTTGAGGTCGTTCTCTAAAATGGAAACCGTGCAAAGCGAGAGATGAGTGTCACAAAATAGAGCACCGTCCAAGATCAGCACCTAGTGCGAAGAAAACACCATACACATGGCCCTCCTATAACGCGCATTCGTTTACAACATTGTTTGTTTTTAATATCAAAAATTCGTACAAAGCAAATTGCGGTTCGTATTAACTCGGTTTGATCGGACTTAAGGTGTGGAATTCAAGACTGCAGGGTGAGGAAGAGACGTGTCAATGTAACAATGTATATGCGTATAGGCGTCAGCCGCAATGTGAAAATACCCAAGGGCGTTCGTGGCAGTGAAAAGGTTAAATGCCAGAAAGTTAAGGATCTTTCCAAATAGAAAATCAGTGAGGTGTCAATGATCAGACTGCAGGGTGAGGAAGAGACGTGTCAATGTAACAGAATGCTTTGTTTATAAACTAAGATAACCGACAAAACCGCTATAATTTTGGGGCTGTAGGAAGGTGTCTGAAGGGGTATGGAAAGGAACCTTCGTTTCACTTTATAAAGCCAAACTCACATAAAACGGCGCTTTTTCAGAACGGATTTTCCGTATTATACGAGGGCCGAGTACAGATGGACCGGAGATGCTCAGAAAAAGGAATACTGTGAACGCGATCACGGAAATCGAGAAGGAAAAATGTATATGCGTATAGGCGTCAGCCGCAATGTGAAAATACCCAAGGGCGTTCGTGGCAGTGAAAAGGTTAAATGCCAGAAAGTTAAGGATCTTTCCAAATAGAAAATCAGTGAGGTGTCAATGATCAGATTATTACGGCCCTCAATGACGTGGAAGAAAAAAGACGCGACAGACATTTGCCTGTGACGCGAAATATCGTTTGAGAGGCGCGAAATAGAATGTTTATGTTTCATCCGAGAAATGGTTAGAAATCACCGGACTCGGAGCTCTCTGTTTCAAAATGTGCGATTTGTGTTGCTGAATTGAGGTCGACGGTCCCAAATACGTTCCTCTCTCCTTTCTACACAGGAGCAATTATTCAATACATTGTGATTATATTTATAATTATTTATAATTTCCATGACGGGTAGGCATAGATCAAGTATTATAATTAATATGCTTCCCGTCCTCCCTCCATTTCTCAATCTCACCTAAAATTTTGTAACTATCTCTCAGCGTGACGAAATTACAAGCATAGCTCATATACAGGCACGCACGCGCGCGCGCGCACACACACACACACGCGCACGCCCACGCACGCACGCACACACACGAGTAATCGGTGCTTGCATTCTGCAAGCATTTCAGCCTACTTTAAAGGGTTTAGTTTTCGCTATTATATAGTAGACCATTGGGTAGCTACATTGTTTTTTGTGACGGGATGATCATACTTTCGTGTGCTGTTTATGGGAGTGAAACAATGGTGTGGAAGAACCCTAAAATTAAAAAGTTTTGGAATTTCGAATTTTTCACGACGGTTGTACCTAACCACCTTTCATCATTCCAAATTTCAGATTTATAGTCCTTCTAGAAGTAGGTAAACATTTATATCCTCCTATATATCTATGCTATATACAGTGCAATCTCGATACAACGTATATATACGGAACATGCATTTTCTCCTATATATTGAAAGAAAGTTATAAAAAAATATCCACAAGGTGCTCAGCGCGAAAGGGAAAAACAGGATAAACGATTGTATTATAATAGCTTTATTTGTTCTTAAAATATTCGGATATATTGATTTATTTCCATTTTTAGAATATGACATTTCACATATTTTCTGCATCGTAAATTGATTTAAATAAAGTCTTTGGCACATCATCAGACTTCATGGTAAATATTTTTAATTTATCCACACACCCCAAAAGGTTAATGGTGTATTAGGATTACGGGGTCATCATGTGAGTCCTTTTAGTATTTATCTGAATAAAAGATCGAGAAGTATCTAGCACGTCATTAATATGTTTTTCGGCCTTAGCAGTAGAAGATTATGACATTATTTTTCAACAGTTTCGTCAAATCAAATTTCAATTCTCTCATTCAATTCTTTCAGTAATTGAAAACAATTGAAAATATTTCAAAAACCCTTTCGAAAATAGCATATTTATCGTAGAATAATTATGACGTCAAGACACGTTTACGCTGTTGGTTGAAACTGTCGGCATCATAATATAATAATCTATTAATTCCCATTGAAAATGCATAAAAACAATGCTATCGTAATACAAAGTCTATTAATTCCCATTTAATAGCATTGAGTTAGTAACCATGGTAGTTCGCGTTTTTCGTTGTTGAAAGCAGGAAAAGGTATCCTTTTTCGAGGTTAAAAGTAAAATTTACGTTAACTCGGGACGGATTCAAATTCTATCTTCAAGAAATATAATCTTCATTCTTTTAGCTACAGATATGTCATCCCGAGTTCGTATCTTAATTTTAAGTAATTTAAAAAAGCATTTTTATTGTGTCTTGCACCGATTTCCATTGCAATTCGTATGGGAAATGGGGATGAAACAGTGGGGTAAAAAAATCATAAAAATTAAAATTTTTAGGCTCGTTTCCTTATGAAATGCTCTTGTCTATATATGTGTGTTCCCCACTAACAACTTTTGCACCAATGCATTCCCCCCCAACGGAATCCCGCATGCGGACTTTACAGCTTATGCTTGACTGCTACGGTAGTTCAGTGGTAGAATATCCGCCCGGCAGGTGGAAAACCCGGGTTCGATTCCCGGTCAAAGCAGACTTTTTTCTCGTTTTAAAATTATTTCCAACTTTACAGCTTAAGCCTGTCTGCGTGGGATCTTCGGATCGCTTTATTCCATCACGTTAGATAATAATAAATATTTTAAGAAACTGCGAGAAATTTTTAAACTTTACAAAGAACAGGAATAAACTCAAACCATAGCCTTCTGATATTGGATATAGCCACAAAGCTCCAACAATTAAGAAAAGAAATTGGAGCGTTACTAAGATGTAACTAAGCGTCAATTGTTAACAGTCGTCGGTAGGTGGCGTGATGGTTGCAGGTAAAATGTAAGACATTTCTTAAACAATGCATTATATGGAAAAATATTTCAAACAAAAGTTGTAGAAAATTAACATTCTTACAACTTTTATAACAGTACATTTTTACATTTATCAAATATTAAAGCAAATATTTGAAAATAACGGATAAGTGACAAGAGTAAACACCCACTTCCGGTTGACCGATTTTTACCAAAAACTAACCAGTTCTCTGAATTTTATAAAAATGTTAAATATAAAATTTCGCATTGACCTGATTAATGGTTTTTGAGTTAGAGGACCCCCAAAAAGCTATCACATACACACACAGACATCATCGAGAAAATGGTCAAAACGTGTTCAGGGGACCTCAAAACATTTATTTCCGTTGAAATCTCGAAGTCGACTTTTTCCCCTATACTACGTATGGAGAGAGTAAAAAACGGATAAGTGACAAGAGTAAACGCCTACTTCCGGGTGACCGATGTTTACCAAAAACCTATCAGCACTTTGTCTTTTACCAAAAATGTCAAATATAAAATTTAACGCTGATCTGATTAATAGTTTTTGAGTTAGAGCACCCACAAAATCCCGGTCATAAACACACACAGGCATACAGGCACACGCATACACACAGACTTCATCGAGAAAATAGTCAAAACGTGTTCAGGGGACCTTAAAACTTGTATTTCGGTTGAAATCTCGAATTCGATTTTTTCATGAAAGCAATACTTGCTCTATACTTCGTATATGGAGAAAGTAAAAACAAGAAAAAATTAACTTTCATAGCACCAAAGTTATTATTCAGATAAACTCACGACCCTGGGGAACCAAAACCACGCTATATATAGGTTAGGCACGGGAGAGGGGAAGAATTAAGGCAGTCTTGAAATGAAGGGATAAGGACGACACTATTGGCTATAGGTGGGGAGGGGAGGGTGTGTGGTGTCTGATTCTGATTAACGACGGCCAGCAAGAAAGGAGAAGGGAAAAGGAACAAATACTCATTTAACACAGCTACATAGTTATATTTCTTACGTTTTAAAATTTCTAATTACTCGAAAGCGTTAAGTTTGGGTCCTTTTCCGGCAAAGTGACAAATTTTCATATTTAAACAACTACTATGTTTACAAATTACCAAATGCTTAGCAAAGTGGGAGTTGGAAGTTGAGTTATTCTGGAAGCCCTTCAAATGTTCTTTGCACGCAATGTTGAACTTTCTGCTACTCTGTCCAACGTAAAAGTTAATTTTCTCGTGTTTTCTTAAGATGGAATACCGCCAAGTGAAGGCCCAAACATTCAAGTTTCTATTACCAAAAAATATATTTTTTTAAAATTAGAAAGTATATACAATTTACAGATGTTTTCTCATTTTTGTCTATGAGTAAATAGTATTATTATTGCCTTGCCACACATTCAAGTTTCTATTAGCGCTTCGTCAATTTTTATCTCCGTAACTAAAATTTGTAATTATGTTGTCTCGTAGACTTTTGCGTGATAAATAATATCCTTCATCCGAATAAAGTGTTTAATGTATAACTCACCGATTAGCGCGATTGAATCGAAGAAATAACATTACATATATTTTTTTGAGCAAAGAAAATTCGATAATTGATTATTATGCTTAAAATTCTGATGTGGCCACCACATGACTTTCTCCATGCCTGTAATATTTCTAATAATTCCAAATAGGTTAAATGATAATAAATATATTAAGGAAATGCGAGAAAAATGTAGGCTACAAATAAACAGAAATAAACTCAAACTGTAGCCTTCTGATATTGGATATAGCCCCGAAGCTCCAACAATTAAGAAAATAAAAAGGAGCGTAATGTGTTTACAATAGTCACCGGTAGGTGGTGTGGTGGTGGCAGCTAAAAAATTTAGTTTTTAAAATATATAAATAAATATATATAAATAAATAAATAAATAAATATATATAAATATATATATATATATATATATATATATATATATATATATATATAAAATAAAATATGGGAAATTGTTTCAAACAAAGCTCGTAGAAAATTAAATTCCCTACAACTTGTATTCCAGCACGTTTTTACATTTATCAAATATTAAAGCCAATATTAAAAAAACGGTTAAGTGACAAGAGTAAACACATTCGTTTGACCGATTTTTACCTACAACTTATGAACACGTCTTCTGTTAACAACAATTTCAAATATAAAATTTCACTCTGATCTGATTATAATAGGTTTTGAGTTAGAGCACCCACAAAATCCTGGTCACAGACAAAGACAGACAGACACACACAGGCACACGCACACACACCGACACACAGCTACAGACATAATTGAGAAAATAGTCAAAACGGGTTCAGGGGACCTTAAAACCTGTAATTCTGTTGAAATCTCGAATTCGATTTTTTTCATGAAAAAAATACTTTCTCTATACTTCGTATATGGAGAAAGTAAAAATTTGAAAGCATATACAATTTATACATGCTTTCTCATGTTTGTCTAAGAGTATTAGTATAAGTATTATTCCATATTAGCCCAAATAATGTCTTTTAATCCGGAAAATTGTAATTTTTCCTATAATATAATAGAAATAATGCATTTATTGGACTACATACTGGATGCGGAACTATCATTCATGCTAATCTACTATTTAACTATATGATTATGTAATAATCCAAGCACACCAATAATCCTATTTACTCTTAAGGGTTTTCCAGACATTTTTTATTGCTTTCCATTATGGAATGTCGTTTCTTTCAAGTGAGAAACATTTTATGCAATTTTAAGCACAATTTCGTTTGATGCGTATTATTCAGATCCGTAAGTTTGTTTAACTGTTTTCAATTATCAAATGCATCTTCTCTCAAGTTGAGTCCGGATCGTGTGTAATTTCGCATACAACTGATTTTTACTTTCTCCATACGTAGTATAGGGGAAAGTATTGTTTTCATGAAAAAAATCGATTTCGATATTTAAAAGGAAATACACGTTTTGTCCATTTTCGCGATGATGTCTGTGTGTGTGTATGTGACAATTTTTTGTGGGTGCTCTTAACTCAAAATCTATTAATCAGGTCAACGCGAAATTTTATATTTAACATTTGTATGGCAGTCACAAGAACCAATTATTTTTTGGTAAAGATCGGTCAAACAAAAGTGTTTTCTTGTCACATCAATTTTTTTGATACTTGCTTTATTATTTGTTTAATGTTAAAAATATTGGAATAAATTTTGTAGGAAATTTAATTTTCTACAACATATGTTCGTAACATTTTCCCATATAATGCATTGTTTAAGAGATATTTTAAAAACTAATTTTTTAGCTGCCACCACCTACCGACGATTATCGTTAACATTTAACGCTTAGTTAGGTCTTAGTGACGCTCATTTTTATTTCCTTAATTGTCGGAGATTACTGGCTATATCCTATATCAGAAGGCTACGGTATGAGTCTATTTCTGTTATTTGTCAATTCTTTAAATTTTTCTCGCAGTTCCTTAAAATATTCATTATAATTTAACCCATTTGGAAATTCTTGAAATATTTCAGGTATGGATGGTGGATGGTGGCCACATAAGAATTTTAAGCATAATAATCAATTATCGAATTTACTTTGCACAAAAAAATGTATGTAATGTTATTTCTTCGTTTCAACCGCGCTAATCGGTAAGTTATACATTAAACACTTAATTCGGATGAAGGATATTATTTATCACGCAAAAGTCCGCGAGAAAACATAATTACCGCTTGTAGTGTCGGAGATAAAAATTCACGAAGCGCCTAATTTTTCGATACAGCCTTATACGTATTTCTCATGAATATTTCCTTTCAAAATCTCTGTGTATTCTATTTATTGAGTATACTTATCCATCTTGTTAGCTTCTAAGCGAAACGCGACTAAAAATGGTATTTATAACGTTTTTTACAAAAATCTAAGAATAGTTTATACCCTTCATCCTCGACTACGAAATCATAAAAAAGCATTCGTGAACTTATAACCTAAATTGAAGACTCACATGACAAAAAGATAATAATTAAAAAATATTTTTTTTAAGTTCATCATTAAAATTTGTAGATATTATATAGATATTATTATATCATTACACATTAATATTGACAAATCAACAGAAAAAATACGTAAAAGTTATAATTAGCAAAAAGCACTTTTAAATAGAATAACATCAACTCAAAATTGGGGAAAAGCTTCAATTCCTGGAAATTTGTTTTAAAAAAATGGGTATGTGCGGTAAATCTGTGAACTGTGTACGCTTCCTATAATATTTTTCAATGAAAAAAGGATAAATATAATAAATAATTTATACAATTTGTATAAATATATAATGAATTATTATTTTACATTGTCTATTTGTTCAATTCTCATTTGTTTGTAATAATAGTTTAAAAATTAAAAACTATCAATATCAAAATTTTATTGTATATTTCTCGAGAAATCTTGAGATGCTTGTTAAAATCAAAATATATATGAAAACTTCGACAAATCAAAATATATATTTAATACAGTTCACCCTGCATAGCTCAGGCAAGTCTACCCAGCGTGGGCAGTCCATTCTGCCTCTTACACCGGCATTAGCCATTAAAAAATTCTATGGAAAATAACGTTATATTTAGTTTCATGAATGCCCACCATTTTACAATGACGCATGATTCGATCGTAAAAATGTTTTATAATCAATTATAATTTACTATTGCTATTTTTGTACTGCAGCTCCTGTACAAATACGTCCAATATTATGTCCTCTTTCTCCATTTCTGCTCATTTCCATTCTCTTTCCCTTCCTCAATCTATTTAATAGATTCAGTATATGTGTTATACCAGTGTATACAAGTCTGATCCGTATTAAAGCACTAAAATGATGCATGAATTAAGCATGAATATGAGGCACAGAATAGAATTCAACAATTGAGGCAACAATGGCCCAATATAAACAAGTAAGGATGTACACGGGCTTCCCGTGGTACAGAAGTGCTTTTCGTCAAATTCGCCGTAGTATATTAGTACACTAATATATTGGCTTTGAAATAAGAAATTTATTTTTTCTTATTAAAACTTAATGTTTGGAGATTTTCGAATGAGATTTAAATTTTTTTTCGCATAGCTAAGCTAAATACATCATTCTTGAGATATTTTAAAATGTGAACGAAAAAGTTCTGCATGTCAAGGAATGGCTTTTTGCGTGTTTCATATATACAATGCGAATGTTTAACTCCGATAACTTATAAGATGCATTTCAAAAATACCTATGAAAATAAAAATAGTTAATAACAAAAAATTTCAATGTGATGTTAACTGAAAAGAAATTAATGAAAAGGACGATATTAATTAGAAAAATTCGGGCGCCTTCTCTCTCTTGCATTAAGGCATGCAAAAGCACGCTTCCCTTACGCATATAGTATAAGGACGACAATACAATCTTGAGGTTTAACAATGACACGGTCGGCAAGGCAACATATAGTTAAAAAGCTTACATTTTTTTAAATAAATGAGATTTAAACGTATAACTTGAGCAATTTCGAATCGTAGGCGAAATGTGGCGATAAGCATAAGAAACGATATTCATTTTTCTTTTAACGGTTCAGTTACGAAGAACGAATGTCAATTCTTTCTAATTTTAATTCGCAAAAGAGTAGAAGCCTGTTAGTCGAATAATTTTTACGTGTTATCTTATAGGAAATAGAAATTATCTCCCAGAGTCGAACCCGGGCCTTTTCTGCGGATTTATTTTCGTAAATGCTATAAGAATCAAACATTCCCACCGAATTTCAATCTTCTACCTAGTCGAAAAATTTGTCAAAACACGTCAAAAATATCGCGATCGAGCTTCAGATTTTCAGATTTCACACTATACGTATCATAGCAGCGTTCCGGCGAACGGACGGACGGACAGAATAAGTATACTATGTTTATAATCATCATCATCATCATCATAGGTAGTCTGTCCTTAGACAGGTCCGTGATTATTCATGGTTAAACCTGGTTCTCCATATACTCCTATTTTCCGCTCTCTTCATATCTTGATAACTCTTTCCTTTTTAAATCGTCTATCAGCTGAACTCTTTTCCTAGCTGTTTCCCTTTTTCCATCTAGTTTTCCTTCTAGCACGTATTTAATTATACTCTCTCTCCTCAGGTAATGTCCAACCCAGTTAGCCTTCCTCTTTCTAATAGTCTGTATAATCATTCGCTTCTCTCCTACTCTTCGTAGCACTTCATCGTTTTTCATCCTATTCATCACATTTTATCTTCAGCATTCTCCTCCAAGTCCACATTTCAAAGCTTTCCGAGTATTTGATGTCATTTTTGCTTAGCGTCCATGTTTCTGCCCCGTACTAAGCTATACTCCATACATAGCATTTTATGAACTTCTTGCGGATATCTTCCCTTATATTCCCTGTAAGTAGTTGTTTCTTTCTCCTGAAAGCCGCTTTTGCTTTTCCTATTCTAGATCTGATCTCATCCGTACATTTTGCTTCTCGTGTTATGATGCTTCCAAGGTATTTATATTCTGAAACTTGTTCTAAAGGCTTTCCCCCAATACTTATGTTCAGATTCTCTTCTTTGCCCGATATTCGAATGACCTTGCATTTTTCTGTATTTATTTCCATACCGTATTTTCTACGTGTTATTACTAGTCAATTTATCATTTTCTGGAGTTCCTCTTCATTTCTTGCTACAAGTACTTGATCATCCGCGTATTTTACTGTTCTTATAATCCTTCCTTCAATTTCAAATCTCCTGTGCCTTCTAACGCTTCTTGCATTAGACTTTCTCCATATATATTGAATAGGGATGGCGATAGGCAGTCCTGTCTTACTCCTCTACCGATATTTACTCCGCGGGTGTCCGCATTCTCCAACCTGGCCTTTAAAATTTGATTCACATATAGGTTCCTGATCAGTCTCCTGTGTTTCCAGTCTACACCTATATCCTTTAATATCTTCATCAACTTTACCCAATTTACTCTATCAAAGGCCTTCTGCCAGTCTACGAAACATGCGCAGATATCTTGACTGTATTCTATTGCCCTTTCTTATATGATTCTAACTACTCCTATAGCATCTCTAGTTCCTCGTCCTTTTCTGAAGCCGAATTGATCTTCCCCTATTATTTCTTCTGCCTTTTTCTCCAGCCTTTTATTAAGAATCCTCGTGATGATCTTCGATGTGTGTGACAGAAGGCTTATCGTTCTTTAGTTTTTACACTGCATTGGATTTGGATTCTTCTTTCGAGGGATCATTGTTTCTTCTAGGAAATGCCGAGGTCACTCTCCCGTATCGTAAATCATATAATTAATTTCGTGATCGCTTTGAGTCCTTCTGATCCCACGACTTTAAATACCTCAGCCGGTATTCCAGCACTGCCTGTGGTTTTCCCTTTCTTTAGTTTCACTATCGCTTTTTCTACTTCGCTCTCCATAATACTTGATCCTATGTTGTCTTATTCAATGTTTTCCTCATTTTCCAGTTCTATTTTTGCCCATCCTGCCTGCTTGCCGAATAGTTCCTTAATGTATTCTTCCCATACCTGTGCTACATCCTTTGTGTCTGAGACTATCTTCCCATCCGTATTCATAATTCCATTACCACGAATTCCATTAGACTTCTTATCTTCTAATTCAAGTGCTCTAGCGTAAATCATATCGTACGATTCTAACTTCTCCAATTGTTGTATTTCATCACATTTTTCTTTTATCCAATTTTCTCTTGCTTTATCTGTTACCCTTCTCAACTCGTTGTTTATACGTCTATAATTGGCTCTACCTTCATCACTGTTTACGTTTTTCCATATTTGTCTCTCATCTATTTTCTTCAGCAGTAGGAGGGAGAGTACGGGATAGAGTGGGGGAGAGAAAGAGGGTGGCGAGGAGAGAGGGAGAGTTACAAAAAGATATAGCGGGAGAGATAGGGAGGGGAGAAAAGTATATTGAGAAAGAATGAGGGAGGTGGTGGGAGAGATAGAGGGCTCTCAGGGTCGAACAACATGGCAGTATATTAAACTGATTTTCACTTTTCATAGACCGTATTCACGTTTTCCATTTATTGGATTCTTTCCAACGCTGCACCCTGGTTTAATTTATTTGCTAAATCTCTACCAAAAATGTGCGTAGCATGATCGTCTTAATTGCTCTCTATAATAAGTCGCTAATTTTGCGCTAAACTCAAAATGTCATCGATTATTGAAGTTTTCGATTATATTCGCACTAGGACGCACTATTATACGATATGAATTTGAATTCGTGGGTTACCGAAAATTAATTCAAATAATTTTTAGATCTATGAGTAGTTTAAGTAAATTATGGCAATTTACTCGAATCAGGTCATATTTTGAGATGCTGGAAGAATCGAATGGAAATTGCATTATCATGCGCTTTATGCATTGAATTGAAAAATCATTGGAAAAAATCGAGGCACTCTTTCTTCGGAAAGACTTCCTTTACATCTCTAAAGACAAAATATTGCCCTGGCGTGATTTAATTTTCAATTCATGAGAACCTTCTGACAAGACTAAGTTGACGAAACAAAGGTGAAAACTATGCGTTGACCTAAAATCGAACCCGGCTCTTCCATTTCCTGAACTTCCTTCCTGAACCTTCCTTCAGAAATACTTAAAATTCACACTTTGCATTGTTCTTATTTTCATAGAAAGAAATCCGCCGATATTTCCTTCTTTAGTCTTTAAAGAAAAAAGTGGTTATCTTTCAAACCTAAATCCATATTAGATATTTTAGGATATAATGCTGCAGTTTTATTTGACTAAGCAAAGAAAGAAGCTAGTCTTGATGAAGGGTGGTTAACGTATCTAGTTCCGAATCCTGCCGAGGGCACAGTCGTATTTATCTTAATGCGTGTAATGAGAAAGCCTGTTTGTGTTAAATAAATTATCATAATTAATATACTAATTTAATTGTTGTGTCACAATGGATGTGGATTTTACGATTTCGAAATATTTGCGTGAATTTCACGCCAAAAATGTAAATTTAACTAAAGAAAATTAAATCACAATTCGATGAAGTATGAACTGAATCCAATTATTTAAAAGTTGCACCTCATTACTGCTTCCTTTCAAACACTCAAACGATTCTATACTAAACCATTATTCTTTTTTTTTAACTCCTCAGTTCAGCTCACAGCTCTCGAAAAACAAATTCATCACAAAGCCTTAATCTTTTCCTCCTGGCTTAAATGTGTATTCAGATGAGACACTTCTCCTAATGATTGAGGTTTATGACTGCGAAACCAAGTTAAGCCATTCGGAGGGCAGAATTCCGCGCATTGTTTTCATGCAAATGAACGTCTCCTAGAATACGCGACTTTCGCGGAGCCAGCTCAAGACGCGTTGCGATGGCGGCTCGGGAAGAAAGAGGGGCATTTCGAGGAAATTATGTGGGACGCGTAAATATAACGCCGCCAGCAAATGAGCTCGAGATCATTGCCTGTGATTCAATGGTAGCAATCCTTCGAAATGGCACTGCAGTAGCAACTCTAGTCGTTCAGTTGGCTGCATTCGGTCGCAATGGTCTTAAAAGATGAAACAATTTAGCTCTCGAATTTGGAATCGACGCGGAGAAAGCTCTGCATCTAAAATAACAACATTCGAATAATATCGCTTAATTTTTGCTAATCGATTAATGCAATAGAGTTGAACTCATTCGGTCCTTAAATTGGAAGTTGGTAAAGTTTTTATAAGCTGATATTATGAGATTATGTCATTGCCGATACGTATTTCAGTTATGAGACTAACTTCATCAGGGTCAAGAACATTATAAAACCTGCATTTCGAAGAGCACAAGACTGTTGATCACAGACGTGTTTCTGGAACGTTCGGAGTGTCCTCAATTTAAGTGTGAACCTTAAATTCTAATAATAATTTATTGTATGAAATAAGTGTAAGCATGGAAATTTTAGTGACGTATATTGTTGTGTGGAAAGTACTGAATAGAAACCCAACCACGTAAAAGCTCTCTTGCTGACATATATGAAACATTACATTATAAACGATACTTTTCGCATTATATACGTCAGGAGTACGTAATGAATTGCTGTTTTTCTTTAGACGAAATACATACAAAATATTTATCATTCTGAAGAGAAAAAGGCCAATAACCTAACTTCAGAAAAATATTTCGTCGCAGTGTTTATGAGAATTGAGAGAGAAGAACTCACAGCGAATTCGCCATGTTAGTAGCATATAATTTTACACAACTGCCAAAACTCGTTCGTAGAAGTTATTTTTGGAACTTACGATCAGTTTTGCATTGAAGTTTTCTATATTTTTCTTGCAAAAATTTTATTTTTATCAGTGGATAAAACTGCAGCCTTGATTCGTTTGTTTTTCTGGCTAATCAACCTCTTGGACTATTATAGCCCTAACTCCTTCCACTATGAACACATCCAGAATGGAAAGCGGGAAATCCGTTGGCGGCATTAGTTTACTCTTTAAGAAGGGGCCAATTGTTGAACGTCCCTTCCGAAGGAAAGAGCGTGGCCTGCGCCGTCTCCTCAAACTTTAACAAGAAGGGTATAGTGACATATATATGTTAATAACATATAATCCCATTAAATGGAAGTTCATCAATGTTTATTGGAATATCAAAGTTATCGTATTATCGGGAAGATTTTTAATCATCATAAATTTTATAGTGCGTTTCTGAAGTTAGTTCATACACAGTTATTGCCAAATATATGATTATAATTACAAATAATAGTAATATTGGTCTATCTCGAGATATATATTTATATTTGATATTCAAAATCCATAAGTCACAACTTCTAAAATTAAAGTGATTTAACTCATAGCAATTATTTGTTAGGTTTCCCAACAAACTGCGCCTTTCCAACATTCATATCCTATATCTGGCACCATTCGCATTAACTCTCTCCCTTTCTGTCTTCAATTCCCCATTTCTCCCAACAGAGAAGAGACATTCACATTAAAACCTTTATCTCTCTAAAGGTAATAGCAATGTATAGATAGAGTGATATCTTGATTTTGGCGAGGTTTCGAATTGTTAGCCCCCTTGAACAACATGACCCATTCGTAGCATATACGTGTTACAAGGTACTATACAGTGCATTAATAATTATCTTAATATTAAACGTACAACAGAAGAAGAAAAAATGTTATAGGACAATAGAATACGCCATTGGAATATTAAATTAAAAGATATTGTTTAGTAAACCAATTGAAAAGCTAAATATTAAGTAAGGCATTCATGTTCATTAAAAATGCACTTGCAGGAAAAACCCTTTCGAAATGGCAACTAAAAATAACACTGTGACGACTATATTTTTCGGTAACATTTTATCAATTTAGTAGATTTATCGAGCTGGCAATGTTTTTTTACTGATAAGGACACGGCATAAGTATAACTCCTTTTGTTGCATGGGAATCAGCCAATAAATGCTTAAAGGGAGGTCGGTGATGGCTAGTTAAAGATGGGAGAGAGAGTTTTTAAAGTATTGGATTGGATAAAGAACGAAGAAGATAGAAGTTATGCGACGTGGAATTCTAGAAGGGACCCAAATTACGAGATGAAATGGCAGAATGGAAGAAAAAAGAGTGGAAAGGGGAAGAGGGATAAGATAGAGCGAGGGAAAACATGAGAATAAGGAATAATGCGGGAAAGGCACAGAGAATGGAGAGAGATAGAGAATGAAGGAGAGAGAGAGAGAATGACAGAGAGCGAGATAATGTACACCACACATTTGTTTTATAAAATTTACAAGAAAAATTAAGATGCATTTGATATCAGCTTAAGTTTGTCGTAATAGTTATTATTTAATATCGAGGTTTCAATAAATACGCGAGTTTCATTGATGAGATCATTGTTATGCTCCAAAAAGCTTCTATTCGGGTTTTGTAACTATACAGGGTGTTTCAAAATTATGTATACATAATTTAAAAATTTATATTTCGTGAACCAAATGTACAATTTGCACAGTTTTACTTTTATTTTAAACCTTAATTGCATAATAATGTTTGCAATGAACAAAACTCAAGTAAGATGTTCAAAATGTCTACCACCAGCACTGATACATAAGCGACATCTCTCTTTAACAGAATTACATACTGCAGTGCACAAGTCAGTGGAAATTCTGTGTGCTTCTTGCTGTATTGCCATCCACAGATCCTCCAATGTTCGCGGTTTCTGACCGTAAACTTTATCTTTCAAGTATCCCCATGCAAAAAAATCTAAAGGAGTGAGATCTGGAGACCTTGGAGGGTATTCAAAAGCACTTCCCCTGCGACCTATCCGTTGCTCAGGGAATTCATTGTTCAGGTACTCCCGCACAGTTGTATGAAAATGTGGGGGTGCACCATCCTGTTGAAAATACACCAATGTATCCGGAGACATGTTTCTGATATTAGGTACTGCATAATTTTTTAACATATCATGGTAACTTTCTCCATTAACAGTGCCATTGAATCTGTAAGGTCCGATTATTCCACGAGGGGAGAGTCCCATCCACACAGTAAAACCTGTTAGATTGACATCTTTCTCCAATGTGAAGTGTGGATTTTTACCTGTCCAGTAAACGCAGTTATGACGATTCACATGGCCATTCAGCTTGAACGTGGCTTTGTCTGACCATACAACTGAATCTTCAAAAGCATCGATTCCAACATTTTTTCGAATGTACCACCCACAAAATTGTGTTCGTCGATCTGAATCATTTTCTTGGATTGAATGCAGTAATCGAGGTATAAATGCCTTCAATTTTATGTCATCTAGGATTCTAAAAACACTTGTATGGCTCAATTGTAGCTCACGTGAACACTGTCTTGTAGACTTCCTTGGGGAGCGGGTAATTGCATCTCTGACAGTTTCAACATTTTCGATACTTCTTGACGTTCTTTTCCGCCCACAGCATGTCTTGTTGATATTGTTCACAGTCCCATGGTCCTCAAATGTATCACGCAGATGGGTAATCGTTAGACGAGTTGGTGCTTTTGTTCCATATTTTCTTTTTCATGCACGCTGAACGTCTGTGACATTTTCAAATTTCCAATATCATTTTAGAATTAACTTTCTCTCAGTGAAACTCATCTGCATGTTCTCCTTTGTTTCCATGGATATTTGTAAATAATCAAGCCTTGTTAAAATAATTAATTAATTTTGCATTAAAATAAAAGAAAAATTGTGCAAATTGTATATTTGGTTCACGAAATATAAATTTTTAAATTGTGAATACATAATTTTGAAACACCCGTATATGTATGTGTGTGTAGAATGTAATGATAAAATTCCGTCACAACGGATCTTCTGTGTTTGTATAAATCTTTGTTGATATTTTAAAGGTAGCTACCGAATATAGTAAATAACTCATAATATTTATTGAATTCACAAGTTGAATGTTATATATTTCTTTATGTGTCAAACGAAATTATGATCTCGGTTTCATAACTTTTGGTAGCATATTTTCAAGGAATGTTGAAAAAGTCGCCTTCTTTTAGGTTTTCTTTTTTTGACCCTTGAGACGACGGATATTCCTCAGAAAACATGACCTTTACAATGCGAGGTGAGTTTCTGTTCGATAGAAGATACAAAGACATTAATTTGTGTAAACTGCACCTATTTTTATATTGGTAGATAGGTCAAGGTGGAGACTACGGCGAAATTGATGTTAAATGAGAAATCTAACTCCTTAACCGTCAAGTTCAAACTTTAACTTTACGGTTGAGGAGTTAGATTGCCCATTTAATATCTTTTTATTGTGCAACTCAATGAGCACTTAAACTTTAATAAATTTAGCATTATTAGCAACCGCTTTCAGATAGTTTGCGTGGAGATTTCTACATTGCGAATTAATTTTAAAAGAGGGGGGTCTTTAAGGAAGGAAGATAAGAATGACTGCCAAGTGGAATATGCATTAGGTAGATCAAGCTATATTCGTTTATAGCGATTGCAAGAACGCCAGAGATATACGAAGTCACGTAAAGCGAGAGATAGGGTGAGATAGAGAAATCCTGATAAATGGGAGAATAAGAGAGAGAAGCCAAAAGAACAATAGAGAAAGGGAGAGTGGAAAAATAGAGAGAGAGAAAGGGGAAAGAATTAAAGAGAGGTTGGTAATCTACTCATTCTCTCTGAGTTTTTAGAAAACCGCTCCCTCACTCCTCTTTCATCCCATATGAATCGTAATGTTTTCATTAAAGGCTCCTCTTCTCGCCAGCCAGAGGCGGGCTCTTGGAATATTCCATTCCACTCCCTTTCCTCCTCCTTTCCCTCCTTTTCTCCTTATCTTTCTCTCTTTTCTCCTCCATCCCTCCCACATCATCTGTCTTTTGGTCAAAGCTTTAATCATTCCATATTTCAGGGTCGCAAAAGGGTAGATTAACTCGGATTAAGAGGTCCATTCCTTCCTCCGATAGGTATACATTTACAAAAGACGCTGAAATTTTCGGTAAGCTTCGAATTCTCCCTTTCTATTCTCTCTCTCTCGTAGTACCAATATGGCGAATATCACCCGATGGAGGCCGAGGAAGAGGAAATTTCCACGTTGAATATATTTAGTAAGAGGGTTTGATATGAAGCAAATCAATTTGATGAACACGTAAAAGGTGATACAACGGCAGATCCTTCGTGTGTAAAATCGTCGAACGCTTCTGCTGTTACGCCATACATTGGGAAACGCATAAATTAGTCCGTTCAGTATTTCAACGGAGGTAAAAAAAAATATCTGGAATTGACCGAGAATAAAACCTGGGCCTCCACTATCATGACAGATGCTTTAGACAACTGGGGTATCATACCGTTCCGGAGACTTTAACCGAACCAAACCGCGAAGCGAAACCCGGAAGAGCTACTCTAATTTGCTGAACTTCGAACCGAACCAGTTTTTTGTACGAAAACTTTTTAAAATTAAAAAATTGTGAAATTTCCGGCTCGCAAAGAAGTAGAATCAGCTTCAACATTAAGTAAATTTCATAAAAATTATTTGGCAGAATCTTTTTCAATTAATTTCCAAATATCCCGAAAATTAACAGGAAACAGCATACTCTGCAATATTGGGAAACAAAAATGCTGTCAACCATACTGCTGTCTTTCTCTGTACCTGCTAATAAGTTCACTTGAAGGACTATTTTTAGCCTTTCCAAAAATGGAAAGTATGTAGTCTCATGAGATCGCTTTGCTGTCCGTGTGCGTATATGTGTGTGTGTGTGTGTGTATGTGTGTCCCCCCACTAACGTCTTCTTCGTGAATGGACCGATTTTCATGAAACTTGGCGTAGGGTTAGTGCTCTCAGAGACTACCTCCAGGCCATAATTTATATTTCGAATTTACTGGTCCCGAGTTCGATTCCAGGTGATTTCATTCCCCTTTTGATTTACATGGTTAATTAAAATCCCAACTCGCAGAGTTTTTCTTTTGTATTTTAAAATATTTTAGAATTATGATATCTGAGTTGAATTTGTACTCTTGCAAGGGGAAAAAAGTGAAGATTTTTATTCTTATCACACAAATTTGATTTTCGATCGTATTTGTTTGAATTTCTCTGAAAAACTGTTTTTTCGGCGTTTTGAAGGCCATTTTTACTTACTTAGTAAGTAAATCATACCTATCGGAATCGATGATGTGGTTGTCTAAGGATTTTTCTGAATAGAATATTCAAAGGTGCAAAACGACCTTAACCGTCGACGCACTAAAAATAAAAATTACTGCTATTACTAACACGAAAATATGTTAATTTTGAAGGTGTTATTTATATATTAAAATTGTATTGAAAGGAAAGTAGGCGGATTAGTTCTTTCCAGAACTACTTGTTGAATATGCGATTTATATTTCCCCCATTTAGAACAAATATGAGAACGATGTGTTATAAGATATTCTGATAGTGAGATATCCCAAAACATTGGGCAGTAATCAATGAATCGATATGGTTTTTGTATGAAAGGATGTTTGAATGCCAAGTGAAAAAATTTTGTATTCAGCACATAACTTTCCCCGTACAGAATAATTAATATATTGGCAATAGCTAAGAGAAGTTGCTCTTGATATCAGCATCCTCCAGAATAATTATCGGTAATTACAGTCGTGAATGATTTTCAAAACTTTTAATAATTTTCACAACGAAAAATACTTTGAAATCACTTTTCACATTGAAAAAACAGTAAGCAAACAAAATTGTAATTTGTTGCTGTGGATTGCAAAATATCGATGCGCAATTAAAATTACTGTTGGCTACACTGGGATCGCTGTCAATATTTACTTACAAGAAAATATGCTTAAAAAACATGACTCTAGGTGCATTCGGATAATTTTGACCGCAATTAAAATTACCCTGGCAGCGTAGGTATAGCTACCAACAATTAACATTTTTTATAGCAGCAACGGATGCAAAGGTATTACTTAACGACATATTTAATAGATTCCGACAGGTAATCGACATATCTCATAAAAATCCGTATTATGAAAAAATGTTTCAAATATAATTTGTACTAAATTATACTGTCTACAATTTTAACAATGACAAATATTTCCGCAAATTTAGTCCTAAACGAGATACTTGGAAAAAAGAAAAATGACATGAGTAATGCCTACACTTCCGGTTGACCAGTTCCAGCCAAAACCTTTTCAGTCCTTGAATTACTAATAAAAATTTTAAACAGAGTTTTTTGCTTATCTGATGATTACTTTTTCAGTTAGAGCGCGCACAAAATTCCTATCTCTCACACAGGCACGCACGCACAATAACAATGATATCTCCTGTACCTACCGAAAAAAGTAAACTAAAATAAAAATAGTTCGTATTTTGTTCTAGTATATTTATGCAATATATTTAGGCATACTTCTCGCTGCAACTTTATTTTTCACTATTCTTATTAAATGTCGAATACCTGATGTAGTTGATTAATTTGGTTTCGTTGTAGCACATTTTATTTCGTCGTCGCTTCCTTTCACTTTTCCCCATATGTACTTCGTGTGATCTTGGAGGAATTTCTTCCATTCCGTGAACAGCTTGTAACCGTCTTCTCTGCATATCGCTGCCCTTATATTTCATAGGAACTACGTTTCGCCAGCAGGTCCTTGCCGTTTACTGTCTTCCCTGCCCCTGCATATGCGACGCCTCCGCGTCCTTTCGCATTTCACCCGATGTAGTTCGTGTGATCTAGGAAGAATCTCTTCCATGCCGTGAACAGTGTGTAACTGTCTTCTCTGTTTAAATTTTCTTGTCTCTTGGCTATTTCTATTTATCTATCTATATAGTATCTCTTTTTGGATAGGATATTGTTTGTTAATATACCGTTTAATTATATTTTTTAAGAGATGTTTTAAATCTATTACGATCCATTTAAATAAGACAAAGTGAACAGGTGACCAAACCCGTGTACAATCGCAGTTTTCGGTATCCACATTTTAAAAATAGAATCTGGTTTTGCCAACCGCGGTATTCAATCCAGAGTATCCGCCGTTCTTCTCGCGGCCATGTCTAGTTGGCTAATTTTACTAATATTAAAATCTACTAGCAGTTGCCCGTCGATGAATCGACTGGTTGGTTAGATTAAATATTGTCTTGGTAGTTCGCCTTCTGGCACATTACCATGAAAATCAGCGACTGCAAGGTTTGTTTCCACTTACTAATGTACGCTTGGAGTGCCACATTATTTCCTACAGCGTCTAATGTCCGCTAGCAGTGCCATCTTAACATCAACCACTACAATTACGTCGAGCATAGCTTTGCCGGTAAAAAAACACCTCAATATCTCGCCAACGGTTTGAGCGGTTTCAATTTTATAATTTTCCTGCAAATCTGCAGGTCGAGACGTTTAATTTGATGAATCACACGTTAAGGTGGCTGTTACTTTCGTTTTAAAATTTTATTTTTTACGCTATTAATATATAGATATAATTTATTATCATACTTACTATTTCCCAATCATTTTATTTGAAAATGTTCATAATTAAAAAATGTCAGTTTGGAAACAAAATAAAGAGGAAATATATTGATTACACTTGGAAAAATATGAAGAGGAAATAGTTATGTGACATGTGCATTAGAAATAATTATAATTCATCATCATACTTACTATGCCCCGTTAATTTAAATTTGAAAATGTTTATAACAAAAATATCAGTTTGGAAACAAAATAAAGTTTACACTTGTAACAAAATAAAAAGGAAAAATTAATGTGACATGTGCATTAAAAACAGTTAAAATTCATTATCATACTTACTTTGTCTCGATTATTTCAATTTGAAAACGTTTATAACAAATTAATATCAGTTGTATCTTGACACCAATCTTGGTAGTAAGCCTTCTTGTTTAAACATGAAATAAACACATTACCAAGAAATGCAGCGACTTCTACTATTATTCGCTAGGGCCACGTTATTTCCTAAAGCACCATCTTAACATCAACCATTACAACTACGTCGAGCAGAGCTTGGCCGGTCAAGAAAAATCTCAATATCTCGCCAACGGTATGACCGATTTCAATTTTATCATTTTTCTGCAAATCTGAATGTCAAGACGTTTGATTTGATACATCACACGTAAAGGTGGTTGTTACCTTAGCTTTAAAATCCTCATTTTATTACGCTATTACTGAATAAAGTAAGTAGAAGGGGAGACATAGGAAATAAGATTTTTAGCTGCCGATAAGACTAAGAGTTAGTCGGGAGGTGGGTGTTGGAGGAATTTTATGTAAGCGTTGCTTTTCCAGCGATATTTAAAGCATACGGCCAAGCGGCCTGCTCTTCCATTATATAATCAATGTACAGTACTTTGAACATATTTAATTTTTAATTTTTATATAATGAACATGTTTGTTTTAAAGTAAAGCATGTTTATTTTTAACCATGAAGAGTAGATTGTAAGGTTTCAGATAAGTCCCTCAGGGATCTCTCGCCCAACTTCCAATCTCCCATAAGCCCTTGCCTTCACCAGCTGCGGGTTAAGTCAGAGACCTAACCTCCGCGATTGGCGAGGGAATGCTGTACTTAATAAAGGAGCTGAAGCGGAACAAAACCAGGTCATCCTAATATTTTCAAACAGAATCTGAACTGAAACGATATTTCGTTAGATTCAAGTCCATTCTGAAATTTACATATTTCAATTGAGACGAGACCAACCAAGTAGTAAATAGTACAATTCTAAATGTTCTCGATGTTTTACTCAATCTTAAATAACTGAAATAAACAGATATACCAGATGGAATTGCAAAGTAATAATATAGCATCCATATCTTATAAGATAAAAGACAGGTTCCATTGTCCGTAAAGTACAGGATTTTCCCTTTCTTTATATTGAAATTTATACTATACCAGTTCCCAAACATAAAACACTTCATTAATTTACATTCGATATTGTTTGCTAAAATGTTTCGGTTTCAAAATTATTAAAAGATTTATTTTTCATGGAAAGGGAAAAATAAAACTCGGTAACGGAAATGGGGTCAGTGAAAAGTTTGTATTACTAACGCTTGCATATGCCAAGGAATTTACGCCTTAACTAAATAACGTATGAAATTATTTAAAGAGGGATTTTTGGAAAATGCAAATTTAATCAACTCTTCAAAATCAAATAAATAATATCCATATTTTTTGCTTTAACCTTGTAACTTTCGTTTAATTTATCTCTTGCAAAACAATTTTCAATGCATAATTTCAAGCGAACACTTTGAATGTAAATTAAACACTTCGCAAACTACAGGTTAATTAGTTTCAAGATGGAATGTAAAGTAATGCCAAGAGATAAGTTTAAGAATCGGGATCAATTCCCGATCAAATACAGAATTTTTCTCCAACTCTTCCTTAGAATTTATGTTGAGATATATGATCCCAATCACACAAAACTTCATTACAATCCATCCTGTACGTTTAGTTATGTCAGTGCTTATACACATCCCAAGGAATTTCTCTGATGCGCCACAGCGAGGACGTTTAGTTAGGCAAGGTTTACTACTTAGCTAACCCTTCCTCGCATGATATAACCCAATTTGAGGATGTAGTATAATATTGTCTTGATAAGACTAACTGGTTGAAGTATACGCACGGAAATGGAAGAGTCGGGGTCAGAATCCGTTCATATAACAATATTTTTCTTCACTCTGCTCCTATTAGGTATTAATTTATGCCGTAAAAATTATATAGCTTTTAATATTCAATGAAGATCATGGCCATTTTCTCCTGGTTTCTTGAACAATTAGAAGATTCTATATTCTACAACTGTAACTCCTCACATAGGTGCATTAGTCAGTTATTACTTAACGCCGCTTATCTCGATAAAATTTATAACTGTGTTAGGATAATAACGAGTTTTAATTCCATCCCTTTATAAAACAATTACTCGCGGGAGCGAATAACGCGTGCTATTACTTCATCACGGGGAGCTTTCGCGATTTTTGATGTGGATGACGCCTTTTATTTAGTGTTCAAAATTTCCAAGCATGTGCCTTTAAGGCGCAATTAAATGCTAATTAAATGTTTCTTGAAGTTTATGGTTTTAAAAACTTTAAGGCTTTAAAATTAGGGTAATGAAGAGGGCGCGGGTGAATTTCACTTGATAGCGAACAAGTTCCAGGCAAAACAAAACTTTTGGTAAGTTTGTGGTTTCATTATTACCAAAAACGTTACGTAAAAGCATGCGTTGTTTATGTGTGAGAGATTTGGAAAATGAGTTCCAGCAAAATTCTTGGAAGTTGAACCCTTTTACTAATCAAAACAGAGTGTTTCCCGAAACAATTTAACAGGTCGAGAAGTTGAAGGAAATTTCATAAATTTACATCAAAATACCCCTCCGGGCACTTTAAGGGTTTTGAGGATTTTTTTCTTCTTTTTTAAAAGTCACTTTAACTTTCCAAATGAATAAAACTGCAGCTGTAATTTCAAACCGCTTGGTATATATGATGAAACGAATTTTTTATTAAACATAAAATGTGTCGAATTTGATTATTATATTTGCCAAAAGAAGATTAAAGATTTGAACAGTGGCGTAACTACGCCGATGTGTGCATTGGGGCCCACGATTCAGAAAGGGACCCCAAATAGTCTCAACGAAATACATATCCGAATGTCTTTCCCCTCTTACAATATATCACACACATTTTCAGCACATACGATGATTTTTCTCAAGTTCACATTAATAACATTCAAACAAAATATTCTACGCCCATTTTATACACGAGGAGGACAATCAATTCATGGACGGCGTGAGAAGTGTGCAGTTAGTTCCCCAGAACAGGACCCCGCGTTTAATTAGGGCATCCGCACAAGACTAAATTCTCATATATTGAGATTTAGACTATTTTTTATCATATATTAATTCATTCCGAATTTTTCTTTCCAGTTTGACACTCCAAGATGCGTTCTTTGACCTTTTCGGTACATTTTTTCGAATTTACGCCGCAGATTAGTTCTTTGTAAGAAAGAAAAAAGAATCTTGCATAACATGAGACACCCAAATTGTGATCGTTGTAAGTTGTGTATCCGAGAGAAGGATCGCTCCTATTGAATAGAACCCATCGCATCTCTCTTGAGAGTTTTGTTCAACCCTTCGGAGGTGAGGATACTCTTAAGTTCTGTAAACATATTTTGCAAACAAACAACTGACATCTGTTCCTTACTAAAGAATGGGGAGCACGTGGAATATGTGAATCTGAGGAAACCTCTCTATGACAGATGTAGCAAAACTTTCTGTATTGGGCTTCAAATAATCATCTGTAATATTACTCTAATAGTCCGCATGATGGCCGTCCTTACGTTTGAGATGTAAGGGAAATACCCTTATGATTCTCCTGGACTGATTAGCGACTCAGTAGGCAGGCACACAGTAAAGAACTGTGAGTGATAGTATGGACTCGATACTCGTATCCGCACTCCACAAGTCTGCAGCCAAAGTAGTGCATTAACAGCCTTACGAGGACTTTATTTTTTGTAGTATATCGAGGTATATTGGACAAATAAAATATTATCCACATGTAATTTCTTATATTTAAAAAAGTAAATTTCGTGTTTGATTTCATTTGAAAACTCGCTTAATTTTCCCGCTCCCGGGAAATGAAAAACAGTAACAAATCAGAGTTACTATAATGTACGTTTCTAAGGAAGTTAACCCGTAGTCACAGGCATGCAAATTAAGGCCAGTTGACAAGATACTAACTTAAGGTCTTGAAATCATATACAACACTTGCATAAGCATGCGTTCACACAGACCGATGGCAACGAACAATCATTTTCTAATTAGTCTTTCGCTGCATTTATGATATAGATATCTAAATTACACTTTTGATATCTATTCTGTTATGGCATTGTTTTATATTCGATTGATAAACAATTATACAACCCGATTTTTAGTTGCTTACTAGCGTAATTGCCCGTCAAATATGCCGAGTATGCGTGAGCTAAGTATTAAGTTAAAATAAAATTCAAAATTGAAAGTTAATGAAGCCTAATATCATATTCACTGAAAAGTAAGAATAAATATAAATTTCGAATAATTGAAAAGCAACAAGTTTTGTGCGTACAAATGTTGTGACAAAGAAATATTAATGATGATTTATTCGTTGAACATTACGCTATACGACTTTTAAAATACAATTTTTACTTTATGGAATATTCAGTATTTTGAATTTTACGTTTATTTTAATTTTTAGTGCTTATACAACGTGATTCTCTGAAAAAATTTATATAAATTTTATTTTCCTATTTTTAGTCAAAGACTAAAAACGTACTCAGCTTTCGCAGAAATTTTCCTCAGAACCCTTTATAATATCAATGAATTATTGAATATTTGCTTGTTTTTGTTACCGTCGTATTATTTATCGTAAACAATGTATTATTTAACTTCAAAAGAGCTTCAATTTTTAAAAAATATGTGGACAGATTCGATTCAAAATTATAAACTCAATTAATAATAGGGAAATACACAACATTAAAACTCACCTCGAGGATAAAGGCTTTTCACGTAAGAATACGTCAAATTTTCTCGTTAAAAACTAATTTGTGGACCGAATCGAATATTATGATTACATACTGTATGCATATACCTCGATTTACCGCCACCCCCGCTTTAGCGTCAATGTCAGTGATAGACAAACCGTTTCGCTAAATTGGGGTCTGACTGTATTAAATTAAAATAAAAAATAATGTAGCCAATCATTTACGTACACTAAAAAGTAAACAATAAATATAAAAACTCACAAAACTTCTAGCAACCGTGTGATTTTTTTGTGTCCCTGGCGCAGAGTAATTTCTCGCAGACCCGGTCCCGTTTCCTTTTCCACCTTTAGGATTAGCGCTTGTGCGATTGAGTGAATGAATATGTGAGTGACATCAGGTCCCCGGAACAACAACCCCTAAACCTGTAAGTTTATAATTTTTATTGTCTTTTGCCTTTTCCTTCCTTTCCACTCCCCCTTTTTCATTGTGTGTCTCTAATTTTGAATTTTACGGTTAAGGAGTTAATTTCTATTTAACATCAATTTCGCCGTAGTCACCATCTTTACTTATTTGTATAGATTACTGTTTTCAGTGAACGAAGATGGAAGCCTTAAAAAGAGAGAAATTGCGAGCGTCTTCAAGACTCCTTATCCTCCTTATCGTTTCCTGATAAAAATTCAATATCACTTGTACACTACGAAAATTCCGTTTCATTTCGTAAAAGAAACGGGAGATTTAAACACCATCAGCCTCCAATCACCAAGAATACTTGAGAAATGGTTTTATCTTGACCTTGAGTTGTAACGATTATTTTTAGTAGTTTTTAGGCTACTATCCAGAATGGAAATAGGCTTATAGTTTTGTCGTTTTGTCAGCCTGTCTGTCCGTCCCCGCCTATTAACTTTTGAACCAATAGACCGATTTTCATGAAACTTGGTGAAAATCTCTTGCTACATAGGTCAAGCTCCCAAGGAGTCCCGGGTTTGATTCTTGGAACTATCCTTCCCATTTGATTTACATTGGAAATCTGAAATCCATCGTGCGTTGTAATCTTCTATTGCACATTAAAATATCTTAGAATTGTACTATCGAAGAGAGTTTTGTACTGTTCTCTGAGGAAAGGTATAAAGATTCTACTTTTGTAGAATTTCGCTTATCGATTGTACTTCTTAGAATTTCGCGTAAATACTGGCGATTTTGCAGTTTTTGTCACTCATTACTAGAGTGTTGCCACAGTAACAACTATTGTTGTACTCAGATTCGGTATATTCTAATTTTTTGTCGCAAAAATACGCGTGATCAATTTAATATTCCGTTTGAATGTATTTGTAGTATTTTATAACACTAAATTATGTAATTTGGCAACACAAAGAGCTACATATCCGCGATGACTTTAAAGTTATTAAAGCCAATATAAGTATTAAATAAATAACTAAATGGAAAGTAGGCATCATAAGTTCTGCTTGGATCATCTTGTTTATAATATACTTACGTGTTCGGTTTTTCGTCTCTCTGACGCAATAACTCTTCCTAAAGAAGGCAGATAGAGACTTCGTTTTTGCCAGTCTATTTATTATTCTGTTTCATTGTGCACGTGCACGATTTCGTTCCTTTACTGTGCTTGCATTAAAAATGGGACTGAAAGAAGGGTATTTTCTCAAATTCAAATATTTCAATCAGAATTTGAGGTAAGAATGTTAAGCGAGCGCTGAATAATTAAGCCTAGTTTTTTACTCTATATTTTTAATGTTAAATAAAGGAAATATTTAGTACAGTGATGAAATATATCAAATGATACAAAGTAATAAATAGTACGTTTTTGATGGCTAAAATATCATTGCGATAATTATATCTATGCTTGGTAGAATTTAACGTTTATTTGTTTCACAACCGACGATTTCAATCGACGTCTATTTTCCCGAGAGATTTTCAACGAATCGTCATCATCATCATAGGTAACCTGCCCGTAGACAGGTCCATGATTATTCATGGTAAAACCTGGTTCTCCATAAATTCCTATTTTCCGCTCTCTTCATATCTTGATAACTCTTTCCTTTTTAAATCGTCTATCAGCTGAACCCTTTTCCTAGCTGTTTCCCTTTTTCCATCTAGTTTTCCTTCTAGCACGTATTTAATTATACTCTCTCTCCTCAGGTAATGTCCAACCCAGTTAGCCTTCCTCTTTCTAATAGTCTGTATAATCATTCGCTTCTCTCCTACTCTTCGTAGCACTTCATCGTTTTTCATCCTATTCATCACATTTTATCTTCAGCATTCTCCTCCAAGTCCACATTTCAAAGCTTTCCGAGTATTTGATGTCATTTTTCCTTAGCGTCCATGTTTCTGCCCCGTACTAAGCTATACTCCATACATAGCATTTTATGAACTTCTTGCGGATATCTTCTCTTATATTCCCCGTTAGTAGGTGTTTCTTTCTCCTGAAAGCCGCTTTTGCTTTTCCTATTCTAGATCTGATCTCATCCGTACATTTTGCTTCTCGTGTTATGATGCTTCCAAGGTATTTATATTCTGAAACTTGTTCTAAAGGCTTTCCCCCAATACTTATGTTCAGATTCTCTTCTTTGCCCGATATTCGAATGACCTTGCATTTTTCTGTATTTATTTCCATACCGTATTTTCTACGTGTTATTACTAGTCAATTTATCATTTTCTGGAATTCCTCTGCATTTCTTGCTACAAGTACTTGATCATCCGCGTATTTTACTGTTCTTATAATCCTTCCTTCCTTCTTGCAATAGACTTTCTCCATATATATTGAATAGGGTTGGCGATAGGCAGTCCTGTCTTACTCCTCTACCGATATTTACTCCGCGGGTGTCCGCATTCTCCAACCTGGCCTTTACAATTTGATTCACATATAGGTTCCTGATCCGTCTCCTGTGTTTCCAGTCTACACCTATATCCTTTAATATCTTCATCAACATTACCCTATTTACTCTATCAAAGACCTTCTGCCAGTATACGAAACACGCAAATATCTTGATTGTACTCTATTGCCCTTTCTGATATGATTCTAACTACTCCTATAGCATCTCTAGTTCCTCGTCCTTTTCTGAAGCCGAATTGATCTTCCCCTATTATTTCTTCAGCCTTTTTCTCCAGCCTTTTATTAAGAATCCTCGTGATGATCTTCGATGTGTGTGACAGAAGGCTTATCGTTCTGTAGTTTTTACACTGCATTGCATTTGGATTCTTCTTTCGAGGGATCATTGTTTCTTCTAGGAAATCCCGAGGTCACTCTCCCGTATCGTAAATCATATAATTAATTTCGTGATCGCTTTGAGTCCTTTTGATCCCACGACTTTAAATACCTCAGCCGGTATTCCAGCACTGCCTGTGGCTTTCCCTTTCTTTAGTTCCACTATCGCCTTTTCTACTTCGCTCTCCATAATACTTGGTCCTAAGTTGTCTTCTTCAATGTTTTCCTCATTTTCCGGTTTTATTTTTGCCGCTCCTGCCTGTTTGCTGTATAAGTCCTTAATGTATTCTTCCCATACCTGTGCTACATCCTTTGTTTCTGAGACTATCTTCCCATCCGTATTCATAATTCCTTTACCACGGATTCCATTAGACTTCTTATCTTCTAATTCCAGTGCCCTAGAGTATGTCATATCGTACCGTCCTAAATTTTCCAATTGTTGTATTTCATCACATTTTTCTATTATCCAATTTCTTATAGCTTTATCTGTTACTCTTCTCAACTCATTGTTTATACGTCTATATTTGGCTCTACCTTCATCACTGTTAACATTTTTCCATTTTCGTCTTCCATACATTTTCTCCAGCATTTCCTTAGTGATCGATGGTGTTTTGATTTTCTTCTCTTTTTTTCCAATTTCTTTATCCAAGGTATCATTGATACTGGTTTTAATTTCTTCCCATTCTATACCCACGGTCTTTGGTTAGTTATCCAAACTTCTTAGGCGATCTTTCAACTTCATGCTTATTACATCCTGCCTTTCTTTCATTTTTTAGGTCCCAAAGCTCTCTTTCTCTTCTCGTTTTTCTTATTTGTTTGAGCTTTGTACTTAGGTCAACTATTAGAAGGCTGTGATCTGAATCAATGGCTGCTCCTGGTAATGCCTTACCGGTTTTTATGCTGTTCCTGAATCTTTGTTTTACTAGGATGTAATCTATTTGGTATCTCGTTGTAATCTATTTAGCATCTCATTCTATCTCCTGGTCTTTTCCATGTGTATAATCTTCGTTTATGGTTTTCGGACATTGTATTAATCACTCTAAGGTCATTATTGATGCTGAATTCTACCAGTTTTTCCCCTCCTTGTCCGACCATCTAATCATTGCCAGGGATTTTAATGTAGTAGTTACCCTCTTGCGTTCCACAATTAATTTTTCTGCACCAACATTTTTGTTAATTGAAGAGGTAAGCTTTCAAGTAAAATATATATCATCATCATAGGTAGTCTGTCCGTAGACAGGTCCGTGATTATTCTTGGTTAAACCTGGTTCTCCATATACTCCTATTTTCCGCTGTCCTCTTTATATCTTGATAACTCTCTTTCCCTTTCAGATCGTCTATCAGCTGAAACCTTTTCCTACCTCTTTCCCTTTTCCCATCTAGTTTTCCTTCTAACACGTCTTTAATCATACTCTCTCTCCTCAGGTAATGTCCAACCCAGTTAGCCTTCCTCTTTCTGATAGTCTGTATAATCATTCGCTTCTCTCCTATTCTTCGTAGCACTTCATCGTTTTTCATCCTATCTGTCCATTTTATCTTCAGCATTCTCCTCCAAGTCCACATTTCAAAGCTTTCCAAGTATTTGATGTCATTTTTCCTTAGCGTCCATGTTTCTGCCCCATACAATGCTATACTCCATACGTAGCATTTTATCAACTTCTTGCGGATATCTTCCCTTATATTCCCTGTAAGTAGTTGTTTCTTTCTCCTGAAAGCCGCTTTTGCTTTTCCTATTCTAGTTTTGATCTCATCCGTACATTTTGCCTCTCGTGTTATGATACTTCCAAGGTATTTATATTCTGAAACTTGTTCTAATGGCTTTCCCCCAATAGTTATGTTCAGATTCTCTTCTTTACCCGATATTCGAATGACCTTGGATTTTTCTGTATTTATTTCCATACCTTATTTTCTACCTGTTATCACTAGACTATTTATCATTTTTTGTAGCTCTTCTTCCTTTCTTGCTAGAAGTACTTGATCATCTGCGAATTTCACTGTTCTTATAATCCTTCCTCCAATTTTGAAATCCCCTGTGCCTTCTAAAGCTTCTTGCATTAGACTTTCTCCATATATATTGAATAGGGTTGGCGATAGGCAGCAGCCTTGTCTTACTCCTCTACCGATATTTATTCCGCAGGTGTCCACATTCTCAAACCTGACCTTTACAACTTGATTCACATATAGGTTCCTGATCAGTCTCCTGTGTTTCCAGTCTACACCTATATCCTTTAATATCTTCATCAACTTTACCCAATTTACTCTATCAAAGGCCTTCTGCCAGTCTACGAAACATGCGCAGATATCTTGACTGTATTCTATTGCCCTTTCTTATATGATTCTAACTACTCCTATAGCATCTCTAGTTCCTCGTCCTTTTCTGAAACCGAATTGATCTTCCCCTATTATTTCTTCTGCCTTTTTCTCCAGCCTTTTATTAAGAGTCCTCGTGATGATCTTCGATGTGTGTGACAGAAGGCTTATCGTTCTGTAATCTTTACACTCCATTGCCTTTGGCTTCTTCTTTAGAGGGATCATTGTTTCTTCTAGGAAATCCTGAGGCCACTCTCCCGTGTCGTATATCTTATTAATTAATTTCGTGATCGCTTTGAGTCCTTCTGATCCTATGACTTTAAGTATCTCAGCCGGTATTCCATCGCTGCCCGTGGCTTTCTCTTTCTTTAGTTCCACTATCGCCTTTTCTACTTCGCTCTCCATAATACTTGGTCCTAAGTTGTCTTCTTCAATGTTTTCCTCATTTTCCAGTTCTATTTTTGCCGCTCCTGCCTGTTTGCTGTATAATTCCTTAATGTATTCTTCCCATACCTGTGCTACATCCTTTGTTTCTGAGACTATATTCCCATCCGTATTCATAATTCCTTTACCACAAATTCCATTAGGCTTCTTATCTTCTAATTACAGTGCCCTAGCGTACATCATATCGTACCGTCCTAACTTCTCCATTTGTTCTATTTCATCACATTTTCCTTTTATCCAATTTTCTCTAGCTTCATCTGTTACCCTTCTCAACTCATTGTTTATACGCCTATAGTTGGCTCTGCCTTCTTCACTGTTAACGTTTTTCCATTTTCGTCTCTCATCCATTTTCTCCAGCATTTCCTTCGTGATCCATGGTTTTCTGATTTTGTTCTCTTGTTTTCCATTCTCTTTATCCAAGGTATCCTTGATACTGGTTTTAATTTCATCCCATTCTCTATCAACGGTCTTCGGTTTGTTTTCCAACTTTCTTAGGTATTCTTCCAACTTCATGCTGACTACATCCTGCCTTTCTTTCAGTTTTTTTAGGTCCCAAAGCTCTCTTTCTCTTCTCGTTTTTCTTATTTGTTTGAGCTTTGTACTTAGGTCAACTATTAGAAGGCTGTGATCTGAATCAATGTCTGCTCCTTGCAATGCCGTGACGTTCTTTATGCTGTTCCTGAATCTTTGTTTTACAAGGATGTAATCTATTTGGCATCTCATTCTATCTCCTGGGCTTTTCCACGTGTATAACCTTCGTTTATGGTTTCTGAACCATGTATTAGTCACTACAAGTTCATTATTGATGCAGAATTCTACGAGTTTCTCCCCTCCTCGATTTCTCTTCCCAAGTCCGTATTGCCCGACAACATTTTCTTCCTGTCCTTCTCCGACAATGCTGTTCCAATCTCCCATTATTATGCAGTTTACCTTTCCTCTTCCGTCTTCTTCGTAAATTTCATTAATTTGCTCATAGATCTCATCTATTTCTTCATCGTCATGAGCTAACGTTGGCATATATACCTGGATTATCAGTATGTCCACTGGGACTGCTTTTAGTTTTATTGCCATCAGTCTATCGTTCGTTGCTATTATCTTTGTCACGCTTTTCATCATATCTTTCCTAAGTACCAGAGCTACTCCCTTTTCCCCACTATTTCCTCCAGAATAAACTACCGTGAATTCTTCCGAGTCGAACTGTCCTTCTCCCTCCCATCTAGTTTCGCTTAGCCCTATAATGTCAACTCTATTTCTTCTCATTTCTTCTTTCAAGTTCTCTAGCTTTCCTGCCTTTCTCATAGTTCTTACGTTCCAAGTCCCTATTCGTAATTTACTTTCGACAAATGTTTTCCTCAAGGCAGTCCCCGCCCGGAGATTCGATTGGGGGACTATTTTACCTCCGGATTGTTTTACCCCGAGAGAACTCATATTGTCCAACCATATAATCTTTACTAGGGATTGTAATGTGGTAGTTTCCCTCTTGCTTTCCACATCGCAGTACTGTAGCCGTTCAAATCGTCCTGATCACGCCTACAGCTGTATTGGATATAGACCCAACCAACATCATTTGTTTTCGGCTCTATACCATACTGACAGTACTGCTGCCTACTGCCAGGCACTGATGATAGTTTTTTTTTAATAAAACCTCCATTCGGGGGGTTTGAACCCCCGAACTTTGCAATAGAAAGCCGACACGCTAACCACTACACCACCAGTGCATTTTTAAATATATATATATATATATATATATATATATATATATATATATAAATATAATCTTAAGTAAAAGGAAAGGTAGTGATGAGGGTGGCAACAAGGTGTTGAAGGAAGCCCAGTGGACACTTACCAAGTTGAGGAACAAGTTGGCAAGCTGCTGGGGACGTCAAAGAGAGGCGTAAAACACGTAAAGAGAGCACACACCTAAGCTTTTTGGGCATATGCCTTTCATCAGCGATGGAGAGTATATATATACTAGTAGTTGGTGCTTGCATACTGCAAGCATTTCATATCACCTTGAAAAAACATTCATTTTTCAAACAGACATTTCATCATTACAAATATTCTTTTAATTCTAAAGATTTCAACTCCGCAGCGATTTTCGTTTTTCCCACATGTAAAAATAATAGTTCAAAAAAATCCCCAAATGTTGCAATTTTAAACATTTTAAACTTTCTCCATTATGGGGTACTAATGCTACACATTTCAGCCAAATTTAAAAGTTATAGCACTTCTAGAAGTAAAATAATATTTTTCTAATTCTTTAAAATTTAAACATTTTTAACGGTTGCCGCAATACATATATGGAGAGATTGAAATGTTTATTTGTGCAAATGCGCTGTTCTGTAAATAATTTGAAAATTGCAGCTTCCTAGCTCATCCCGTTGTACCTAAAAAATTATTAAACATTAATGTTCAAATGGGGTTAAAACAACCCCTAAAATTTACAATTTTAAAATTTTCGATTTTTATAGTTAATTATGAGAATAGTTCTATAATCTTGCAAAATTTCAGCATCCTAAACTTATTAGATTGGTCTACACACTGAATTGCGTTTTCCCATGTTAACTTATGGGAGATATTCCGGGGTCTCTGGAGTCGAACTCAAGACACTGTAAGCAAAAGTGACAATCATTCCTAATAGATATTGCAACCATCTAGAATCACTGAAAGTTTCATTATTCTAGCTTACTGGCAAGTGCCCATAATTAATTTACAAATATGGCACAATTCTTTTCTTATGGGAAAAAACGCAAATTTCGGAATTTCTGGAGTCGAACTCATGTCATTTAGGTAAAAAGTCTCATTTTGTCTGTAAGTTTCTCCATTATATCTACAAAAGCAAAAAAATTCAGCTTTTTAATTCTTGTAGTTTGGGCTGGACATTAGTATCCTCATATAGGTTATATCCTCCTCTGTAAGAGTCGTCGATATATAATGATATATATATATATATATATATGGATGTCAACAAGGTGTTGGGATGAGGAAACCCAGTGAACACTCACCAATCAGACGACTTCAGGTTGGCGAGGCCCCGGGGATGTCGAAGCGACACACGTAAAAGAATATATATATATCATCATCATCATAGGTAGTCTGTCCGTAGACAGGTCCGTGATTATTCATGGTTAAACCTGGTTCTCCATATACTCCTATTTTCCGCTGTCCTCTTTATATCTTGATAACTCTCTTTCCCTTTCAGATCGTCTATCAGCTGAAACCTTTTCCTACCTCTTTCCCTTTTCCCATCTAGTTTTCCTTCTAACACGTCTTTAATCATACTCTCTCTCCTCAGGTAATGTCCAACCCAGTTAGCCTTCCTCTTTCTGATAGTCTGTATAATCATTCGCTTCTCTCCTATTCTTCGTAGCACTTCATCGTTTTTCATCCTATCTGTCCATTTTATCTTCAGCATTCTCCTCCAAGTCCACATTTCAAAGCTTTCCAAGTATTTGATGTCATTTTTCCTTAGCGTCCATGTTTCTGCCCCATACAATGATATACTCCATAAGTAGCATTTTTTCAACTTCTTGCGGATATCTTCCCTTATATTCCCTGTAAGTAGTTGTTTCTTTCTCCTGAAAGCCGCTTTTGCTTTTCCTATTCTAGTTTTGATCTCATCCGTACATTTTGCCTCTCGTGTTATGATACTTCCAAGGTATTTGTATTCTGAAACTTGTTCTAATGGCTTTCCCCCAATAGTTATGTTCAGATTCTCTTCTTTATCCGATATTCGAATGACCTTGGATTTTTCTGTATTTATTTCCATACCTTATTTTCTACCTGTTATCACTAGACTATTTATCATTTTTTGTAGCTCTTCTTCCTTTCTTGCTAGAAGTACTTGATCATCTGCGAATTTCACTGTTCTTATAATCCTTCCTCCAATTTTGAAATCCCCTGTGCCTTCTAAAGCTTCTTGCATTAGACTTTCTCCATATATATTGAATAGGGTTGGCGATAGGCAGCAGCCTTGTCTTACTCCTCTACCGATATTTATTCCGCAGGTGTCCACATTCTCAAACATATATATATATATATATATATATATATATATATATATATATATATATATATATATATATGTATATATATAAATATATATAACAACTTACGGAAAAGGAAAGGTAAAATGGATATATAGATGGCAACAAGGTGTTGGATCACTCACCAATCGGATGACTTCAGGTTGGCGAGGCCCCGGGGATGTCGAAGCGAAACACGTAAAAGAACACTAAAACACAGAAACATCACAAACGTAGAAGCTTTCGGAATTATTCCTTCATCAGCTACAGAGAGAGAGTGTTCTTTTACGTGTGTCGCTTCGACATCCCCGGGGCCTCGCCAACCTGAAGTCGTCCGATTGGTGAGTGTTCACTGGGTTTCCTCATACCAACACCTTGTTGCCAGCTATATATATATATATATATATATATATATATATATATATATATATATATATATATATATATGGATGTCAACAAGGTGTTGGGATGAGTTCTCTCTCTGTAGCTGAAGAAGGAGTAGTTCCGAAAGCTTTACGTTTGTGATGTTTCTGTGTTTTTGTGTTATTTTACGTGTGTCGCTTCGACATCCCCGGGGCCTCGCCAACCTGAAGTCGTCTGATTGGTGAGTGCTCACTGGGTTTCCTCATCCCAACACCTTGTTGACATCCATATATTCATTTTACCTTTCCTTTTCCGTAAGTTTATATATATATATATATATATATATATATATATATATATATATACATATATATATATATATATATGGTCGTACGCTGTGCATACGTCGCATTAACACGTTGTGTACCGGATTTAGATTCCCGTACTACACTTAGTTCCTGGACATTTTGTCATATATAAAAGAACGAGTAATCTCGTGGCCGGCTCAAATGCGGTGATTTTCTTGGTTAAAAGTCACGATTTAGTAATAGATCAAATTAATTATTTAAATATACTTCTTACTTTGTATACTTTTTAATCAAAGTAAATAAATACAATAATATTGTAATATATGCGTTATTGTTTGTTTTCTTTAATATTAAAATTAAAAATTTAAGAATTTCTTAATAAAAAAGAAATTGAAATCATCAAAATGAAAGGCCGAAAACTGCCAGCCCTATATATAAGTAATAATTTTATCGGGAAAATATAGGTCGATTTTCAAAAAATAAACTTCGAATTCTACCAACTAGTAATTTTAAGCGTCGATGTTTGTCGAAAACCTCTCGGGAAAATAAAGGTGATTTAAATTGTCGAATATAAAAAAAATGACGTCGAATTCTACCAAGGCTAAATATAATGCAACACTTTTTCAGAAGCCACGAAAAAGAAAAACATTTCGGGGTATTGATACTATATAAGATACAAATAAGAAGGAAGTAGTTTCCTTAATGAATAAGAATAGTGATTCATAAAGTTAATATCATTCTTTTTTAAAATTAATCCGATTTTTGTTATTATTTTAAAATGATAACCCTGCAAACATCCACGAAAATGCCATGGTTAATTTTTACCTAATACAACTACGCGATAGGACTAACAAAAAATACGATAAAATATGTTATGCTATTGGTTTCCCGTACTCTACATTAAATTATTAGTTTTATGTATTTCTTAAAACGTTTAAAAGGGAACGAAGATATAAGCGCTGACTCTAATGCAGGAGAAATATGGCAGCTGCGCGCGCCATAAGCTAATACTCTCTTTTAAGGGTGGAATAGACTATAGAACATAGAAATTGAGATTTAGTGGGGGTAAGAGGGAGAGGAGGAATAGAAGATATGAGTATGAATTTTTCGACTTAGATTTTATAAAATATATAATCGGACAAATACAGTATCATGGCAATAAAATTACTGTAATTGATTTTGTGAAATAAATCATGGCCAATGGGCGACATCCCTTGTTCGATGAAGATAGCAAGGGAACATAGGCGTGAAATGTAAAGACATTTTAGAATAAATTGATTTCTTCTCTACCAATTATAATTTAGTTTGAGAATCGTAAAATGGTGAATCGTTTGCTTATCCTCAATTTTGGCGGTCATTCTTAAAATGCTTAGAAGTACATATTTGTCATTTTATCAAAATTTCATTTTCTTACAGAATGTTGTATACATAATACTCCTTGTGATGCAATTTTTGTCTGATTATCTTCATACTGGAGGGATGTTTTGAAAACAGTCCGAGTGAAAAAGGCAGTTTTCATTTTATGAGCAATTATTATAGCATTTTTCTAAATTTTTAAACCATAATATTACAAGAAACTATACCAACCGAAATATACTAGATCTTTAACAATTATCACAGTTATTGGGCTACTGAGTGCTGCTTTTGAACATAACATATTCGCAAAATTTATTGTATGTGGTAATATAAATATGAAAATCATCGGTTAAAAAATGTAAAAATTTTAAAATTCATACCCATGTCCTTTTAATTAAGCGTAATAGGGCCAATATATGTCGAGCCCAAATCAGTACAAATGTCATGTTTTTCTCATGAAAAGAACAAATTTGGAAAATGGGAATGATCAGTGCAAATGTTTTATCTAAAAAGTTAAATAACTTTACAATTTATGAAAATCTTTGAACTAGTTTTTATGGGCATTCTATATTTAAAATTCTGTCATTGATGAGAATATTTCGCTATTTATAGGGTGCATAAAAGGGGGTAGAAATAAAAGCCTCAAAATACCGATGTGAGCTAAAGGAGCGCAACAAGACAGTTTATAAAACAAGGAATAACTATATTTGTGAATCACTACGTGAAACAGCGAAGAAAGATAATAGGTACAACTATGTAAAATTTATTTCGAGTGCTGATTATATCAGAAAAGTTGGTCACCTTAAACGCATGACAAATGTCAGCCACAGGAATTTTGCAATTTTAGTAAAATTAATTGAATAAAACAACAAAAGCAATTACTTAATAATTTTCTCGCAAAACGCTTGAAGCCTCATTGAATTGCTAGTTTCTGATAAATGACTAACTTTGACTATAATCTCATTTATTCTTATTTAATCACGAAACCTCCTGTACAAAAAAAACAATAGCAAGTAGATTTTTTGTCAAAGTTGGATTTAAGAGTTTTTTTGAACGCCGAAATACTTTTTTAGTCCCTCTTTGTGGAATCTGAGCCGCGAGCAAGCCACACCATTCGCCGTTCAACCAACTGTTCCTTCTTGCGCAATTAACTTCGGACCGAGCCTTTAATAAGGTAAAAAAACAAATGCACGTATCAGGTCTACGTTAAATTAAAGATTTTTTTTTCTGAATAACGCCGTGATTCAAAGCCGGCGGAAAAATAAACAAGAAAGATAGAGAGAAAAACGTGATGTTTTTAAAAAATGGTGAGATCGTTTAATTAAAATGATTCGGATTACGCGGTTCGGGAAACAGAGAGAAATAAAAACAACCGCGCAAAAATAGTGAACAAAATGTCGGACCGGTGTATGCACTAAGATGACGGAGAAGTGAACATTATTCGAAGGAAAGAAAAACAACAAAGGAGAAGCGTAAAGTCGGGACGGAATAAGAGAAAAAACTTGGAAGTGACGAATAGGTGAATAATTGGACTCGAAAATGCGGGAAACAAAAGAGCAGAGAAAATGAAACGGGCGCAAAGCCCAGCGCCATAAAAAGAGAAAAAATAGGTTAAAAAGCGGTTTATATTTCTGTGTTGGTTGAATGGAAGAAAACGTCGACATTTTGAGAGGGTTTTCGCCCTCGCGTATATTTGGTGCGGAAACGACCGCAATCAAGAGAGACAAAGGAACCATTTACGGCGAAAAATATGAAGCACCGCGAGGCGAAGAAGGAAACGCTGTTAAACGACGCGGAAAGATAAAGTTAATTTTTTTTAAAGCGCGGCTTGGAATATCTAGAATGCATTAAAGTATCAGAGTCAACGGATTATGGACTATAGAGAGGGTTATCATGACTGTCTCGAATATCGCACATAAAATTTGATTTGCGAGAATGAACCATGTAAGGTTTTGAATTTATACTCTTTTATTCTCACCCGACCTTAAAGCTTTTTTTTTAAGTTTATTTCTTTGGATTTAAGATAAGGAATTAACAACGAACGCTTGATATTCAGAAGAACCCAGCACGATGATTACGCTATGTTTTCCGAACACAAATGAAAGTGTTGGTGAAGTTTGTTTCCAGATGAGTATATGCTGGACATGAATATTTCTAAAAAAGCTCGGGAAAAAATCTGTCTTGACCGGGGATCAAACCCGGATCTTTCTGGTTGACCTCAGCGCGAGAAATAACCGATTCCGCTTTATAGGTATGGGTAGTTCAGTGGTTAGAGTATTCACCCGGGGTTCGATTCTCGCCAAGGAAGAATTTTTCTACGGCTTTTTCAGGAATATTTATGTATTTTTAGGTAGCAGCAATGCCGGATCAACTGATTCCTTTATCGCTATACGAAGAAATCGATTTATTTAAAAGCATACAATTATTAGTACAAGATATGAATTATAAGACTTCATTTGATGCTTAGGATCCTGCAATAACAACGATAAACTTCAAAACGAGTTCTTGCATTTCGAATAAGTGTAAGCTAATAATTAAAATTATTCTTCAGTTAAAATTTTTTGGAGATTATTTAGGCCAGCCCTAAACCTTTTATTTATAAAAAGCTACAACGGTAGCTAAAATCTGCATGTAAATCGATGACATTTTGAAGTAAAAATCGCTCCTATAAAGTTTTAAGACTTGATAGATATGTGAGTTAGTAATAGATTAGTTGACGGAAAAGAATTCTCAAGTGCAAAGAATGAATTTCAGAGTAAATTTTTGTGATAAAACGTTAAGGGAGAGAAGAGAGAAGGAAGTAAGTTAGCAGGAGGAACTCGAATTGGTTCGACATCGCGCCATCTGAAATAACAGAAGAACTACCGCTGAGATGGCAAGTCCCTTCTCAAAGAAAAGGTCTATCAAGTAATGCTATGATGTAACATTTTTAAATACCATATTATTCATCCTATTGTGTTACAAAGTTTATAAAAGCTAATAATGAAAAATTTATTTATTGGTTCCAAATGATACCGTGTTAAGAGAACAAAGTGATATTCCTATTACTGTTTTCACGGTAAACCAACCTATCCATATTCAAGCATCACTAAGAGGATTAAATATCAGGATTGTCGCACACGCGCATTCTAACGGAAAAGAGAAATGAAGCTGCGTGTACATTTACGATAAGTACACCCAGAGGATCTCCCACGAAAATGACATCAGTTCGTAGAAATGAGGCGCTTGTTCTTCTTATAATATTAAAGTGCGTGACATGTACCGCTATATCCTGAAAATCAGGTTCATCTCCACATTTGATTTCATCTTGTTAAAACACTTCTATCGCTCCCATGGTGATGCCTGCACGTGCGCGCATGCGCTTGTACTTAAATGGATGATTTTTTACAAAGTGTCCACCTTTAAGATAGTTTTTTCGCAATTACTTATTATTTTCTTTTAACCCAAGAGTTTATGCGAAGCAGAAGAAAAATTCTGCCTTGACCGGTCATCAAACCCTGGCTTCCTATTGCCGAGAGGGCATTCTGGCAATTAAATATCGAGGCAGAAAATTGTCATATTTCAGAATGGGATGTCTAAAAACATCCATTAAATAGGTTTCCAAGGAAAGTATGTATGCATATAATAAAAAAAATTTACATTCAGTCAAAACTTCTGTCCTTTCGAAATACTAGTTGCTTCTTTGGATGCTATCAGTATTTTTCTACATCTTTCAGAGGCAAATTTATTAAAGAGGATTTTTTTACTTTAAGCACTTGCTGAAGAATAAACGTACATACAGCTTCTTTATTTTTTCTTGGTTAAACAGTAATGGATGTTTGACGATTTCATTTATGACAGTTTAGGGTCGATTTCACATTCTTTCGCCATCGTAAGTGGAAAAGATACATTATAGCTATGGTCCTTTTCTTTATATCATTTTGCTAATGGTGGTGTCTCTGTACTTGGTTATCCATAGAAAATTCCAGCTTCAAGTTACGTGCCAATCTTTCCCCTCGCGAAAGCCGAGAACAATAAAAGGGTTTCTATTTTGAAGTGAAGTGGCATCCATAATTCACGAGCTCAAGCGACACGCCATTCATCCGTTCTTTATTAATAAGCTATCTCGGTATTTCATCTTCACCTCCCGTTTTCAATGAATTCGATACGGCAGTTCGTTTCTTTAAAAAACGAGCTGTTGCACGTGTGTATATATATACATATATATATATATATACACACATACATATACACTCACATATACACATATATATAGTCTCGCATGTGAGCACACATCTTCATATCCTTGCAGATGTTAGAGAACTTATTCCTCTCACGCGAGACGGAAACAGCAATTGGGGACTAAAAATGGGGAGCTCGGAAGGAAAGAAAAAGAGGGGCTGATGGGAAGGCATTAAGGGAGAGTCTGGCTCGCACGGGCGAAGAAAGTGAAAGGAGGCTCCCCGAGAGGTAAAGAGATATTGGACCAATGCTACGTCACTGTGGGACGCGCGCACCTTCGCAAGTAAATGCAGCAGTGAGAAGAATTGAGTTGATGGTGATGCGACAAGAAGAGATGCGAGGGAAAAAAGAAAGGGAACGATAACTGAGATATTTTACAACGATAGCGAAACATTTATTCGCGTCCCGTTTTTTGTTAAGGAATTGGAAATACTTAAAATTTTCAGCTTTTGATACTTAAGTGCTTTTCCTGGAAATAATTTGCGTGATTAACGATTTCAATCAAAATCACTTGCAAAAAAAGCTAGAAAAGGTAAAAATATTGCACACTAAAAGCTTAAATGTAAATTAGGCGAGGTTATGCAGTATATGGAGTTGAGCTTCACGACACATATAAACGATGAAATGTGAACAAGGTCTCCAAATGCAGTAAGGCATTTGGAGACCTTGTTCACTTTTCACCGAGATTATCGAGGTAGATTTAAATTTAAATTTCTGTTAGTGGCAGCCATGACGGAGCTACATGTTTCACGTACGTTATTGCCTTATAGAATTTGTTCACAAATTTCTAAATACCAAATTTAACGAAGTTATACCACATGAACAAAAAGTGTAAATCTAAAATTTTATCTCGGCAAATAAGGCAGGTCAGACTGAATTTAAATTACCCTGCTATGCCATTTACACCAGATATTATAATGAAGTAAAAATTGGTTTTCCTAATTGGATGATATGAAACATATTTGGGTCTTGCAATTTCACAATTGTCCTTTATATAAATTATTACATGAGTACTTGATATATGTATGTGATAGCAAGTATTTATTTTCATAGCAACTACTGAAAAGTAGAGCGCCGTATAAAATACGTGCACGGCAAAATATTCATGGCGATCTGCTTTTTAAATTTGGAAAAATTATTTTCATAGATGGATGTTTCATGAGTTAGAGAAAAAATTTCAATTTTTGCCTGTAAGGTAGACAGAGTTATTTGATTCAGATGTGTAGTTTTTGTACTGTACTTTTTTATAAATCCAAAATACAAAATTTCATTTGAATGTATCTACTAAATCAGCTTCAGCATACAATGGACCTGACATAATGCATGAAATATGTACGCAGAATGTATGAATTTTCTTTCATTTTTGAGCGACGAATCGAAATTTGTCTTCTTTTTCATTGAATAAATTTGAAAAGGAATTTAATTACTAAATCGATTATGGAAACTATATTTTTGATATTTAAAAATGAGGATTGGTAATTGGCATATAAAGCTACATTTCAGTATAACTTCTAATGGGGCCGAACAGAAGTTTCTCATCGGCCACGAACAATGGTGTAGCATAATGCAAAATCCTGATTTCTAAATTGCAGTTCATGAAATAATCCTTCCACGTAAAGCATGAATTTTCAATGATTTTTGATTTTCGACTCTATGAATTTTTCCGTCGATTCGCCAATTCCTATTTTTTCCATTGCCTCCGCGTTTATTCCAGAATGGGATGGGAGGGGGAGCGAATGGGTAAAGGGTGTGTTCACCTCCAACCGTTGTTGCGAAACGTTTAATACAAAACGAAAAGGGAACCATGGTAATGAAGTGGCGAAAAAAAGCTCTTGGGGAAATAACAGAAATAAAATGAAAATAAAATGCTCTGAAAGGGAAATGGCATTTCCCGAAGAAGAGCAGAAAATGGGAACGATCCGAACCCTTTACGTATTCCGCTCCCTGCTCGGGGGACACTCCTACCTCCCTCCCCCAACCCTTGGCGTCCTTCCCCGCCCCCTTTCGCTATCCTCAACGTGGGAAGTGGCTTCCAAACCTCACCCACACGCACAAATACATGGACCGGCCCTTCCCTCTTCCCGCCCCACTGTCCTCACCGCCTCCATACCGCCCACTCTCTCTCTCCCTCCCATCATTCCACCCCCTTGCGAATGTCCACCACAGCCTGGACCCAAGCGATCCTGTTCTTCCCTCCCTCTCCGCTCTCCCCCCTTCTCTCCCCCTACCTCTCCTCCTACCTCCCCCTACAACCGTGAACCCCAATGCCAGGATATAACTCAAGCCGGGGCACCAGCCTGTGATGGACGACCTAAGAGCCAACGTGGTTGCACCCCTCATCCGTCACCTTTCTACTTTCCACCTCTACCACCCACTATCCACCCCTCTATTCTCACCCTTTCCAACTCTTCACCCTTATCTGCTCACCTATCTTCTCCTTCTATCCACCTTCTCTCTCCCTATCTTTCTGTCTCTCTATCCTTCCTATTTCCCTTTCTTCCAAACTATTAGCAGCCAGAGCCATTTTCTTCAGGGTTTCAGCGACCTGCTTTTCGTCTCATTCTTTTTGTAACACTCCTATCTTTCGAATAACTTCTCCTTTAAAACTTTAAGCGACCTCAATCTCTCGGAATGATAGGAGTGTGCATACACAACTACCTGACCGCATGTTTTTCGTAGACGCGTTTCTTAAAAATAAAAAGGGATTGTTACCGTTTAATTTGTCCGTCTGTCCAACGGCCTGTGAGAAAACGTAATAAAACCTCGCATAGCGTAGAGAGTGTTCTTGGTAAACACTGAGTGTTGTGAAATTCAGTTTATTGGAGTATTAATATTAAGGGAAATAGGGTAGGTATTAGATTAAAGGAGATTGTTTAAAGAAATAAATATTTTAGAGGTAGGTAGCTCGGATAATATTGCCTTCATTACCATTAAGTCGATAATTAATGATAATGAGCATGCAAATCTGTAATAAAATTCAACACAATGTTTAAGTGGATACGGTCACGTGCAGGCCAAAGACATGTGGTTGTAGTAATTGGTAGGAGAACATGGCGTATTAAATACAGTTATCAGAAATCAATAAACATATTTCTCCCAATAAAAAATTTTTACGCGATAAACAATTAAACGAATGAATTTTTCAGTATTTTATCTTAAAATGCTTTTTATTTGAAATTATTATCATTCATATATTGCTCCTTCTGAGGATCGATAGCGATGCAGCTATAACGTGTTTCGGGGAATCCACGTCTTCTGAAGTCTTACACTATGTGAGGTTTTGCTATATCATAAGTTTTATCTGCGGATATATTTGAACTAAATTTGGCATGAAGGATTTAAATAAAAGTTGAAGACGGAAATGACGTATTCGGTTAAAATCAATCACTCGGGGCTGGAATTTTATCGAAATCGAAATTGAACTGTTTGATTTAACTCGTAAAAATGTCTACCTGAGAGGACTAATTTCCCAAGAACCGTAAATCAGAAGGAAAATGACGTTTTTGGCAATATTATACATTTTTGATAGGGTGCTCTGTTTTTATGAATAAAACGGCTAAAAATGAAATATATTATATTTTATGACCGTATCTTATGGATACATGCATTTAAAACTTTTATATTTGAAGAGTATTAGTGAAATACAAAACAAAATAGCATTGTTGAGTCATATTAGAACTCGAGACGGACTACCGGTTTTCATTTGCATTAACATATTAGGGAGGGCAAGATCGAGTCATTTCACCCAATAATATTACTGCAAATATAAATTCAATATTATGACTCCTTAATCCTATGGTAGAAACCAAATTTATTCACCTTCTGGCTCTGCCATACGTTCAAAACATCGAACAGTTTTCGTTTCAGATTTTTCTGTCCGAAATAAATTTCAGATTATCTACCTTTGTACTCTAAACAAGAAGTCCAAACCAGGACTATTGCAGTCTGGTTTCTCAAAGTTGACGTCCCAAATTGATTACTTATATTGACAGGAAATGTTTCAGTATGTGTTAGTCATTCCAAGGAATTTTCGTACCATAAATACCATTTGTAATTCATAATTTATCAATGATAGAAAAAAATTAGAAAATAAATTAATAGAGCATTATCAGGTTAAAATACTAAAAACAATGTCAAAATCTCATTCTGACATATTCTGCATGCATTTTTAAAATAAACGAATTTAATAAACATTACTGTTTATACGCTAATATTTCTGATTAAACTGTCCATTGCTGAAGAATAGTGGAGCGAAAAAGAAAATAACCCATTTTTTCACTCGTATGCTCAAGCCGAGTACGGTAATAATCGTCTCCATGGCAACAAACCGATAAAATGCGATTTAAAACGCTAAGTTTTATTAGAAATTAATAAAAATACGATAAATAATCAAAATGTGGTGATAAGAATTAAAATTTACATTCATTTTTCCTTAAAACAGTACAAAACTCGCTCCGATATCACAATTTTAGGATATTGTAATGCATTGAAGAAAACATCTCTGCACGATGAATTTGAGATTTCCTATGTAAATCAAATTGGGAAAAAACGTTCCTGAAATCAAACCCGGAATACTCGCTCAATAAAATATAGCCCGGGGGTGGGCCCTGGAAGCACGAGCTTCATGCCAAGTTTCATGAAAATCGGTCCATTGGTACAAAAGTTGTTAGTAGGGGACATACACAAACACAGATCCATTTCATAAGCAATGTTTCCTTTGGAAAACAGCCTAAAAATCAGGACGAAATTAAAATAAAGATAATTATTTAAAACAAACGTCAATTTATTCATTCAGATGTAATATAACAAATGATATGCTATTGGGCGCGGAATATTTTTACCCTGAATTAAAAGCAAATTAAAATTAACATTCTGCAACTTTGTCTTATGAAATTTTGAGACATGACATTTTTGTCACAAAAAAATACTTTGACGGTATAATGGACGTAAGAGTTATTTAAAAAAATTATTTAAAAAAAATAAATTTTTAACATGGTTCCAGTTATTGGAGAGATTAAATGAATTGGTCTTAACCCATTAAGTTTGTATTTATAGAACCTCCATTTATTCAAATACTTTCGAAGGAGATTTTTAACAAATTATTTTTTTATCTTTTAGAAAGATATTTGATGAACATCAAGGGTTCCAATAACTGAAGTTGCTTTATGCTTAAATGTTATTACCATTATTTAACGTTGTTTCACGTAAAAAAATACCGGAAAAACTTTTTACTCAAAATAAACAGAATGAATGTTAGAATTTTGTGATTTCCAAATTATCTGAAATCATTAAATGTACAAAATTTGAGTGTTATATACGTAAAATATTTAAAGAATAATATATGAAATTTATATTACTATAGTAATTAAATTTACTTTAACTCCTATTTAAATTTCTTATACTTTTATATTTAATTTAATTTTAAAGTGGCCTGAGGTTCAGCTCAATTAACTGAGAGGAAGACTAGAAGGATAATTTTATGTAAACTGATTCGAGCATAGCCGAAACTAAAGACGTTGCACGATACCCACAATTTCATTCATTGTATGAAAATTCAATTCAATTTACTTTTTTGCCGCCGAAAATAACTTTACCTTCAAATTATCATTCCAAGAATTTTTCGCAAAATTATCTAAAGGCATTAACTCGAAAACAGGAGTTAAAATGCAATAATATTTGTAAAACCTTTAACCGCGAATAATCTTCACTTGATTAAATCTCACAAAAATAATTTTTGAGTCTACGGTTTTTCCAGCCATGTTTCTGTGTCTATTTTACCAAGTACACGCGACGAATAAATTTAGAAATTTTATTATACTTATAAAAATCGCGTCTATTTTTTTCTTGCTCTCGGTTTCACTACAGACGCTTTAAAAAAGAGACCAAAAATATACCGGCGAAAGACTGGTAGAATTTCATTGGCGCACTAAAATTTCAGGTTTATTGTTTTGAGCTAAGCAGGATCAGGATACGCGCCACATAATAGAAAACTCTTTATCTCCGCATTAAACCAACTGTAATACCCCTTATATACCTCTACCACTCCCATGCTCTCTCGCACACACACACTCTCCCTCTCAGATAATCCCCTCTTCTTTAATCCCACATCTTGGCTGCTTGGGTCATCTCAAGTGGCCCTTTTATCCACCCACAATCCCAAGCTCGTTCCTCTTCTTCACTCCCTATCTCAACCCCTAACATCATTCCATCCCATTGCTCAGAATGCCCTTCTCTCTCTCTCTCCCTTTTCTCCTCAGAGTCTTCCTACCTCCTTCATTACCCGTCTTCTCCTAACCCCCATCTCCTTTACTCATCCTACTACTACCTTGCAATCAATCTCCCTCCTCGTTCCTCCTCCCTCTCTTTCAATCCCTTCATCTACTGTGGCTGCTCGCCCACCTTCTCGTTCCTTCGTCTCCCCGCCACCTTGCGGGACCCGCATCCTCTTACACGCTCTCAAAACCCAGGCCTTAACGCCCGCCCAAATTCACGCCTCTACGTGTTTGGCCTGTGCGACCTCTCCCCCTTTCCGAGCCGTTCGACGTAGCACGCGCGGCCCACCTCGTGCTACGTGTGGACCGCTAAACAGGGACACGGAACTCTCTTCTCTCCCCCTATCTCCCCGCGCCTCTGCGTAGCGAGAAATAAAGGAGCTTTATCTAGGGATTACCAGGAAAGATGCATGGCCGTCGGGATAAATATATGTGTGCGTCTCGCTACGTGGCGGGCGAAAGGAGAAGGAAGTTATTGCCTTCTGAAGGAGAGGCGTTATTTCTAATTAAACGTCGTTTAGATTAACTTCGCTACCCGTGTGTTGCTACACGTGGACGTCGATAAATAATTTTCCTGGCCATGCCTTCCCAAAGGGATGCGAAATCGTGCCATAGCTGCATACGGTCAATAATATATGTTATTGGAGTCGCATGAGAACTAGGATACTTAATTCAATTTTCATTCGGAAAGATTATTTATCGCTATGACAGGATAAACATGAAATTACAGTACAGCGGTCATTTTTTGTAATGTTTTTAGCAGTTGTTGGCGTTTCCCTACACATGTGAGGTTTTATGCTTATTAGATGATTAAGGAAACACGTACCTGGCATTTTAAGTTAAAGGCCATACCGGTGAATATTCATCAGCGTCCCAAAACTCCATTGTTGGAAAGGACGTAGTCTATTATTAATTTGCCTAAAATCGCGTTAAAATAAAAATGGAGGGTGTTTCGGAAATGTTTTTCATGATTCAGGGTGCGAATTCAAGATGTCAAACTGAAGTAAAAAAGTTCATATCAACACTTCCTAGTCGAACTAATGCCACTTTATATTATTGATGCTTTTTATAGGAAAATGTGCCAGACTCCGTGTTTGCCCGGACATTTTTATACATCTTGTAGAAGCGTTCAGGAATATCATGAAACACCAGCTGTAACACATGTTTATGAATAAACGGCTCGTTCGACTAATATTGGTCTTCATTTGCGATGGAAGCGTCGAGACCACAAAGCAGCGGCAGCACGGCCAGGAAGCGTTTGACGACCAATGTTGATAGAAATTTTCTGCTTCAGTTTGACTTTAATTCACGCTCAGAATTATGAAAAACACTCCCACATTTGCGTTTGTTGAAGCATAATTTTACTTGGACGTTAAATAAGTTCGCTTAAGCTTCTATTTTCCTGTTTCATAGGATCGATATGCGAGATAAATGGATACCAAAGTTAACAGAGAATAGAGCAAAAATATACAGTCCTCGGCGACAATTACCAACGAGTACGGCTGCTCTGTATCTCAAATGCGATTTTGGTAATCTCCACCGTTTTATGAGAGTAGGGATTACCTATCTCACTCATTGGATAAAATCCATGAGATGAGATAAATATTTGATTCCCGGATTTTTCAGTTATGAATTTTTCATTTCTGGTTCAGCGTGTCGAAAGATAATATTCGGTACACTTTTTGCAACCTATACTTAATAAGGATTTTTTTTCATTCTCAGGAATAATGTCGAATCAGAAGCAAAACTCCACCTTCTCTGAATACTAATAATCGAATAATAGTGCGAGAACACAGATTAAATAAAATCTAATTTTTACTTTATTTTTAAGGGTTCATTCCCCACTTGACGTTAACAAAGCTGGTTGCTAACCTAAGTCACGCAACCCATAACGTTCACCCAGTTTTTCCCAGCTAAGTGCAAAATGTTAAACTTAAACATCGCACCCAAATGCAGCACTAATACGCAGTTTACAGCACGTAATCGTTCCTCTCGTTACTTCTCTCTCCTGGCGTCAGTTGTTCCAAAACAGTCAAAGTGAGTGGATGCCTTTTTCACAAGTGCAACTATGTTTATCGTTGAGCATTAATTAACGTTTCGTTCTTACTTAGATTGTCAGAATGCGTTTTGCAATCATTTCCAATATCTCCTGCTCCGGAAAATCCACAATGTGTGGTCCCATCAAACGTTTCCGCGAGACAGGTGGCGTTATAGATAAGAAGCGGCCATGCCGATCTTCAGAATTTTATTACGAAACTCTTGAAAATATCTTTACGAGTTTTTTACGATATCCACATAAATCATTGAAAAAGCTTTCCCAGAAAAGTGGATTGTCATATGGATGGGTACATAAGTCTATTAAGATTTATAAGCTGTGTACACGTGACGAAGTTAAGGTACCAGACAAGGAGAAAATAATTCAGCATTGCCAGTGGTCTCGAGAATTTAGTGTAAACGATATTTCTAAACGATAATGTATACCAAAACAACCTCTACACTTTACAAGAAATGCAATAAAATATTGAGACGTGTATTTCAAACATACCTCGTCAAAATTTTGCCAGGTCTCTTCGAACATACTGAAAAGAACGCATATTTGAATGAGAGTGGTGGTCATTTACAACATATTTTGTAACGTTAATTGTGATTTTAAACTCAATTTGTCATTTTTTTAATGAATATAACCTATGGATTGTATGATCACCCTGTATAAGTTAAATCTCCATAACTAAATTAAATTGCAATCACCATATGTATTTAAATAGTAAATAAATTTGACTTATTTAGAAAAAGCAAAAAGTTAATAATATTTACGCCATGAAATGGAATGATATTCCACGCCAATTTTTATAGTTTTTGAGCATTTATTCTTGTAGTGATAGAGCAGTATTTGAGTAATAAGAGAAAACATGTTCCCACTTGAAACTATTAATCCTAAGTGCGATTTTGCGCTATTTATTAATCCGGAGCGAAGCTGATTTTTATTCCGTAGAAATGAATCACATGACTTGGAAGAGCTGTCTACATAAAGATAGCAGTCACAAGGACAAACGCAGCCAGTGTTTTAAGGGAATGATTTCCAGAAACAATATTTATACGAAAAAATCGGATTACGACAACAGAAATTCTATTTCATTTCATCTCAAGAGCAGTGGTCCTCAAACTGTGTTGAAGGGAGCCCAGTGGACACTTACCGGAGTTAGCGAGCCGCAGGGTGTCACAATAATTCCTTCGGTCAGGGGTTGGAAACCTACGGCCTTCGGGCAGCATGTGGCCCAATCCAAAGTTTTGCGCGGCCTGCGAAGCTGAGATGAAAAAGAAATCCGTAATATTTAGCGCACAGATTCATATTTTTAAAATTCAAATTATGGCAATAAAGCATTAAACATTGAAATTTTACCTCTAAAAGCTCATAGAATTGATTTTCACTTATATGATACCTCTGATACCTCAATCTTTAAATAACACCTGATTTAAAATGATGACGGTGGCAACAAGGTGTTGAAGGGAGCCCAGTGGACACTTACCGGAGTTTGCGAGCCGCAGGGTGTCACAGTAACACACGTATATATATATATATATATATATATATATATATATATATATATATATATAGTAGACCTTCATGGAAGGCGGTAGTAACGTTCCTGAAACGGCCGTGTTGCGAGAAAACGCGCTGCGTGAATGTAATGATTTATAAAAAGAATAGGGTTAGGTTCCCAGAGTTTGGGAAGTGATATGAATACTTCTAGCACATAAAAATTTTAAAGTAGGGCCTCCCAATTTCACGTCGAATACTCTACCACCTGAGCTACCGCGACACACAAAGAAAAAATGCTTTCGATAGGTAAGGCTTCTTTATGAAACCGTTATGGTGGATTGGGAGATTAACCCACTGGCCGAGAGATGGCGATCGGCTGGGATTCGGTTCTATTCATGAAGCCCGACGAGTAGGATAGGTAAGGAGGGAAGAGAGATTACAAAGGTAAAGGAAACAGTGGTAAAGTGGTTGTCCGCCACGCCTGCGTTTTGCGCCGATACATTTCAAAGGAATTCTTTTCCTTTGCGATGTCTGCCTTCGGCGCGCAAAGAGAAAATAAGGCTGAGTTCCGTTTTGGCGTCTTTTTATTTCTGATGAGTTAAAATGTCCCAAAACGCCTATACCTGGGACTGTGCGAGAAAACAGGGACGATGATCCTTTATTTAGATGAATTTGTTATGACGATTTTCATTGATTAAAAAGTGGAGCTTGTGACATTGAGGATGAGAATGAACCTTAATTTAATTATACGAATTCGGTAGTGATTTTTGAAAACTGCAAATGTGAGACGGCTTAAGTTTTTGCATTGCTTAAAGCATTTTATTTGTAACAGTTTTTTAATTTTAATTTTGTTATTAATCTAAAGATGAATTTTTTTCTCTTTTGACAAAGTTTTTGTACTAACATGAAAAAATGTTGTTCTTTTAGTAACGTTGCAGCTTAACATACTAGCTATTGAATTTTTATATTAATAAAATAGAAAAATATTTGTAAATATAAATCATGAATATGATAACATAATACATGAAGGCACAAATTCTCTGCCGTAAGATTATTGTGCTGTAAAAGTTAGATCCAAATAGTTTAGGTATATCAGTACCTATGTATTCTGTAAAATATTTTTTTCATTTTAAATTTATGTTTTATATGTATATTATTACTATTGGCATATACAAAACATGTAACATTTTTGGCATTCATATTTATTATTTAAGGAACATTTTTAACTTTTGGAGTGTTAGACATGAACTTAGACTTACTCTAAGTTTTTGTACATGTATACATTAGCAAATAGCTTGCAGTTTTTTAGAAAGTAAATATTTTTAATTTATGCATTTCTTCCTTTCAAATTCTTATTTTATTAATTTGAGGAACAACTGGTATTACAACACGACAAATTAAAATATAGCAATTTTTCGGATTTTTATCTCGGAATCTTCCGCGTTGCCTGAAAATGCACAGTGTAGAGAGAAAATTAGTGTAAAAAAGAAATTCGAGCAATACTGAAAACGCGCTGTGAGAATCAGCGTTAGGTGAGGACTTACAATATATATATATATATATATATATATATATATATATATATATATATATATATATATGGATGTCAACAAGGTGTTAGGATGAGGAAACCCAGTGAACACTCACCAATCAGACGACATCAGGTTGGCGAGGCCTCGGGGATGTCGAAGCGACACACGTAAAAGAACACTAAAACACAGAAACATCACAAACGTAGAAGCTTTCGGAATTATTCCTTCATCAGCTACAGAGAGAGAACTGATGGCGGTGACACTGGGTGGAGGCATGGGGGTGGAAGGGTAGTGCGGAAAGGTCGAGGATTGGAGGATACGGAGGGGGTTGGGGATTGTTAGTGGGTTGGGAGAAGACAGAAAGGGAGTGAAAAGCTATCGAAGGTTGAGGCCAGGGGGAGTGAAGGAGTTTAGGAGATGGATATGCGAAAGCTCCCACTGACGGAGTTGGGGAGCCGAAGCATTGTCGGGGAGAGCGCGAATGACTCCAGAAAGACACGCAATTTATACGTTGAAACGCAACGACAAAATTATTATCCTCCCTGCAGACAAAGGTACCACCACCGTGGTAAGGACCGCTCGCATTACAACGACGAAGACCTCCGCCAACTATCTGACCAAACTTCTTACCTTCCTCTCCCCTCCAACCCCACTGACCGCCACTCCTCCGAAATTTCTGCATATCTGCGTTCCGTGGGAAAACAAGGCCTCTCTGATTCCACCATTTCTCTGATGATCCCCAACACACCCCGGACCCCAACCTTCTACCTACTCCCAAAAATCCACAAACCCAACATCCCCGGCCGCCCCATTGTTGCCAGCTTTAATCTCTGCCTATGTTGACTCCCACCTACAACCTCTCGTCCGTCAAATCCCATCCTTCATCAAAGACACAAACTACTTTCTACTACGCCTAAAATCACTCCCTTCCCCTCTCTCACCTAACACAATTATGTCCACTATAGACGTCTGCTCCCTCTACACCAACATCCCTCACAACCAAGGACTGTCCGCCCTGAGAAAATTACTGGACCCCAGACCACCTGACACAAGACCATCCTCCCATTTCCTAACGAAGCTGGCTAAAATGGTGCTCCAAAAAAACAGCTTCTCTTTCGGAGGGCGCCACTACCTACAAATAAAAGGTACCGCGATGGGCACTCGCATGGCGCCCTCCTATGCCAATGTCTTCTTAGGTGAATGGGAGGAACGCTTTCTTGACGTTTCCCCCAGACCACTCCTATGGCTGAGGTATATTGACGATATTTTTCTTCTCTGGACACATGGACCCGACTCCCTACAATCCTTTTTACAACGCCTCTCATCCCACCCCACGCTTTCCTTCACCCACCACTCCTCTGCCTCCAACATCACCTTCCTGGATGTCGATCTCTCCATCCGGGAAAACAAAATCCACACCAAAACCTCTATTCCCTACGCCCTAGCCCGACGAGGGCGGAGAATCTGCTCGGACAGAGATTCCCTGTCCGAGTACTGCTCCACCTTCGAACATGCCTTCTTACAGCGCGGATACCCGCCGGATCTGATCCGAGACCAAATCCGGCGGGCAGTCGCACCCGCCACCCCTAACTCCCACCCAATACCCACACCACCACCGATTCCACCCTCCAACTCACCCTAACCACCCTGTATTTCCCCGGCATCCACGACATTCTGAAAAATATCCTGAAAGCCGCCCACCTTATCCTCTCATCCTCCCCTCACCAGATTCCATTTCCCAGACCACCGATGCTCTCCTTCCGTCGTCCCCCTAATCTGGCAAATATTCTATGGAAGAAAGAACCCCCAGCACCCACGCCTTTACACCCCGCCGGATCTTACCCCTGCGGTAGATCCCGATGTCTAACATGCCCAATAAACCCCCCTGCAACTCCTTCTCCAGTCCCACAACCAACATCACCTACCCCATAACTTCCACCACCAACTGCACCACCCGCAATGTCGTTTACCTCCTGAGATGCACCCAATGTCCCGCCTTTTATGTTGGCCTCACCTGCAATCTCCTCAACATCCGCATGAACGGCCACCGCAACAGCGACATTCTCAAACGACCGCTACCGGTGGCCGTTCATGCGAACAAACATAATTTAAAGTTTAACAACTGCTTCACAGTGAGAGTCGTTCGCGCTCTCCCCGACAACGCTTCGGCTCCCCAACTCCGTCAGTGGGAGCTTTCGCATATCCATCTCCTAAACTCCTTCACTCCCCCTGGCCTCAACCTTCGATAGCTTTTCACTCCCTTTCTGTCTTCTCCCAACCCACTAACAATCCCCAACCCCCTCCGTATCCTCCAATCCTCGACCTTTCCGCACTACCCTTCCACCCCCATGCCTCCACCCAGTGTCACCGCCATCAATTCTCTCTCTGTAGCTGATGAAGGAATAATTCCGAAAGCTTCTACGTTTGTGATGTTTCTGTGTTTTAGTGTTCTTTTACGTGTGTCGCTTCGACATCCCCGAGGCCTCGCCAACCTGATGTCGTCTGATTGGTGAGTGTTCACTGGGTTTCCTCATCCCAACACCTTGTTGACATCCATATATCCATTTTACCTTTCCTTTTCCGTAAGCTGGTATATATATATATATATATATATATATATATATATATATATATATATATATATATACACATACACACACTAGTATAAAATCCCGTCAATATGACGGTAAGGAATATATTATTTACGGGGAACTTAGAAAATAATAATAACAGCTGTAATTATTGAGTAAGAGCCGGTATAAAATTTACCAAAATAGAGATTCGGGAGAATTTCTTTCTCATTATTGATTTCCCCAATGATAAGCTCCTTGTCAAAAATTAAGTAATAATAATAAACAAATTATAATATTCTCGCAGTCCCTCTCGTCCTCTCTCTGTATCTCTCTCTTTCCTTCCCTCTCTCTTTCCTTCCCTCTCTCTTTCCTTCCCTCTCTCTCCCTCTCTCTCTCTGCCTCTCTTTCCTCCCACCTCCCTCCTCTCTCATTCCCTCCTGTCCAAATCCATAGCTCTCCCTCTTTTTCTCTGTCTCCCTCTTTATCTCTTTCCTCCCGCCCTTTTCTAATTCTATACCTCCCTTATTCTCTATGAACCTTCCATTCGATATCCCTCCCTCCCCACATCCTCCTCCCTCTTACTCTTCATCTATATAGTCGTCTAGATAAGCAAAAGATTCCAAACCAAATCCCATTAGGATTGCGTAATTTCGCGAAAATTTAATAAACAAACCGAACAAGTAAACATATTATGGGGTGAAGGATTGCGCGATAGGTTATTGGAGTTAGGTAGAAGAATGGAGGACATGAGGACGGTTTTGGAAATAGGGTGAGAAAGAGAGGTTTTTAAACAATCAAAGAATCACAAAAATAACAATAAAAGGCAATGTTGTCCGTCCGTTGATCTGAACTGAACTATTAAAACGCGAATAACTCACCAAGGATATATCGTAGATAGAAAATTGAAAATTGGCAGAAATAATCTATTCAAATATAAAAATGCTTTGCCGAAAGAAAATTCACGAATAAACTCCAGATTTCGACTCCAGGGTAATATTTCCATTTTTCGTAAGATAACATTCAAGAATCGACTTTTTGCCGTGCAGGCTTCTCTTCTTTTGGAAATTAAAATTAGAAAATCCCGACCTATGATCATCCGATTTGAACTATTTTAAAGAAAAATTAATTTAGTCACTCTATTCTTCTTTTTCCGAAATCGCTTATTTATTTATCTTGACAACCGACTGCTCTGAGAAACAAAATCAATATAAATAATGATTGTTAAAATAATTTATTTATAGCTAAAAATTTTAATTCAGTTTTTTATTGATTTGAACCCGTCATTTTTGACGGACAATTACGCTAGTTTTATTTATTTTATTACTGCTGGGAGACTTTTACACAGTGTCACCAACATTTTATTTCAGAGATTGGGAGAGGCTTTTTACAATCTTTCTCAATCTGTTTTCATCTTATTTATTTATTTAATTATTCCTACCACTGGTTTAGGCAAACGTTTCCCATACGGGTTGCCGTAGCTGGTTGTTAGGGGAAGCGCAAAAATGTTGTTAAATACATAAATAAATCAAGGATTTAGAAATATTGATAGACCAATAGGGAAGTAATCTTTCCCCTGATAAATGTATGATAGAACCAACAAAAATGAGTATGAATGTTTTCATACGCGTATGCAAAACTATGCAGCGAAATTGTTTGCTTTGTGCAGGCGCAGCAAAAATTTTGCGAGTCACTGCTTTATACTCATCACGCAAATAGTTTTTTCTAAACATAAAACTGAAACTATTATAGCAATGTTTCATATTAAAAATACAAATGATTTCAAACAAAATGCGCCGAGGTCGCATCAAAAGATTTAGTATTAATCATGAGATATTCGCCCTCAATATTCGTTCGCTCACTTCTCCGTTATCTCCCTTATCTTTTTACTAAGTTTTCCATCCGTCATCTCTTTCAGTTCTTTCCTTTAACCCTCCTTATTCTCCATCTCTTCAATCTTCCTCTTATTTCTTTCCTTCGACATATTTGTCTTTCTCTCTCAATCCTTTGTCGATTTCTCTCATCGTTTTAATTTTTATCCCTTATAAATCCTTCTTTCTCATCTTTTATGTGCAAATTTTCATAAAATTTTATAATTTTTCCATTTCATTCCTTTTACTCTCGCTGTTTTCTCACCTATTTTATTTATTTTACTCTCTACCTCTCATACTCTCTCCACTCATTTCTTTATTTATCCTTTTAGCTCTTTTAATTTTCCTCTATTTCTTCGTCAGTTTAGTTTTAACGAATAACACTGGAAATTAAACAGGAAAAAATATTTTTCATTCAAGAATGTAAAAATACCAAAATATGTTTGCGAAATTGTCAATATTATCTTGTATACATTCATACCTCGCATAGCGAGACCCCAATTTGAAGAAATTCGTTATGCTCTTGATTAATTTATAATTTTTAACGCCAACAAAATCACAAAAATGTTTCTAAAAACATTAAAAAATTAAAATAAATAGAAATAATAAGGAAAAAAGTTTACCTTAAACGAAAGCAAAGCGTTTGTTTACGTTCTGAGCGGTCAATCGGGTATAAGGTGCAGAGTAAATCATTTGTGCGAATCCGGAAGTAAGCGCTATAAATTTTCATTCTCATGGCCGAATTTAAGCCGAGAGCCAATTTTTTCGTGCCATATTTTAGAAAATACGTCGGCTTGTATTCGGTAATTTACGATATCTCAGTGAAGTATGATCGAGTTCGGAGCTATAGTAATCGATAGAAAACAACGCATACTTTGATAGAACTGACTGCTGAGTGTTATGTATTACAACGTTATTTAATATATATTTTATCGTACTAATTTATATTTACAGGGACCAATTTCTTCACCTTTTAAGTATTATTAATTACATGAATAATTCCGTAGTTGGTAAACTTTTGTAACCCATATTAGCGTATCCAGGATTGCATAACTATATTTACAATTAATGGAGGGCCCCGTTCAGCGAAGGTTCGCCAGGCGTAATCATTCCCAGGAACCTATCCCTTATGCTAAACGGGGTATTGAGTAGTTACTCTTTTTCTGTTGTAGCAACCTGACCTTATGGCCAAATTGGATCATTTTAGACAATCTTACTTCTTTGTCATCTGTCATGTCTCAAAGGTGCAAGATCCATACCCGAAACGACACTTCCAACTGTCCCGTCCTCCGCCACCTCCTTCGTTTGCTAGTAATTACCAATCCTCACATAGTCCAAGATCACCATTCTTCTTCTTCCTCCTCCCATTTTGCCCTAAAATCTTTCCTTCTAGTAGACCTTTTAAGAGAAACGTTCTCTTCTAAATATATGCCTTATTTCGTAAGCTTTCCTTCGTTTTACATAGTTGGTTAAATTTATTTAGTTTATACTTTGCAATACTCTTCTTTTTTATTTCATCTGCCCATCTTATTCTCTGCATTCACATATCAAATCTTTCCATTTTACACCGTTCTCTCTGAGTCTCCCTATAATAAAAAGGAATAATTCCATCATTCACATTCATTTTTCTCCAACTTACGCCTACTTTCCCTTCTTTCCGTTCTTTTAAATATTACCATTTGACTCGTATTTTCTTAGCTATCTGATCTTCTTCTCTATTAAACCCTTCCATATTCCCTATTCACGTTCCTTTTCACTATTTCTCTCTCTCCGTTTTCTTCTCCTACTTCTATTGCTCTATCACCAACTTTCTCATTACATCTTCTGTCCTCTCATCGGATACCACCGTGGTCGCTTTTCATTCGGAATCGAGAACTTTTCACAGAAAAAAGGTTTTCCATGTTTTTCGTCGAGGAATGAAGTTATTTTTTTGAGGAATGGTCGTTTCGCAGGAGTGCCATTCCGCGGGAAAGAGTTATTAAAAGCGGAGGGAGGCGGGGAATATTAGCGATCGAAAAATATATGACAGCGTTCGGCAATCACCGGTTGCGCTCAAAGAAAATGGATGGGCGATAAATTACGCTGCGACTGCACCGTGAGTTCCGAGTGGATTAGATTTTCTCGTGGGACGTATTAATAAGTCGAAGCCGGTAAGTGAGCAAAAGCCAAATTTACCTTAAAAATGTTATGAAATTCCAGAGCTTATTACGTTTCCTAGGATTTCGACGAAATAACCTCATAACGCGTGAACAAAAAATTAATCTATTGATAGATTATACGATTGCTTGCATTGTACGCTTTCATTTCAGAAGAATTTATCGGTCATTCCGTTGCATGTTTTGAAAATTTTGTTGAATCCATGAATAAAATTCTTTTAAGCCTACAATCCGTTATCCTTATCTTTTATATGCACGAAAAGAATTTTCTTTAATTCAGACTAGGTTACGACCGACGCATTTTGTTCCATAAGATCTATGCCACTGGAAATTATATTCTGCGTTTCTTTACAATTTTTGTTTGATTTTGGAAGTCTTTTCTATATCAATGGTACCAGTGCTCATAATTTAGTAGCGTGAAATTTAGAAGGATTAAAGCGGCTTAATACAAGATACTATTCTAGGATTACATCGCCAATCAAGATGGTATAGACAAAGTGCAAAAATGAAATCTAGAGTTAATGTGAGAGGGAAGTATGAGAGTGATATATATTTAATATAAATAAAAAGCATAAAATAATAATTTGCAAGTCAATTAGAACCATACAGGCAAAACTTATTTTTAAATAATTAAAGTACTCATCCAAAGGAGGCAAATAAATTATAGTTTTCATTGATGTAGATGTGCATCATTGAAAAAATGCTATTACCAAGTTTTTTAAAAATTCGATGGCAACAAATGTATATTCCATTATTAATGTTTTACAGCTCACCATTAACATAGTTTAATACAATAGAAATATTCGTCAAGACTTTTTCGACGTCATGTATACATATATAAGATAGTGCGATACATTGTGCATTAAAATTACAATCGATGAAGAGAATATATGATTTCAGACAAATAGTTCTGTTGCTGGGAAAAAATATTAAAAATTGTTGAAAATCATATGATCTTCTGGAGTAGTTAAATTTAATCATATAATTGGAATTAATATGGAAATGGAATGAATTGGGTTGTTTGCATTTGATCAGGATAACGCTCTGCCAACCAGTGAATTTCATAACAGAAAAAAACATTCTTGTATGTTCATATAATTCTTTAAAATTTGAGCTCTCACTGCAATGAACAATATTTTAAAACAAAGAAACGGCAAAAACAAATTCATTTATTTTAAATCTTTTGAGCGAAATACGTCATTTTAGTTTAATTAAAAAAGAACATTCCGCACGCAGTTACATTTAATTTTAGTGCCAATGTCAGATTTTACAATAATGGTTCAAACGTCGTGTATATTATCATTAGAATATGTACGCAACAACCACATAAAAAAACAATTTCTCGCGTCATTATTGGCTTCGAGTGAGAGGAATTCCAATCGAATATTTGATTTTTTGACTCATTTATGCAAACTATTGTTTTTAAATGACTAGAAAAGATTAAATTTTGGCATATGGCGACGTATAATATTTCTCGTCGAAATGGAAATCAGCATTAATTGCCGCATCATGACGATAAAAACAGAAACGAATCGCACGGCAAAAAACGACATTTTATATTTCATACTACGCTCGTGAAATTTACCTAATGTCGCAAATCAAGCCAATAAAAAAAGGAAAGTTATAAATTGTGTCCAGAATTTTGCAGACTCATTAAAAAAACTGACTCAGGAGAGAAATAGCGAGAAAAAGAGAGAGAAAGTGAGACAGAGAAAGAGAGAGAGAGCAAGAGAGAGAGAGAGCAAGAGAGAGAGAGAGAGATCCCATTTCCTTTCTAATGAATATAAAATGACGCACGATGGAAGGCAATGGTTACATTTCCAAAGGAAACTCCCTTAGCAAGCGCACGACCTAAAAGCAAACACAAAAAAATACAGGGATCGGAAAAAAGGGTAAAAAGATAATCCGTCCTGTTGCAAGGGAGTCAGGAATTCCCGTATTTTTCCTTGCTCCTAATTATGAGGCGTCCATTCCCCAACGCCCGTGGGAGCAGAGGAGTAGATTGGCAGATAACACTCAAATGGATTTGACAGTGATCCGATTACTTCTGTTGATTCCGGGTAGGATTGGGGCGGGGGAGAGAGGGTTACTGTAATGGCGGAGAAATTGTATCGCCGGAATATGACTGCGGAAAGTAATATTTCACAAACGGCGGATGACGAGTTAAAATGGGTTGGCAGGGTGGGAAAAATGGAGGTAGCGAGGGCAAAATTGGCGGAGGAATTACGAGTTGAAAAGCACTTCGATGTGGTCGCAAAACGAAATTTCCATTCCGAGAAGCAACGCTGCCGAAAAATATACGTAAAAAGCAAGTGGTACCCGAACTTCAAAACGAGAAAAATACTTTTGAAATTAATTTCGCCCTAAACAAGTAGATGGGAACAGATACATACAAAGATATGAATACACGCGCGTCTCGGAATTTGTTTTGCGGTCGTTTCTCGAGCTTAAACTATTCCAGACTAAATTTATATGGCTTATAAGCTACACCGGATCGTGTTGAAGTCTTTAAGTTTTATTTTCCAATATTTTGTAAATTGAATCGTTCCATTACAGAGAATATGGCTCAGGTGCAAATAACTCTCGTCGCATTGAAATGTACATCAAGCAAGGCGCAGACCTCATTACATACTATGTATATGTATTGAAAATTTAAGGAAAATTATATATCTGTATATACTTGAGGAAAAAACCTACATAGCTAAAAAAAGACCCGCATAAGAAAAGTTGTGTGAAAAACCTTCGATATCTACTGTTAGTATTTATAATAAATTGAGACAAACACAAAAGTCAAGTGTACTCATTGACGTATATACATACACTCGTTGTCACACAAATACACTTATATATATATATATATATATATATATATACACGCATTGATACGGTGACCGTAAGTGACAGAATGGATAAAAAACATTATATTCACCGGTTTTACAGCTTTCGATACGTTTATTGCAGTTTTATTTGACGGCGATATTGCATATAATGCACCGTTCTCATTCCAGACGAGAGGTAGGTCCACTTCCGAACTGGTAAACTGCGGAAAATCTCTCTCGAATCATCTCCGCTTGAAAATTAGTTTTCCTAGCATTTAAATCCACTTTATTTAAATGCTGCGCTGGTAAAAGAATCGCTCGAGCGATAAAAACAAAAAATATTAGGTTTATCATTTATCGATTCATTATGGCGAAGAGTTGCACAATGGCTTGTGTATACTTAAATCGTTTGTTTTTGACAGCAATCAACCAGCTCTTGAAGCGTGTTAAAAACAAGTATGGTTGAATTTTAAGCGGATCCGTGTGATCATATAAGGTCGCAAATATCCAATAGCTCCATAAACCTTTCGGTATGCTTTCAATCTCGCATTCTCTCCACTATATTGTAGACAAAATTCTATCTAATTTTGATTCCGCATAAAAATCATAGGCTTCTCTTTATGCTTCCATGGTAAAATATTGACGTACAGAAACTTACTGATATACATTAAACATGAACCGAAGAGAAAGATTGTACCTTTAAAAATAATGCTTTCTGTATTAGGGTAACTGAAATTTTTATTAATTTCGTATGATTATGCAAAGTTTACAAGTGAAAAAATTATTTGAATTTTATTAAATTTTCATTGAACTTTTTTAAAGTAAAATTTATTAAATTTTACTAATAATACACATTTGTGTGATTATTAAAAGGCATCAATAATATGAAATGTAAAAAGATATTATAAAAACCGTTTTCAAAATCACTTATCCGTTCATATGGCAGAAGTAATGAAAATTTGGTAGCCGTGGGTAACGGTTGAGTGATAGAATTTTTAAACTATACAATTACAAGTAATAAAAGTCATGTCCTAGGATTTTCAGTGTTCATGTCGAACCCTATAACCATTAAATCCACACCGTACTACACCCTACTAAACGTTCCCCTGCTTCTCCTACAAACAGTCATTCGTACGTACATTTTTATGCATCTTCTGCAATACGTCTCTGTTGTTTTTAAATTTGTTACATTTATATATATTACGCGCAGTAATAATTTCTACATTTTATAACTGAGATTTATTAGTCTGCTACAATAAGCTCCTGAATTTTCTTGGAAAAAATGTAAGGTGCCCTCCAGGCAATTTATTTTTCTATTTCACGGCTATATCAATTAAGGTGTATTTTTTCACACTTTAATTTTGAAATTTATTATTCCCTACGATCGTTTTTCCCCAGTGATATTCGGGCGTAATAACATTACCCCATTAGATATTTCAGGAAAAAGTAGTACATTGGAAAAATTTCGGCATTAAACATTCAAAATACGTCATTGTGATTAAACTACCATTTCCAGTCCTTAAGTGTTTTGACGTTAGACCAATAATTCAACAACAAGAGGTTGCAGAATGGCATTTTCCAACGATCTGCTCATAAAAGGAACTTTTTATAAATCCTTACGTTTATCACTTCAGTCTAATTTCTCATAGTTGTGCTAGAGTAGAAAGAGGATCAAATTTCCTGCAACTATGGTTCCATTACCTCGATTATACTACACCCTTTTTTGTCCGACCGACGCCCACGTAGAGAGATATCTGCGCCCAACGCGTCCAGTTTCCAAATCCACGTCCATTTCCGCATACATCTCACTCCCGCACTATTTTCCGACATCATTTACTTTTTTTCCCGATCCTCTTCCGCGCTCAGTATTTGCACCACAGCGTCATGCACGGTCCAAAAAATCGAGCGGAAATTTCTTGCTCCAGTAAACGCACTTGGTCCCGTTATATGACGAATCCCGACTCGTATTCGATTCCGCCGCGTGAAAGGGATCGGTGGTTAGAAAGGGTATCCGGGAGATAGAACAGGATGATGGGAACTGCGAAGGAAAGAGAAAGGGATGAAGTAGATAAGAGAAGGATAAGCAGAAAGGGAAAATTTAGAGAAAAAGAGAAATTTTAAACTTTAAAATTTGTTGGAATATACTTTCGGTGTACCATAACTGAAGACATCTGGCCTTTGGAGATAGCATTTAATACAAGTACTTATATTTTTTTCAATTACTCTTGAATGACAGTAATATCAAATAAGCAATAAATTGTCCTAACTCTTCCTCATTAAAAATATTATAAGTGATGTAAGAAGTTCAATGTTAAAAAAACAGATACGACATCAAAACTGGATGAATATCAAACAATATGAAAATTAGACAATTTAAAATGCGGAGGTAATCGATAATTATAAATGTCGGATAACTTTTTTAGCAACATATTTGTTGTTGTTGTTGTTGTTAGTTTGTATTTATAGCTAATCAACCTCTTGGATTTTTATAGCCATAACTCCTTCCACACCGAACACAATCACAAGGGAGGAGGGAAGTCCGTTTCCGGCATTAGCCTAGTCTTAACGAAGAGCACCAACGTCCCACCAACGCTTAACGTCCCTACCGATGGACGAAGCGCTGTCTTGCGCGGTCTTCTCAAGCCACACAAGCAGGGGACGAGACGATCCGTGGTTGAAAAATTCGACCTCCTCCGGTTTCAAACCTGTGACCACTGCATTGCAAACACTCCAACCCCTGCACCACAGCCACCCTCGCAAAATATCTGTATTGTAAAATATTAATTTAAAAAAATGTAATCAGAAATGATGAATTACAACGTGTATTTTCATTTTTGAAGAGGAAAAACATGCCAAACATATGTTATTTTTGTAAAATCGGATTAACCTTTTACAACTAAGCATTTGAAAACAGAGGGTGCCGGTGGTGTAGTGGCTAGGACGCTGGCTGCTACTCGCCTGCTGCTCGAAAGGGCAGCGGGCACGAATCCTGCAAAAGTAGGATTTTTTTCAAAGTTGCCCCACCTCCTGTTTGCGTGGTTTGAGGAGAAAACGCAAAGTCAGCGTTCCGTCCTTCGGAAGGGACGTTAAGCAGTTGGCTCCTTTGGTGCTCTTCGTTAAGACTAGGCTAATGCCGGAAACGGACTTCCCTCCTCCCTTGTGATTGTGTTCGGTGTGGAAGGAGTTATGGCTATAAAAATCCAAGAGGTTGATTAGGTAAAAATACACACACTTGAATGATTTTTTTCAATTTTACTTGTATTAACATGTAAACAACTACATATGCATAAAAATTAAATTTAAGTATCTTCTAATTAATCTCCGATGCAATCTGAGCACTAGATTTTAATAGAGTAAAGTTCCAAGTACATTAATTGTACGATGCAAAATGAATAATAACAACCAATTTAAGGCGAAGAAGTAAAGGAATTTATGTACAAGGTCGTCTTGAAAGGACTGACTATTTTATTTTTAAAATAACTTTAATTTAGACACAAACTTACAAAATTAATTTCAGTGTAATTTACAGGAAAGTTTACTTTAATAAAATAAATTTTTAATCGAAAACATGTTCAACATATGCTCCGCAGACTTCAGAGACTTGGTTTAAATGCGTGAGGGAATACACTTTCCTACTGAAAACGTGTTTCAATATTCTCCTAACATTCTTTCAGATTATACAACACAGACCCAGTTTCTTTAAACTTTCGTACCGAAAGAAAAATAAATTTTCATGAAGTAAAGTCTCTAACATTTAATTGTCTTTTATAATTTCGTTGCACTAGAACATGAGTGTCTAGATATGGAAGCTCATGAAGCCTTATAGTGCCCAGAAAAAATCTTGAGTGGCCGCACGGGAAGGGGGGGGGGGTGTCTGTTGGATTTGTATGCTAAAAATTATAATGTTTTGTAGTTTTTTATATTGAATATTTCTTTAAAAGTTTTTTCAAAGTATTTTTAATTCATTTAATTCAAATTACAATTTTTTATTTTCCTTTTTTAAATACATATTTCTTTAATCAAGTTTAATTTTTTACAAAGTATTTTAAATTTATTTAATTCAAAAGATCTTCAATTTTTAAATCCTTTAATTTTGTGGATGATAATCTGAGCTAATGGGTTAGATTTTCATCGGTCAAATTATACCGGTATCAATTTTTTGTTAATGTCATTTGGGTGAAAAGTTGTTCGCAAAGATAAGTACTTCCAAAAAGTGATGTCATTTTTAAGGCATGGTCTCTGAGACCTGGATATTTTTCTCGTGTAATATAAATATGAAAATTTTCTTGTTTTTCTTTAAAAGCAAACTGGGTTTCAATATTAGATTGCAGTTCAATAAGCTCAAGTTGCAGACGATATGGTGCAGAATTATAGTCCACAATAAATGGGTTTGATAAGTGATAATGTACGCTTAGTTTGTTCCAAGCATGCCATTATCAAGGGCAAGGGCGGCTAAATCGCGGCTCTTGGACAACTTAACTGCAGCTCGCAATGAAGTTTATAACTCATTATCAAAAACAATCTCCGGCTCGAATTGATATAAAGGCAAAGTAATTAGCGGCGGTAAAAAATACGAGACGTTCTTTCGGGATATGCTTTTTTCGGTTTTACGCTCATTATACATTCTGACTCTACCTCTTGATACGCTCGCTTGATTCGGACATACGCTCTTGCAAAATCCGGATAAGTAAGAAACTTTCTCTGCCCATTCAAAAGGTCTCAACGCGAGCAATTAAAAACAGCTTTGTTTCATTATATAGGAATTACTTTTAAATTGTTTCCATATATATGTGCATACAATATTGCACCGGAGAAGTAATGTAATCGACGAGTTTCATTTTATGTCCAAGGTAGTGTTTCGGCGGACTACAGCCAGTTTTCAGTCCGAGCTCGTGGTGGTGACACATTGAATTTGTGCTAGAGGTTTTACCTTTATAAGTTTGAATTTGTGCAGGCGAAAATTTTAAAGCGAAGTATTTCTCTTAATTAATGAATTAAATTGGATATAATAAAACGTTTTGAAAGTAGACAAGGGCACGCTGCCATAGGTCGTGCTCTTTCTCTAGCTCCGTCGACTGTGAGAACTATTTGCAGAAGTGCTGGAAAAATTTAAAATGTGCTCAGGGAGTTTTTCTTTAACATCAAATGTGCTGGAGAAGCATAATCGAAGTGAAACACTAATAGAAATGGAGCGTTTGCTCAACATGCGGATCGAAGAACAAAATATTACATCCGGTTCATATGTTTGCCGTAAGATGGCACGTTATAATTTGTATTTTATATTGTAGTGACGTTGCCTAAACATTATGTAATGCCCTTCCGCAGGTCAAATAGTATTTAAAAATATTTTAAGCCACTAATCAAAATGCTTTTTTGATAATTAGAGTATTGTATAAAATACGCACATAATATATATCGCGCGCGTTCCCTTTTCCCCTGCTATCTTTGACGTGCTTTTCAATGGGATTTTTTGCAATCGTTTAGCACGGTTTTGCGCAACAAGACCCTTTTTAGGAACATATCTGTCGTGCTTATCTGTGATTTTTATCCATTTAGGAACGCAACTCTCTTTTATAGCATTGTAAAAATGTGTTTCGCAATACGCTGATTCGCGGGACGCTGTTTTTTTTTGGAACGCAACCCAAGCATATTGCGAGATATACATGTATAAGATAAATTATTCATTGAAAAACAGTATTACTCGTAAAATAAATTTGTCATTTCTTTCGTGATGGCCCTGTATAACTTTTGTGTGATGCTTGAAGGTTAAATTAAGAAAATATATCGAATATTTTGTTAAAAATATATTTAAAAGTCTCTGCATGCAAATTTTAGCTTTAATTGACAATTAATAATTAAATACCTTAAAAAATTTACACGCTTTCACTAATCATTGACAGCAATTTGAATTACCAAATAGTCCATATATGAAGAAGTAGAAGTACATAAATTATCATTTTAAATGTCGTTATACGCTAATAAGAGTTATAAATCATTCAATTCATTAGCAATAAAAAAGAATTTAACGTTTATATAACGACTTTCAATTATTATTTGCAGTAAAGCGACTGCTAATAATCAATCGTAGGTACTTAGATTTTGAAACTAAAGGAAAATAATTTTACCTGAATGTAAAACAATAGACAAAGTAATAACATAATGGTTTTATTGTATCTAAAATATGGCATTTTCTGATGTTCGTTGAAGTTTGGTAATTGAATTTTCAACTATTTTTTAGCAAAGGAAACATATCAAATATTTTTTTAGATCATCACCACCGAAGGCATTTCAAAAACTTCCACACGTCTTTACCGCCTCAGAATACGACAATTCGCAGATACTTCCAATTTAGGGAATTAAATCCTTAAATCTCAATCTCTATTCAAAAGCCTTCACAAATTGAAATATAATCCTAGATAAAAGGGTGGCCGTCATCTTAATGGCGGGCGCACTCCAAAACCCTTTCTCATTATAATAAAAGCAAATATAATATCGCGAAAAGGCATTCTATAGCAATCCTATTCAAAGACGCAGATAAACCGAAAGTTGGCGATTTATTTTAAAGGGAGAGATGAAGTAAAAAAACAATTCTCATCACGGGAAAAAATAATTGAATTTCTACTCGAGATGAGAAAGTAGTTTAAAGCATTCCTCGAGAAATCACCCATCGTTTCAAAAAGCCTTCGCCCATTATAAAAACGCAAAAGAAAATAATAGTATTCTTTTGTCCCGTATACCCTCTCTCTCCCTATATCTATTGTACCCAACCCCCCTTTTAATAAAACGGAGACCAAATTCCAAAACTCCCGCTGACCTGCTTACAGATAAGGAATGAGATAAGGAGCGAGTTGGCCCTAATTAAAAGTTTTCCGAAGCGTCCCCTATCCGGCGAAGACATCCGTCCCGCGAGATATACGCCGAACGGCTAGGGTAGTATAAATTTCCCTCCCTCTCCAAAACTTCCACAGGGAGTTTTAAAAGACGCCCTCTCACCAATTTTGCCTCGTTTGTCCTTATGTGCGACCGTCTGGTGTGTTTTGTGATCCGTCCTCCGTTCTCCATTGTTGCTGCACTTGGTAACGGCGGAGGGAACCTCTCCCTCTTCCTCAGCCTTTTCCCTCTCTTAGCTATATATCGCTGCACAAACTCTCTCATGCCCTCTCTCCCTTTCCGATGATCTTCTGTTTGATCCTCCCAAGTACGACTTTCCTACTTCATTGCTCTCTTCGCGGGTCCTTAGTGATCCTACGCCCCATCCAAGTTCTTCGACCCGGGGAGCCCTTAATTGGGCACTTCCTGTTTTTATTTATGCTGGGTAAGTCCCTCGTCGGCGAAGACTCAACTCAGGACTCTTGGGGCAGAGGGGCGGGGTGAGAGGGAAGGGTTCCCATGGGGATATATTGTGGAGCGAAGGAATATGCGCGAGTAAGGAAGGAGAGATATTCAAAGTGGGACGTAGATGGGGGTATCGTATCATAACAGTGCTGGAGGGTATGGTGGGAGGATACGAACTGGGGTGTCGCCTTAACGAAAGTTATGTTGGGGGACGGAATGGAGGTCGGTTATAGTAGGTGGGGAGGCCTCAGAGGGGCGTTTTGAACGTAGTTTCCCTATAGGATCAGCGAGGAAATTTTTGGGCGAAAAGTTTTCTTCCGTTTTGTGTTCGTGTGGGCGTGTGCATGGGGGAGATATTTGCGGTGGGAAGTCGATCGGATGTGGGGTGGAAGGGGGAGGTGCGTCAAGGGAGTGTGAGTGCGAGAGAGGAGGAGGGGAAAGGGGGATGGGGGAGCGCCATGGAGAAGTGGTGTCCCTTAGCTATTACAAAGGGAAAAAGAAAGAAATTTGAGGCGGAAATTGGCCACTTACTATTGAATTCATCGGCTTAATGTAAGTGTAGCTATGTGTGTCCACGTCTCTCCTCCAATCTTACTAAAAAAACTTTCCAGTTTACAGAATGACTCGGGATTTTCCTATCAAGGCAACGTATAGGGAATGGCCAAAGGAGTGAAATTGCTGTTTTAATGCGAGCAGGAAAGTTTTTTTACACACTTTTATTGAAGTTAACTTGGGCGTTGTCATCGTTCAACATCTTTTATGTGTTATATCTCTGGATCCACAAACGCTACAGAGCTGAAATTTTGCACATAATCCACATTTGTGGTGCATGTTAATCTATCAAGTTTTGGTACACATCGGACCTTCCGATTCCGGACCCTCACATACAAGGATCCTCACCGAACTTAATATATCTCGTAAATGAAACATTCTAAATAGCTGAATTTTTGCATTTTTTCATATATTTGTCGCTATCCAACTTGCAACCCGCGGGCGGCATGAAGTCCGCCAGTTAGTTTTGTACGGTCTTTGTGTCGTTACCTTGTCGGGTGTTAAATGAAATTAGAGATTTTCATTGAGCACCCGACATTCGACTGGTTTACATCCATAAATAAAACAAATTGACACTGTAAATGTAAATATAAATTAGGATCTCTTTGCAGCACTTCCTGCAAATATTTAGGGAACCTTTCGTGTAGTTGTCTCATGTAGTCGATATTCTTAAATTTTGCTTAAACTTTAAATTCGACGGCTATTTTCGACATGTCTTGACGTTTATCTTTGTGCGATCTTAATTATAACACCATAATTAAGATCGCTTTGCACCGATATCGGGTGTTTCAAAATTAGGTATACACAATATATAAATTTATATTTCGTGAAGCAAATATACAATTTGCACAATTTTTCTGTTATTTAAAAGCAAAATAAATTAATTATTTTAACAAGGCTTGATTATTTACAAATATCCATGGAAACAATGGAGAACATGCAGATTAGTTTCAATGAGAGAAAGTTAATTCTAAAATGTTATGGAAATTTGAAAATGTCACAGACGTTCAGCGTGCATGGGAAACAAAATATGGAACAAAAGCACCAACTCTTCTAACGATTACCCATCTGATTTGAGGATTTGAGGAACATGGAACTGTGAACAATATCAACAAGACATGCTGCTGTGGGCGGAAAAGAACGTCAAGAAGTATCGAAAATGTTGAAGCTGTCAGAGATGCAATTACCCGCTCCCCCAAGGAAGTCTACAAGACAGTTTTCACGTGAGCTACAATTGATCCATACAAGTGTTTTTATAATCCTAGAGGACATAAAATTGAAGACATTTATACCTCAATTACGGCATTCAATCCAAGGAGATGATCCAGATCGACGAACAAAATTTTGTGGGTGGTCATTTGAAAAAATGGTGGAATCGATGCTTTTAAAGATTCAATTGTATGGTCAGACGAAGCCACGTTCAAGCTGAATGGCCATGTGAATCGCCATAACTGTGTTTACTGGGCAGGTAAAAATCCACACTTCACATTGGAGAAATATGTCAATCTACCAGGTTTTACTGTGTGGATGGGACTCTCCTTTCGTGGAAGAATCGGACCTTACAGATTCAATGGCACTGTCAATGGAGAAAGTTACCATGATATGTTAAAAAATGATGCAGCACCTAATATCAGAAACATGTCTCCGGATACATTGGTGTATTTTCAACAGGATGGTGCACCCCCACATTTTCATACAACTGTGCGGGAGTACCTGAACAATGAATTTCCTGAGCAACGGATAGGTCGCAGGGGAAGTGCTTTTGAATACCCTCCAAGGTCTCCAGATCTCACTCCTTTAGATTTTTTTGCATGGGGATACTTGAAAGATAAAGTTTACGGTCAGAAACCGCGAACATTGGAGGATCTGTGGATGGCAATACAGCAAGAAGCACACAGAATTTCCACTGACTTGTGCACTGCAGTATGTAATTCTGTTAAAGAGAGATGTCGCTTATGTATCAGTGCTGGTGGTAGACATTTTGAACATCTTACTTGAGTTTTGTTCATTGCAAACATTATTATGCAATTAAGGTTTAAAATAAAAGTAAAATTGTGCAAATTGTACATTTGGTTCACGAAATATAAATTTTTAAATTATGTATACATAATTTTGAAACACCCTGTATTTAGCAAAATTGAAGATGCAAACCCAATAGCAAACACCCAACAACTTCTCCTCCGTTCACGCCCTCTTCTAATCTCCCTCCAGTCTCATTTCCATTTACCCAAACGTCCGCTCTGTACGGAGAGAAAAATATGATGCAGAAGCCCTCGTTTCACCTAATAAATCCTAAAAGTATTATTCGAATGCTATTCGACAGAAGAGAACAGTGTGAAAGCGGTCAATAGGATGACATAGGAAATTCGAGCGTCGAGGGTCAGCTTCTTCTCCTCACCCGATACAACAGCGAACCTTTTCTCGCCGCGGAAAGTAAGTTACCGTGCGAGATCTTATATTTACATACAAGGCTCAGTTCTCTCTTTAAAATCGAGCGTGACACGTCTTATACTTTGTATACAGGGACGTAGCGGTTATAATATATTAGATTTACATCGATAAATAAAACAAATTTGCACTGTAAATAATTACGGATCGTCTGAGAAAACTTCCCGATTATCTATAATAAAATTTTCCGATTTTGTTTCAATAATTTCATTCGAGAATACATATAAATAAATATGGACTATGTAAATAAAGAATTAACTTTGAAATAAAAAAAACAGGTTTTTCAATAACACACTTTTATGATGCACTCAAATGTAAAAAAATAAATTTTTGTTGCCTAAAAATTTTCATCGAAATTTTCATTTTTAAAATTTGGTGTGAAGAATAAAAGTGGATGGCCTTTACATGGTTTAAATAATAAATAGCAGATAAGTCAACTGATACACAATATTTCTCAGTTAACCAAGCGTATCATACGATTTCAAATTGACAAAAAGTAATTAAAATCTTAACATTAATTTACTTTTAACGCAAATAAGTAGTTTGCATAGATGATTTTCTTCTTCGCCATACACTTTTATTTTTCACACCAAATTTACAAAATGAAAATTTCGATGAAATTTTTGAGGCAACAAAAATTTATTTTATACTTTTGAGTGAATCATAAAAGTGTGTGCTATTGAAAAACTTGTTTTTTATTTATTTTATTTACATTGAAAGAATAATCAGCCGATATAGGATATTATGACAAGGCGCATGTATTAAATAACTACTCCCTTTAAATCATACACATTACCAGGGTTCGACAAATACGGTCGCCCGTTCGCCAGTGGTGAGTTGATATTACCAGCTGGCGACCAGATACGACCAGTTAACGAAATTAAAAAATCACATTTTTTGGGTGTGGCGAATACAATTTTTCATCAGGCATATAGGACTTGGCATAATTTGTCGAGCCCTTCACATTACAGAGGTTTTTATTTCCCAACAGGTCAGCGCAATATTTGGAATATTCAAGATAATAAGTTGTAGGGAATAGCTTCGTCGGTTTCTTGCCTTCGCCGACTTGGGTTCAGCTTCTTAAAGCGGTATTAAACTTCTGCCCGGTCTGGCTCCCAACAAGAACGCGCGGAATAGGATGCGTGTAGGTTGGACTACAGACGTTTTGGCGCTGGACGTTTGGTAGTCAGAAGGTTGGAAGGCGGATTTTTTTACTTCTTGTTTGCCGCGAATGGGATTCTGGATATAAGTTCGAATTACGATTATTTCTGCCGCCAACGGAAGGGATCTGGTCGTAGAGGTATCCTCGGAATGGAAACGGCCAAGTTAACCCACACACTATGCTGTTTGATCAAATATATGCCGCCTGACTTTGATAAAATATAATCCAAATGAACAACGAATCATTTATTTTCGTCTACAATATTTTCGCATAGGTTCGATTCAAAATGACTACAATGAATTAGCGGGAAAAATTTGCATGCCCGTTGAAAGTCGCAGCAGGTTGCCTGAATTTGTGACAAATTCAATACCGATTATGGAATCGATACCTTTGTGAATAACCGCCGACACAATTAATACTCTCCGTTAAGTTTACCGAATGGATATAAAAGTCGAATGGATAATTTAAGCGAAATATTATCCATATCGCGAGGACAAGTGTTGACGCGACAACGATTAAATCGTCACGATCGTCACTCCACCCGCACGTGGATATAAAATAAACGGATTAAACCGAATAGATGGGTCCGGGCCATATAAGCGTAACCGCATGTCCAGTGAGAGAGGAAATACAGTTTTCAGCGCTGACAGAGAGTAACTTCTGACGCGTAACTGAGCTTTTATACGTATCACTCCGATTGACGGAGAAGAAAATAATATAAACGATTCGACGATCAAACGATAGCGACGGAGCCGATGATCGACGAAACTCGACGCCATTAATGCTATCGAGGTTAAGGGCACTTAAATATTTCGCGTCGCGTCGTTTGAGTAGACATTAAATTCAACTCACGTATCATTTTTCAAGAGACTAAGCATTTTAAAAATCGGATCAACGTACGTTTTACTAAATTTTTCGTGTCCTAAAGCCTGTGCTCCATACGTCTATGTTACTGCTTAGATTACTACATATGTATGTATGTATAATAAAATATTTGTTGTATGGGCCATGTCGATAATGCTGCTTCTAGGCGGTTATTCGATGAGTCGATGAGAGACGGGTGGATACAAGGGTAGAGGGAGGTAAAATCGGCTACCAAGCACGAGGGTCGTTGCATGACGTCAGAAGATTGTGGAGATTGCCGGTTGCAAAACTCGATGTGTTGTATTGCTGTTGGATCCAATATACTAATATTTTGAGTCGCACGGCTGATTGAGTATTGTTTAATACATCAAGATCTATAACTGGAAAAAAAGTCAATCAAAATCCACTAAGCGATCTTTGAGTAAACCGATATTTAGTGAAAATCGACAAATGCATGCTAACGTCCATTGTTGCCCGATGTTATTAGTTCCAACAAGTTTTATATAATGGATATACATCTATATTATAAAAAGGAGATTTTTTTAGATTCTCTTGAACTCTCAAGCCTCCAGAGCCCCACATCCAGAGGACAGATTACAAAGATTGCAGAAATAACTTTTTAGGATATAGTGGCGCATAAAACGAAAAGAAAAGATAAAACATTACGTTTGTTACTTAGTGTAGGGGATGTTTCTTACTTTTAGATAAGATAACAGATATAAAAATGAACACGCAAATTAATTATATGTTTTTATCCCCATTGTATTAGGCGATTTCCGCCCTATTCGCCCCTCATTTTGGTCGTTTGAAGAGTTCTATGTGGTGTGTCATTGCCATTGATAAGCCTGTTTGCAGATAGGCCCATGATAATAGCTTAAACCGATTACTCCATGTCGTCCAATAGTCCGAAATAATATGGTCCCATCTCAAGATATTACCCGTTCTGTTAATATTCCTCTTTCTCGTCGGCTGTAATATGTAAGAGCAAGAAATTAAATTTTTTAATGTATTGCTGAAGATAGTTACGTGTAAAACCGTGCATGAATCTATACTCTGAGCGGGTAAAGAGGAAGTGGCAGTCAGGGCGAACAGTTTAGATTTGCAATTTGCTTTCGCGGCACAAAAAAACTATATGCCCAGCTTAATGAAGCGGTCGCGCCGCGCTGAATACGTCCCGCCTAATCCACGCAATCGGAGGGACGATTTTCAAATCTGCTTATGCTTCCAATAAAACAATTCTCCGACCACGTGGTTTTTTTCCTCTCATCGGGGACCCACCCAGGCGTAACTAATCGCCGGTCCATTCTCTACCCCTTCATTATCTCTCAGGGGTTCCCAATTGGTTTTTAGGAGAGCAAGCTTTTTGACTCCTCCCACTCCGACCTCCCCTTCTGATTTTCCCCTCTCCCCTTCTCCATCCTCTTTTCCTCTCTCTCTCTCTCTACCCTTCCTCCAATCGAATCCCTCTCTCTGCCCCATCCCTCCTAAAACGCCTCCCTTTCCTTACTAAATACCCGTGCAATGTAGCGCAAGGGTTTCCATTACCTAATGATTCGAAGGGAGTGGTCTAGGGAGTTAAATTCGTTCGCCAATTTAGAGGCGAGGGTGAGGAAGAGGGTGAGGAAGAGGGTAAGGAAGAGGAGGGGGAAGAGGGAGAGGAAGAGGGAAAGGAAGAGGGGGAGGAAGAGGGGGAGGACAGGTGGGGTGAGGTGAGGGAGGGAATAGAATCACCTCCTATTTCTGCTAGTTGGTACCTTACCTCAACTCCCCCTCTATTTTCTCCTCTTTTTAGGTCTCTTCCCGGTCTTTTTCCTTTAACGCTGAAGGGATCCAATTCTGCTAACTCTCCTCTCCCTCTCATTTCCTCTCTCATGTCCTGCTCTTCTCTATTTCAACCGACGCTGCAAAGATCAACATTTTCGCTCCATGTTATATTTTGGTTTTGAGAGATTTGGAAAGAGATTTGGCTGTGAAAATGGAGTGTGTGTGTGTGTGTATGTGTGTGTAGGGGAGTTAGGGTGTTTCATTCCTCACTCTATCCCCCCCTCTCTCTCTCTCTTTCCGTCCCTATCACTTGATTGGAAATAACATTGGTTAGTTTTTGTTTCGGTCCTCCGCTGCTGGCATCAGAGGGCGGCTGTTAATTCGACGTTTCCCCAAAAGAGGGAGCTGGGGTAGGGGCCACTGAAGGGTAACAAGAAAAACGTATTTACCGCCGTACACGGTCCGGCGATTTTTTTGCGTCATCAATTTGACGAAACGTTGCGAACAAAAACAAGCAAGCGTAGCCTGTTGATATGAGAGCATTTATTTGTCAATAACCCGGTACACGTGAAAGACTATCGATAATTAATTTTCACATAGATAACTGTTTTTCTGCCTCCTAATTATTGTTATCCTAATGAAAGGATGTGGTTTGCATAAAAGTGTTTCAATTGTTTTGTATAATGAAATGTACTATTTTTATTGTAAACCTGCTTCTAGGAGCCAGCTTCCAAGTAATTTAGGAATGATATTTTCACATTTAAAATTAAAACGATTTCTGTATGAATTTGAACGCAGGTGGGAAAAGATAGAAAGGAAATCTATCGAATCGTGACTGGTAAAATATTTCCGAAACAAAAGAAGAAATGTTTACATTTTCTATACTTCTGTTATAATTTGTGTTTAATTATCAATAAACTATTATTATCAATAAAATATTGTCTATCAGCACGGAGAATTATAGCTATCAAAAAGATATTGATGAAAACATTCAAAGAAAAGTGGTTTAACATTTACGTTTAACATTACGCTGCAGTACAAATTTACAAGTTTACTAGGAGCAGAAATTTTAAATGCCGCGAATACGTGAATATGTAATACTAATGCAGTTCAAAATGCTTTCGTGATTTAAGCTTTAAAAATTCAGGTTAGTCTAATTCCGTTAATCGGGAGTTTAATTTACTTTATTTAGATTCGATTTCTTCATACTTTTCCATCGAATAACTTTAACGTGATTAATCTAGAATGCATTCTGTCAGTGGCATAGCCAGAAATTTGGTTTGTAGGGTGCACCATACTATTTTTTAAATAATAAAATATATAAATTAATACTCACAAAACATTTATTGAATTTTAAAGAACTATTGATTAATACTGATACTACGGTCGCGTTTTAATTAACATTGTTACTGCCTGGTTAAAGCACTGAAAATTTCATATTATCTGGAGCAGTTTAGGGGGGTGCACATGCCCCCTTGCACCCCCTGGCTACGCCACTTCATTCTGCTGATTCATAGTTGTCTTCATTTAAACAAAGTTGGACCTAAGGAATTTTCTCTTGGAAATACGGGAGGAATGGAGTGAGAGAATGAAGGTTGTGAGAAATATGGAAGGGGAAGGGGGTGGGAGAAAGAGATGGGAGTGAGAGGCGAACCAGTGGAGGCATGCAGATTGGTATCCGAATAGGAGAGGTGTAATTATTCATCCCGATCGCCACTTGGAACAACCTCAAAAACACATCCCTCTGACAAGAACACCACTTTCCCTGAACACCACAGCAGGAAACATTTCGTTTATTCGGGGACAGCATTACATTCTTGCAAACACACGCACACAGAAATGTCCTCCGCCATTTTACCTCGGAGGTGGAGAGAGAAAAAAATGGACGGAAAGCAGGGCACCACTCAATAATTCAAGAGAAAGGGACGTAATTTCAGAGCCAGCGGGGAGAAAGCAAGTTTTTACTGTCTTTTTCACGGTTTTTAGGATATGGGTGCCATGGGAGTCGGAGAATTTGGGTGAGGGGTGGAGGAGAAATGGGGATGAGAAGGTTCAAAATCCACGAGAAGCAAAACCAAACAAACACACCTAGCCTCCTGCTGTCCCATTTGCGCTACTTGGGGGGTAAGGCCTCGAATGAACAGTATCGATTGTCGAAGACACGGAGAGTCCTCCGATCGATTTGACAATGACTTATTGCTCTCACGTCGTTAGAAGCGTATTTCATTCGGCGAGGCATATGATTCGTGCGTCTGATAAAAAGAAAGATTGATAACTTTTATCCGGAAGAAGTATCTGCGTTGCTTAAATGTATTTATGCCCGAGCAGAATGCTTAGACTGTGTGTATTTCGAAATTGAGGATGGTGAGTCGTTCGGAAACTAGTGAGTATAATATAGCATTTTGGGAAATTCGCATTATGCAGCCTTTTTCATATTATATATTCCATACCTAACATTCTATAAACTACGTTTAAAATTCGAATTCAAGCGTACGGTTTTTATAGCAAGCATTTTACAATCTGATGATTAATCTCACTAACAGTGAAGTTTGTATGATAGGAATGCGATAAAAGACATATTGCATGTATTTTATTTCACTTGCGTGCAAAATATCATCAGAATGTGACACAAAAAATTTGGCGATCAATAGTAATCCTAAAAAAACATTGGAGTATAAAAGATACAGCCACCCTATTCTCTGAACATTGAATTTTGTAAATAAGTTTTTTTAATTCTACACTGGAGTCAAAATTAAAGTTATATACAAAATTTTCCGCCATATTAGTATTTATTGTCATTAAGGTGGAATGATTAAATAGCAGGTTTTGAGAGGGCAAATAACTACAAGAAAAAAAGTAAGCTTAAAATTTTACCAAAACGGTGCATTAGTATCTTGCGTTACGTTCACGTTGGGCAAAACCGCGTTGCGCAATCTTACGGAAAAAATCGCCTCTTCGCATAGGCTATGACCTTTATCACTTCATATACATGCGCAAAATGGAGTCCACGTCCAAATCAGGACAGCCTATAATTAAGTTTTATACGAGCTGAGTAAATAAGCACATCATTTATTTAACTCTTTATAATCTAGTCCGCGTTGGGAAAGAGTTTACCGTAGATGGAATCTATTCCATTGCCAACCTATGATAAACAAATACACGCAAAATGAACCTACATAAGTTTGTTGTCGAATTCTATCCAGTGAAGGAGGGAGAGATAAAGAGGGAGAACGAGTGAATGAAGGAGCGGGATGCGACATGGGAGGTTATTGGAATGGATGTAGAAAATCGATCTTAGGAAGGTTTTGTGAAGGAGGATGGGGGTTTTGGATTGGTGGGGAGTAAGAAAGAGTGAAGGTTAGGACGGGGTAAGTTTGAGAGGGTGTCCACAATCAGTTCCTCCTCCTCCGATTCCTCTTTCCCTCACTCTCCTCTTCCCTCGGGGTATCTCCTGCAGATAGCGGGGCTTCTGGCGTAGGGACTTTGTTGTTGAACAAAAGACACGTTCTTCGACACTTCTTGGGGGTTTGGAAGGCGAACAAGTGAGGACGAAGAGAGAGAGAGAAAATGAAAGAGTAAACGAAGAAGCGGAAAAATAATGGTAAACAATGGTACGGGATTTCTTTTTATATAGAATCAAATCGCTTTTTTGGTTTGATTGAAATTTTTTCGCGAGGAAATGCAACAATGTACGTTTGCAATTGGTGTTGGACAATTACAGAAATAAGAATTCTTATTAAACAGACCACTGTATTTTATATTGTGATTCAAAGTGAACCGTATAAACGTTTGCGTTGATGGTGCATGCGCAGTAGTATCCAGGCAACATTTCATACTTAATTCAATAAGGGTATGATGGAAATTAATATCATGGTAGGCGGAAGTTACTTTTGGAATGAGTTTTCCACTTTGTAAATAAACAACTAATACGAATTTGACTATATAGTGATTTTTTATGAGGTCAATCATATTTACAGGTTTTGATACTAAGTTATTTATTATCACACAGACAAACTTTTTCGGCATGTAAAACCAGATTATTCTACATTTTCATTTTTTTATTCTTGTACATATAGTCCAAAGGTTGAGGTTTTTTTGGAATTTTTACTGAATTTTAGCGGAATATGAAGAATAAAGATATACTAAAACTTGTTATATCTTATAGTTTGTGAATGGCAAGAATAATGCTTGCTCAACTGTTTCGGCCATTACTTGGTAGAAATTCATAATTCATAAATAAAAATAAATTTCAATTTTCACAGTCGCATAAGAAATATCTCCGAACACCTATTTACACCTTCGGAAAATAATGTGCTTTCAAAAGGACTGAAATATTCACCTCTAACAAATCTGTCGAAAAAAGATATAAACATTACTTTAGATTGTGAACTAGCTATATGCTCAGAAAATCTCTCCCTAAAACATCTTTGTGCCCAAACCATTACCGAAGCCGCCAATGCTGTTAAATTAACAAAAATACGACATGATGAACTGATTACGATTAAAACTTGGCCAAAAACTTAAAATAACTTGGTTTTTAAAAAAAGCAGATAAAGTCAATAGTGTAATTATTCTCAATAGAAATGACTATTTGAATAAATGCTTAACCTTCCTACGCAATATAAGGTCAAATTACTTGCTCTAGAGCCCTCACCGGGGTAATAAAGGAAAATTAAATCTTCCTTTACATTCTCATTCCATTTCTCCCATCGAAAAAAATTCCAACCTTTTAACATGAACCCTCTCCCGCCTAGATTTTATGGCCTTGTTAAAATACATAAATCAAGTTTTCCTATTAGACCTATAGTATCAAGTGTATCTTCCCCTGCCCAAAAGCTAGCCCACGAACTAAATATTATCCTGAAGTCCATGACTGGATTTTCTCCTACATACGGCATTAAAAACTCAATTAACCTAACCTCTAAAATCAACACTATCAGTATCCCACCCAATGCCCGCCTTGTTTCCTTTGATATATCAAATCTGTTCCCCAGTATTCCGATTAAAGACGTGCTTGAAATCTTAAGAAATCTCCTTCTAACTAAATGCAACCTTAAAAAAACGAATGACATTATTTCCCTAATTAAATTATGTTTAGAAAAAAACTATTTTATTTTCTACGGGATTCTTTATAAGTAAGCGAATGGTCTAGCAATGGGTTTTCCCCTTTCTCCCATCTTTGCTGAAATTTTCATGGATAATCTGGAAATTAACCTTTTTAAATCTAATAATAAATTTTAAGACGATGTTATTTATTGGTACCGATATGTAGGTGATGTTCTTTGTTTATGGAAAGGTCCTGATAGACAGCTCGCCTGTTTTCTTTCCATTATTAATTCTTTGCATCCCTCGATCACATTCACGCACGAATTACAAGTGAATTCCCGCCTCAACTTCCTTGATTAAACCATTACCCTTGAAATCAATAGTCACCATTTCGCTGTTTTTAGAAAACCTACATACACGGCCAACATCATTCATGCCTCATCCAATCTCTCATAAGCACGCCGTGTTCCATTCATTATCACATAGACTTATTAAACTACCTTTAAAAAAGAATGCCTTTATTACTGAATTACAAACCATAAAAACAATAGTCTTAAATAATGAATATCCAGAAAAATTAATAGAACACATTCTCCGAAAAAAACAAAAGAATATGGCTCCAAACAAGATTTTCCCGCAACAGCTTCAGGATAGACACCCTCAAAAAATTGTGCATTTTGACCTTTCATGGACCTTTATCCCACAGATTGAATAAATTATTCCCTAGTGATGCTCACAGGATAACTTTCCTTAGTAAAATGAACTTGAGCCATATGTTGTGTAACTATAAAGACCGTGAGACTCCCAGTGAAAATGTTTTATTAAAAGATTCAAATTATCAATGCATTGGATCAAGTCGAGAATAGGTCGAAATCAACCATTGATGTGAAATTTATCTGTTCGTAACTGTAAAAATCTACAAATGATAGACATTAGTAAAATGTAAAACAACACGCTGAACCATTAATTATAAAATTTCAGTACAGAAAATAATTATTATAAATTTCATGAATCAAAATTCATTGAAAAAGAAGAAACTATTCTGGTTTCTTTATAAATACAGTGGAAACCGCTTAACACGAAATGTGGGGGACCAGCGCAAGCATTTCGTCTTAACCGAATTTCGTGCTAAACGAATTTCATGATAACCTTTTTTGAGACTGATTTGAGATATTGATATAAGCTCGTAAATAAATCTTGACTTAACAAATATGTGATGGAAACAGCACAGTAATTAGTTATAATAATGAAAACCTTATAATTTATTCATTACATATATACCTATAAATTATTTTATTTCAATAATTTCATAAAAACAATGTACAAATATTAAGTATCAAGGTCGCTAAAGTAGTGCAATTGTCTACTTCTTAACAAAAAATTCCGTAATTTTTTTCTGCCTAGCATTCATAATGATCTTTTTTTCCACCAATTGTTCCAAATCATCAACCGTCTCATACAAACTGTCCCCATCTGTTTGATTTTCCAAAAACCGAAGCACACTTTTTAGCATTCCACGGATATCCGCAGCACTTGGCACTGAAAACATTCCGTCGTCATAGTCATCTCCACTTTCACTACTATTTTCATTTTCTATTGTTGCACTTGATTTAACAATGTCCACAATGTCACTGTCTGTTAAAAGTGGTGTAGTGGCAATATGGTCATCCACTGCTATATAATCATTCAGCGTGATTTCAGTTGTCAATCTCATTACAGACGACACGCGACCGAAGTTATCGCACAATTCACTTTCAGTAGATGTATTTACCCTAGTTTCCGTAGTCGATTCAGTTTCATACTGTCCAGAAAACATATCTGCTGATGGCAAAGAGGAAAATCCAGCGTGGCGAAAACAATTTTTGATTGTTTTCGCTGTAACTGACCTCCAAGCGGCATACAACAAATGCAAGGAATCCAAAAGAGTCACGGGCTTAATTTCCTCATTTGATTCAATACTAGATAAATATTTCTGGAGTAATAACTACCGATAGTGGCATTTTAGTTTTTTTTTATAATACCCTGGTCACATGGCTGCAATACGCTTGTTGTATTAGGCGGCAGAAAGATCAGTTTAATGGATTTCAGATTTTCCATTTATGGATGAGCAGGGCTGTTGTCGATAATTAAAGCTATTTTGCGCTTCTGGCGTGAAAAGCGCTTGTCCAATGCTCTAACCCAGTCTGTAAAAATGTTTCCCGTCATCCAAGCTTTTTTATTTGCGGTGTATTCCACGGGAAGCTTCTTTACATTCTTGAAGCAGCGAGGATTCAGAAATTTACCCACAAAAAACATCGGGATTTTTTCAGAACCGTCTTAATTGCAAGCCACTATTACCGTATTGCGCTCTTTAGATTTTTTTCCACCAGAGCACTGCTCATTTTTAAAAGCTAAAGTTTTTTCTGGGAGGCAGCGAAAAAAAATTCCGGTTTCGTCAGCATTAAAAATGTCCTTAGGCGCAAAGTCTGTTAATAATTTAGGCAAGGTAGAATTTACCCACTCTGATGTCATATCACGGGAACGTCTCCCGACTCGCCGGAAACAGTCTTCAAAATTATCCCATTCCTCACCTTGAACCGCTCCAACCGTCCAGGACTAGACTTGAATTCAATTCCCAATTCTGATCCTAAAGCGTCAGTCTTCGCCATCAAAACAGGACCAGAAATTGGAGCATTATGGCCTCTTGCTTGCTTAAATCAGATGATCAGCGCCGCTTCCAAACCTCGTTCTTTGCCGTGCGTAGACGCTTCCGTTCCGGTTCAAACATGCTTCTCTCAAACACAGATGTTATTTTATCACGGTTTTTTATAATTGTAGACAAAGTTGAAAAGGGAATTTTGAACTCATTGCAGATGTCCATTTTGGTTCTATCACCGTTATCAACCGCTTGTAGGAGCTGCATTTTCACTTTCAGCAGTATTGCTTTTTGCTTACGCAATTTACCAGCCATTTTTATGTGGCTCTTTTATCTTTTATAAAAATATAAAATCACAACTGAAAACGATCCCGAAAAAGAAAGAAGAACTTCGCTCACAGATTCGTTACACATTTGCTAACCGTTCCACACGGAAATTCAGAACCAACGGAATCAACTGAGTAGAACTGTTCTGCGTAGGGGTCTAGAGACAAGAGCAAGGGAGGAGTTGAGCGTATTGAAAGACGGGAAAAGGGAAGGTACAGTACAGATAACAATCTGCACCTCCAAATCCTTCCTTTCATTCGAAGATGGTAGTTCCCAGAATTTAGTTTATTGCTGCCAAGGAAATCTCGGTAGCAACCCTCTCAACGCGGGCGCGTGAATTTTTCTCAGGTCTACTAATGACCATGCCTGTTGAAAGAGAGGGGGAAGGAGGAGGTACAGCTGTGGTTGTGAGATTATTCATACTTCTATGTTAAGAAACGAGTGGGTCGTTTCGTGTTATCTACATAATTTTACGGGGATTTATTTTCAGGGGACCGAAATTTTTTTTCTTGTTAACCGAAATTTCTTGTTAACCATTTCGCCTAAAACGAACTAATATTCGTTGAAATATATAGGCACCGGTAGGGACCGAGTCTGCATTTCGTGTTAACCGATATTTCGCGTTATCCGTTTTCGTGTTAAGCGGCTTCCACTGTATACGATAGAATTTTATGACCCGAGGTTAACCATATTTTTCGGGATATTAGTATTTCGACAGAGCATCTCCTGATTAATGAATCAAGTCTCACGGAACAAGATTTTAATAAAAGGAGGTTCAAATTGGACCGAGAGTGGGTTTACGCTGCCGTCCCTAGATTTTATCGATGTTTGGAGTGGATTCATTATTTTTTTCCAAATTCAATACGGTCGCGAGGGAGTTGGCGTATTGCGGCGTCAATACCATCCCCTCCGTCACAGATTCTCGATCTTAGCAAAGGATTACGAAGACCGGTTCTTTCGCATTTCCCAACTGCTGTCTATTCCAGTCCGCTGCCGCTGTCACCTCTCTTTCTCTCCTCCTCCTTCTCCGACTCTCCCGCGACACCCTCATGCTCCCAACCTCTCCCCCTCCGCTCTGTCCCTCTCTCTCCTTCCCTCTCTCTCTCCTTCCCTCTCTATCTCCTTCCCTCTCTCTCTCCGCCCCTCTCTCACTCTCCTTCCCTCTCTCTTCCTCCCTCTCTCTCCCTCCTCCCCCCTCCGCTCTCTCTCTCCCACCCTCTCCCTCTTTCTCCCACCCTCTCCCTCTTTTTCTCTCCCTCTCTTTCCCTCGCTCCCCCTCTCTCTCTCTCCCTCCCTCCGTCACTCCCTCCGCTCTCTCACAACATCTACAGAAGCTACAAACCCCACTTACCAGAACACCTCCTAGACATCCAATATTATCCAAAGGACCCTCTTCCCCATCTGCCATCCTTACTTCGCCCTCCCTCCTTCGCTCCCTGTTTTTCTCCCGCTCTCACTTCCTCCCTCCATTCCACTCTCCATTATCTACCATCCTTCTTTCATCTTTCTATCTCTTTTCTTCCCTATTATTTCATCCTCATTTCTTTTCCTACAACCATTGCTTTCTCTTCAAAGCAAAGGGAGGAAGGAAATATTTCCATAAGTAGACGGAAGCTTGTGTTTATAACTAAAATAAAATCTAACAATAAAGTTGAAAAGGTGCTGTGTCCGAGAAGCACTGTCATGTGCTGAACGAAGACATGGACGATTAGTAAAAATCATACGAAATGTAAGAAAACATTCAATATTTGGGCGTGAAAAAGAACAGATAAGAGTAAAAAATTGCCACAGCGAACCTTGCACAACATTTCTAATTTCTGAATGACTCTGTTTATATTATTGTCCTGGCAACATGACTATAGCTGAGGGACTAAACTCAGTATATTAAAATGCCTCCGAACGTTATGTGATTTTATTTTTAGATGTATGATTTGCCTAGAATTATTTTTAATATAAGGTGTCGGTGCTTGCATACAGCAAACATTCAAAAATCGTCATACACCAAGATATAAACTCCTAAATAAACCAGAGCGACAGCATTTTTATTACACAGAGACCATTTAAAAAGAAATAGTTTTCATTTTCTACGAAATTAAGGCATCTATTCAGAATTTCTAAATTCTCTGGTATTCGGCTTCGCGTCCAATTTTCCAATTTCAAGTTTCATGGCTCAGATCGTCCTTTTAAAGCAATAACTATAATCTTCATTAAGACAATAGCTTATATGTTACACTAAAAGTTAAGTAAAAATTAAAATATATTGTGTGTTAGGATTAAGGTTTCATCATTCGTGCCTTTGAGTACGGATTTGGATAAAAAAATTAATTTAAAATTATTACGTCATCATATGTATGTGTCGTCCGCTGAAATCAAATGGATTATAATCAATAATCAATGTTCTTATAGTATGAAAAATCAATTCCCATTGAAAGGCATTGGAGTCGTTGCTATGGTAGTTAATATTTTTCATTGTTTAAGACAGAAAAAATTTAATAATTTAAATCAAATTTTTACGCTAATTCAGCATTGATTTGAATTCTGTCTTCAAGAAAAATAAACATCATTTTTTTTCCATAAAATGATTTTTGTCACGACTACGTATCTTAATGTTAAATAATTTAAAAAAGCAATTTTATATAGCCCTGCACAGTTTTCAATGCTTTTCTTGTGTTTAAAATTGGACTTAGAGACCAAAAACTCCTTAAATTTAACTTTTTCTGAAATTTAAGATTTTTTCCAGATGTTGTAACTAATGACCTATAATGATGCCATATTTCAGCCCTGTAGCACTTCTAGAAGTATCTTAGGTTCGACACACACACACACACACACACACACACACACACACACACACACACACACACACACACACACACACACACACACACACACACACACACGCACACACACACACATATATATAACAACTTACGGAAAAGGAAAGGTAAAATAGATATATGGATGTCAACAAGGTGTTGGGATGAGGAAACCCAGTGGACACTCACCAATCAGACGACTTCAGGTTGGCGAGGCCCCGGGGATGTCGAAGCGACACACGTAAAAGAACACTAAAACACAGAAACATCACAAACGTAGAAGCTTTCGGAACTACTCCTTCTTCAGCTACAGAGAGAGAACTCTCATCCCAACACCTTGTTGACATCCATATATATATATATATATATATATCCGGTGGTGTAGTGGTTAGGACGCTGGCTGCTACTCGCCCGATGCTTGAAAGTCATCGGGTACGAATCCTGCGCGAGTAGGATTTTTTCTCAAGGTCATCCGGCCCCCTGTTTGCGTGGTTTGAGGAGACCGCGCAAATTCAGCTGTTCCGTCCTTCGGAAGGGACGTTAAGCCGTTGGCCCCCCTGGTGTTCTTCGCAAGAGCAGGCAAATGCCGGCACCGGGTTTCCCTCCTCCCTTCTGTGTGTGTCCGGTGTGGAAGGCAACGGGAAACCACCACACCGTGTATGTATATTCCCTAGTCAAAACCAATTAATTAGTTAATTGGTAGGACCTGTCGTAAGACAGAACACGAATGAATGAATATATATATACATACATACGGGGTGATTCTTAATTATATAACTTAAATAGTAGCATCGTGTTCTATTCTTAAAAACAAGTAAAAAGCGTCAAATAAATATATGGTCGCAACCGCTTCGTTAACGAGATATTTCAACATTACATCTGGCAACGATGAGGCAGCGCCGCGTTCCAGAACAATAATCATCAACAATACGCAATAATCAACAACAATGCGCAACGATATAATCATTCAGTCTGCAGGCTAGTGTGACGTCACTGCAGTCTTACTGTTCTAGTGCGGTGGTGTTCACTGAACGGTAGATAAGTTAACATATCGAAGAATGGCACATAATGCGGTTATTCATTCGATGAATTAACAGATATGATATTGCTATACGGAGAAGTAGAGTGTAGCAGTGCAGCCGCAGCACGTCTTTATGCAGAAAGGTATCCAAAACGGCGGCATCCAAATCGCAGGACATTTATTTCCCTGGAACGTCGTCTGAGAGAAACAGGTCACATGCGGCCCAGTATGAAAAAAGCTGGTAGACCACGAAGTCGCAGGAGCGCCGATGTGGAAGATGATATTCTGTATTTCATTGAACGGTCTCCTGGTACTAGTACCAGGCGGTTGGCTTCTCGTAACCAGAGGTCACAGACAACGGTGTGGAGGATGTTACATGATCAATTGTTCTATCCGTTCCATGTATAGCCTGTTCAAGCTCTGCAACCGCTGCTGGATTTTGAGCGTCGAAGTGCATTCTGCGAATGGATACTAAGGCAGGTTTCAGCAGATCCAACCTTTCTAAACTGACTGTGGGTGTTGATGATGGATGAAGCATGCTTCACACGGAATGGGATTTTGAACAGCCGTAACCAGCACACATGGGCTGAGGAAAATCCACATTCATCGCATGAAACACAATTCCAACAGCAATTCTCAATAAATGTTTGGGCGGGAATAATTGGCGATCTCTTCCTAGGTCCTTATGAGCTACCATCTCGACTATCAGGGCCCTCCAATTTACAGATTCTATCGGAAGAATTACCGAAAGTACTGGACGACGTACCATTGGCAACGCGGCAGACAATGTGGGTATTGCATGATGGGGCTCCTGCCCATTATTCTCTCGATGTCAAGCGGCATTTTGACGGGCACTACCCAGGTCAATGGACAGAACGAAACGGTTCAGTTGCGTGGCCTCCGCGATCACCCGATCTCACTCCTGCAGATTTCTACTTGTGGGGCCATCTAAAGAGCATCGTTTACGCCGACCGATGTAACACGCGGGAAGAGCTGTGGGATGCCATTGAAGCGGCTGGGACGGCAATATGCAACGTGCATGACGTCTTAAGGTACGTTCACATAATATACATGTATATGACAAATCCATATACAAGTATAAGACTTGTCCTAGATTTGTATACGATTTTGTATACACAAATCTAATACAAGTATAATACAAGTATACATTTTTGAAGCGTTCAAATTGGTTAGACAAGTCAGTCGACAATATGTCCTTGAACGAGGAATATCTGTTCATTTGTGCTGCTGCAAGTTATGTAATTAACAACCAAGTAGCAAAGAAGAAGAAACGTCGATGGTGGATTAGAAATGTTTTGTGCAAAAAGTAGCCACGGTGCATATAAATAAATAATGAATGATTTAACAAGAGAGAAATGATGCACACCGCATGCGAGCATACATGCGAGGCAGAGGCGTTCTTTAGGTTTTATGCAATCATGTCAAAATAGATAAATATTAATGGCTTAGTATGATGTCTAAGAAATGAAAAATGATGGGCCAAGGAAATAACGACTATTTGATTCACCGACTTATCTCCTAATCACTTGTAATTAATAAAACAATCGACAGTTATTTAAAACATATCTCACTCAAATAGTTGTAGTATAACCTTTATGTTCACGTTCATCGTAAATTACCCATTTCTTTTCATTTACAAACGCTGTGTATACACAAAGAAAATAGACGTATTTGCGTTCATTTCTTGGTCGTAGATAATCCATTTCCCTTCATTTACCAAATGTTGCGTGCGCCCGAAAGAAAATTTCATTAGGTATTTATAGCAGATATTGCTTACTTCAGTTGTCACGAAGATTGTTTTCGTTGAGAATGTTTCAAAAACACGGGAAAATATTTCTAAGTCCAAAATGAATTACGATAGATGCTATTTGGTCAGTTCTACAATTTTGGTTGAAAACATTTTGTTAGAAGTGAAATTTGGGAGATGTAATGAAAAGTTCATTATTTGTCACTTGTAAAGTGGCACTCCCGATTATGCAAGGTAAACCATTTATATACACTATATACACTAAGGTTATTCAAAAAACAAACTATAAATCTGACTAATTATTTCAAAAAGGTAAGTGGAAGATACTTTTAATGTGCAATTTTAAGTGCTTCCGTTCATTAAAAACTTTTTATGTTTCTGCATATTTTCTATACTTAGCAGACAGCGAAATACATATGTTTTTCATTGACATTGAAAATGAATAAAGTGAAAGGTAACACAGAAGGTAAAATTTGAAAACTTCTATAACAATTCTTTAATTTAGACCAACAATTATAATCGCTAATTCTTCATCCCTTGAACATCTATATGTAAATTGTGCTTTCCTTTCAACTGAATATTTGTATGCATCAATTAAGCCAACTATACTTATTAGATTATATAATAACACTTTCCATATCATAACAACACTTTTTATCGCCAAATTCGGTTTCAAAGTCCGGATACTCATTTTGTTTCGTAGGTTTAACTTTAAAATATTCACGTGACAAATTACGGAGAAATCTCTAGTATCCTATATATGTAATAAGCAGCCATTTATAATATTTTTTAATCATAATACAAAAAGCTATTTTTGAGAAAATCGACATTTTATGAAAATAAGCAACAACAGGTCGCCCCGAATTGTTGCGCAGTATGATTAGTTACAACAGGGCTTCTATTCAGGAAGATACCTTATATCAGTGGTGGATAACCTTTTCTAAGTGGCTGGTGGCATTGGCGTTGGAAAATTCTTCGGCAGGCCGCGTTTCAAGCTATCAGTGCTTCGACGTGTGGGATTAGAGTTTAAATCGAACGTTAACTGAAGATTCTGAAGTATGTATCATATCAGTTGAAATCTATTCTAAATTAGGTTTTAAGGGTTTAAAATTTCAATCTCAAGTGTTTTAATGTCGTAATTTGAATGTATATGATGTGACTATGTGCAAAACTTTTCGGATCTCTTTTTCATCATAACTTCGTGGGTCGTAGGTTATCTACCACCACTCTATATAAACATGGATTTCATCAGATTCTGTAACATATTAAAAATCCTATTTAGAGATACGATCAAACAAGTGAGGGACTGGCAATACCCAATTTTTGGACTCGAATTAAATTTTTTTCACAATCACGATAATTTCTCAATATACTTCGTACATGAGAAAGTATAAATTACTAACAAAGTGTTAACCTTTTATTTATAAACATTTTGTTTTTTCACCATATCGATTTATGCAAATAGAATAAATTGTTCATTCGTTATCACGTTCACAATCCAAGGCAGAGTAATTTCCTTCGTCGCAGATGCAACGGAGGAAACAGACGAGACCGTAATATCGCTTCGGATCCCACTTGGCACAAACTAATCCTCTTTCAGTAAATGACCGCTTGCTTTTGTACTACATTTCAAAGCTGTAATTTTCTCAGCCAATCTTTTTTATTTTATTTATCACACTCTGGGCAATTATAACGAACGTTTTTTATCGAATGTCTGCTGCGATGATTCGGAACTAATTACTGGATTTTCTGAGGAACTCCGGGTTAAAATTTCATCTCTAAATGTCGTGATTTTCGAAAAGATGGCAATGGATTATCGAATAACTCGGAGGCCAAACCAAACTCAGATGCGTGCAAACGATTTATTTCAATTAGTGTTAAATTACATTTAGTGTACCGATGATCTTTTACTGTTTTTAAACGGACCTCATTATGTCGTCATAATAACAACCATTTAAATTAAAAAAACATCAATTAAAACAGTCATTTATATTCGAAACAGTATATACCTATATCTTTATTGGTATTTCAGTTTTTCTTCTCTAAAGCTGAAATCACAATTTACTCGAGTGCCGGATGATACTTAAAAGAAAATTTTGCCAACTTTCAAGAGAATTTGTTGATATTTTTACAATAATTCATGCATGAAAGTCACCCATTTCAGTATTCAAATGATGAGCGCATTGAAAAAGGCTTATGACTTCAAAGAATTTGTCGCAACTTCAGAAGCAGTTTAAACCGGTGTCAACAATTTTTTGCGGGAAGTAATCCCGCATCTAACTCAAGTCTTTACGATCTAGTAAGTAGCGGGTGTTCTCTATAACGTCGCCAAACAAAGCATTAATATGGATTTCGGAGGGCGGCGGTGTAACGCAAAAGAATCGAAGGCAGTTTCCCATATAAACTTTCTTTCTCATAACTTCCAATTCCGCTTTCCTTTCTCCCCGCTATACTCCTTTTTGCCTCCATTTTATCTCATATTACTTGTCTTTCCCTCTGCTTTTTTTCTCGCTCGCTTTAGCTCGTAAAAAGACACAAATATCGCTTACGCGCCATCTCCCTTTCTCCCGAAATATTCTTTAATGCGGATCCTGTCCCGTCGCATCGCTACCTCTCCTCTTTTAATATCGTCCTATTTCAACAGAGATAGCGATCGTTGGCTCAAAAACAATAATTCGAATTCCGCGGAGCCATTGCAGAAAAAAGACACCGCGGAAAATTTCGAAATAAAAACTAACGCCTCTAATTGTAAGATCTAAAAAAATGCAGAAGTATTTCAATTTCCGATAAGTTTCCGTTTATCTGACGGTAAATATTTTCGAGCGTTGACATCATCTAGGTACGTTTTAGGCTCCCCCGACTCGACCTGCCCTATCCAAGGAGTTTATCTTCATTTTCTAACACTCATTCCCTTCTTTTAATAAATCCAATATTCCTTTTCTCTCCATACCTATTTGTTCCTTTCCCATCATCCTTCCTTATACTACTTTTTCAGCAGAGAATTATCAAACCTGTCCCATGGCTGAAAACAAATTTCAGAATAAGCTCCTAAGTATTACAAAAATAGAAAAATTAATCGCTTGTCTTAGGAATCTTAATATAACCTCGTTATGGCCATTGAATATAGATAATAGAAGTACTTAATTTTTAAAAATTTGACATTTAAGTGCTTATTCAGGAATTACATCTTCTCCCACCAAAATTTGACAAAAGAATACTCCTGTCCATGCTTTACAATTTTAATGAAGCTCCTCTCTTCTAATATAGCATTTCATACTTGCACGCTCCTACCCCAGCCTAACTAATCCTCTCCAGTTCTACGCCATACACACATCTTAAAAGCGTCAAATCAGATCATATTTTCTTTATTCATAAACCACATCTCACATCTATATAAATCTGCACTCCATATCAACGTTTTCACTAATATCTTTTTCGTATATTTATTGAAAAGGCGGAATTTCTCCCCTGCTATCCATTAACTTTCACCGACTTATTTGAAATTCTACAAAGTCCGCATTTGTGATAAGCATATGTGCTCGCGCACAAAGACTACATTTCCCAGCATTCCATCTTATTTCGGATCTTTAACTTGAAGATGAAGTTCAATCCCCATCTTTTGGTTTCCTGAATCTTAGCTCATCTTGCAAAATTGTAGGACAATGCGGTCCTGATCAGCCGCTGTCTTGTTTGAATTTGCTTAAAACTCACAATGAAGTGAATTAGCAGCATTTGCGAAACACGCGGTAGAAATACATCTCCGAGCACCATGTCCCGAATTATTCCACCGTTGGTTTAATGGAACCGGTTCGAATTCCTTCAGATAGCATATTGTCTATTTCGGGGGACGGTTAATTAGGTTTCGGGGTGGTGGGCGTATGTTTTTGGCGTGAGGCTGAGTAACAAAGCAGGGAACATCAGCTTAAACATTGAGGCTTGGGTCGCAAAACTGGGGAGGAGGTTAGAAGGGGATGAGTTTCCAGGGTGTAGGTGTGGAGAGAAACGGGTTGAGAAGCCGGCAAAGGGTAGGAGGTGGGGGATGCAAGAGAGTAGGTAGCGGAGAGGATGGGGGGGGGGGGGATGCTGGAGTACGTGAGTCTGGCCTTGTGTGCAGCACGGATTCTCTTGAATAGTTAATGTTTCAGGGACCTCAATTCAACGCCTTCCACGGTTATCCAAGAGCCCTCACCTCTCCTCCCTCCCCCTATTTACGCCCCTTTATCGTCCTCCCCCACTCTCTCTCAATCCCCATCGGTTCTGCCATGTTCTCCATCCCCCTCACGACCTCTCTCTCTCTCCCCTCCCACGCCCTCCTCCATAGCAACCACTACGCAAACCGCATTCTGTTTACTCCAATCCAATTCCTCCTCCCATCTTCTAGTCATCCCACTCCAGTTCCAATTTTGAACGCGAAATTTTGTATCCACTATCTCTCCCTCCCTCCCTCATTCCAACTCCTATACCTCTCTTTCTCCTCTCAACCAACAGTAAAATGTTTCCTTTCTCGCGCTTGTTCCGAAACACAAATTTCTTATCTTCTCATCTCCTCCACATCTCCTTAAGAAACCAGGTAATTTTTGTTCCCGCCTAAACAAAGCTTCGTGCGCGGAAGTTTCCATTTTCTCTTACTCACGCCCACCCCTTTTCCTCTCCCTTTTGCTCGACACGTTCAATAAACTGCCTTCAAAGCAGCGAAAATGATAGTATCGGTCGTCTTTTGTTTTTATAAGGGGCGGACGAATTTGCCCTCTTCGCTCGGGCAAAAAGAGAGAAAATCTCCGCCATGCCTCCGTCGAATAGCACAGTTTTCGTTTACATAACCTCCCATGGGTTTCCGAATAATCAATTTCTTTCGTTAAAATATCCCAACCTCTCATCAATTTCGAGAGGGCGATATTTCCAAATTTTGATACGCTTGAAGATTCAGTACTCACCTAAAAGCTTATATTTTCGTAACCTTAGCGTGGCTTGTAAAAGGGATACGTTCCTTTTCTATACATATGCCGTGTTTTTATCAGAAAATAAATAATATTAACCCGTGGCTACAGGCATCAAATTTACGCGCAAACACAGGCATGCGGTCTCTCAGACCCCACGTCAAAAATAAATAATTATGTGAGGAGAAACAACGCTGTATAAAGTTTTCTCATGTTTATATTTGAAATAGGGTCTTTGTGAACAAACACAAAAATATGAACTATTAGTATGCAATATCTTCTTAGTAAATATGAAAATGAAAATGTTTCAACACAAAAAAGTAAGGCTCCAATTTTTGATAAGTTAATTTTTTAAATTTCATACAGAAACTTTAGTATTTGCTTTAGTCTTTTGCAGAAAGTTTGTTTAAACACATGAATATAAAAGAATTTAAAAAAGGAAATCTTATTAAAAAATGAGGACCCTAAACTTCGTCACTCCGGCGCATGCTCCTCAATCGGGTGCTGAACATTTCAAACATATTGAGCTGCTATAAATAAAACATTGGAAGGCGATTTTGGTTTTTTTTTTAGACGTGCGACGATCCTGGACGGTATAACTGCGATATATATTCAGTAATTTTAGAAACCGTCCCGAAAAAATTACTCGAACACACGTATGCGTTTTCTCAGACCGGCAACGAAACTAAACACGCTCTAGTACGCATAGATCTAATGCTAGAAGGCAACTGCGGTACAGTAAACAAAGCCACTTTTAGGATACAAAGGTAAACAATATCTCCAAGGCGTAAACGATTCATGAACCCTAAATTAGACTATTTACATTTTTCGTGCGGTCTGAGAGATCGATACCTGTGGTTACGGGTTAATGTAAAACTACCGAGATCATGTTTCCTTCGCGATAAACCTCACTGTTATATCCTTAATAGTGATTTCAATTAAAGGGAACGATTTACTGTAATTTACGGCAACTATCGTCGGTTCGACGGATTCTTTTTATCTATCCTAACGTACCTATACTGAATGTTATATTCAAAATATTGTCTCTTTATGTTTAAAAGGAGAATATAAATGGAATGTTTACTTTACTACCAATTACTAAAAATATTATTGTGAATAGCTGCTAATTTCATCAAACCGTCGTGTTAATCTTCCTTAAACTTGAGATTTAGGTATTCTTTGGCTCGCTTTCTTCTTTTGATCGCGTAATATAATATATCAGAGCGAGCATGCAACATAGTAATAGCGTCTCGGCGACTGATTCAATTCATCGAGCGCATTCTGAGGAATTCGACCGATTACGAAATTATTCGATCGATTCTTTGCCTGTTTCTTCGCATCAATCAGCTATCATTGTGCCAGCCAATCACATGACTTGTTCGGAGCCCACACATTTTACCTACTTCTCATCCCCTGGTTACATTCTATCACTGCCTACGCCTTAAAACCCCTCCCTCCCCTTCCTTTTCCCCCTCTCTCCCCTTCTTTTTCCCCCACTCTTCCCTCCGAAGATTGTCTTTACTCCCCGTACGATTCGACATCATCTATTCAAAAAAGGAACTTCCTCACGCGTAACTAACTCTCCCTTGCATCCGTCTCTTCCGCCTCCTCACCAATTAAGGATTCCACAAATACGAAGCTTTATTGCTGACTATGCTTGAAGGGTGCTAAGATTGAGAAATCAGTGTAGTTTGAGGGAGAGATGGAGAGAGAAGGGCGCGGTTCCGCTCTCGTGGACGCGACTAGTACTCACGAGGTAGAAAAAAGTTCTCGCTGTTACAGCGAACGGAAAGGGTAGAGACGGCATAATTTATGTCATTAAGGAGAGTTAGGCGAGATAACTGTTAAAGGATAAGTTCGGTGTGGAGAGATGGAAGAAGAGAGGGGGAGAGGAATGAATTGGTAGTTTTGATGAATTACATAGGAGTCAATATGCAGGCAGAATACGGCAGTTAGAATTGGAATTAGTTTTTCTCGATGAAAACGATGGAGTGATTAAATGAGGAAAGAATAAAAATCAGTTATGAAGTTCTGAACTTCCGATTACTTATTTGATACCCGGCATGTCGGCGACCACCATGCCAAATGTAAACAACTATGACAAAACCAAGCACTTCTATAATATATTTATAACCTCAGGCATGGGCATCGCGTAAATGTTTGCGTCCCAGTTCGAAAAGAGACTACATAAACCGTACTGATCTCCTCATATCCATACACTTTTAGACCATACTACTATGTTGCTAGTTACTCTTTCGTATTGACATTTAGGCGGTAGCAGGGAGTAAAGCTTGGTAGAGGGCTGGTTAGCGTGTCTGGCTCCCAATGCTAGGGTCCAGGGTTCGAATCCTGTCTAGGGCATGGTTGTATGTGTTCGTCTTTGTTAAAGTTATTACGCTCATTGTAAAAGGCCGTTAACGGCTGTTTATGAGCTAAAAATAAATAAATAAATAAATATAATGCCACTGAATGATGTATGGTTATATTTCGAGTTATATGGCTTCTATAGTATAGTTTTATTGTTTATGACATCAAGTTTCATAACTGAATGAATTTTAATGTAAATCCCTCGAGCCATTTTCAGGCTGGTTTCAACTTTTGCATCGATGGATCGATTTTCATGAAACTCGGGATGAGACTCGTGCTATCAGGGCCGACCTCAGGGCCATATTTTATTTGTCGAAAATTGAAGCCCCAAGTTTGGACCGAGGAACGTTGTTTTTCGTATGATTTATATAGGAAGTCTCAAATCCAGCGTGCAGAGATTTTTCTCTCTGGTACATTAAAATATCTAAGATTTGTGAATTCGGAGCGAGGTTTGTGCTGCTGTGGAAAAAAATATAGATTATAATTTTTTCACAAACTATTGATAATCGATCGTATTCCCTTGAATTTCTAGTAAATGATAGGGGATTTAAATCGCATTTATTGGAGTGTTTCCAAGGAGACCAATAATGCTGAAGTCAATATATGAGTAATCAACTCAATTCGTCAACATCGGGAAGCCAGCCTATATTAGTTCTGGTTTTGACGTCTTGTTTAATATAACGACATTAAAAAATAGACAAGAATAGAATACCCTCAATTGTTGCGCGATATGGTTAATTTCAATAATGCTTATATTCCGGATGATACTCTGTACAAATGCGAGATTTATTCAGATCCTTTCGAAAAGTTTAGCCCACCGATTCATTAATTGTGAGCTGCGAAAGGTTTTCAGGGGAGCCGCGATGTAGGAAAAGTGCACTTTGTATAGTTTCAAGAATTCATTTTTTGTCAATTTTAATTGCCTAATTTCATTTCATTATTATTTACAAAGAATCCTGATATTTCTCTAAATATTTCAATCGCATGTTATAATTATTGGTAGATGGATGGAGTTAAGGGGGTCGCGATACGGTTGGCTACCATAATAAGAACAAGGTAGGATGCCGTAAGAGGGAGTGCTAAAACCGTAAGTTTGGGAACCGCTGGCTTAGTCCATATATCCTTTTACACAGACGACAGACGGAATCGCAAAAATCTTAAACGTGCGTATTCATCAGTATCACGAATTCGGTTTTTCTTCGAAATACTTTCTCTATGTACTACTTCACGTATGGGAAAGTAAAATGTGAGGGGATTCCACTCTACCGCAGTATTTATTATTTCCAGTCTGTAGAGAACAGCAAGGGAAGTTCCGTTAGAACTACTAAGGAAGGACCTGTGCCAAAAATAGTAAGACATCTGCTTGCTTAAAAAAAATTGATGTCGCAGCTTAGATGTCGCATGGTCTTAAACTTAATAAAAGCCATATATTATTTTTGGCCAAAATTGGAACTTCGAAGAAAAAGGAGTAGATGTCTTCGGAAATCTATTAATAAGCATCTATTTATCTCACTATGACCTGTTTTATAAAGAGATAAATGTCCATACGCACAATAATATCGATTTAGAATCATTAAATGTATCGTAGATTATGAAGAGAGAGCAAATGAAAAAGTTTGACGCTGAATATAAGAAGAAACATTTTTGCTGAGTCCTAGTAATACACTGACACAATTCTTCCTGACTCATAATGCATGAAGCAAAGCGAGAAAGATGCTGGATGTGGAGAATATTCGCCATATGGTAGCGAGAACAATAATGACAAAAGAATGACGAGTTTCTCTTATTTTTTGAAAGTCAGACTAGCAGACTCTACATCTGCGATCACATAGGATCCTTCAACTACAATGAAAATTTTTGATTCTGGTATCAAATTCTTCCAGCAAATAATCCATCTTTCCTAACATTAAGTACTACCTATTGCTTAAAGATATGGAATAAGTAATTCTCCCTGGTTAAGTAAATCAAATGATTAAATTTAATACAACATTTTCTTATATCATTAAAGTTGGATCAATTGTAATTTTAAACCGGCACTTTTGCGAAATTCAATTTGTTGAAAAGAAGCTCAGTTCTTTGTTTAAAAAAATAAAAACTTCACAGTCTACATCATGTTATACAATATAACTTTAAAAAATTCTAAATTTTAAATGATACTATGATAGCTAAAATGTTCCCGCAATTTTGCGAAAATATATCTTTTAATTCTAGAAATTCTGATTCGCTTAAGACCGAGATAAAAATTTTAAGTACGACCGATTTCCTCCAGAAAACTTTGTTTTATGAATATGACGTTTAGTAAAATTGTTAAAACTGTAGTCATTAATAGTACTCATAAAAATTATTCAGAGCAACGCTATGCTACGCTGAATGGGTAACGAAAGCCTGTTAAGACTTTTTGAATGTTAAGTTATATGCATTCTTCGGGGAACAATTTTTGATATAGGCCATAGTCAATGTGACGCAAGCCAACATATGAGATGCACAACTTGCCAACGTTTACGATTTTGCATGAAAATGTCGTTTTTGGTTCATTTTTCTCCTACTAAACTAAATAATGGCACGCGAAGAGATTTTCATAACGTACTAAAATGCAAAATAAGCATATATTTTTAAAAGCCTTTCCTTTAAATCTTGCTCCATATTTTAATCTTCTCGCATCACATTCATGATGCCTTATGCATGATAAAAGTTACTGAACGTAGACGCTGCGGATGAAATGAATTTAATGGTGGCGTACGCAGAGGGACGAAAGGTTTTTATATTGATGAAGAGTGAAACTCAACAGGAAAGTGCTTTATACTGTAGTACTAGACTACAGGTATGTAAATAAACCGTTGATGGCTTGTTTTCTTATGCAAAATTTCATCACTCAAATAATTTCGCTCAATCAACGAAAGTTTACGAAAAAAATAGGAGGAAAACACATTTTCTGGGTTCATTCAATGCGGTCGGCTTATTTTCTCATTGAAACTTTGTACATACAATTTAATCTCAGTCATAAGACGAGATCGATTTGTATGCCTTCTTTACAACTATTAATAAATAATGAACGTCTTATGGCCAGGTCTTATCGGTCTGTCGGTCCACATGTTTCATTTCCTAAGCAATAGAGTAGATTTTCATGAATTTTGGTACTGCGGACTTTTTGGGCAAAGAGCAATAAGAACATTAAGTAAATGGTTCAAATTACTCTTGCAGGGGAGTCATATTTCTATGAGGAAAAATTTAGTTGCCATCAATTATGATGTATGGCTTTGAAGAGTTTTGACATTATATGATGTCATTAACATTGTTCTTTTAAGCGCGTTTAAAAATACACTTATAGTTTCACTATAGCATTTGTCCGTCCATCCATATGTGCACTTGATTAAATAAAAGCTGTGACGAAACCGTAAACGATGGAGAACTGAAACTTAGAGTATAGATTTTTGTACTGCTGCCATTTGTTTTTCTTTAAATTTGTGTTTTGAAAAATACACAGGGACTGATAGTGACCCATTAAAATATTTTTTATCAAAATCTCCGAAGATATAAATGGTGAAAAGCTAAACTGTTGAGCGTACATTTCCAAATTGATGCCCCATTAAAAATTAATTAATTTGAGCTGAAATTACGAATATAACAGGTGATCAAATTAGAAAATATTCTTAGTCCGTCATTCTGGTTAATTGGAAAAATCATCCAGGCAAAATAAAATAAATAATTTTACCGAATTTAACAGTAGAAGAAAAGAGGCTAATTTTATTCTTTTTAATGAATAAGTTTTTTTAAACATGTTTACATAATTCTAAAAGAATGCCTCTGCCCTGCATCTAGCATCCACCAAGTGTGCTCTCTCCTCTCTTGTTCTTTCGGGAAATAATACTTTGTTAAGTTATGGAGGTAATGTTGGCACATAACTGCACGCATATTGTCCAAGAGTGTTTGCACGCTGAGCGCGACAAATATATCAGTAACTCCACAAGTCCTCCCATCATCTATAAAGCACATCACTAGAGACCGTCGCATCCGAAACGCGAGGAAGTCTACATCACGCGCAACAATCACGCCACGGCGTTCTCGGCGGCCGCGTGATTACTCGGTTACGGACTTGGGTTTGGTTTATTTGCGCGTGTATGCAAGCTCCATAGGAAGGGCGGAGAAAAGGAAAGGGGAAGGAGATAGGCAGAGATAGGGAAAATGGGAGAGGGTAGAGTGAGAGGTAAGGAGGAGAGAGAGAGAGAGAGAGATAGAGAGAGAGAGAGATGGCGAGGGATATGTTACAATCAGCACGAAGCTCTTGAAATTCTGAGCAAGCGAGACAGCAGCTCGCTCTGGGAGCATTCCTCTGGAGTGCAACCTCGCCGTGGTGGGAGGGGTGGGGAAAGGCGGGTAGTGGTGAGGGGGAGGAGAGAGGGAAGGACTCTCACACAAGTGCAGCGCGAGAGATGAGTGGGTGGGTCGGGTTGCTGGGCTTTCTGGGAGGCAGAAGTGGATTGAATATGAGGGAGGGTCGTCTCGGAGATCCCAGGTGTCTTTTGTGGCAGTTCGGTCGCAAGGACGTGAATTGGAAGTTTGGGGTGCAAGGAGACGAAGACTGAGACGGGATCGAGTGTGTGTGTGTGCGCACGTAAGGAGAAGAAGAAGGTCAAATAGGTCGAGGGTTTTTTTATGGCCGCATCATATCTTGGCGCAGCGAACGCTATGGAGGTCAGGAGATTTGAATCGAATACATGCGAACCTTACACACACACCCTCGCGCGAAATCACAAGCCGAAAACATACTAAGACGGTTACGCGACCGTAGACCCGAATCTCTTGGTTCTTCGAATTTTTGACGGAGTGACTCCGATCCAAATTTGGCGAGAGGGATTTCTACCTCTCCTTTTGTGTCGTGAATTTTACCGTACTAGATGAAGACGACCTTTGCAAACGCCCAAAGGATTTGATCTTAAAGTTTTACGAGGTAACTTGTTATAATATTTTACATGATTGAATGTGAACTTTTGAAATAAGATTTAAAAAAATAATGTGTACATAATTAATGGAAGGAGATGTAAAAAAAACATTCGCATAATGAGGAACTTGCAGTCAACGTTGTTTGCAAATAATTTACCAAATTTAGCGTTTTTTTCAAAAGCCCTATTCATATCTACTATCTAGTTTACAATTTGCTCTATTTGCGCAATTTACGTTCACGAATTTTGAACGAGCTGTTCAAAAAATTAAAATGATTACAATGATTTAAATTATTGATTGAAAAAAGTGATGCATAAAATTAGAATTTAAGAAATGGAAATAAGTTTTAAAGTGCGTTTTAAATGTTTTTATAAAGATTATGGATTGTATCCTTAGCAAAATTTCGATCCCCTTATGACTCCATCTTCAAAACCGCCACTATACCTAAATTCAATCGAATTGTTATGTCTACATAATTTAACTTTAACCTTTAACTATTCTTGCGAATTTAATCCAAAATAAAAAGTACACATTTGCACACTCTTTGCATAAAACTTGGTCCGCGTTACATCGATGTAAATTAATTTTTTAAAAGTGTTAATGTCAAGGTAGATAAACAATTTTCTATATTAATTTAATACTTCTCATTTGTTATCTTGTGATGGATATCATTTTTATACTTTCCATGCATAACAAATGAGGACTGTAAATTTCTTGACAGTGCAACTCACTACAAACCACTTTTAAGCAAAAATCTAAATCCCTTAGTATAATACTCAATCTTCACGCCGTCTTCTAACTAAAACAGACAAAAATATGAGTCTGTGAAGTTTAACCATTTGGTTTGTTGAATTAAAATTCAATCAGGATGATTATTGATCTTTAATTGCCGTAAACATTTCGTCATTTAACCTAACACGCTCGTTAAAGCCATTGGTTCGAGAACATTTGGTAAAATAAAAAATATCGCGCCCCAAAGAAGTAGCCTTATTTAAATTACGGAGAAAATGTATACACCCAAATCTTTAGAAAACAAAGGGGAGAAACGGATTTTAAAAAATCAACTGAAACTTACCAATACGTTGTAGGTAATGAATATTTTATAAATTAGGAGAAAAATAACATATACGCAATTTTTTAGAACATTTAAAAAATAGATGCAAATAAAATGAGATGAGTTCGCGGAGCGAGAATGTTGTATAAAATAACAATAAAATATGTCATAGTACCAAAGAATAAATTTTAACTACATATACACAGCATTAAAATACAAAAATTTAATGTCTCGGTGAAGAGGCGATTTTATAAGCTTTCATCTTGCTGTTAGCGTAAACATGATCCCACTATTTGTACCACCAGATGTTTTATATTTATCTCAAGTTTTCTTAGTATTTCATTTGAGTAAATCTTCAATATATTCATGCAACGACTGCTGAACTCGTTTAAGCGTACTTGACCTCCTGTGAGGCCAGTTTGTGAACCTCCACTTTCGTCAATTATAACTTATAGCCCGGTGAAGGGGGAAATTTTCCCACCTTCCCAAAAAGAGCAACAGGTAATAGGACACCTTTTACACAAATGGAAGATCCTTGAAAATTCTGGAGTGGGTCGAGTGAAAAAAAACTCCACGTTAAACGTTTATTAGACAGGTCTCTTTCGGTTATCTTGAGTCTGAGGAAGTGTGAGGCGGACGAAAAGACTTAATTAAAGCAAAGGTCGGATTCCTGTTCTTTGAGGAGTGGAATTCAGGATGTTTGGAAGCGCCTAACAGGAGGAGCAGCGGCGGATGGAAAAGTGGAGAGGGCGGAAGTGAGTTAAAAGAGGAGTGGCTAGATAAAGGAAATAATTACCCCTTTTTGGGTCTCCGTCACCCTGGCTTGAAGCGGACGAGCGAAGCGCTTGGCGCTGAGTGTCGGGATTAGTGTCGGAACGGTTAGAACATCAGGTGTTCTGGTGCCAACTTTACTACAACAGGCCAATTACGCCGTCCTCTTGGGACCTCTTTTGATACAAACACTTAAGGAAGCCAATGATCGAAATTAGAGCTAGTACTGCTAAGGGGATTTGGAATGACGTTATTTGGATCCCGGTTTTAAGTGGTTGTTTTTTCGGCGAGAATAATTATTCTCGTTGCTAAGTGGACTAAAGAAAAAAGTTTCGGCAAATAACAAATAACTTCAAATGTCCAAAGCGTTCTTCCTAACATAAACTTGATTTCACGACTATTTTTTATTTAAATATACAGTACGTTAATATCCAAGCGTCAATTATCTGTAACTTAATTAATGGTTACATTCTATCTTTGATAATCAACTTCGAGATTTAGTGGCAAAAAAGTTGATCCAGCTCACAACATCAAAAAATAAATTATGTTAAATAAAATTGCATCAAATTGTCCATCCTTATTTAGTATATTATAATGCCGTATTTATATGTACATTTTCAAAGATACAATAAAATTGCGTTTATAAATTCAGCTCGTTTGACATTCCGCTGCGTTATTTATCGAATATCAGAACAACATCCGCTTTAGATAAGATAATTTACTCTCTACAATATTGCAAAATTCAATTAGAGTTACATAAAAATATAGTCGGTATTATTCGAGCTCTTTAATAATTAAAAAAATACCTTTTGAATAAAATAATTTAGACAAAAATTGGGAAATTGCTACTTTTTATACAAAATACTGCAGTAAGTCGTTACTTGATAAGATATTATTTGAGGATAACTATTAAATAATAAGAAAAATCAGAGAGCTTACAACTTTTTCAGTAATGGTTAATATTTTTGTCTGCCGAGCAGTAGTCCATGGACAGTGTTTAACAAAATGAGATTAATTTAGCTTATGCTAATATGAAAATGCGCAATCGTTAATTTAACACGATTTTGGGATACTATGGTCGATAATTAAAAAGAAGGAAATTAACAGAGGTATTAAAATAAATTCATGCCATGCATACGCTGGCTAAAAAAGGGTTGATTTGCATTTGACGTATCCATTGTGTCAGTAGGTTCCCTCTAAATAATTAAGGTGTGCTTTATTTTCTTTGCTGTTTATGACGCCGGCATATATGAAATGCGTAATTAATTTAGCCTTGCCTTGTTTCGTGAAACGCTTTTCCCGCATTTTTATTTGTTTATAGGAATGATTAAATTTCGTTCGGTTCATATTGGCGTGAATTATTAACGTTCCTAGAAAAAGTAGTTTTATCCTCATTAGCTAAAAAGATGAATGTTTAACTATTATCTAATGAACGTGTGTTTTAAAGCTAAAATTTATTACTCTGGCAGATTGATTTCTATTTCCATTTTCCTCCAATATATTGGCATTTTGTTCTATTTTAAATCATTATTTTTTCAACGTAGTAAAGCTATAAAGAAATAAAGTTAAAGACTGTTGTTTCACGTCAACAGAAATAAAGTAAAACCAAATAAAAATATAAAAATAGGAGAAAATGACTTAATTTAAAAAAATTGATGAATTTTAAATTCCCGATTTTTGCCCCCTGAACGCAAACTTTCTGAGTTCTCTTGTAAAATAATTTAAACATGAGTTTTATGAGCTCAAGACGGGCCTAAAATGTAACCTTGTAGATTCCACTGGAGCAGTGTTTCTCAAACTGTGTTCCGCGGGTTGGATCGAAGTGTTCCGTTGCTTCTTTCTAAGTAAAGTTTTTTCAATTTTTAATTTATAGATTGTTTATTATTTTATTTGTACTTCCTGGTCGAGTGCAGTCTATTTGGCAATATGCGTCAGAAGTAGTAGTGTTACTGAAATCGATAGTAGCGTTTGTTGTGTACATATTATATATTACATATTATAAACTAGTAGAAGGTGCTTGCATAATGCAAGCATTTTATATCACCTTGAAAAAAAATTCATTATTCAAACAGACGGGAATAATTTTGAAAAGAGAAAAAAAAGTCTGCTATGACCGGGAATCGAAACTGGGTCTTCCACTTGCCGGGCGGATATTCTACCATTGAATTATCGTAGCAGATCATTTTTCTTGTTTCTGAACGTGGATGTTTTCTTGGTTGGGACGGAACTAGCCAAGCTAGTATCAAACTGCCCCAACGGATGTCCTCGAAGAGATACACCGAAGAAAACTCCTCCCTCTCAAATGGTGAGATTGCCAAGTAAGAAATTGGTGGAATAAAGTGATCCGAAGATCCTATGCAGACAGGCATAAGCTGTAAAGTTGGGAATAATTTTGAAACAAGAAAAAGTCTGCTATGACCAGGAATCGAACCCGGATCTTAAACTTGCCGGGCGGATATTCTACCATTGAATTATCTTAGCAGAACATTTTTCTTGTTTCTGAACGTGGATGTTTTCTTGGTTGGGACGGAACTAGCCAAGCTAGTATCAAACTGCCCCAACGGATGTCCTCGAAGAGATACACCGAAGAAAACTCCTCCCTCTCAAATGGTGAGATTGCCAAGTAAGAAATTGGTGGAATAAAGTGATCCGAAGATCCTATGCAGACAGGCATAAGCTGTAAAGTTGGGAATAATTTTGAAACAAGAAAAAGTCTGCTATGACCGGGAATCGAACCCGGATCTTAAACTTGCCGGGCGGATATTCTACCATTGAACTATCGTAGCAGATCATTTTTCTCGTTTCTGAACGTGGATGTTTTCTTGGTTGGGTCGGAACTAGCCACTATAAAAGTAAAAAATTTTAATATTGTTAATTTTGAGGGGTTGTTTTAACCCCATTTGAACATTAAAGTTTAATAATTTTTTATGTACTACGGGACGAGCTAGGAAGCTGCAATTTTTAAATTATTTACAGAACAGTACATTTGTACAAATATACATTTCAATCTCTCCATATATATATATATTGCGGAAACCGTTAAAAATGTTTAAATTTTAAACAATTAGGAAAATATTATTTTACTTCTAGAAGTGCTACAACTTTAAAATTCGGCTCAAATGTGTTGCGTTAGTACCCCATAATGGATAAAGTGTAAAATCATTAAAATTGCAACATTTGGGGATTGTTTTAAACTATTATTTTTACATGTGGGAAAAACGAAAATCGCTGCGGAAGTGAAATCTTTAGAATTAATAGTATATTTGTAATGATGAAATATCTGTCTGAAAAAGTAATGTTTTTACAAAGTGAGATGAAATGCTTGCAGTATGCAAGGCTTTGGAGAAAACTATCCCACTTCGCACAGTTATACTTCATACGGTATTTTACAGGAAAGCAAGTTCAGAAAATCTCCGAATTACAAATGCCCAATTTACGAATATCCGTGTAAATGAGAAAAGCTCCATAGGAACTAATTTTTTAATAATTCGGGCATTCAAAGGCCAACCCCAGAAAACCCACATCTTTAAAGAAGAGAAAACTAGGCCTCGGATTAAACTGCGAAATACCGCTGAACTCTTTTACATAGAGAGAATCTTGCCAGGTATTATAAACGTGAGCCCCCTCTGCTGTACTATTATGTGAAACAGGATATTGCTAGTTATGCTGAAGTGGTCTCCCAAGTCATGGGTAACTTATGCAATTTTTCGGCACTGTTTCTTTTGCAACTTTTCGTCTGAAGATAAACCATATTGTGCGAAAAATTATTTTCCATTGAAGATTTTTCTTGTGTTGTGGGCACACAGTTTTCCTAGACGAATTTCATCCTGACTTCAAGGTTGTGCTTTGCATTCTCTCTAATGATGATATTAATAATGTGAGACGTAAAAGGTTTCAGAAGAGAAATCTGCAGAGGATTCATGTCGTAGAAAATGGCTGATGCCTTTAGAATGATTTAAGAGGGATTAACTCTGTTTAGAGAGTAAATTCTCGATTGCTTAAGATTTGTCTAACAGTCTCAAATATTTTCACATGCAACAAGAAAATTAGCCACGAGAAAAAAAGGCACCCGTCCAAACGTTTCTAAAAGTACCTTTTAAGGAAAATTGCCTCATAGTAACCAACGCCATCAAAAAGACTTCTTCTTCCTTCTCTCTAAAACTTTAAGAAACGCCAATTCCAATAAGAAAGACAGCACCATCAATACACGTTAAGAAAACTATTTTTTATTTAGATATGATTGTTTTTCTTTTGTATTAATGATATTACAACAGTATTGTCTAATACTATTATTCATTCCAAATGTACAACATTTGAGCTTAATTATTGGCAAAATTGGCTTTTGTGGGCTAGCTCGTGAACCGCTACTTACAATATTGTGTCTATGGGAAATCGTGCTCCATACAAAAGACACGAACGAACTTTTAGAACGCAACCCGTTTTTTACTCGGGGACCTCAAGCACAATAGAAAGTGCTGGTCCATATACATACGAGGTTTCGGTGCTTGCATACTGCAAGCCCTTACAAAATCACCAAACACTATGATCCAAAAACGTAAATAAACCAACGTGACAGCATTTGTATTACTCAGAGTCCATATAAATAAGGCGATAGTTTTAATTTCCCGCGAAATGAAGATATCTATCCGGAATTTCTAGATTCTCTAGCAATCGGCTCGCGTCCAAGTTTTTGAATTTTAAGTCTCTTGGCTCAGATTGCCGTTTCAGCAATAACTATAATCATTAATAAGACAATAGCCTATATGTTACTTAAAAATTTGTATAAAAATTAGAATATTTTGTTTGCTAGGATTATGGCGTCAACATCTTTGACTTTTAATATGTATTAGTATAAAAATTAATTTAAAATTATCACGTCATCTAATGTGTACGTCGTTGGCTGGAATCAAATGGATTATAATGAATTTTAAGCATTAAATCAATACTCTTGAAGTACGGAAAATCAATTCCCATTGAAAAGCATTGGAGTCGTTGCTATAGTAGTTAATATCTATTATTCATTGCTGTAAACCAAAAAACTGTTCAGAATTTTGATTAAAATCGAATTTTTACGCAAATTCAAAATGGATTTTAGTTTTGTCTTCAAGAAAAATAAACTTCATTCTTCATCCACAGTACGGCGCATATCCCGACTTTGTATCATAATTGTAAATAACTTAATAAAGCAATTTTATAAAGCCCTAAACAGTTTTCAGTTATTTTCTTACGGGAGTTTAATATTGAACTTTGGGGTCTAAAACAATTTTTAAATATAACTTTTTCTGGAATTTAGAATTTTTCCAAAGGTTGTACTTAATAGCCAATCAGCATGCCAAATTTCAGCTCTTTAGTGCTTCTAGATATATCCTATAAGTAAATGTAAGAAGCAGCTAGTTATAACAATATGGTACATCTATATTCCAAGCAATATCCGAATCCTCAAACTCAGTGTCGCCATGCGATTTTTATATGTATGTATCTATACTTTATGGTAAGAATTAACGAAATATGATTTATAAGTTAAATTAGGAATCATTGTTCCTAATTTTTGTACAATTACTTTGCTATAACATAAATTTCGAATACAATTATTTCGTTAGATAGTGTTATAACAAATACACTTTCATACGAGCGGTTATAGGAAATTAACGTGACTGAATTTTTATGTATCTCTAGAGTCAGACAAGATACCGGATTTTTGTAAGTCGTAACATGTTACTATATGTCTCATACATTATCAGTTTAGCAGGCGTCTACCATATTCCTGTCAACTTCCATACAATGCTTATGTGTAATATATCTATCACGGATTTATAAATAAAAATAATATTTGCAATAATGTTATATGTACGTTTAAATAAAACGTCACACAAATCACTCACTAGATGGGGCATTTTTATGAGATTAAATTAAGTGATGAAATTTGGATGTACCATCGAAATATAAAGCTTTATGATATGGATATCATTAAATTGATTCTGTTGAAAAATTAACAATTTTATTAACAATTTGAAAGTGTTTTTTTATTTTTCATCACGTATTTTCTTTCGTCAATCCCATTGTGTATGACGAAATATTTCCTCATAATTATTTTCTTGTCTTTCTGGATCTTTTGAGTGCATATCGCAAGTTTTAATTGCAGTTTCATCATGATTATGTAGATAAATTCGACATAATGTAAACCATTGGCCTGCAGTGGGGTTGCCTATTCTAGCCCTGCAGACAATAAACTGGGATGTAAGTTACATTCCAGGAGAAAATATCCTAAGATTGAATTATGTAACCATAGGATATTTTAGCACCCATATGAAAAGCCTCCAACGAAACGAATTCTTTTGCAGCTTTCTTGTTCCTAAAATTATCTCTACTAAACAAAAATTCAACCACATAAATAGCAAAGTCGCAGTACGGATAAATTCGCCAGAGAAAATTATTTAACGCAAACAGACGAAAAATAGCGTAAAACGTGTTGCCGACTAATAAGGATTCCTCACTAGGGCAAAATACTTACAACCGCACTCTTAATGCCACCCAGCATACACTACGTTGACCTTGAGCGTATGCCCCCAAACACACATCAAACCCCCCGATCTTATGCCGCCCAACTTACACCTGCGCATCTTTCTAAGAAACCATCAAAGAATTGGGGCTCGAAATCATGTCTCATCCATATAAATCCATAGAAATAGTGCCCTGTGATTCCTTTCTCTTCCAGAAATTTAAAAAAGAATTGAGAGACGTTTTAAGTTCATTAATGTGCTAAAAAACGCTGTTTCGGAAATAGTAAATAGGACAGGAGTCCACAACGCGTAGCTCGCGCATATATTGTATATGGCTCACAGAGTCATCTCTAGCATGGAACAGAGGAAGCCAAAGGCATCTTACTTCAATTCAATTTTGATAAAAAATAAAAAAAACAACAGTTTCAAGCAACAATTTGTATGGTCGGTGAAACGCGTTAAAGCATAATACTTGACAACCTATAAACAAAAATCTGTGCCACAACAATAAACTACAGTTTACATTTCGTTTTGACGTCGAGTATCGTTTACTATATTGTATTTTTCAGTTTTCAGGCTGCAATCAGATCTTGAAAGACTGTTTGGGCGTATATGTTTAGTTAACTAAAACTTACTCGCCGTGTTCGGACGTGCATTCTAGAACAATCGTGTTAAACATTTGTACGCGGTGATAAAGGACGTTAGATATTCGTGAATAAACAATCGTGGAGGGAAATTTCTAATTGCATCTATTATCATCATAACTAACTGAATTACGTATATTCTTGATTTTTCACTTATTTTAAAATTTTATTTTTTACAAAAATCGTATTGAAAGGCTTTCAACAGTCAAGTTTATCCGGAGATTTAATCTCTACTTCTTGCTTCAGGCTGTAACGTGTGGGTACGTTCCCATCTAATTCAACAGGTCATAGTAGGTATTTATTTTATAATTAATGTGAGCATTTGCCAAATATAGAACGTAGTATGCATAAAGTAGAAATCCGATTGTCGGGAATAACTGGGATCAATTTTGGATGGGATGATCAAAAATTCATATAATTGGAAAACATTTTTAAATCGCTGAGAAACGGTAGTTATTGAACTTGGCATATCCCAACGATTTAACATATATCTTGAATTTCAAAGTAAAGGAAAAAGTGACCCTCAAATGATTGGATCCGTAAATGCGTTCAAATTCAAATTAAACTTACGGATACCCCAAATATAGTAGAAGACTTCAGCCATTTTCCTAGCTTAGAGAAAGGTGTACCAGAAAATTTAAAATTTGACAATGATATCTACTGTGAACACCTGTAAGAGATAAAGACAAATTTCGAAGTTCGATCTGACGATTTTCACACTATTCGACCAAAGGCCACTTTTATTTTAAATCGATTTATTGAATCTATAATAAGTAAACTTCATCTCAAATACCAAATATAGTGAACAAAAAAATCACTAAAGCAGGATCTAAATTACCACACTGCGATCTTATTTGTAATTGAAGACAAGACCATCACAAAAAAACTTTTGGGCACTGGTTGTAAAGGAAAATTATTATTTGCTGAAAATAAGTTTTCGACCAATGAATGTACGTTTTGAGTATACTCATTTTTGTGAGAGTTTTACAACATTTAAGATATTAATGTCTAAGTGTGGATCGCGATTAACCGATTCTCCTCTCAATGATTACATAAGACTATCTCTGTACATCCCAGACTATGAAAAAAAATGCAGATAACATACAATGCCAAATGTCGCAATGAAATCGACCACTATTATTAATGTAAAATATAATATTACAATTGCTTTAATTTAACTTTTAAAAATATCTAAAACATGTGTTTATAGTTAATTGATATGTTTATTATTTTTGATGTTATGCATTTCTTATGTTTTATACATAGCTCGACAGTTAATTTGAATTTAAAATGTGCATCGCGGTCTGGAAAAGGTTGGACAACCCTGCAATAGACTATCAAAGGGTGGTGTTTTGCATGCCTATTATAAATGGAAAATAAGATGGAATAAGTGAATTACGGCGGAATGAGAGTAAAGTCAGAAAATAAATTTTATAATAGAAAGTGGTTTTATTTAAGTTTTCCGCTTAGCCCTTTTGCTTGCCCCTTGTACAGCACGATTCAACCTCCTATTATCCTATTCTCGGATTTTTAAATTTTGTAATTAAAATTTTGAAGTTGTCTTCTGTCTCTGTTAGCTCGCAAAATTAAATGTAAATTAAATTAAATAGGCTTTTGTTTCATGTTCATAAATATAATTTATATTAATTCCCAAAACGACAGTTACTTTGTTTCGTTCATCAACTTTTGATATTTACTACTATTAAAAGTACCATGCTGAAGAAAAACATGCACATACGTCTGAAAAATTGGATATGACTTGCATAAAATCTATTATAGAAACATCTTCTTATCAGTTTGTCTCGGAAATTCTTTACTGCTACAAGAAAAATAGTAAACGAACTGGCAGAAATATCGAAATTATTTCCATGCAGATGCTACACGCTAAAAATTATTTCATGTAAAACAAATCGCGGCAGTTCTTTTGCTCCAGCTCGGCACGATTCCGCTTTGCATAGGATCGAGCTGCTCCAGAAACCCAAACCGACGATGTTCTGTTTTTCATTTTTTCCGCAATTTAAAAGGTAAATATCGACGGATACGCCATTAGGAAATTTTTCAAACCCGGTCGCAACCTCTCCTCTAAAATAAAAATAAAGTGGAAAAACCTTTCCCCTTGATTTTATAGGAAACGGTAACGCACACAACTTCGCGTGATTCATCAGGGACGGGCCATCCAAAAACGGAGGGTCGCGGACCACCCTTCAGTTTCGCCGTTTTTTTATTTTCCGGAGATGATGAAATTCCAAAAAGCATCCCATTGTTTCCCCTACTCTATTTTTCATCCGAATCGGAACCCGGGTAACGTTCCGATCTATTTCGACGCTTGACATAGTTTAGTCAGAAATGACAATTAGTTGCGAGTTTCTTTTTTGCACCCCCTTCTGCAGTGTACGTTTTCTCTCATCAATTTTTTCGAAGCTGGTCTTCAGGCCATACTTGTATACACTCCGCGATCTGGGCTTAAAACACTCGTAAATTTTTAAGCGGAATGGAGCGAGGCGAAGAAGGAAGTTTGGGAAAAACTTTGCCGAGGAGAAGGAGAGATCGGCAGCGCAAGTCTCTAAAGAATGAGCGGGATGTACGGGTGGTAGAGAAATAGTGAACAAAATCGATGAAGGAAGGCATGAATTTTAAGCGTAAATAAAGGATGCATGTATTTAAATATAAAAATAATAAAGTAGCGGCGAGATATACAATAATAAATAATTGTGCCATTAAAAATGTTTTGTTTTTTTATTTCTTCCGGATATCATATTCTCTTTATTTCATGGAGATCATTAGTATATATTCATAAACGGATTTGCAATTAATCAACCCATCGTATGTTAGAGGATTGCTGTAAACTTGTACGCAGAAATAAGAACAAAAAGCCTTAATGATCACCTAAGAAAAAGAATTTAATGTGTAATCAAGATGCGATTAAAACGTATAAAATGTATAAAAACAGAAGATGAAGTAGACGAGCGGATACACTTTATCGGCAATGGAGTGAATGATTTCCGGTTTGAGTAAAAACAATTAAGACGATGGAGATGATGATATAATAATTAGTAATGAATAATCGGAGTCGCGCTTCGCCTACGTCAGATCGAGAAAATGAGTGTTCGTCACAATAAAGTATCAAAAAATGATAGCCCACCGCATGAATTGAGAGAAAGAATCAATTGACGGATAAGTGCTCCATGAAACAACGATCTATTTCACTCCCTTTGCTCAAAAAGGTCTCCCAAAACAAATTTGCGGAAAGGTTGCCGAGGAGGCGCCAACCACATTGGGGTCACAACGGTAAACCCGGAAGGTAAATGGCTGCAAAGGCCTACAGCGAGAAACAAACTTTTAAGCTGGAGAATACTCATGAAGAATGGAGGGACAATGCTGCGGTGAAATAATTATCCCCAACAAAGGAAAAAAACGCTCGTGACATTTTCTACAACAGAAATAATTTGAAAAAGACCTATATAAAATAAGGAAGCATTTTCGGGTCTAACAATATAATATTTAACGTATGCACATCTTTAAGATAAAATATACTTCAGATTGATTTCAAAAGTGGTGGGTTTGCGGAAAATTTGTTTATGGTTTAATAGTTTAGAGAGTTTATAAAACAACAACGGAATAATAGTCATTGAGTAAATATATCGGATTTTTTTTCTCTTCGAGAAAACTGAGATGCATCACTTATAAGTTCCACACCAATACAATAAATGATCTTGAAAAATCACTAAAAATTAATTTTAAAGAGTGTAATCCAAAAACAAAATAATGAACAAAAAAGGTTAGGAGCGTTTTTCTTCAGTAACTGATATGTAAATATAAGATTTTCATGACTGGAATGCAATTAATACTCAGATATCTTCATCTCCATAAAAGTTTTAGTAAACCAGATTCGTATTTCGGATACAAAGAAGTGATTATTTTCCGATTTCCTATTCCACAGAGGGCGGCAGCTTGTAAACCGATTCGCCCATCAGGTTTTCAAGCTTTTTATGGCTATCGGCATCATAAGAATAATCAGTTTTTATCCAGTAATAAGGTGAAGTGGATAATTATTTCTGAAATGAAATATGTTAGTACCAGCTGAATTCCCCGTATCTGTCGGCGAATTCAAACTAAAATTCTCTCTGAAATGTTCAACCACGCTACAATTTTACTCTGCTAACGAGAGTTATCAATGATATACCAGGCAACTTGAAAGTTATTAAAAGTTTATGGTTGAAAGGGAGAAAAGATGCTCTATATGCAGCGACGTCTTTTGCAGTTTTAAAAAATTCGAACGTGGTTTATGATGCTGTTGCCGAATTAGGACTTCGTAGCATCACGAAGGGTCTCTGCGGTGATGTGAGCAGGAATCTCTCACGCTTCTTTCCTCTCCTTGCTCCTTTGCTCGAACGAGTCTGCAAAAAAACGCGTACTCACATATTTGAGTACGTGCGCGCGGTCGATGGGACCTCATTTTATGGAACCACTCCCGGTTAAAGGCGTTCGGCCGTAAAAAAAACTTGCCCATCTCGTCTGAAAGTCAAAAAGCGGCCGAAAAATACTGATGGACCTAAAAAGAGTGCCGGACGTTGGCTGGGTAAAGCCTTTTTGAAAATTTCGAGCTATGGTTCTTTCGAAATTTTTACGTCGTTTCATTTACTTTTTTATACATACGATATGCGATGCCGATGCGGATATGAACGCCGAACAGAAGGGAATCAAAGAAAATTACGCGAAGGTCGGACTGTAAATAGATGAAAAGTCATTCATTTGGCCGCATGCCAATAATTTTATGTATTTTATCGTCGCTAGTTAGGTTGTTGCTTAAATTATATGGGTCACTGCTATTTCGTATCACAACTAGAGCAGCAGAAATAATGAATGATATTAATTGGTATCTAATTGCATACGACAACTTGTCTAGTTGGTGAATATACGTTAAAAATCGTATAGATTTACTCCACAACAAACCAGAAAGCGGAAAAGAATTTGAAATTCAAATGCGTATCTCATGAACAATTTTTAGAGAAAGAGGCACATGAATTTATTCATTGTAAGCGTATACAAAATCTCCTCTGAAACATACGGTTGTAATAACTAAATTAACCAAAGCGTAACGGGATCGCAGTTTTAGTTTAATTTGAAATATTATTTACAAGGAATTTTGCATTCAGCAATAACTTCCACATGGCTGGAAGATCGTTTTGCAATGGATCAAAAAGGAAACATATTTTTCATTATGGCAGAAAAAACTTAAGAGTGGTGATAGAGTTTGAGAGATGGAAAACACGACTTTTACTCCACGCTCGTTCAATGTTTAGCTTGTAGAAAACATTTCCATCTGTGTTGGAACGGATTTTATGTCTACGTGAGGTGAGATTAACTCTTGTCATTAATTTTTATCAATTAAGTGGAAATTCCTAGTCAACTGTCCTCATCGCCAGATCTTTGCGGTTATTTTAAAACTTGTTTATTTCATTGAACTTATCGTTTAACAAAACTGTATTTGCTAGTATAGCGTCGTTATAATGAAACGCTAATTATTTGCACCATACTAAATGCGTTCTGATTAAACGTTATCTGCGGACAAATATCGATTGTACCTATATATTTTATCACAAATATGGAAAACTTGACCTTAATATCACGCGTTATCATAATAGGCAGGGACGATTATATTATACCTAAAAGTGGAAATAAAACGTCGCACGAGTGATGAGATAAGGATAAATACACTTTACAACAATAATACTGAGAGGTAGAATGAAAATGTTTTGCGTTGCATATAAATAATGGGAATAGCCCGAAGCGGCCGACAAAGCATTTCATTTTGGCCTGGACTTGTTTACCATAACAATCTTAAAAGCACCATTTTATGCAAACAACGTTCATAAATATTTTTCTAGCTGCTGGATATTAAAACAAAACAACAAATGAAAATGTGGATCGTACTTCGTTTAGAAAGTGTTGCTTAATGAGAAAACGATTAAAAAGTTTTCAAAGTGATTAAAAATTACAGATAATCACAAAGGGGAGCATTGGTGTAAATTATATGCATGCTGGGCTAGAAAAATTTTGGAAAGCAGGAGAAGAATACTGGTCTGACCGGAAATCGAACCCGGTTCTTCTATTTACCGGAAAGATATAGTACCACTTAATGGCCGCTACAGGCTAATTCTCCTGGCAAACAAATAGCATCGCTGAAAGTTTAAGTACCTTAATTATTATTTAATTTATTTTAACTAGCTCATTAACAGCACTTTGTGGCCTATTAAAATGAGCACTACGGTGATAACAAAGACCATGTCATCTTTAGTATGATTCGAACGAGCAACCCTAATATTCAGAACTATATAAGCTATACTATAAAGCCGGAAAATTCTATTTTTGATGGCAGAGTAGTTCATGAATGTTTTTGAATGTATTATTTATAAATTTGAAAAGTGGGAATATTTTGGAAAAAATTATGAAAACGAGAGAATGTTGAGCATTCAAATGTCTACAAAAGTCATCAATCTAAAACTAGTAACGATTCTGCATAGCCTTTATTATCCTAATATTGAGAAACAATTCTTTCACGTTTTATATTTCTTATCAATTTACTGTGGATAATTAACTATTTTCCTCTACTTCACTATGCTCATATTTACTAGTCAAACGCGCTTATGTAATTGACCTAAAGATGATAGGCTTATTAAAGACTTTTTGCATTTGATATTTAGTATACAATTGTTTTCGAAAGACTAAAGATTTGGTTATGTAATAAATCCTTGAGAAATATGGGGTTACAATTGTTTCTTCCTTAAAAATCAGCAGCTCCTCTTTTGAGTTCGATAACCTAAAAAAGTTACCGGAAGAGTTTCTAAGAAATCTCATTTGTTAAATTCGTGCATGGCCCATAAGAGAAATTAGTAGCTTATAATGATAGACTTAACCCTGCCCGCCCTCGCTCGGGGTGAAGTAAAGCACGATGAGGAAATAATGGAAGGAAGAAAAATAAAAAACTTGCTTATCCATTGTAAGTGTATATGATAAGTTAGGGAAGGTAATTCAGATTTGAACGCAGACGATCTGAGGCGGTTGTGTTCAAAAGAAGCAGTATATTTGTCAAGTGCAAACGTTTTAAGTAAAGCCAGTGTTTTATAATAAAATTCGTGACCCTGTAGAAGGGAATGTTAGAAGAAGAAAAGAATATTCTTATTTGAGTTTTCATTAAATCGCAATAAAAGGTAGCATATACTAAATAGTGGCATTTTATATCGCTGTAATTTACGATATATTTCAGCATAAAACTTTTTCTCACGACCCAGTGGAAGGGAATGTTACATGAAGAAAAGAACATTCTGATTCGAATTTCTTTAAATCGCAATAAAAATGACTATACTATATTAAAAGATTGGCATTTGTATAATACCTGTGATTTTTGATATATTTTATCTGTTTGTACTTGAGCTGATTACATTTCCTGTATGAGCGTAGCGATCCAGTACTGAGTCGCGACCCGTGCTATGAAAAGCACTGAACTAGACTGATGACGGAAATAAATGCGGTTAAGAAAGAATTATTCCTGTGGGTGCCGGAATTTTTTCGCGACTTTCCACGCAGCGATAAAATTTTACTATTCCGATACTATGAGAAATGCAAATCTCAATGAAAATTTAGTTTGGTTCCAACCAAAGCCAGCAGCGTTATTTTTAGACCTCTGGAATCACTAGACTTCTTCGAAAATCCCTTTACATCCTAGTGAGAATTGATAAAGAATAGGACGCTGTGGATAGAAACTTTTGAGTAAGAAGTTAGGAATGGGTTGGGTTTTTCAGGGAGAAGGATGGAAAGAGGGCGATAAGGTGGAGGAAAAGAGAAGAGGAAGATTGATTTAAGGAGTTTGAGGGACAATGAAACACGGGTGTTAGGGAAAGTGTGATAAGACTTTTGGGTGCCCTTTGCGGTGTGTGAGCGAGAGAGGGTGAGAAGTATTTCGGGAAAAGAGTGAGAGGAAGAGGAAAAATAAAAGAGGAAGATGAAAAATAAAAGTGGAAGAAGGAAAATAAAAGTGAAAGAGAGGAAAAAGAAAGGAACTAAAGTGTAAGAAGAAAGAGAGATGGATTGGAAGCAGCGAGAGTGCGTGAAATGGATGGACGGGAGGGAGGAAGAATAATAGGAAAAGAGTGTTTTTGTGTTTGTAAAAACACACACGCACGCAGGCACGTCGGGCTGAATGTTTGGGTTTGCTTGGAGATTTAGGTTTAGGAAAAGGTTTTAGCCTCTAGAAAAATGGAGAATTTATTGTATAGGGCTCGAGAGAAAAATTTAAAGGTTTGATATGCTCCTTTGACATCGGCGGTAAAATATTGTTGCTGCTGGAGATGAAAACTTTTTATCCGTTAAAAAAATGGGATTTATGTTTCTTTCTGAGTACTAGTAATGCTGCAATTTGTAGAAAGTTTACATTGAGGAATGCGGTATTGGTAGGAGGTGTAGATAAAGCACAAATTTGTAATAAGAAACAAAAATTCAGTAATATTCAAGTGATAACTAGACCGCGGAATTTTAGGTTCTAAAAATTAAGTTTTAGGCGACTAAAATAGGCTCTTTAAGTACCTTAATTAGGCTTTATAAAACGTAAAATAGGCTCTAAAAACTACTTCCAAAAACTATGTCCAGTAAAACACAGCATCATTTCTGTCAACTATCAACTTTAATTCACGAAAAAAGACTGAAACATGCACGCACGTAAAAATTGTCCGTCAATGAAACTTTATTGATTTGTGTTTTCAAAGAACAAAAATATTTTACTACTATGCATTGAAACTTATTCTTATGGTTAATATCCCATGCGTTACCGAGAAAATACTATCTACATTACATATAGTAATACTGACTGAAAACACTATTCAAGTATATATTTAAGTACTACGCAGAGTGTTTGACAAAGTGTTTCATTCGAAATTCCCATAATGAATTTGTCACCTCTTTGTGTTTATTTCACAAATTTCCCGTAATTGGCCTCACAATAAATAACAAGCACCTTTTCTAAGTTTTCTACCACAAAACTATGGCGTTTGTCAGTTAATATCATTTTGTAAGCAGAAAAAGAACGTTCGACATCAACTGACGTGACGGGGGCGAACTTCAACTTGGGTACATGTTGAAATGGAATTTTGCACTCAACTTCACTGGATTTTCCTGCCAGTATATCTGCTGCTGTACATAGGCTCTGCAGTCCTGAGTTCTTTTGTAGCAACTTTTCTAGTTTTGCTTTTACTTTTTCCCCCACTTCACCTGGAGCTTCCTTTATTTTTTGTTTCACTTCATTCAGCAGCAGTTTTTTCGTAGATGGGTTTTCCTGAGCCCTCTAACTCAGCAATAATCTGCACAAGGGATGTATAGTGGGATCTAATATACGCCAAATCCTTGGGAATGGAGGGATCATCTAGCAACATTTTTGCCGAAGTGACGCAGGCAGCATCCTCGGCTAGATTTGTCACAACTTCCTTGACATGAAGGATATGCTCGCTGTAATATTCAGCTGCTTTCAGTCATGTGCCCCAGCGGGTGAGCACAGGCTCAGGTGGCAGAGGGACATCGGGCAGTTTTTCTCGAAAAGCCTGTATTCTTGTTGGTGCCTTGACGAAGACCTTCTTCACGGTGGAGATAAATTTGTTCACCTTGGGGAATTCCAGTCTTATTTGCTCTGCTACGCGGTTCAAACCATGGGCAAGGCATGTCACATGCACAAGGGAGGGATAGAACACCTTGAGTAACTGCATGTCAGCAACCATGTACGATGCAGCATCTGTGTATAGGAGCAGCACTTTCTCTTCGTCTAGATTTTTGGGATACAGCACTTTCAGTCCGTTGTTCACGAAGTGTGCTATTGTTTCCTGGTTTGTTTTGGCAAGTTGCTTCGTGCAGATGAGGTAGGCTCTGGATGGCGCATCTGGGTCCAATTTCCCAACAACCAAGTTGGCCATGTATCTGCCAAGAGCATCAGTGGTTTCATCGACCGATATCCAAATATGTGAATCTCCAATGTCCTCCCGTATCCTGCGCATTGCGTCATCGTACGTGGGTTGCACGTAATTCTTGCGTAGCGTTGACTCGGAAGGTACCGACTGATGGCAGTATCGTTCTAGGAACTCGTTGAATGTTGGATTTTTCAGTATTCTGAATGGAATGTTGGCCGCCACAATTGCGTGACACAAATCTGCATAAAACTGATTCTTCTTGCTGAATCCCTCAGAAGTTTTTGTTAAAAGCATTTGTTTCATCTTAGATTTGCGTTCAACATTTGCCTTATGTAGCACTCCTTGGATGTGCTGAGTTAGGTGGGATTTTTTATCACTTGAAACCTATAAAGAAAAATTATGAAGAAATAATTAACCTTAAAAATACGGAAATAATCTAATAAATATGGAAATGGGACAAAAATATAAAATTTACTTTACAGCTACGAAGGTCCGCAGCTGGATTGCTGGACATTTTGAATAACCACTTCTATAGTTACCATAAAATGGCTCGTATAAACAAAAGATGTGGATGGTTTTTGCCTCAATGATGACAAGCAATTCACGGCCAATAATTCGTTGCAAGCCAGCATTATAATGTACTTACCTCCTTGTTGCATGCTTGACAGAAGATAATTTTTCCATCCGTTGTGAAGTACGGGAACTCTTGTAACCACTGACGTATTAAATAAGCTTTCGAACTTGATACTTTAGGCATTGCACTTTCACAATTTTCACGTTCACACTTCTCACCTTTACCCTCTGCAGTCTGGAGATGGACTGCGGGGTTATTCTCGTTTTCTCGTGTCGCACGATATGACAATGTAACAACGAGAAATAAACGCAACATCAGATTAAAGGCATTGTTACATTGTCGTATCACGTGACACTGGGAAACAGAATAACCCCGCCGAACGCGAAACAGGTCCGAGCTGCTGTTCGCCACTTGATCGTGACCGTGGTGTGAAGGATATTTCCAACCCATGACTGAACATTGTACAGTCAATGAAAGTTAAAAACTCCAGCCAAAAAACAAGTAGTAATAGCCCGATGCATTTCGCCCACTTAGTGGGCGAAATGCATCGGGCTATTACTACTTGTTTTTTGGCTGGAGTTTTTAACTTTCATTCAGTTTACGCCAAAAAGTATACTATTACTTAGTGGGCGAAATGCATCGGGCTATTACTACTTGTTTTTTGGCTGGAGTTTTTAACTTTCATTCAGTTTACGCCAAAAAGTTTTTTGAGCCATCTTTGAATATTGTACAGTCAGTTTAAAAAATATGAATAATACCAAAATCTGCTTTTATAGTCGATTATTTTAGAAAATTAGCCCTTTTTAGGCTTTTTTTGCATGAAAATGACAAAAATAAGCATTAACGTCGAAATAGGCATTTTTAGACATTAATGTCAAAATAGGCATTTTTAGGCACTATAAAATATACGTTTTCGGGGTTAATTATTCATGAAACGTATATATACAATTGTATATTGAGATATCTACTCAGGAAAAAATAGGTTTTTACCTAAAGATCCGCGGTCTAGTGATAACGCATGGTAGGATGAGAATAAAATTTCAAGTTTAAAAAAATATGACTTGGTTAAAAGCACAGAAAAAAATGTTAACCGAGATAGTTAACGGTAAATAAAATGTCTAATTATAGCATAGGAATTCGTTAAGAATCTTAATATTTCTTTAATTTTAATTAATATTCAGATTTTACGTAATCTAAATATATTTATTACGCTTAGGTAGCTTATGTACTTATATAAAAAGCGAGATTTTGGTTTACTTCAATGGAACGTAGCAGCGAACAATCACTCGTTGAACACGGCCCATTACGAACAGTTGAAATAATAAAGGTGAAATACTCCTTTAGCCAAACAATTAGAGGGTTACAAAACCCAATGAATTTCGCCCACAAGGTGGGCATCGTCAGGGGTAAAACCTGTTTCAACAGTGACTGGGAGCCAACTGCAAGGTTTGAAACGGAAAGTATTAAGAAGACGACCGAGAAACAAGTGAAGCGCGGAAAGATTTTTCGGCGTTTGTGTCGTTTAAATCTGCCAATTTGTATAGGGTCTTGTTGAAATCTGTGTCCGTGTTCATAAGTGTATCGCGGTTTTTGTAAATGTGAAGGTTTTCTAACGAGTTTAGTGAGTTATTGGCTGAAGTTATCAATGTTAAATCGTTTACATGTATACTATGACCTGTTTCAAAGATGTGGTTGGCAACGCTTGATTTTTCAAAACGATTATATTTATAGTGAGCCATGTGTTCCTTGAAGCGTGTTATTAGTTTCCTTCTTGTTTGTGCTATGTACTTTTTGTCGCAGTGTGAGCATTGTATTTTATAAATACCGGACTTGTTCAAAGATTCTGTTGTCTTTTGTACTGCCCAGTAAATTTTTCAAATTATAAGGATTTGTAAATGTTATGGTATAATTCTTATGTTTAAAAATTTTGTTCAAGCCTCTGTTTAATGGTGGAAAATAAGGCAATTTTACATATTTGTCCTCTTTTTTGTTGTATAATTTTAGGGAAGTGTCATTGGACAAGGTTTTATTAAAGTTATGTTTTCTCACTAATTTATTAATTAAATTATTATCGTATCCAAGTTTAGCGGCAATTTGTTTTATGTGTTTGAGTTCCTTTGCATATCTGATTTTATTGAGGGGGATGTTACATAATCTGTGTGTTAAAAATTGAAACACAGCTATTTTTTGGTTCATAGGGTGAAAGGAGTTGTTAGGAATGAAGTTATCAGTATGTGTAGGTTTTCTAAAAATGTCAAACTCAATGTGTTGTCTATTATTTATGATAAGCAAGTCCAAAAATGGCAAGGTGTTGTTTTCTTGAAGTTCATAAGAGAACTTAATTGAAGGATATATGTTGTTTAACTGATTAACAAATTCATCTACATTTTGTTTCTTTAAATCAAAGATTGTGAATATGTCATCCACATACCTCAACCATATATCTGGAAAGTAATGAAATTTTTCTTTGCAATCGTTTTCAAAAGAGGACATGAAAATGTTGGCTAGAAAAGGAAATAGGGGGTTTCCCATAGTAAGGCCCATTATGTTAAACAATGGACCTTACATTAAACTCAAGAAGAACCCATTAAATTCCATGATTCAAAAAACTAAAGACATCATTAAAGGATGTAAAACCATCATTGATAATAAATTAAGCTACAAGTTAAAAATGTCAAACTAAGACATACCAAAATTGTACTGTCTCCCCAAATTACATAAAGATGACAAAGCCATGAAACCGATTGCATCAGGAATAAATAGCCCAACCTATAACTTGGCCAAATGGCTTAATAGTGAATTTAAATAGATGTCCTTTCCCGACAAATACTCTGTTAAAAATACCTATGACGTGATAAGTAAACTAAAAAACATAATATTAAAAGAGTCTGAGATTTTGGTCTCCTTTGACGTTAAAAGCCTCTTCCCAAGTGTACCTCTGGAAGAAAAATCCCAAATTTTAAAATCATTGTTACTAAAACAAAATTTTTCAGATGAAATTGTCCTCGAATATTTACAACATACTAATTTATGCATGTCACAGAACGTTTTTCTATTCAAAAATGAAATTTACAAACAAACACAAGGCACTTTCCATGGGAAACCCCCTATCTCCTTTTCTAGTCAACATTTTCATGTCCTCTTTTGAAAACGATTGCAAAGAAAAATTTCATTACTTTCCAGATATATGGTTGAGGTACGTGGATGACATATTCACAATCTTTGATTTATACGCTAGGGGAATGAGTTGTCAAGTTCATTGTTACTTTAAAAATAGCGATTGTCTCTTTACTAATAGCGCAATTGTATTCATATGTTAAAATATATGAATCACGCATTGGTATTGAATAATTGGTCTTATTTATGCAGAAATCGCACCAAGCTGTAGAACATTACTTTGTTTATTATATTACTTAATGAAAAGATGAATTCTTCAGTGGATTTAACGGTTTCATAATATCCGCTAAGAGCATTAATTTACATTCGTACGGCTTTGTTTCAATCGCAATGACATTCAAGCACCATTGCACCTTGACGAAGAATCTGCGATGCGCTTAAAAACATTCGGACGGTGCGTTTCAGAGGGCCGCGCGTTCCATTCCCACCCGCGTCCTCCATTGTAGGGGAGGAAAAACGAAAGAACAGAGTCACTGGTACGAGCCTTCCTTTCATCGAGGCAAAATGGCAGACTGAGCCCAAAAGTGTGACGGGGAAAAGACAAAACGAAGGGATATATAGAGAGTTGGAATTGGAGGATGTTTTAAGGGATGGGGAGGAAGAGAAAGAGGGAGAGAGAGGTTTGTAATGGAAGCAGATCCTCTTTCCTCTTTATGGATCCATGATAATTGAGTTTGGATACGAATTGGACAAAGGAGAGAGAGTGAGTGAGTGGCGGAAAGTGATGCCCCCTCCCATTACTTTCACCCCCCCCCCAGTTGAAAGGGGAAGAGAGGGAGGGGAAGGACGTTTGGGGAATTATGGCCGTGCTGCCAAGTGCTTGTAAGGTCAAACGCACACACGTGCGCACAAATATCCGCCATTTCCAGCTTTGAAAAAAAATCGCGGCACAAAGAGAAAGTCTGCTTTCGACAACGGGTCTAAATCACGCGTGCGCGTGTGCGAGGGGGAGGTGTGAAGAAGGGGGAGAGAGGAGGGTGGAGAGGGTGAGGTAGGTGGAGGCAGGCAGGACCCTATTAAAGGCAAAAGCGTTAAAATATTAAGCGGGACGAAAGAAAGGACAAGATTGGTGAGCGTCGACATGAAAGAGATACTCAAAAGAAAGGAATAAATGAAGTTTTGAGACAATGAGAGAGGAAACCCTTAAAACTAATCAGGATATTATTATGAGTTAGCTTTACCGTGTCCTTCTTTCAATGCGAGAATGAGGTTCAGTGCTTGAATGACTTATTTGGGCGACTGAAAGTGAACTTTTCGCGAATCCTGAGTAGTTTATAGTACATAAATACTTTATATATGTAGAACATTATTATTACTTTTTAGTTGAATTGATTTTTAAGTGCGTCGACTGCCATAGTCATTTTGCACTGTCATCAACTGGACACACACACAGAAGGGAGGAGGGAAACCCGTTGCCGGCATTACCCTAATCTTTATGAACAGCACCAAGGGGGCCCACTGCTTAACGACGAGGCGCTGACTTTGCGCTCTGGAAAAATCTTACTTTCGCAGGATTCACGCAGCCAGCGTCCTAGCCACTACACCACCGGCGCCCTCATTTATTATTACCACAATTAAATTTGTGCAGACTGACCATTTTGATATGTGATAACATTCTCATCATCATCATAAGTAGCCTGTTCGTAGATAGATCCTTGTTTTTCCTTAGTTAACCTGATTCTCCACATACTCCTATTTCCGCAGCCTTCTTCATCTCTTGATAGCTCTCTTTTCCTATCAAGTCGTCTATCAGCCGAAACCTTTTCCTATCTTTTTCGCTTTTTCCTTCCAGTTTTCTTCTAACACGTCTTTAACCATAGTCTCTCTCTCTTAATATCCGATCAAGTTCACCTTCCTTTCTTTCTTCCTTTCACATCCAATTTGTCCATTTTACCTTCAGCATTCTTCTCCATGCCCATATTTTGATGCTTTGCAAGAATTTTTCAAATCATTTTCCCTTAGAGTGTTTATGCCCCGTACAATGCTATATTCCATAATTTATATAGTATTTTTAAACTTCTGGCGGATATCCTCCTTTAAATTTCCCATAAGTAGGAGTTTCTTTCTGCTGAATGCGAATTTTGCTATTGCTATTCTAGTCCTTATTTCGTCGGTGCATTTTGCTTACCTCGTTATGATGGTTTCAAGATATTTATATTCTGAAACATGTTCTAAAGGCTTTCCCTTCAATACTTACGTTCATGTTTTCTTCTTTACCAGATATTCGCATCACTTTGAATTTTTCTGTATCTAATTACATTCCATATTTTCTACCAGTTATTACCAGTCTAACATATTGGCTTAATATTTACATGAATATATTTACATATTTTATTTTTATTTAAAATATGCTAATTTGTGTATGGACAAAATAGAGAAGGTATTACGATCGTGAAAATTTTGACTTAAGAGATTTTGTTGAATGCGATCATTTTTATTTCCCCAGTGATCGATAAAGTAACTTTAGCGATTTCATATATGTATCTGTCGTCTGTGTGCAGCTGTAGGCGCTAAACGGTATTTATGGTAACTGATTAGACCTCGCATTTATATTTTGTATTACCCGGAATAGAAATATTGTTCAGATAAGCCGCATCATTTCATTAGTGTCAATTCAATCATAAATGTCTTTAATGATTTTAATTTAAACCCATCCAGTGAGAGTGCTTGATGGCATAAACAATGTTATATAAACCAAATGTCTCAAAAATAACTATATAACTTTCACTGACATATTATTATATCGAGTTTCAAAACTCCACCTGTATAGTTATGTTTGTGAGGTAATATTTTATACCCGTTTCATAAAATTGCATCATGAAATACTATCATCAATTTATTTATTTTTAAATGACTCGTCAACGGAACGTAACGGCATTTAAAATGAAAAAACGTGTTAAATACCGAGATTTAGAAGGATTAGAACCCGAAACCAAGCTTTGCCATCCAACTGTGCATAATAGTCATTTCTTGAAGTGAGAAATTCCTTTACCTCCTTTATGAGATTTATAAACCTAACAAGTATTTTGCTTCTGCTTCGGTATGTAAAAGTAGATCAACGAATTCGGCATCTTCACCTTGTAAAAGCAGTTTAAACAATCGGTGTTGCATTAGTACGGCTCTTATGGAATTTATTATTTTTGTTACTGTTTTCATGACATGTTGAAAATGAAGAACTTTTGCGCATAAAATTTCTTTGTGTATAATTCAGTGATATGAAATAAATTTTGGAAAGAGAGGGTCTTCTTTACATAGCGCAATAAATCCATTTTTACAACCTGTCATCTGTAGTAATTGTGGTCAACTTCATTTATGGTATATTACTTTCTTGGACATATTTTTTAAAAGCTGAAAAAATTTCTTCACCTCTTGTTCGTCCCTTTAATGGAAGAATTTTAAGAAATTCTTCCTTTTCTGAAAAATCATTAAACACCATCTTCACAACCATAGCCAATTGAGAAGTGTCTGATATGTCTGTTGACTCATCCAGTTGCAACGAGAAGAAAATACATTTTTGTAAATCATTTGCCAACTTTTTCTCCATATTGGTTGCAATAACTTCAATTCTTCTTGTAACTGTTCTTGCTGATAACTGAATCGTGTTGATTGCTGGGGTAATTTCATTTTTATTTTTAAAATCTTCGAAAAGTGAGTCAGCAATTGCTAGCATGGCTTCTTTTATAATATCGCCATCTTCAAAAGGCTTTTTCCTCTTGGCCAACAAATGCGAAATTTTAAGTGATGCAATCGTTGCCCTTTCTGATTGTTGCACTGGCCTGGTAAAAATGCTCTGCTGTTTATTTAAAATAGATTTCATATCAAAAATTTTCTTTTTCCTGATCTCCGAGTTTAACGGATAACTAGTATTAAAATTTCCGTGGACCGTATTAAAATGTCTTTCAACATTACTTTTCTTTGAAAGTGCGACACAAGCACTGCACAACAAACAAACACTTTCCTTTCAAATCAATAAAACAGAATTGTTCTTCCTAATCAACATTGAAGTAATATGTCCTTTGCTTCTTATTACTCATAATGGGGATGAAATTTTCTACAAATGAATTAATAAACACAACACACTGAATATCGAGAAAATATCAGAAATATTGTGAACCGTTGGTCAATTTAAATTGATTTATGTTTAACCAATGAAGAGGGAAATGAGCTATTACTGGCTGATATTGTAAGAGACGAAGAAAAATCTCCCAAACCCTGTGCTTTGTATACTAAACGAAGAACGGAACTCCAAAACCAACGACTCACAACAACAACTCGAGCCAAGTTATGCTACAAGACGGAGGACAGAACTGGGAAAACAACGACTTACAACAATAACTTGAGGCAAGTTATGCTACAAGATGGAGGACAGAACTCCGAAACCAATGACTTACAACAATAACTTGAGGCAAGTTATGCTGCAAGACGGAGGACAGAACTCCGAAACCAACGACTTTTGACAAGAACTTGGGAGTTTCATGCGACATAGGGAAATAGTTTTCCCGTATTGAGCGCCTACCTCCAAATAGGCTGAATCGGCTAACGGAGCTATAGTACACGACGGGTTGATAACAAGGATCTCAGTTAGCCTTGCACCCGTAATAGCGATTGAAGACGACAGGACACCTTGACCTAGCATAAACTAGGGGCGGAAAATTCCCTATCTTTTCGTACAGTTCATACGAGAACTTTTGTATGAATTGTCAGCACAGGCACGGCAATCACAAAAACACAATAGCGGCTTCTCCTACTCTCGGCGAGTAATCTCAGAAAAACGCTGTGAAGGATGTATTTATACGTACTAGGGCAGGGTAGGGAGAAGGGAAAGGAACGTGGATAAACGGGGTAACGGAGGAGTCATGAAAAGAACTCTGTTAATGACAACAATGTCTTTATCCAACAATGTATGTCCCCATTCTATTCGCTTATAAATCCTGACATTGACGATGTTATTTTGTAATAGGCATACGATTCGGCTCGGTGTGATGTAAGATTAAGATATTGATTACAAAGTTCTATTCTTCATCTTGTTCCGCAACTTATTGGTCTTCTGAGAGTTTTCCGTAATTGTTTAACTTGAGTTCTGTTTTTGGATGGCAAGCGACACACAAATGTCTTGCGGGTGTCGTGGCGCCCGCGGTCGCCGCGTTGCCGACCTCTGATCTAGTGATTGGTTCCTTTAATATTAAACCCATTTATTTAATTACTTATATATTTATTTGTTTAACTATTAATCAGTTTACACATTTATCTGGTCATTTATTCCTTACTGATTTAAAAGCTTATGAATTCATTTTTAACTTGCAAAGAAATGACATTTTTCGGCTTTTTGTAATGAACGCCATACCAGTAATATAACACATATATGCATGATTCTAAAATGATAATTTTAGTTATGCTATACTGGAGTTAATGAGCCCCACATTATCATTAAGAAGGGAAAGTCGAACGGATGGCGTGGAGACGTATGACACGTTGCAAATGTTCTGTACCGACCGATGATTCGACGTTTTACAAATTATACCCATAATCTGGATTGAAAGATTTTCAATTTTTTAAGGGCCTTGAATGTTGGCAATCGAAGTCGTTATTTTGCATAACAAATCATATCGCTCAAAGAATATTTTTAATTTTTTTTATTGCTCCCCCAGGGAGTTTCAACGAAATTGGCAGAAGGCCTAATGGTGAAATCATCGGTGGTAATCAATATGCACCGGAATAAATGATGTGGGAATATGTGAGATACGCTCAGTTTATCGGAGGAGAAAATGAAGAAAATAGGAATTCAATATTGGACTATTTTGATTAATGCGATGGATGATTCGGAGGAAACTGCGATGATTGGTGCCGTTTAAATCCTATTGGATATTGTAAACAAATAGGACATATCGAAATAGCATTCCATATATATGGCAGATTTTTAATTTGCTATTTATAACAGATTCCCAAACAAATTTTAGAATTTTCTCATAAATCTGTAATAATATTTTTGGATTTCTTTTGCATGGATGAGGCTGAAACTTGACGTGAGAAATTTAACTATATACAGTATTTATTAATAAGAACCAGTATAAGTGTACAAATAATTTTCAATTATAGGTTGATTTAATTACCAAAATTGAAAAAATGTGAAAAATATTTGTTTAAAAATCTACGAATTACAACATTTATAATCTATGATTCAGATATTTGGGTGAAATTTTATTTCAGCAACAACTGCATGCATAAATTCGCAGAACACAAAAATATGAATATGAGGTAAATTATCATTAGCCCCCTAACGCTAAAATATTTAATAACAAAAATTAATGGAATGCTTTTCTCATGATTTCATGACGCGAATAATTCACGCGAGATAAAACTAACAAATCAGAATCCAAACATACAATCTTTCCAGGAAACGCTTCCTCGACGGTTCATATAAACATTCCGAACAAATTAGTACTTCTCGCAAATTAACCTCGAGGAGAAAGCTTTTTCATTCTTTTTTTTTAAACAAATAAATTCAGCCTCTTCCAGGAGATATAATGAAGATTTCTTTCCCCAACTTGTTCTGCCTCACTTAATTAATTTATTCCCCTTTTTCCGCTCCCAGCTCTTCACTCTCCCTCCTCACACTTTTCTTTCTCCTTACTCTCATCCGGCTCTTAATAGATAACATCTTCAACCTTTAGTCCTCTCTCCTACGCCCGAGTAATTGCCTCACGTAAATGCCTCGTTGTAAGCGTACGGCGACCCATAGGATGAGATCTCCTCGCGGTAATTTCGCTGCACAACGCCTCCGTACTGGAGTATTGCTCTCTTATTCTCTCCGAGCTATTATAATCACCTAAGTGCTTATGAAAACTACGTTACTGATGTTTTCTCCTCTCTTCCTCTCCTTCCTCGAAATAAGCCTCTTTCTGTCTCACGGGGATGCAGTTTCTGTGCCTCCCCCCTTTCTCCATGCCCCGTTGGGAATTACACCACTTCTACACTTTATTTCGACTCAGCGAGAGGACAAATCCATCTTATCTGTAGCCGTTCACAGCCGGCAATGGAGTTTTAGCCGATGCTAAATCGGGTTATCGGTGGATGGCTTGGGGGAGTTTGGACATGTAGAAACTTCTATCGAGGTTTAGTCGGAGATTCAGGGAATAAAAGAACAAAAGATCCTTTCAGGACATATAGGTGGATGTTAAAACAAGAGGATGCTGTATTATTAACGAATTTTTTTGTAGTTTGAAATTCATGGAAATATCTTCATATAATTGTAATTTCTAGTCTAAGAAAATTATGTTTTATAATTATAAATATATAATGTAAAGAGATTAAATGTTCAAGTTTTTTTGCAATTACGTGGGAAAAATTTATGAATCCAACTAAACATCTAGTTATATTGGAAAAAAACACAGCGGAAAATTAATGAAAGGTCAATGGCGAACAACTGCATCGTGAGAATCAAAATGAAAAAATTGAAACATTTCTTTTTTTTTTCAAAAAAAGAGTTTTCCAAGTACGCTTTTCACCCAAGTTTGGTGTGAAATCTATCACAGAATATTTGCTGCTTTCTATTTCATTATTTTAGACGTATTCTGATCGAGAAAAAATGATAATAATAGAAGAAAATCTTAAATTATACAAGTTTAATGCGGTTATAGGGAAATATCAGGCATTGGAAATTACTGGTCAATTACTTCCTCTGATCAGTATTACTAAATATTTTCATAGCCTCCAGTTCTTTAGACGCGCGACATGCAATTCCTCACGGGAATAAAACAGCCGAGGACAATTTTTATCGTTGGGGTGGTGTACCATAACGACTGTTGGTTCTGTCGGAACCGCGCTTCTTTTATATGAACAAAGTATTATTTCTTATTTCTGATGCAGAATACTAACTCGAGATTATGTAACCTCTGAATATTTTCTTATCCTTGTCGGGAAAACGCCATCGCACAATCAAACGGTGGGGATGAATCCCGTATCTTACGTAATCAATAAACCCGGCATGACAAATTTGTATCTTTTCCTTTTTTTCCCATAACACATCCAAGGGGGAAAATTGCGAAAGGCTGGTGCATCATGAGACAGCAAATACTTGACGATGCTTTCGAATTAACACCTCAAGTAGGCAATTTTCTGATTATTTTCGCTCTCCAAAGCGGCCATTTTTTAAATATTACGGCATCCTTGGTATTTATGTTTACTTTTCTATCGAGGAAAAAGGAAATATGTAGATGGCTCAGATATTAAGGTTTGAGAGAAGAGAAGTCAGGATCCGCAAACGTGCACGGTAACCGGTGTTCAGGCAGAATGGCAAGGTCCGCACTCGTGCACGTCAAACCTATTTTAAGGGGTAAAATGCACAAAAATAGAGATGTATATATCCTCAACCCGCTTAAAATCGAAGGAGAGTTTACTGAGAGATATTCCGAGTTAATATTACGCAAAATATGTTTTTAAATAATGTCGTCTGATAATTCTACCTCTACGGCCGTTTAGTCCCTGGTTCTCTCAGCCTCCGCCTCGAATCCCTTCTCTCACGTGTCCACGTTTCTTTTTTTTCAACCATGAATGGTAACAGGTCGAGTACGGTTAACGCGGCGTATTTTCACGGCCGCTCGTGCATGCAAAACGTAGGAGTGGGCTTCGCTCGTCTGCCAGTTGTATACGGGTGGCTGATAACGAGGTTTTTTTCCACAGAAAAGAGAGACTCTCCTCGCCAACCGCCCCGACAGAATCTAACTTGAGTATCCCGCCATCACGGACGTACATATCAGCACGCACGCGCGCGCACACACACACACATACACTTAAACATTCGCGAAATCTCACATCCTCGAACACGCGCGGATACACACAATGAAAAGTCAAACTTGAATCGGTAGCCACATTAGCGGTTGAGGGAAAGAGCGGGCGCTTTCGGAGGGGTAATTTCGGAAAGGGTTTAAGGGGAAGGGAGAGAGAAAGAGAAAAAGAGAGAGAGAGATAGTAAGAGCGAGGGGAGAGGGAGAGTCTGCACGGGACACATTCGCGGGTAATTTCGTTCCATCGGACTATTACGTGATGCCTTTCGTCGCGGTTAAGTTTAGGAAAAAGTGGAAGAAAAAGAAGGGAAAATGTATGGGGATGGGGAGGAAGGAGAGGGGGGGGGTAAATGCATTTGGATATTTGTCTCGCCGAATGCTTCGCTAAAACTTCAAAAAGATTTTTTTTTCAGTTTCTTGAAATGAACCCTTTATTGTTGGGATGACGCGATGGTTTTTTTGTAATTGTGTACCGTTCCAAAATCATCTCCATGGATCGCACTGGAGGGGTTAGAGCGTAACGCCGAAATATTTTTGGTGTTGAGGTCTAAGCCCAGTCATCCGTCCCGCTAAATTAGCTTTTTTTTAATTCTCTCTCTCGCGATGGGAGGAGGAAAACAAAGAAAGGAATATTAAATGTATTTGTTGCGGAATTTTAAAAAGGTTTTACGGTCACTGAACCATTTAGGAGCCGGGCTCGTCTGAAAGGGGTTTTATTTATCGCAGTAAGCGAGGATGTTCTTGCAGTTATGGCGGGCGTACGGCGATTATATCCGTATCAACAATGTTGGAAATCTTAACGAATCTTTTAATGGTAGCAGTTAATTAAAGTTACTTTTATGAAAGAGTAATGATAGTTTTTTGTTTTCATAAGAAGTCATTTACATCAGTGTTTATCAACTAGTCGGACGCGTCTCATTGGTGAGACCCGAAGGTCGACTAGGTGGGACGCATAGTTGCGAAAAAAATATTATAAAATATTTTCTCGACAAAAATCATTGCCATACTTACTCTCTTTCAAACTCACATTGATGATTTATATAATAATAAATGTATTTAACGTAAAAATCCAATTCTGGGTAAATGTGGAGTTTCTTTTTTTATCGTGGTGGGATCCGGGTTTTTTTTTACAATATGGTTGGTGGGAAGGAAGACTCAATAGTTTGGAACCGCTGATTTAGATCATTGTATGTGTGTGTACTATTATAGTGTATTTTAAATGCATAGAAAATTTTGGATTCTAGACACTTTTTGTAGAATAGAACATATTTATATTAGTTTTTCAGTCTGATAGCTTACATGAAGAGCTATGGCGCAGATCGAGTTTCGAATTTATATTAAAGAAGACATGACTTACTAGTCAAATAAGCACATTCTCCTGATTTCCAGAATGTCATCAAAGACAAAAGTCAGGAGATGTATGGTTGCCTAACATTAACGGAGCATGTTTTTTTAACCCAACAATTTGGAGTCAGGTAACCAATTCACGTGCTATTTGGGTTACCTAATTTTGGGAGAACCATTAGTGCTATTTGGGCTGCCTAGCATAAAGGATAACTCCCAGAGGTTTTATAGTTATATTATATATTTAACCTTTGAGGCCCTTTCACAGATACATTTCAGGTTTTGAAATTAATAGTTAACGCATTTACTAAACGATGCCATCCCTGGCCACACAGGTTCGGGCTGCAAGACTATACATCATTGTTTGCCCAGAGGACATAGGACCGGGACGTAAAATATGCAATGGCATCCATTTCAACGAAGGACCGATAAAAGTTATACAGTCGACATTTCAGAATTGTTTTAGGTACCAAACGTTATAGATAAGAGTTATACAGATCAAGTTGTAAGTACTAAACATTTGATTGAAGAAAATGTTGGTTGATGCTCATATAGATTTTATTTAGTATTGAATTCTCTACCAAACTTTCAGCGTAATGTTACTTATTTTTTATTTTTCCTTCAAAATTCATAGCTCCAGAGTCGGAAAAATAAATGAAACTATAACTTAGTATCCATTAGTATGAACTGTGTAAACACTCCCATCACGTGTATGTGTATAAATCTCGCATCCCTTCAAACGTGGTGAGTCTTTGCAGGAATTTTTAATTAAAACCAGTAATGAAATTTTATGACTCTTCGGGGTTTTTCAGTCAAATATCGCTCATAAGTACATCCTCTTTATTCGGCAGAGGGTTTAAAGAAAGAAAGAGAGAGAGAGAGCAATTTAGGCCAGTGTTTACCTAATTTTTTGCCTCGCGACACAGTGGAAGGGATATCAACATAAAGTAATGTACCAACTTAAGTTCTCGTTATCTCTCAGTGAAAAGCAATATATAATAAAAGATTGGCATTTATGAAGAAAGAGCATTTAGTTTCTTGTCATTTCCGATGTTTTCAGTTGGTTATGCATCGAGTACTCACCCAGAAGTGGGTACTTTGAAAATTAGTAGGCAACAGTCCTTCGCACCTCTAGTGTGCTCGCCATCACGCTCTTTTCTCCGTCCTGTCATTTTCCATTATACTCTTTCGTAAACACGCAATCCTGAAGAAAGAACCACTCTTCACTCTTATGCTTCTGTCCATTAAAAGGGAAAGCGCTGAGTTTGCTGTCTCTCTCACCTATTATCCTTACTTTGTATCTCATCACTTTATTCCCTTTTCATCATTTAACTTTTTCTTCTTCTGCAGTTTTTCCTCTATTATCCCTCCTATTTTATTTGCCTTCTTAAAATTGTGTTTATTTTATTACATTTTATATGGATATATGCATGTTATTGTAGCATTGGTAGGTATTTTTTCTATGAATTATTTGTGCACGTAATTATGCATGAATATAGCCGTATATATCAATAACTGCCTTTTTGTGAATATCAATTTTTGGATCTCAAATGTTCTATTTCTTTCATTATTTTCTATATACTATCAGCATTTTGTATGATTGTGACACCTTTATGCTTGCGTACTTTCTTGATCTGGGATTTAACTAATGTAGAGAGACTGAATTTATCGAATGTATTCTGTACGCGAGACTAGATTATGAGGCAGAAAATACTTAGTCCGATTAGATGATTATATATACATCTCTTACTTTATTTCACTTGTATCTTCATTTTCTGTGGTTACTTGCCTTTCATTAACTTCCCGTACTTTCTCATTTGCTAACAGTCTTCTTTTTTTATACACCATTCTTTATTTCTTCCAGTTTTACAAGTCTATTTTCCTATTTCTTAAACGCCATAGTAATTACAACTTCAGCCATATTTTCTCCTGAAACTCTTTTTCTTTATTCATGCCGGCGTCGGTAGAAGGGCGATTAATGTGTCTGACTCCCGATGTATGGGTCGCGAGTTCGAATACTTTTCAGGACGTGGTCGAATGTGTTTTTCATTAAATCTTTTGTAATACATATAAATGGAAAACATGGCTGTGTCAAATTAATTATTATTATCTTCAATCACGGCTCCCTCCACCATGGATTTCTCATCTTCTTTTCTATTTTTTGCTCATCTTACTGACACTTACTATTTCTGCAATTCAAATTTGTCTAACAGGAAATAATAACAATGGAATCCAATATTTAGTCTCTGAAAGGTTTTTTAGAAATGCATCTGCAAACTTTAAAATAATTTTAAAATATTGACAGTGGTGAAAACTTTATAACGCAATGTACCTTATTTAAGCAATTTAAATGTTTATAAATAATGAAATCCTTATTTAAGTTATAGTAGCAAATCTTACACTACTACGACAATCCTAAAATACAGTAAGCATTACTACAGGTATTTTATGGAATCCTTGCAGAGTAATAAAGGGATTGAAACTTGGATTCTGTTTCGATTTTTTCTCTCTATATCCTATTCTGCATTTGCCCCTTTCAAAACTACCTTTCTTTCCTCTCACTATTCGGTTTACTCTGTGCGTACTTCTCCCCTGCATCTCCTCCAAACTCTTCAACCCATCCCGGATAGATTGTTTTCAAAGAGCTTTTTCGCACTCCACGCTGTACTCGGAGGAGAGTTGTTGAAAAAAATCACTTTCACAACACGTACGTCTGTACGCATGCCATTGTACAAACGCACGCACCCACACGCAAATCCGAGTATTTTAAAACCATGCACATTTTGCTCCTAGAATGTTCCCTTTCTTTGCATATTTCGCGGGGTGCGTATGCGCGTGGCGAATGACGGTCCCCTCTCTTTCACACACTCGCTCTCTTTCACTCCAAAGGCGGAGAGCGTTAAAAGTGGCGTAATTAGGCCGCCGCTGGGGGAAGAAAGAGGGTGGAGGGTGTGTGGGAAGGCTTCTGAGTGAAAAGAATTAGGGATTGATTGCGCTTGACGCGATGGGATATTTGGAGTGGATGATGGACTTCTACTTCAGGTTTTTTTTTAAACAGCGGTTTGAGTCTTTTCTCGAAATATTTTTTCTCTCTCTACTCTTTTGAGTGCATATATTTTTTTCGTTCGCGTTGACTTCGACAATTGACTGGTATTTTCCCATAACCCGTTTTCTATCAAAAGCATCTAATTAGAAATGGATATTATTGCAGCGATCAAATCGACTAACGTTGATTTTTAAGGTCTGGGAGTTTAGAAGAAAAGTTAAAAGGGTCAAGTAATTTCTACGTTGGCGATAGATACTAATCTCTAAGAAATAATTAATCTGATATAGTTCAGACCTGCTAAAAATCTTACTTTGATATTTGTACTCCCAATTATTTGTCAATTCAGTTGCAAATATTTATAAATATCACGGATGTTTTAAAATAATTATGAGCAAGGAATAATGATTAATATAGCAACACCAATGTTTTCTTTATTATACAAAGAAAAATGAACAATTTTTTAAAATCATTTCAAATTGTTAAAAATAGGAAATCACCCGCTATGATCAATCAAAAGTTTTTTGGCTGAACACATTCTAAATACAATAAAATCTTAAATAACTGTTTATTAGTAAAAAAATTCTCAGTAAGTGGAAACAGTTTCAGCAATACATACGAAATAAAAATGAACCATGGCAATCTCATTACGCGGAATGCAAGTTACATGCGTCAAAATACAGCTACGTACGACGAAAATGATTGGTAGTTTGCCCGAGAGGAGATTTTTGAGAAGACTTTTTTTGTTAAGCAACGCACATGGCTGTGATTCTCGGAGAGCTTTCCCGCGATAATTGTTTGCTCACAAAGCAAAGCTAAAGACACATGAATAGCCACGAAATGAGACTAAATACGCCCGCATGAATATGGTGAGAATTGAAACGGCTGGGTCTAAAGTAGCTCATTTGTGCACAAACTGAATAGACCGCATGTTCTTTTATTCGCTTGGATTTGAGAGAAAAGATAAATCATGATCATATGAAAGGTGTTAATAATAATTGTGCGATTAGCGTAGGCTACAACGATGAAAGCCTAACGAGCGTATTTATAGCATGGAACGCTTTCAGATACTTTTAAGGCGAATTTAAAAATGTGGTTTTCATGTAAAATAGGTTTTTGTTGATAACCGGCATAACAGACAATCAAGAGAAATGCGACCGCTTAGAAAAATATGACTTTCAGAATAAAAATGAAATTCGGAAAAGTTATACACCATAATTACAAAATAAGACTACATGGAGCAGGCCACAATCTTATGCTCTTGTTCCAATTTTCCTCTTTAAAGCATTTATGTAGTTCAGCGAGAGCTTCTCTTTCAAAGAAAATAAATTTTAATATTTTGAATTCATATATATAAAATTCTTGGTGTATTAAAATATATCTGAATATCAAAAGGAAAACCAAATAAAGATTTTATCGTTTACATCAGGGAAGACCAATCTGTGGAACGCGTGCCACTAATGGCACGCGAAGCTGTGTCAGTGGCACGCCTCCCGATTTGAAAAAAAATAACTTAAAAATATTATGGAAGTGATTTTCAAAATAGTAATAGTAAATAATAACATAATAATATGAATATATGTAGCATGTAATTCTTTACGTAGCATCAATATTAGGTGGCACCATAAGCGGATCAAAAGAAATTCCCAAGGGGACGGCGATTTTCCATAAGGGGGGCGATCTTGATAATTTTTAATAATTACAAGTAAAGTAACCCATATCAAATTTAATTATCACATAATTTCGAAAGTGAACATACGTTTAATATCAAATATTGAAATATAAAGTTATGCTGCCAAGAAAATCGATGTGGAATAAGTTTAAGATGAATCCGTGGAGAGTGGGGGAGACCGCTCTCCCTTGGTTTCACCACTGGGTGGCACGCGACACATTTTCGATGTGGCACATTACAGAAAAAGGTTGGCCACCTCTGGTTTACATATTCACCACTAGCAAAAGCTGATGATCACATCAGTGCGGTAATGGAGCAGCAGCGTGACACAATGCTTTTGTTTGACATATATGTTTAACATTTAAAATGATCTAATATAATAACAAGTAGTTTCTGTCTCTGTCTCCTACGGTGGCGAATTTAGGAAAGCAGAACAATAAAGAGGCCTGGTATAAAAGCGGATCCGTATTTTCTTGCTAAATTCAGTAAAAAATTAGTACTGCGCTATTGTAAATAATTTAAGAATGACCGCTTTGACTTCTTGCAGCGCTCACATAGCGTGATTATTTATTGGCTATGTTGATAAAAGTTCGCGTTTGAATCAATGCCAGAATATTTTTGCCTTGGTGTCAAAATAAGCAACTAATTTGAATTTGAGAGGTTACAGTTGGAGATTTTGGCCGAATTTTTCCACTACAACTTTTAGTTAGTTTAAAATTAGTGTTATTTTAATTCATTTAACTTCAGTACGGCGTCGGGTAAGCAGAAATACCGTTTCCCTTGTCCCAATTCGTATTATATAGTCCACATAAACCAACTTTACCTATAACTCTACTCGTAAAGCTTAAAATGGATGCCACCAGACGTCAACAAACAAAACGGCAACGGTAGAGAGAATCACAAGTAACAGAAAGAAAGGAGAGAGGGAGAAAGAAAGGAAGGGAGAAATTGGAGGGAGAGAGAGAGAGAGGAAAGGAGAGGAACAGAGAGGGAGGGAAGGAAAGGGACAGAGAAAGGAAGAGGAGAGAGAATGGGAGAGACTGAAAATAGAGGGTGTGGGAGGAGGAATAGAGAGCGTTAGAGGAAAAAAGAATGGAAAATAGCTTAATTTTAATTTTATGCCATTCATGCCTGTCATTTATTGCGATAAATTACACTAGTATGAATAATATTTCAAATGTCTGCATAAAAATTAAAATGTCGAAAATGGAATTCGCTATCGAATTGCGGCGTAAGAGCTGATACTCCGATAAAGAAAAACAATCAATTTACTATCAACTTCTTTTAACTAAATAGCTAGAGTGTGTTATATCCTAGCGTGAGGTCTAGAAAAATTCACTGCCAGCAATTCATCGCCATCAATTCGTCGCCAGCAATTCAACGTCGCGGAGAATTTACCGACAGCAATTCATCGCCACGGAAAAATCACCGCCATGGGAAATTTATCGCATTGTATGGATCATGTTGTTAACAAAGGCTGTAGTAAAAATGCGAGTATGGACTCTACGCTGACAAAAGAATATAAGGGCAAATAAGTCAACTATAGCGGTTTTAATAAATACGGTAGTTTCATTTTTTGACCTGGGACGAAATGGAAGTAATCCACATTTAGAAGAAATATGCTAATTGTTTATGACAACCGAATGAGAATTTTTTAAATAATGATATTCAGAAATAGTTAACAAAGAGTAAGGGAGGGAGAAACAGGAGGAGGATGTAATGAAGAAATGGAGAAGTGTGTAGAGGGAGGAGGAATGGGGAACGTGTAAGAAATTATAATGAAACAGGTAATATATACATATATCACTCAACTAGGAATCAAATATAGGCAATATTGATATCTATCAACTATCAACAATTAAGAGTATGAAGAGAAAAAAGAAAAATATGGTGAGGGGGTCAGAGGAAGGAGGCGGGTGGGGGGATAAATGGTAATGGAAAGCAAAATTTAGATTTCCTAATGTTGATTATTTACAATTGAGTCTACAAAAATAACGTCCTTCATTACGTTCCCCTTCCTTTCCTCTCTATTTCTTACATCACTTTTATTTCCTTCTTTTCCTGCAGACTCTTAATTTTTGTTAAATTCCTAATTGATAGATATCAATATTGCCTATATTTGATTATTCCTAGTTGATTGATATCAATATTACCTATGTTTCATTATAATTTTTTACACGTTCCTCCCCCACCTTTCTCCTCCCTCTACACACTTCTCCATTTCTTCATTCATCCTCCTCCCGTTCTCCCCCCCTTACTCTTTGTTAACTTTTTCATATTATCATTATTTAAAAAATTCTCATTCGGTTGTCATAAACCACTGGCATATTACTTGTAAATGTGGATTACTTCCATTTCGTCCCCGGTCAAAAATGAAACATTATCGTATTTATTAAAACTGCTATAGATGGATTATTTGCACTTATATACTTTTGTCAGCGTATAGTTCGCAAACGCATTTTTAATACAGCCTTTGTTAACCACATGATCCATACAAGGCGATAAATTTCCCATGGCGACGAATTTTCCGTAGCGATGAATTGCTGGCGGTGAATTTTCCGTGGCGATGAATTTCTGTTGGTGAATTTTCCGCGGCGTTGAATTGCTGGCAGTGAACTTTCCGGAAACCCCTAGCGTGTTTAGCAGAGCTAATTCTGAGAGAGTCAACTCGGATGTTTGGATTTAAAGTGAAAGCTTTGATGTAACTGCGGTCCAAGTTTTCAAATATACCTGGTTTAGATACCGCAGTGGATTCTGTTTGACAAAGTTCGGAGAGATTATTGAGTCAAGAATAAATCTTTGAACGCAAAAAATATTTACACGGATACTTAGATTGTATTTCGGAGACGGAGTAAATTCCAGACAAGATTTCGCGAAGCGATTAGGGAAACTAAAATTCATCATTTTGAAAAGTTTGTGCCCCCTTCTCCACGCTATTTCTTCAATTGGACCCAGAAAATAATATACTCACATTTTGAATGTCTGTTACTTTCAGTGAAATTTGTATTTTTTATGGTTTTCTCTCACCAAGATGGAGGTCATTCTCACCCATGAAGAAGAACACTAGTTAATTTATACGTTTCCGACGGCAGACTGCTTCATCAGGAGAGATGAATTTGGGTGCCATATTTTTCAAATCTTTCCCTTATAGTTTACTCCATAATATTATATTTCAGTTGTTCACACATACGCACACATCATTAATACCAAAGCTTGAAGTGACTTGCAGATGATTCAGTAATAAACGCTCCAAGCTATGTTCAATATAACCTCGATTCAAATAAATCCACATTTTCATAAAAGTGCGCAATTTTATTGGAAGTGACACCTAAGTCATTAGATAATTTTTGTTTCCTTATGGTTTAATTTAGTCATTACACTCAGCGTTGTCTTGTTTGGTACCTACTCAGAGCTACAGTATTTAAACGAAAAAGGCTATTCCGTTCAAATCAAAAATGTTTCGAAATAAATATTTTGTACTATAGTCTATTTTAGGCTGGTTTCCAAAGGAAACCATAGCCTTATGGTCCTGTCTGTGTGTGTGTCCCCTAGTAACAACTTTTGAACCAAAGGACCGATTTTCCTGAAACTTGGTATGAGGCTCATGCTACCAAGGCTCACCTCCGGGCTATATTTTATTTGGCTAAGATTGAAGTCCCAGGTTCGATTATATACTTCAAATGCGACGAATCTTATTAAGTATATGTTTGCATATATTTGTGTATATGTATATGTATATATATATATATATATATATATATATATATATATATATATATAGTTTACCATATACGGTTGCACTCCGTCCGGGAAAGCACGTAGAAGACGCCAATTAATATTCACTGGAACAATACATGGACAAGGGTACGACGTGTGCGGAGAAGAGAAGAAATGCGGACACGGGAAACCGAGAAGTTGATTGTGATTGCGGATCGGAGAGTGGGAGGCGTCACCGTCGAGCTCTGGTTGTTTTGGCGAGAAGGGGGAGGGGAGAGAGAATGGGAGGAGAGAGAGGGAGAGAGGTTTCGGGCACTCCTGCTTTCGATGAAAGAACTCCCTTCTTTTGGAGACATCCAACCTTTCTCTCTCTCCCTCACTCCAAAAAAACTATTTACTTCTTCCCCTCACCCTTTGCTTGATTTCCCACCAATCCTTACACGCTCCCTCCTCTCCTCCGAAAACGTTTCCCTAGGTTCCCCACACCTATCGAAAAATTCTTCTTTCACCCGCTCCACTTGGTGGTATGAAAGAGTACTCCAAACACTGTTTCCGAAAAAAGGAGAAACGCCGAGTATACTTTTTCTCCCTTTTCTCTCTTTCTCTTCATCGGTGTGCGGGGAAAGAGTAGAATGAACGACGCTTACAAATGGAACAGCGCAGTGTTTTTGGGATGTAGATATGAGGGTAGGTTTTAACTGCGAGAGAGATAGAGGGTATCTGGAGGGAAGGAGAGGGGGTTAGCAGGAGAATGGATGGAGACAGGGTAGATTTTGATTGCGTTGGGACCGAAGGAAAGGGTTTTTTGATGGAGTGAAGAGAGGAAGGGGTGCGTAGACCTTGGAGAGGGAGTTTAATGCAACGTTGAGAAGGGAGGAAAGTTGATGAGAGAACGGGGTATAAAGGATACGGCAGGAGACAACCTTACGGGGGAGGAAGAGAGGGGTAGAAGGGGGAGATGATGAGTTAGGAAGAGGAAAGAAAGGTATACTGATGGATGAATCACCAACGGAATTTTCCTGGGAATATAGATGGAGGGAGGGAGGGGGGAAGTTTTTGGGAGGCAGATGCGTAACTAGATATCGTACTCTTGTCACCTTGATTGACCATTTGATCGCACTTCAACCACTGTTCTGATGAATAATTTAAAGAAATGTGTAGATAAAAGGGAGGAGGGAGAGAGAGAGATGTGGAGGAAAGATGGGAATGAGAAATATGTTAGTGCAGATGGGGCGGTAAGCACGTATAAGCGTCTTAATCATTCATTGAGTATGAGATTTTTTTTCTGGTTTAAATATTTCGATACGAATGTTAGGAGCAAGTCAAGAAGTACGTGTATCGGCGGAAGCCTTTCCTCCTCTAATCCGTAAGTCGAGGGTGGATCAAAACGAGACAATTCCGGAATTTTATGCTTAATTTTTATTTTACTTAGGTTTCGGGGTGGAATTAACGCGGGTGTTGTGTACCCCGAATGCGTCAAAAATGTTTTTATTGACCATTTTTGTGATGATGTTTGAAATATTGTTTCGTTGTGATAACGAACTCATATTGCTTTTCCTTTTGTGCAACATTTCTTTCTAGCAACCTAATAGGAGTTATATCGAGAAATAATAATGCGTAACTAACTTTTTGGGACTAAGAAGATTCCTGGAAATTTAACTTTATTAAAAATCTTGTGCTCAAACTTTATTAAGTAAGAGTATTTTATTTTTTAATAAATATTTTAATATCAAAACAGTAATCTTGAAGAAATTTAGCATTAAAATACAAAACGTAATTTCTTTGACACGAAGGGGTATGATGAAATGACGCATGAAATGAAACCTCATCTTTGCAGTTGAAGCACGTAATTTTAAAATAAACAACGGTTCTCTTACTGCCTCTCATACGTTATCATTGTAGCGTTATGGCATACGAAAGTCTCTTTGAATAGCCGCCTTAATGATATATATCATCGTATTAATACATTGTTAATTATTTACTTTTATATATTTTTTATTACTTTATCCATATAAAAAATATAGAAAATGTACTATTTTCATGAAAAAAATCGAATTCGAGATTTTAAGGGAAATACATGTTTTAAGGTCTCCTGAACACGTTTTGACTATTTTTTCGATGATGTTTGTGTCTGTGACCGAACTTTTGTGGGTGTTCTAACTCAAAAAGCTATTAATCAGGTAAACGTGAAATTTTATATTTGACATGTATGTTAACGGCACAAGAACTGATTAGTTATTGGTAGACATTGGTGAACCGGAAGTGGGTGTTTACTCTTGTCACATCCGTTTTTACTTTCTCCATACGTAGTAGTATAGGGGGAAGTATTGTTTTCATGAAAAAATCGATTTCGAGATTTCAACGGAAATACACGTTTTGAGGTCCCCTGAACACGTTTTGACCATTTTCTCGATGATGTCTGAGTGTGTGTCTGTGTATGCCACAGGTTTTTTGTGGGTGCTCTAACTCAAAAACTATAAATCAGGTCAACGCGAAAATTTATATTTAACATTTTTATGAAAGTCACAAGAACCGATTAGTTTTTGGTAAACATCGGTCAACCGAAAGTAGGCACTCATGTATCTTCTCCATTATTTTGAAATATTTGGTTTAATATTTCATATATATAAAAATATTAGGAATTAAATGTGTAAGACATTTAATTCCCTACAACCTTTGTTTGAAACATGTTCCCCTATATTGCATGTTTTAAGAGATATCTTAAAAACTAAATACTTTAGCTGCCACCACCACGCCACCTACCGACGAATATTGTTAACAGCTGACGTTTAATTACGTCTTACAATTATTAACGCTCCTTGATAGTTTCTTAATTGTTGGAGCTTCGTGTCTATATCCACTATCAGAAGGCTATGGTATGTTTATTTCTGTTCTTTTTAGTCTTAAAATTTTTCTCTCAGTTCCTAAAAATATTTATTAACATTTAACCTATTTCGAATTTCTATAAATACTATGTAATACAGGTATGGAGAAAGTCATATGGTGGTGATTTTTTACTTAAAATTTTCTCGCAGTTCCTTAAAATATTTATTACCATGTAATCTATTTGGGATGCTTAGAAATATTACGGGTATGGAGAAAGTTATGTGGTGGTCACATCAGTTATTTTTACCTTCTCTCACCGCATTCACGTAGGCACACAGAAAGTGAATATGTCAAGAATAAGAAAAAATGATGTTTTTTTAAAGGCAGAAATTAATTCTCTATACACCCGACCCATCTATAGCATGAGGATTGCATTCTGGAAATATGCCGTGTAATGTGAATACTTGTTACGCGAATCTAATTTTTTTACTTAATGAAAGGATGGTTGCATTCCATATCCATTCAAGCACCCTTATCCAGACCCAAAATTATAATAACTTCTCTCTGAAGCACTTGTATAATCAACAACGGCACACTATCAAGTTATCAAAGCTTATAAAGAAACTGGGACCTATAACAATGTATCTTCTTCGCTCATCAATATGAAATCCCAAATCCCAGGTCCGACAAAACCGCGTTAATGCGAACCATGATCCGCGGCACCTGAAGCGTTGGTAATAAAAAATACAAAACGCGTAGTAGCGAATCCGAGTAATAATAACCCTTGCGACAGGATATCCAGGTGTTTTTGATTTCGAGAAATGAAAAATCGGCATTTGGATGATCGGAACTCTACCATGCTATCTCAAAAAATTTGCTAACGACTTTCGCAATGGGATAGCTTCAAGGGCGACCCAAAACATTTTGAACGGCGTACAGTTCAACCGCGGAATCGACATATACTACGTTCAAACTCTCCTTTCATATTTTTAAATAGGTCGCGATGAATTCGATCTGGGAATCCACGAGGCGTGACGTCCATTTGTCATTCACAAAGCGCGGGCGGTTGTTACCAGTTGACGCGTGAGACCCTAAATGAAGACGGGAAGAATTTATTAAAAAAACCCCTTGCCACGCGCGGTTAATTTTCGAGGCTACAAAATTTTTATTTCCCTTCCCGCACGCGTGCACGGGTGCGCGTGTCGTGCGAGGTCTGTGCGTGTCACATCGAATAATTCCCAATGAATATCGCGGGAGCGGCTAAGGTCCATTAATTAAGAGGGACAGAATTTCGGTGTGTGTGTCGACGTGTCGCTCGCTAGCTGCTAGACCGTTTATACGTAACGTTTTCGCATTTTACTTCTGTTAATATCGAGCGAGCGAATACGCGCTTGCTGTAGAATTTTCGATCCATCGTACAGATTTAGCGATGCGTATTTGATGAACAGCAATAACATACTATGGCAAAAACCAAATTGAAAACTATATTTCTCCAATGTTTTTAAAGGACGTTTGGAAACAAATATATTGCAAAGCAAAAGGGAATTTAATTGGAAATTTTTTAGTACAAGGAAGTGAAGAAAAAGAATCGACGGAATTTAAATGAGAACTAAAGTCAGCAATACGGTTTTGGAAGAACTAATTGAGATTTTTAACGATATCCTCGATACAGATATATCAACGATGCATAGAATACAACGAAAATTTTATTATAGTTTTTTGATGAACTCCATATTACAAACGAATACGCAAAAGAGGATGGTTATAGTAGCTTTACCGTAACTTGATGTTGTTACTGGTTTGTATTTATGGCAAATCAATCTTGTGTTATTATAGCAAAGAAGGAGAGAATCCCGGTATTAGACTACTCATATCGAAGAGAGTGGTCTCGGCAAACCCCACGGGATGACCCCAGATTGAAAAACTCGACCTCCGCCGGATTCGAATCTGAAACTGCTGCGTAAGAAAGCCAACGCTTGAACCACTCCACCACCGCCACCCCTAGTCTAACTTGAGGAATAATATAAATCAGGGAAGGAAAATGTCAAATCACACACAAGAAGGGACCTAAGGGAAAAGAATGGACAGCGGTTGTGCACAATGTGGAATCGTTGTCAATCGTTGATTGGCTGGAGCCAAATCTTTATATTTGAAATCTTTATCGATTCAACTGATTAAGGATGGATTATATATGCTTCGGGTTATGCGCGTGCCTTGAATGGGACGAAATATACATTACAAAGTAAAAGGAAGAAATTCAGAAATACTTGAAAAATGTAAGCGGATAACAAGAAAGTGTTAATCAAAGAAGCAAAAATCAGAGGTTTTCATTCCAGGGCCGCCATTGCCTGTTTATTGCATTCAGAACGATTTCCCTCTTCTTTTTTTACTAATGTTTCTGAATATTACTTTTAATATGGTTAAGTTTAAAAATAATAATAATATCCAGGCCCAAAAATTTATGAATAACTTACAAAATTATCTATGGGGTGGCTTGCCGCAAAAAAACTCGTAACTTGAAGAACATATTATTAAAATACTTTTAGTGCCAGTGGGCCAAACTTCTAAGGTTGCTAAGAACTGGCGCATCAACAAAATTTGTAGACGGGCTTGACCTATTTGGAGATTAAAACAATATTTTTTAAACCATACTTTCAGAGTTGTTTGTCTTGCCGAAGTCTTAGAAAATAATCATTCTTGTTTTATAGCAGATTTTTGGATGTATCAAAAGAAGTTCTTATTAAATGTAAGTATACATGCTGAGGAGATGGCACCGTGGGGATGGTTCACTTTGGGAACATATTAGGTGTTAATGGTATTAGATAATCACCATTTTAGACGATTTTGCTGCAGAAATTCTAAACTCGGAGATAATCAATATTAATTTTATGACTTCTTGATTGCTATCACTCTACATGTAGAAACTGCGAATGCATATGTCATATTTAGTTATTTTAAACAAGTCAAAAAATAAAAAAACCATTTACTGAAAGAAATACTTTTTCGACTTTGTCCATAAATCAAAAATTCATATTCAACATCATTTGAATTTTGCTTACAAAGAATGCTACTTTATTTACAGTATGACTGCAACTACGGTCTTACGTATATAGATATCTGTATAGTAGTAATTTTTCATTCACGTTTTAGATTATAATTTTTAAGCTGTTTGTAGCCATATACTCTATCAACCCCATAGCATAGACAAATCTTCAAATAAATAATCGTACTGCAATCTAAAAGGAGTCCAAGCATTGTTTTCCAAAAACTCAGCAACCAGATTTTACAACATCGGGTATAAGCTTTTCGTGAAAACACAAAGAGTTATGCCGTAAAAAGTAATCGGAGATAAAAGGAACCGCAATCAAGATGCCTAGAATAAAGCTGCCGAGTTTCCAGTGATATAGTAAGTCATGAAATGGCGTAGCATGCCATTAAGCGCCGAATTGCGGTAAGGTTTGAATAGGTTTTAAAGAGGGCGTTAGAAGAGCCCTTTTCTTTGTTGCTCGCCAGATTTTTTAAAGGAGAAAAGGATATTGCCATTGGCTGTGTATGTGTGTACCGGTTGGACATGGAGCGATGATAAGAGGTCCTCAGGAGACTACTGGATTTATGGAAATGAATAATAAAAACCCTTCGTGAACCATAAAAAGTTACCGAAAAAGAAGGGTTTTGCTGTAGGAGGGGGAAAGGGAGCGGATAGATGGATAAGAAGGAGTAAATAGGAAGGATATAAAAAGGTTGGAAGGCATCTTTTAAAGGCAAAGCCCATCTTGAACCACTTTCGGTATCTTAGACCCTGAAATACTTATCATACTGCTGCGATCTCTTAAGTCCGCTTTCTGATATTCACGTCCTCGGGCCCATAACAAGGTTACTCTCCCAGTAAGAGACAAATATCGATCACGTTTCAGTAGTTTGTCGTTTCAGTAATTTGTCGTACTCTTTCAACCAATTAAAAAGAAGCATTTTACATCACATGCAACAAAGTATTTCAAACGACAGAGTTTAACTGATGTATTACCTATATTTTAAGCATTAAAATTGAGTGTAATATCGAGATAAGAAGACAAGTATCGACGGCTTTTTGAGCTTTCAGCATAATTTTATTCCCTTGCAGTATTATAAAATTCTTTTAATTCGATTGTTAGATATAATGGCGTCATACCTATTTCGAAAATTTTATCCAAATACGTACTAAAGGCACGGATGTCATAATCTTAACACAAAATATCCTAATTTTTCCTTAAATTTAGTGCATAGGGTATTTATTGTCTTAATGATAATTATTCTAATTGCTCATGCAGGGCGATCTGAGTCACGAAACTTGAAATACGAAAACTTGCACATGAGCCGATTGCCAGAGAATTTGGAAATTACGGATTGTAGTCTTCATTTTGCGGAAATTATAACTATTCTGCGAGAACTCATGGAATTTATTATCTAATGCATATAGGAATCACGTGGCTAAAGTGCTGTTGCCTTGTAGGTTTATTTACGAGTTTAAATCATGGTGTATGATGATTTTTTTAAGCGCTTGTAGTATGCAAGCACCGACAATTCGTATATCCTATATATGTATATCCTATATTCACTATATCCTACATATGTAAGAAGCCGCTATTTATAATGGTATTCATTATTATTTTTTTAAATATGGTTATATATTATTTATTATTATTTATTCAATATTATTAGTTAATATATTTACAAAAATTCTTCTTATTTTTATGAAAACATTTAACTTAAATAAATGAATTTCTTAGTCTATAACATACAATCCTGGAAAATTATTTATTATTTTCAAGTTAACTATTATAGACATAGTTTCTTCAAAAGTTGTATATTATGATCAATTCTTCATGTTTTAAAGTTAAGATATTAAAGATACATATTATTTGAAATAGTGCAGTAATGATCTGTTTTCTTCCTTTATGGAAGCAAAATTGGAAACTATAAAAGAACGGGATCATTATTATTTTATCACTTAAAAGTTTTATGACCTAACTTTCTGGAATAATTGCTGGAATATTAATTTGAAATAATTAAAACTTTATGTGGCCTAGTAACTTTTAAATCTTACATGCAAACTTGTTAATTGCACTCAATTTCTAATTGAAAAAAGAAACGGTCAAAAAATAACTATAAAATTTGATCAATATAAAAATTGAAAAGTAACTTTACTATATTCATAATTTACAGTAGCAGCTGTTTCTTTAACAAGAAGTCTAAGCAACATTCTTCTTCAATAAATTATGTAGGTAGCTTTTATCAATTAAGATAAATCGGTTCCATTGCCGTAATAATTCAATGCTGGGAAGGAAAGGAGCACTAAATATTACGATAAAACAAAACATTTAAGTATAAGGTAGGAATGGAGAACCCCGCCCCATCCTAAAAATGCGTGATTAAACTAATTTTTAAAGAAGTTAACTATTGTTCGGCAATTTAAAATTTCTAGATAATACATGATGAAGGATAAACGATTTATTCTATAATTTATCTCCTTTACGTGCACGAAAAGACGAAAAGACCCTATCGTATAACATTACCACGACAAGGCGATCACTTTTTTTGCTTAAATGAAGGGTACACGGTTAGGAATGAAACGTTTAATATAAAAGTAGGAGAGAAAGAAAGGATAAAAGTAGGAGTACGAGCGAGTTAAAATTAAATTAATTTCAAGCTTGCCTTATGTCTAAGATCAAACTGGTAAATCAGAATTCTTCTTTCAGGAATTTACTATGCATGAATAACCATTGATGATGACTGCCTTGCAGCTGAACTGCGCATCGTTTTCAAACCATTTTATGACTTATGGAGAATGCTGTTTTCGTTAGATTAAAATGCAAGAGGTAGAGAGGAGGAAAGGGAGAGAAGGAGAAGAGAGAGGGTGAAGGGGAAGGGGAGGATGGAAAAGGGTGTGGGAGGGAGTAATTGGTAAGAGTGCGAGGAAGGGAGAGAGTGAGAAAGGCAAGAGTGTGTGTGTATTTCGGGCAAATCAACCTCTTGGATTATTATAGACATAGCTCCTTCCACACCGAGCACATTCGCAAGGGAGGAGGGAAGTCCGTTTCCGGCATTAGCCTAGTCTTAACGAAGAACACCAAAGGAGCCAACGGCTTAACGTCCCTTCCAAAGGACGGAACGCTGACTTTGCGCTTTCTCCTCAAACCACACAAATAGGAGGTCGGGCGACTTTGAAAAAAATCCTACTTTCAAGCAGCATACGAGTAGCAGCCAGCGTCCTAACCACTACAACAAGATAGATAGATAGATAGATAGATAATCGTCTTTATTCGGGCGAAATTTAGACCAGAAGGTCCATTCTTACATTTAACCCTTCGTCAATATAATAAATACAAGAAAATGAATAAAATAAGGTATAACAAAATACATTATATAAACATTATGTACCTAAATCATACTAATTAAAAAGATAAAATTGAATACAGATTTGTGTTTGTGGGGAAAATCTAGGTAAAAACAGACATGTCCTCCCTAGCAAAACCCACGCAGGAAAACACCCACTAAGAAGGGGGGTGTGAAAAACCTGCGAAAACCCTAGATAGTGTACATATGGTAATACAAAACTACAACATTAAATAGGAAGGAGTATGTACAGTGGGAGAGAGAGGGAAAGATAGATATGGGAGGGGCAGGAAGAGAGAGGAGAAAGAAAGAGGGGAGAAGGGGAGAGTGGAAAGAAAGAGAAAGAAAGTAGAGAAGGGGACAGATAAAGGCGTCTTTTATAGGGAGAGAGATTGATTAGAATATCTCTTCTTAGTAAAAGGGGAGAGAAGAGGGAAATATGAGGGTAGGCCAAGGGGTGGAAAGAAGCTAGAAATGCTGAGAGAAAGGAAGGGAAGTAAGGGCGGAGAAAGGAAGAGAGTATTGGAGAGAGAAAAAGAAGAGGGATAGGGAGAAAAAAGGAGAAGAGGGGTAGATTGATGATGAAAGGGAGGAATGGAGTGGTGGAGATAAGATGTAGGGCGAAATTGAGGGAGGAGTGAAAAGATAGGAGAGAGGGAGGAAAGGAAAGTAATACACCTACAGGAAGCATAATAAGAAAATTAAGAGGGGCGCAAAAAATACATTCTTAGCAAAGAGAATGGGATGTCTAAAAATTTCTCCCAAGGATTGTATTTTTTACTAATCCCTTCGTGGAATATCATGAAAACTTCGTTTAATTTTGTACTCGACCCGTCGCCTAAATAAAAAAAATGAAACTGAAGGAGGTTGCTAGGAAGGAGGTCGAGAGAGAAAGAGAGAGACCATAAAAATAATTTCAAAGCTAACGAACGATGGCAGTTTTTCATTATTTAAAAATAAACAAATAAAACCCCGACTCCAAGAAAATGATAATAGCGAAACGAAAAAGAAAAATAGAGAGGCTTTAAGACGCCAGGATGGAGGTAATAATCCGTCTAATTTCTTCTTTCTTTCGCGAGAAAAAATGGTGGCCTCTACTCCGGCGGATTACGCTCGTTCTGACAACCACGGTAGCAATTCTGATGCGACTCGAACCCTGGGATGCGTCAATGACCTCGTAACCTGTAAAATAAACTTATAAAACTCAAAATATAACTTTGAGATTTCCAATATTAGGTTTAAATAAGTAAAGGTGGAGACTACGGCGAAATTGATGTTAAATAGAATTAACTCCTTGACCGTAAAATTCAAAATAAGAGAGACACAATGAAAAGGGGTGGAAGCAGGAAAAGGCAAAAGACAATAAAAATTATAAACTTACAGGTTTAGGGGTTGTTACTCCACGTCAGGGACCTGATGTCACTCACACATTCACTCACTCAATTGCACAAGCACTAATTCTAAGGTGGAAAGGAAACGGGGCCGGGTTTGCGAGGAATTACTCTGCGCCAGAGACCCAAAAAATCACAACGTTGCTAGAAGGTTTGTGAGTCAGTACGACCGCGACAGGGACCTACTAAGCAACCACAAACACGCACACGTACACGCCAAGAGGTAAAGGAATAGACTTCTTCGCGTGCCTCTCTCCCCATCTGATTACCGTAAAGAACATTCGTTCCCCAATGCTCGCGGTGAACGGACGTGCCTAACCCTTTGCTCTGACCCTCACTTTCACTTCCGCCCCCACTCTACCAACCATGTCCGCGAAGACTAGCTTGCAGGCCCAAAACGCCGATCTTAGATCCCAGAATAGGGATCTGAAGAAAAAGATTGAAGAATTGACGAAATCCATGGCCGGATTCCATAATCAGCTTGAAGAGGCGAGGAAACTGGACGGATCGGAACGGAGAGATAGCCTTACGTCCATTGAAGCCAGTTTCTTCACTTTTAAATCTGGCGTCATGAAAGACCTGGAGTGCATCATGGAAAAGATTGATCTTCTCGCCGCTAGCCACTCTGTCTTCGAGGAGAAGATCGACGCTGTTGACCAACTGGCCAGAAGGAATTGTCTTCTCGTCCACGGACTTGCAGAGGAATCCAACGAAGACGCTTACAGTGTTGCTAGCAATTTTTTTAGCAAACAAGTGAAAGTGCAAGTTAGTATGGAAGCCCTGTCCTGTGTTCGCAGACTTGGTCGACCTCGTGACTTGAGACCGAGGCCATTATTAGTCAATTTTGTAAGTTGTCGAATCCGGGATGTTGTGTGGCGTAACAAAAAATTTTTAAAGGGCTCCAAGATCCTAATTACTGAATCTCTGACGCCAATCAGGCAAAAGTTACTGCAGGAATCACGTGATCTTGTGGGACCCACAAACGCCTGGTCGGTTGAAGGAAAGATTTTTGTGATAAAACAGGACGGATCCAAATGTTGCTTTTGCACTATCCAAGAATATAACGTTCTCAGACAAAGCTGGCTTTCCCAGTAATTATCCATTAATTTCAGCTATGTCTTTGTTAAGTGCTCACCTTCTCCTTATTCCCAATTATTTACCACTGTTTTCTTCTCTTTCGTGTTGGTGTCTCACATTATGAGGGTTTATGTTATGTAAATTGATCTCCTTTTATATTGCGTGTGTATTACGATACTTTGTTCTTTTAGGCTATTAATATATCTATGTTTTAATTTCATATTCATTTTGTTTCTATTTATACACAACTTGCTTATTCTTTAATTCCATACTGTAATTTTTATGTCAATAGGTATTTTCATTTGGCAGTTTCTGCTGAAATTTATTTATAACGTTGGAGGTAAGTGGTTGTGCTGATATTTTACTGTCTTCTGATATTTTCTTCTTTCTTCTTGTGTGAATACTATGTCTGAATCTTTCCCTAAATTCTTTCTTCATATTCTCAAAAGTAACCCTTTCGAAGCTTGCTACGATTCTTTCCGGCTACCTGAATATTCGCAGAACGCTTGTCCTTCCAGGAACTGCCCTCACGCTCCCTTATCTTTTCCCTCCCCTCACATTTCTGAGTGGACAAGGCTACTTCTTAGTAATTCACTTTCCCCATTTCCCCGTAATTTTCAAGCTATCCATGTTAACAGCCAGAGTCTTATCCCTCACATTGAAGAGCTTCGCTCTATTCTACCTGAGAAGGGTGTCCAAACGATCGCGGTATCTGAAACTTGGCTGAAACCTTTTCTTCCTTCTTCTCTTGTACATATTCCCGGATATAAGCTTTTTCGTAATGACCGCACTGGAAAGAGAGGGGGTGGGGTGGGTATCTATATTCGCGAAGAGCTATGTTGTAAATTGCTCCTTAAAAGTGATAGCCTTTATTCTCGCAGACCTGAATTTCTCTTCCTGGAAATAACTTTCAATTGTCAGAAATTATTATTTGGAGTTGTGTACAAACCCCCTCAAATTTCAAATCTATCGGATATTGAAATTCCCCTCACGGAACTTAGAGTAGATTTCGATAATGTCATCCTTATGGGCGATTTTAATTCTGATCTCCTGAACCCGAATAATTTTCACACTAAAACACTCCTTAATATATTACACCCGCTAGGACTTAGTATTCTCCCGCTTAATCCCACACACCGCACCCTAACCTCTTCTACTCTACTTGATTTAATAATAACGACCAAACCTGACAAAATACTCAAATACGGTCAGATCTCAGTCCCGGGGATATCTGCACATGATCTCATTTATGCATCCTGCTCTTTCAAAGTACCAAAGGAACAACCAAAATTTATTACTTTTAGAGATTTTAAAAACATAGACATAAACAAATTGACAGATGATGCTCTCTTAGTCCCTTGGGAAAGTATTATTAATATAAATGACATAGATGACAAGGTGAATAATTTTAATGCTTTCCTCCTCAATCTATTTGATCGCCATGCTCCAAAAAAAACAATTCGTATTATTAGAAAAAATTCTCCTTGGATTACGGATGATATAAAAAGATTAATGTCGAATCGTGATTCCGCTTTTCGTAAATTCAAACGCACAAATTCTACGCTCCAACTCGAACAGTATAGAAAACTGAGGAACTCAGTAAAGCAGGCAGTTAGAAATGCCAAAATCAAATTCTCGTACTCAATAATTTCTCCTCAGTCCGACAATGCATCACTATGGAGAAAACTGAAAGTATTCGGAATTGGGAATAAGAAAAGTGACTCTGGACTACCTTCTGTCTCTCTTGATGCATTAAATGATGCCTTCTCATCACCACCTAATATATTTTCAGTAAATCAAAGAAATTTAACTATCTCTGACATTTTTTCTTCAATCATAAACTATTCACAATCCTTCTGTTTTGCTTCTGTCTCCATATCCGATGTAAAGAAGATAATTTCTAAACTTAATTCGAAAACAAAAGGCTATGATCTCATCACTGGATCTATGCTCCATAATTTGATTCATATCTTGGCACCGATCATTACACATATAATTAATTGCTCCTTCTCTAGCTGTTACTTTCCCAGTTCCTGGAAACGTGCTCTACTGCGACCTATCCCTAAAAAGGCTAATCCAACAACTCCACAGGACTTTTGCCCTATAAGCATCCTGCCAACGCTATCCAAAATTATTGAAAAACTAGCGCATAAACAAATACATCAATATCTAAATGAATGTGAGCTCCTTAACCCCTATCAATCTGGATTTCGTACTGGCCACAGCACTGCTACCGCATTGATCAAAGTCACAGATGATATTCGAGAGAATTTCGATAACAAAAAAGCTACAATTCTCACACTATTGGACTTCTCTAAAGCGTTTGACTCCATTGACAGCGGAGTATTACTTGCCAAACTTGCTAAAATGAACTTTTCCCTTAGCTCTTTGAAATGGATAAAATCTTATTTTCAGAATCGCTACCAAATGGTATCAATCTCTGATAAAAGTTCATCGTGGAAAAATGTCTCCCGTGGTTGTCCCCAGGGATCTACATTAGGACCCTTATTCTTCGCCTTATATATAAACGATATCTCTAACTCAATTCATCACTGCCAGTACCACCTTTATGCTGACGATCTGCAAATATACATAGGAACTCAAATATCTCATATCAATAACAGAATTGATTGCATGAATAGGGATATAAGATCGCTCATGACCTGGAGTGCTTGTAATGGCTTAATGTTAAACCCCTTAAAATCTCAATCAATAATTTTCTGCTATCCTAAATTACTCGGCAAATTACAAAAGTCAAATATTGACCCAGTATTAATTAACTCCACTCCTGTACCGTTTTCCAAGTCAGTAAAAAACCTTGGTGTTATTATGAATGATACACTCTGCTGGTCTAAACATGTAAACGAAATTTGCCGAAAAATCAACTACTCACTTTATTCACTTAGGCTACTTAAAAACATTCTTCCAGTAAAACTAAAAATTTTACTTGTAAATTCGCTTGTAATTCCTCATTTTGATTATTGTGATTCCGTTTTTCTAGATCTAAAACAAGATTTGTTACTAAAGCTCCAGAGGACTCATAACTCTTGTGTTAGATACATTTTTAATATGAGCAAAAGTTGCCATATAACAAACGCATTCAAAGAATTGGGCTGGCTGTTCTTGGAAGAACGTAGGAAGATGCATATCCTAACGCAACTAAGAAGTATCCTCACCTCTTCCTCGCCTAAATACCTAAGCTGCAACTTCAAACCCCTTAATTCTGGCCTCTCCCTGAACACCCGAGGATCATCCAAATTACTTATTCCCACTCATCGTAGCAGTTACTATAATAAATCCTTCACCGTTACCGCCTGCAATCTTTGGAACTCTCTCCCCTTTCACTTTTACTCTGTCAATGGTATTAACCAATTTAAGAATCATTGTGCTAAATACTTAGCCAGCATTAGGTCCTCATAAAAATGTAATACTTTCCTCTGTATTTTTCCTTCTATCCTTCATTTAAATATCAGCACATCACTATATCCATCAGCAAACAGGGCAGTGATGATGATTTTTATTATTTTACTTTGTGTATATTTGTGCTGTACTATTCTTATTTTTTTATTATTTATGAATACCTTGAAATGATTTTCATTTCTCTATATTGATTTGTATTGAATTCTGTACATTTATATTTATCATATTGTGTATCATAATGGTTAGGTGGAAGAAGGGGCCATATGGCCTCAACCTCGCCGTTGTAAGAAATAAATAAATAAACTCACACATATTAAGAACTGTGCAAAAACCAACGGATACGACTCTGAAATGACCGAAAACATCCTGCGTAAACATAAACATAGGCTCCATGTAAAAACGCACACAACACTAACTGACACTTCCCCCACAGACACAAAATACTATAAAATTCCCTTCGCTCCTGGGCTCACCAACAAACTACAAAACATCTTCTCAAAATTCAATTATAAGACAGTATTTGTTAACGACAATAAACCCTCCAACTTATTACACAACCCAAAAGACACAATTCCTTTTTTACACAAATCTGGCATACACAAAATATCTTGTGGAGGATGTGACAAAATATATATTGGACAAACAAAACGTAAGATAGAAACACGCTTCAAAGAACACATAGCTCATTTTAAACACAACAGAATAAACAACTCTAGTGTACCAACACATATCCAAGAAAACCACCATCCAATCACGATCGAAAACCTAACTCTTGTAAAATCTGTAACCAACCAAAACAAACTACACGCATACGAAAGCATACAAATAAACAAAAACAAAAATTCCGTTATGAATAAAGATCGCGGCCCGATCCCCCTTTCACCTCTGTAGCTTGTAACGGCTGAACCTCTTTCCCTTCCTTTAACTTCAGCACATAAACATATAAATACCGCCTACAACACTCCCACCCCTCATTAAACATCAGCTACTGATGATGAGAGCATTGCTCTCGAAATACGTACTTAGTACGTTAACTCACTTTTAGAGACCTTGTGTGCGTGTATTTGAGTGCTTGCGTGTGTGATTGTTCCGTCTGTTAGGTCTCTGTCGTTGCCGGAAGGCACATAAACCTACATGCCACTGTGTGCGATACTAGGTCTCTGGCGTGGATTAATCTCCCGTAAACCTAGTATTATTTCCCCGTTCCTTTCCCCCTTTTTTTTCTTTACCTCTTGGCGTGTACGTGTGCGTGTTTGTGGCTGCTTAGTAGGTCCCTGTCGCGGTCGTACTGACTCACAAACCTTCTAGCAACGTTGTGATTTTTTGGGTCTCTGGCGCAGAGTAATTCCTCGCAAACCCGGCCCCGTTTCCTTTCCACCTTAGGATTTGTGCTTGTGCGATTGAGTGAGTGAATGTGTGAGTGATATCAGGTCCCTGGCGTGGAGTAACAACCCCTAAACTTGTAAGTTTATAATTTTTATTGTCTTTTGCCTTTTCTTGATTCCCCCCCCACTTTTAATTGTGTGTCTCTAATTTTGAATTTTACGGTCAAGGAGTTAATTCTATTTAACAATATTAGGTTTTACTTAAAACAAGCGACCAGTCTCGGCACGTTGGAACTATAACCAGGTGACCATAATTCAACCAGTTCAATAAATAGGATGGAAGAAAGTGGGGAAAAGGATAAAGGGGACTAGAGAGATTGGGTTGTAGTTGATTGATGGTTAGGAAAATTCGAGTGAGAAAAAAATGGGGGCGAGAAAGAAAAAACAAAACAACGCCACAAAGTTTGAAATTGTATAAAAATCCTTATGTGTAGTAATAACGGACAGCGTTTTTCGAAAAAAAACCGTTATTGATTAATAAATCCTTCAACTTGCAATTAGTAATTTCTATCTGCCCATGCCCATCTTATTTACGGCTTTTAGGTAAAAAATGGAGGAATAAAACGGATGCTTCATTTACTGACGGAATATGAATAACCACGGTTTACTTATTGAAGTTAATTTAGAATTGTAAACTCCAAATTCTTTATAAATTTAGTAATATAATTACATGAAAATGTAATTTGTTCAATAATTCATTAATAATTTTAACTATTTATCTATAACCATTTTCTCAGAATCTTAAGTTGAAAATTTTGAAGGCATTCCCTGCCGCCCACCGGTTTTTTAAAAATCATTTTGCTGCAGAGTTACAAATGGCATTACAGGTCACATACGCGGCAAATTTCAGTCTGTTATCTCTTTCCGTAATTCAGTTTAACCCTGTAACGTCGCATTACGTACTATGTACTAGCAACGACAACTTAATGTCGCAGAACGACGTGCTATGTACGACAGAAAAAGTGCTTGCTTTCCTTATAATTTCCTCTCGTAATATTCGTTAAATTTGAGTAATATGTGTTTTAATAGTGGAAACTCTGTCTATACTATTTTTGCATAATTATGTAAGTATTCTGCTTTTTAAAACTTATATTAGCATTTACTTACACTGTTGTTATTTACAATATGTAGATTTTTTCAAGTAGGTTTTTTCAAAAATCTCAACCAATACTAAGACGGACTTTTTCCATACGAAGTTTCTGTGAAAGGAAAGGAGATACGAATTAAATTTATGAGGGTTTCACTGTCACTCTTGTTTAGTCGTGAGGCCCTGGAATTTTTTTCCTTCTCCAGCACACTAGTGATATTGGACGCGAGAGTGCGACTAAGGGCCTTACATCATGAGCTTACTAGAATGAATCATCACGGAGAAAATACAACACGTTTTTGTAAACAACTCACCCCAAAACTGAAAACGATGCCGACTTTTAATACAAAGAATAACTTCAGAAACCAAATCGTAAAAGGATCACGTTTGCTTTTGGAAGCGAGCAATGTTGAGGCAAATTGAGCCTTCGCTGTGAGTGTTATAACAGATTGCAATTAAAAACAATGATTATGGACGTTGGATTGAAATTATATGGGTTCTTATATTAAATGTCGTGCTGAATCTGATTATGGATGCGTAAGCATTCTAAAAAATTGGAAAATATCTTAAAATTCAAAATTTTAAATGTCTTTCTTTGGTTTCTCCTCATATCTTCTTTCCTTATACATACAACTTCATATTTCGGCTTCTATTGAATAAAAAGGGATAATTTTTTATGTGACTTCTGTAATGATTCCAAATAACGACAAAGTAACTCATGAATAAATAAAAATTATGAACTGTCTTTAAAAAAATAAAAATCGTAACATTTATCTAAAATTTTCAGTCGAGACATGAAAAAGTTGACTTATGGGAAACTTTTTCCCTAATTGGTTTGAAGGAGTATTTAGAGCAAATAAAATGTTCAAATAGACTTACGTTTACCTTTGAAGAAGATTGCACGCCAATAACCTCTCTGGTTTTCACGATATTGATTATTATATGAAAGTGCGGGCGAGCGCAGGCTAGGTAACGGAACGGTGTGAAACCGCTTCTCTCCAGCCAAGAGTCTTTCCATATTTTAAGCTTACGTAAAAGTTATAGTTTTTAAATATCGCAATGTGCACAAATCCTCAAATTTTTTTATAAAATTCCAATATAAAGTTTAAAAGGTATGAGATTTTATATTTTCTTGAAATTTTCGCTCTTGAATCGCCAAATTATAAAAATCTTCTTCGGAATCTGGGATGGGATTTAAATAAAAGTTCTCCGGACTTGAGTGGTTAATTGACTGCACAGACTGACAGACAGAGAGAAAGCATAAGCATGATTACAGAACAAGAAGTCCAAACCAGGGCAAATGCATGCTGGTTTCCCAAAGCTGACCTCCCGAATTGATTACTTATATTGACAAGAAATGTTTCAGTATGTGTTAGTCATTCCAAGGAATTCTCATACTACAATTACCATTTGTAATTCATAGTTTATCAATGATAGAGAAAAATTGGAAAACAAATTAATAGAGCTTTATCAGTTTTAAAATACTAAAAGCAATGTCAAAATCTCTTTCTGATATGTTTTGCATGTATTTTTTAAATAAATGAATTCAATAAATGTTACTGTTCATACACTAATATGCATGGATCAACGGTCAATTGCTGAAGGGTAGTAGAGTGTAAAAGTAAATAATCTATTTGTTCACTAATCTGTGCTCAAGCCTAGTTCGGTAATAATCGTCTCCATGGCAACAATCCGATAAAATGCGATTTAAAACGCTGTTTTAGTAGAAATTCAAGAAAAATCCATCAATTATCAAATTTCTGTTATAAGAATTAGAATTTACATTCATTTCTCCTTAAAACAGTACAGTAATTCCTGCTCCGATATAACAATTATTAAGATATTTTAAAGTATTGAAGAAAACATCTCTGCACGATGTATTTGAGACTTCCTATGTAAAACAAATAGGGAAAAAACGTTCCTGGGATCGAATCCGGTACTTCAATCTTCGCCTAATAAAATATAGCCCGGAAGTGGGCCCTGACAGCACGAGCCTCATACCAAGTTTCATGAAAATCGGTTCATTTATCCAAAAGCTGTTATTGGGGGGACACATACACACACACAGGCACGACCATTTCATAAGGCTACGATTCCTTTGGAAACCAACCTAAAATAGACTATAGTACAAATTATTAATTTCGAAACAATTTTGAATTGGACGGAATATCCTTTTTCGTTTAAATACTGTAGCTGTTAGTGGGGGACAAACAGGCTACCATTTCATAAGGCTATGTTTCCTTTGGAAACCAGCCTAAAAACGCGCTAAAAGATCTACATCTGAAGTGGGATGGATTCTTGAATTCAAAGCACAGCTCATGTAACCGTTAAGTGGTTGGGTGTTGGATTCGTTCCATTTTCCTCCTTCCGGGTTGGGTTAAAGTGGTTGGGGATTGGATTCGGATACTAGGGTGCAATGAAAATATTATAGCATTTTAATAGGGGTCCGGGAAAACCCAGTAGTACCGACTAAAAACTTACCGTAAGAGGTAGTACGGTGAACAGATCAAGGCATAGAAAGAGAAATTAGAGTTGAAACTCGAGATGTCAAACTTTGAAAACACGAAATTTGATAAATCGAGCCTCGATAGCTCGAACCTCGATAGCTCGAACCTCGTTCGCTCGTATTTTCCCCGAGTCGAAGTAGACATTATTCACCTTTGCACTCGAACACGTTCGAATACGTCGAGTTTTGATATCTTATAATCTTTCTGTCCTCCTTTGAGGTTCGAGTTATCGAGGTTAGAACAAAATCTTAACCAAACGAAAAAAACACAATCGACGGCGATAGTGAGTAGCGAGATTAAGAGGGAGATATTTAAACAGGGAGGGAAAAAATGAACATTCAATTTCGCCGCATTAAGTAGGTAAGAATAAGAAACGGATCAATATATTTTTAAAATAAGTGTGAGGTAGAAACTTCAAACAGTCATTTTCTCTTTTATTACTTTTGTCACATTCGCAGGAAATATATTTAGAAAGATGGATGGAATATGTTTGTCTACAAATCAAATAGTAAGTTACATATCCAGTACGTAAGGCTCGGGGGAGCAGGAAAGACAGATAGATAGATAGATAATCGTCTTTATTCGGGCGAAATTTAGACCATAAAGTCCATTCTTACATTTAACCCTTCGTCAATATAATAAATATAAGAAATGGTAATGTAAGATATTACAATACGCTTTACATAAACAGTATATACCTAAATCATACAGAGTAAAAAAATATAAAATTGAAGACAAATTAGAGATTGTGGGGAAAACCTAGGTAAAACAGACATGTCCTCCCTAGTAAAACCCACGCAGGAAAACACCCACTGAGAAGGGGGGTGTGAAAAACTTGCGAAAACCCTAGATAGTGTACATATGATAATATAATAGTACAACATTAAATAGAAAGGAGTATGTACAGTAAGTGTTCGTATATACAGCGTCGTTGTATACCGTCATAAAAAAATACATGTATAGGTAATAACGTAATGCAAACCAAGAAATATAATACAATAATTAGGCAGAATAAGATGAAATATACTTGAAATATATACAATGAATATGGAGATTGTTGTTGGATCATGCATAACATAAGAAAGAAGGAAATGATATAAAATAACACATATGATATAAAACAATACATAATAATATAAAGTAATACGAAATAATATAAAACAATACAAAATGATATAAAAAAGTATAAAATAATATGAAACAATACAAAATGATATAAAAAAGTATAAAATAATATGAAACAATACAGAATGATATAAAACAATGAGAATTAGTATAAACACTATAACTTAGTAGACACTAGACAATGAAAAGGTAACAGTCGAAGGAGGCGTACATTGTGAGAAATCGATAACCTGCGAAGAAATTAATTAATGTTCATCAAGTAAGGAAGAGTGAAGGCAGCCATCTTGCAATGGGTAAGAAGAATATGTTAAAGCTTACCTAAATTTTGGGCAGAGAACAGCAATTTAAAGTATTTATATTTGAATATGACGGCTCCAAGATAATAACATTACATGGTAGGTTTAGAAAAATTGAACTTAGAATTCTTAGTGATATACTAATGAGCATATTTACTTGTCAAATAACGCTATTAATATTATTGCATAATTATTGGCATTTTGAGGAGCGCGATCGGGAAACTTAATAGTGTTTACGCGATATATCAATGGAGAAACCATCGGAAAAGACTGAACAACACAATTTTTTCTAAATTGTATTTTTTAAGACTAGCAAAGTCGTTGAAATTCTCAGTGATATATTTACCTTAAATATCGAAAAAACTAATTACGCATTAATTAAATATGTATCTGCATTACGACTCATAGAATATGATAGGATTATTTTATTTCATACTATTTTTAATATTTATAGAAAACGCTCAAATGTACTAATTAAGCTTTCCTATTCTGCACTATTAAACTAATGCGCAGAATCTTGCTAAGTGCTTTTCATCACTAGGTGGGGTTCCTCCTAAAAGGATATATCTTAATATGATGTGGGAGTTAACATCCATTAGAAGCTTATATTACTAAATCGCGCAAAGAGAAATATGAATGAATCCCAACTTTACTGCGTAAAAAAATTAGAAATGTCAACTTAAAATCCACATCGATTAAATGATTACGAAAACAACGCAATCAAAAAAGTCTGAAGGTCCTACAAAATGAAAATTTTTCTAGAAAATGGTTCCAACGTAGTGACCTTTTATTATTAACCATCTGCCTATAAACACATAAACACTATAAAGGAATCGTATTCCACAGAAATGGAACCTTTGTTTTACGTCTTGGAAACCTTCCAATCACTTTCCTGCGCTATATCCTATGATGTGCCGTTGTTATGGAGGGAATCCAAGTAGCAAGATACGATCGCATCGAAAGCCGGGGGGGGGGGGGGGGTGGGGGGTCGGTTGTTTTCTCAAATTTAGCAGGAAAAAGGACAGAGAGAGCAGTATAGATTATGTTTAAAGAAGAGAATGATACCACAAAAGCAAACCTAATAAATAACGGCGTCTTTTTAAAAAAGATTGAAGACCTTGTATCAATATTTTTTATGACTTTTGTTTGCCGTCAAACATTCGTCGGATTTCTAAATTAGCGTTACGAGTGTTACAAATCCCTGTATAGAGCTGTTGTTCATTTGTACCCGCTTCTCGTTTGAAACAACGTTCTTATTAGAGGTAATGCTGCAAAGTCATAATTAGGGTGGCATTTTTTTTGCATAAATGCCCTATATTTCGGAAACGTACATTGCCTGGGTTATTCATCAGAAGAATTTTCTTTTTCCTTTCATTCTTTCGGATTCGTGTAATTAAATTACACTCGCGCAATGCGGAAAGGAAAAGAAAAGATTTTTCTTGCTTTATGAATCCCTCATGCGTTACATTTTTTTAACTCGAAAGCGCTCCTGGATACAAAACAAAAGAATAAACCACGCTGTGATTGCATACGGTGTCAATTCGTGCTCGTAATTTTATTTTTCGAAATACGCGTTTCGTTTTTTTCTCGGATGCAAAAATTCGTTTTTCGGAGCGCGCGTAATTGCTTTTTTAAAACAATCAGTATTATTTTGTTTCGAGAAGCAGGAAGAGGCACGTGTTCTTCCAAATAATCCACTTCACTCTTTACTGCGGGTTTTTTTACTCTTTCATTTAACAGGCCAGCGATGATCATTTTATTTATTCGATTGCAGCGTCATTGTCGTCTATGAATTCGAATTAGGAAGCTACCGTCTAGGTTTTCTTTAAATGGGTATAATAGGGAGTAATGGAAAACAATTTGAATTTTTTATTTGCTCGTTAAAACTAACATACATATGTATATCGAGATAAAAATGATTTGTCTCGATTTGAAATGGATTAGTTTTTTTTATCAAAAGAATAAAGTTATATAATAAATAATTAGCTAAAATGAGATATAGCCCTGAAAAGTGGAAAAACTAATTAAGGTAATTCTTCATTAGTCGAAGATTTATGAGTTTGTATTTAAACAACATTTCTGTGTAGATTACAACATTATCAATTTGACTAGCTGTATTAAAAAAATTGAGGACAATCGTTGCACTGACAAGTATTTACATCCCGACTATTTATCTTTTATATTCGTTTAATTATGTAAATGTTTTTAGAAAATGTTTTATTAGTTTTTAATTTGATAGCAAATTACAAAATTCTGCGTAATATTAAAACATTTATTTCAGAACAATTAAAAAGTAATTAGTCTCGTCTGAATATCGAAGAAAATGAGGATTCCGAGAAAAATGTTGCTGTTGTAAAAATTAATTTCTAATTGGGAACGAAAATTAAGAACCTTTACGTAAGGTGAGCACTATTTTAAAATAACAAATACAACATAAGAAAAATGTCAAGCAGCTTGGAATAAAGCAACGTTTACAATTAAACGAAATATATAAAATATTCAGATTCCGAAAGCAATTCTAGTAAGGCAGAAATATCTCCAGGGGCTTGAGTATAGTAAATTTTATAAATTAAAAAAGATATAGTATCTGTTCCACAAAACGTAATTTAAAAAAATGTAGATCAGTAAAATGTCTACGAAGTTGATAAAACTTGATGACGTTATGGAGAGGATCGAATGATATATAAAGCTTCTAAGAACATCAAAATATTGTGTAAATCTCAAATAACTTTCTATAGAAATAATATGTTCGCTGCAGATCAGAATATTACCAATATTAAAACTCGCATATGCTTTGTTTTGATTATTTCAAGCTCCAATTGTCACGAATAGCATGTAAATGTAGAATAGAATCTCATGTTTTGTGCAAATGTTTTTTCTGTTGCCGACAGAACGGAACAGCCGAAACGGTTGAAATTGTAAATAATACGTTTGAAAAAATCAGTCAGTCACCGCAGAGGGAGGCTAATTTAATATGATATCCGCAGTTAATTTTCTCAATGGTTTCATTATCTATGGTAGCTAAATAGCAGAAATTTTCATCTGCCTCAAACGCATTATGAAACGGCATATAATAAAATTGTCACAGGAATGGCCGTATTACGGTCTAGGCAACATAGGCAAGTGCCTGGGGCCCATGTTTTTCGTAGACCCGTAAACATTGTATATCAAAACGATAATAAAGGCGTTTCGTTACTCTCGCAAACTTCACGTGAGTAAAAACCATAGAATTTTCTAAACCCTTCGGAAGAAGCAGGAGATTATGTATGACATACTTTACGGGGTTATCTTGGATTTCTTCCCCACGATTTAATACTCTCATTAGAGGTCGATGAAGATTTAGTAAGGCGCCTAAATCAAATGGTAGGAGAGATGCTTTTCTGTGGCGTTAGCCGGTGTGAAATTAGAAAATTTTAATGTCACTCACTGGGCATAGTATGTCTCAAAAAAGTTTTTTTCTATTAACGTCTTATATATTATTTTTATGGCATAAAACTCTATAACTAGATTGATTTCGATTTACATCTTTAGCGCAAATTCTTAGTAAATCGACATACTGCAAAAATTTACAACAAACTATTATCGCGCGATATTGTTCATTATCACGTACGTTCCACAGTGTATGAAAAAATCACAAATACGATATATTGTCAATTTATTTCCAAATAGTTAGGCGCTAGAGCGGCGAACCGAGTACACACTATTAGCACGGCGTTGCAAAAACAACTTTCAGTCAATATCTTAGTTAGATCTTTTTAACAATCACTAAACTTTCTATATACTTCGTACGTGAGAAAGTAAACAAAATGAATTTGTCTATACATATATATATATACTTTTTATAACGTGAGGTCACAAAATTACACTGTACCTAGGAGATCCATTGAAACTTTCATAATTTTCTTTGAAAGAAATAACATCATCAAACATAATCCAAAATTAAAATAAATTGCATACGTTTTGCCGTGGAAAAACAATTTCACTGAATTGTGAACTTTTTCAAGCAATAGAAAATTTAAAATAATTTTAAAATTTTAACTCATGGTAGTACTGAAGTGTTTTGTTTACAATATCTTACATATATCGAATTTTCATATTTTCCGTGGGGTACAGCAAAAATACTAAAGAAACTACTTCTGTTTACGTCTAAAATTAAGTTAAATAATGTTTAATCAAAATAAAAGATGATATTATAGACACAATCTAAAAAATAAAAAAATAAGTTTCTTCTTATGATTGTATAACGACGTTTTATTTCATTTTAGAAATCTTTTACTGCAAAATATATATTGATTTTCTGGTGTTAAAATTGTATTGCGAATAATCTGTCCTAATGTTTTATAACGAATCAACAAAAACAAATATACACATACAAACATACATAGGTACGTACACTGTTCCTTTTTAAATATCTTGTTCTGCTATTAGAGGAAATCCCCTAGAAGTTTTTGTAACTTTACTAATAGCTGAAGATAAAAAATGTCTCACATCATTCGAAATTCTTCGATATCAAATTCATTTACGCTATAACAAAGGCACATAAAAATGAACTGCTGAGGTAACAGACCAGATGAAAACAAAACTCATTAATTACAAGAAATACGTTTTTCGCAGAAAAACAATCGATATTGGATTATTTTTATACCTCAGGTAACAATATATCACTTTGAAATTAGTTGAATAAATAATTAATCATGCATAAGTAAATTGGACGATAATCCACCCTTCCTTATTATTTACCAAACATTATCGGTTAGAAGAGGATTTCAGCACAATTTGTGGTTATAGTTACATTAGTTAACTACTACACCAGCATTTAAATTATAATTTTAAAAATTTAAATCAGCAGAATAAAGCTCTGCTTCTATTAACTCCGAATGTGGATATAATTTCCTAAAATATAACGTTCAGAATGCAATGTATAATCAAAGATAAATATATGCTTACAGAAATGATATAAGATAAAGAAAGGGGAACATAATATTAAATTCAGGACTTCTTGCTCTAAAGTACGTATACAAAAGAAGGTCATTCGAATTCATTAAATGACCAACAAATAAAAACAAAAATTTTCGATTTGATTCGAAGTTGCGAACGAGGAGAAGGCTGGGAAGATCAATAGGGAAAAGGAATGAAATGCAGGGGAACTATTTCGCGAGGAAAGTATAAAGGGAGGGGAGAGGAGAAAGGGAAACCATAAAAGAAAGACTTAGAGAGAGTGAGAGTGTTCAGAGAGAGAGGGAAAGGGTGCAAAAGAGAAAGGCGGTAAAAGACGTGACACGGGTTGGAAGGAAATCTTCTAACGTTCGTCCAAGTTTAGAACCCATTCAAAACTTAATCCGTTGTCGGAAAGATTAGGAGTGAAGAACGAAATAAGACTTAGGGAGGATGAGGGAGAGGAATATACGAACGTTACTCGCGAGAAGACACGGGAGGGAGAGAGAGAAAAGTTGACAGGAATGAGTAAGTGTTAGTAATAGTTTAAAAAAGAGATTGTTAATGAAAATCAAGGATGAATGTCTTTGCTCTGAAGAGGTTGAGACAGTAAATTCTCTCGTTTCACAAATTTTAACGCCATTTATAGATAACCTATGTCGAGGCTTAGTAGACGTAGATTTGGCAGGTGTTGAGGAATCAAAGTAAACTTTTTTATAATGAAACGAATACTTAGTGGTTTCCACAAAGTTGAGCCTGATCTTATTAATTATATTTGCAAACTTTTTTATGCTTAACAAATTCCCATTTTTAAGTAGCATCGTTTTAGCGGAAATGCCGGTTTTACGGAATGAAATAAACTAGGTGGTAAAATTTGAATTTGGCTCCCTATAGTTTCAAAATTGGCCCTTACACTTTAACATAACATATTTGTGCAATAATTTTGTATTGCTTTACGTAGTGTTTTAAATCTATCATCGTAATTAAACAATTGTTCCTTTTCATGGTTATTCATATTTTTAATATTTCACAATTGTTCTATGGGTACATTACCCGATGCCGGTTTTACGGAAGTCCATTTTATACGGAATGAAGTTGGTCCCAAGCCACTCCTGTTATATATTAATTTATTTTTAACTCCTCAAACCGGCCGTTTAAATATGTGCTCCCTTTGTGTCGATGCTTCTTTCCGCAATCGTATTTTGAGATTTTGGTTTAAGAGACGTTACGTTTCGTTCACGTCTATGTAGAAAAGTCCTGTACATGAGTACGGTGTACCAACCTGAGGAATTTGCATGATGCAAAACTTAATAGAAGGTTAGACAAGTAAATTATTATCATTTCAAAACGAGAATTCGTAACTCGAAATGTACCGCCGGTGGCACAAGATTCAGGATCGAATTCGATTGAACAATAATCGTCGCTTTTCTATGCTACCGAACAACTTGCTTTATCGATGTCATATAGTTCATTGTTAATAGATATTATTCCCTTGAGAATGAAGTGAAAGAAGAGGACTGTAACTATGCACGTTAAGAATTATCTAGAATAATTATTAATTTTGAAATACTAAATGACATAAAAGGCAATCTTGTTCAGCGCAAAATAATTTTAATTTGCATTTTAAAGGCCTATTAATATCAAGATGTGAACTCGGAATCTCAGAGAATGTACAAAACATTTGACAGTTTTATAGCATATATATGAAAATCCGCTATAATATATTTTTGAATAGAATCCACGAGAGTTATTTTCCTGTATATTTAACGATACCGCCCCTTTTTCCAGTGTATTCCGCATTGGTACAAAATTTCGTGACTGATTAAATTCATCTTCGCAAAAAGTAATTCGGTTACGTGGAGAAAATATAAATTTCAGATTATCATAAATATAAATATGGTTACAAAATATGTCATATGATCCGTGTTGGATATTTCGGAAATATAAAATACTTAGTTGAGTGTTTTTTATTGTTTTAATATACGTTTGAACTGGCTACGCATTACAGTTTAGGTTCAGAAACAATAGGTATATATAAGTAGAAAATAGATATAAATATAATAGAAACACATAAGTGGAGGTGAAAGAGATAAGAAACGAAGAAAAAATAGATAGAAAGAATTATTAATTTTAGTAATAGAAGAATCGAGGTAAAAGGGAAAAATGAGAGTTAGAACGAGAGAAGAAAATTGAGAGGATAGCAGAAGAAAGAGGCAATGAAAGAGATAAAAAGAGAGAGGGTTAAGAGGGCACGTCATATTCGACGGATGCTGAAAGATTTACGACCTCTAATCGTCCTTCGATGACATTGTGAGTTTGGAGAGCAGCTTTTGCGAAGGCGGAAAGAGTTTCTTCGAAGAAACGAGGCATGGAAAAGGAGTTAGAGAGAAAGAGAGAGGGGTGGGGGAGAAAGGGGAGGAGAGAATAAGTTTCGATCGGCTAAAAAAAAGATAACTAGGATATTGCGCTCCAAATAAGACGCGAGAGGACGTCTAATGACGAGAAACGCTCCGATTGGTCGATATTGAAATCCGCTTAACATGGACTTCTAAAAGGACATAAATATTCAGGATTTTTGGCCTTTCCTTCCTCTTCCCCCATTCTCTCCCCCCTTTAAAACCCTTATTCCCTTCCTCTCTCTCATCTTTCGCATTAGGCCGGAGAAATGAGTGATGAGGTAGGATGGATGCAGTCGTCATGTTTTCGGATTAGGAATTTTTCGTGGGAAGACGATTTTCGAGTTCTCGATCTGCTCATGCCGGGAGGTTCGTACCAAAGACATTGATCCCCTGTGAGAGATAAGTGGGCGGAAATAAAAGCGTTCCGCATTACTTAACTTCGAGAAAGAATTTGTGTGGAGTCCCTTGAATTCTTTCTGATGGTTATGCGGTTCAGAATGTCTTGACGGAAATGCTTACTGGATGGGTTGATGGGCGGTGGTCTTGGGGCAGGAAATATTTTATTTTTTCAAAAAGACACGTTTCTTTCTCATGCAATAAGGGGAAGAATTGTGATATCACGTTTTTATTCACATTAGTTACATATATCTTGATACTGCACTTTGATTTTGGGCAGCACAAATGAAAGAAATAATTTTCGAACTATCCATGCATGAGTTTATATAAATTTTTGCGGTTCAATATTGCCAGGATTCTCAGTATGCTTGCATATGTTTGTCAACCTTTTGCTAAAAATTTAAATTTTAGAGCCCTATGGTTAATTGCAATATAAATAAAAATGCCAAAATGCAAAAATAAAAATAGGTTTCTCCGGATAGCCGTTTGAAATATATTTTTAACAAACTATTGGTGGGGTTTTAGTCATTAGTACAACCACTAGATATCATTAACAAAAAATTGGAGGAGATAATAAAAAACAACAATATTCTTTACTTTACCACCTCCAAAATATATTCAAATTTAAAAGGCGAAAGTTATTAAAAAAGTTTAGCAATCGATAGTAAATTACCTTCATTTTCATTACCTGACATCACGTAAACTTTCGCGAAAACGATTAATATTTTCATTGTGCAAACATTACTTACAGCGAGCTTTTTGTCCTTTTCGTTTACCCACAAATTGATTTAATTAAAACTTCAACGAGAATTTACAGCGGCAGAAGCAGAAAAAAGCATTCTGCTCTCGTATTTTAAAGGAAAATATTTTTGGACTAATTTATGCCTATCAAAAACTAGTCGATGTAGAAAAAACTACTCCAATGAAAAAAATTTATGGCTATAGAATTAACGATGGAATTTATTTATAATTTATATATTTTTAAATATAGAAAACGTTATCCCTCATATTAACCTCTTTCGCAACGTTTTTTGCTTTGAAAACCGGAGGAATTGAAGGAGGCGAGAGAGAGAGAGAGAGGATGAGGGACGGAGGAGCGGGGGTGAAATAAGGGTACGAGTTATTATGCTGGCTCAGCGATTTTTATTCCTGACAAAGTCTCCGCTTGCGTGTGACAAATTATCATATTTAAAAAAAACCTCGAGAAAGGAATAGGGAAAAAGGAGGAGAGAAAGATTTTGAGGGAGGAGAGGGAGAAGGAAAGGAGGGGAGCGGTAAAAAAGAATGAATTATGGCAAGTCGGTTCAGGAGTTGCTCCAGGCTCAGTGAATTCAACTCGGCTGCCAACCTTCCTTCCCTTACAGACGGAAGGGAGGTATCTCATACAAGACGCTGACGTCGGAATGGAGATTTTTTTTATTTTTACGCTTCGCAAAGTCTTTTAAAGGGATCGAAGTATCTGCGTCGTGAGAAAAGGAAAGTACGGTAGTACTTCGCCAACCGCGGTTGAAAAATTGAATCTGGTTTTGTCAACCGCGGCACCTAGTCTTGAGTATCCGCGATTCTCTGGAATTTTATAGAAGAGTTGGTTTTATCAGATTTCTTTGAAGCGCAAGGTCAGGCCGACGGCGTCAGCAGGTGCTACTCTGCTCTTATTTTATTAATGTACAGTTCTCCTTTGTACTTTGAACGTATTTTATTTTGTGGTTTTACATAACAAACATGTTTTTTGAAATATGCCATACTTATTTTGACCTTAAACCGTTTATTATAGGACTTAAGGTATGCTTTTCAGGAATCATTTCCCTTAACCCCCAATTCCCCATTACCCCAAAACTAGTCAACCGCGGGTTGGGAACGTAATACCCGTGGTTGGCGAGGGATTACTCTATACATAAACCATTCGATTTGGTAATAAGTTGTGCACTAAAAAAAATTGAAATAATGCATGAAATGATAAGAGTGATGCAAAGCGGTAGCTACTGAATATGTTTCACTGATAAAGAAATTTTATTAAATGACTTTATGAGGCTTGGATTTGCATAACCCCATATGTGCACGATTTTAAAGAAATATAACCGGCAAATTTAACTTGAGCTCTAGAAGCCAAGAAAAATTCGGAATACAGTCAATGCTGCATGGCCGTTCTGAATGCAATCCCAAAGTTTTTCATGGCTGTAGAAATTATAAATATGAGAAACAATAGATTGGAAGTTTTTGTAAAGTTCTCCAGCCAAACGCTGAACGCCTACGTTGCTACATCATACACAACCCCTGTCCCTACCTTCTCCTTTGGTCCCTTTTTGTTTGTCATTTGATGACCTTACCCTCTCCCTCGCTATATGATATAGTTTAAGTTAGACTTCGGCAGCTATATATTATTCGTATGAAGTCATCATTTTGAGAATATTTACATAAAAATATAGTATATCATATCTCCAATATACCATTTGAGCTGATGAGATTTTCTGTATTAGCTATTACAAATTCCATAGAAGAGCTTTGGAGCACATTTGAAATGATGCGACTAGAACTATGCGAATAAGAGAAATTATTTAAAACTTCCTTGAGAATCAAAAAGACGTAAAAATGAAATTTTCATGTTAAAAAAAACTATGGCAGAAATCTGTAAAAGTAATAAATGTTTAACGATTGAGTCAAATGCACCCACAATACTATCACTAACGTAATTTGGAATTAGAAATAACGGGAGAGACGAAGCTGAGATTTATCTGGGTAGATTTTTTTGGAAAATAAATCACGCAAATTAGTTAAAAATAAATGCCTACTATGGCTTTCAAACGCAATACTCCTTCAAACCATGCAAAAATTACAGCATTTCAGATATACCATACTGATCAATTATTTTTCTTAAATCATAAACTAATCATAAATATATTTCACCGATGAAATCTGTTGTTTTACCTTACGTTTGCCATTGTTTTCTATTTAACGAGCACACCCTTGTAAAATAAATCTTGGGAACAAATTTAGGTCATGCAATTAATCTACTTCCAGTTGTAATTATGAGCCGATCTCGCGAACCATCGAAAACTTAAATGAAGAAAGACAGCAAACATCTTTCCAATTTCCACCACGACTCAAATCGAATAAAAAACAAATCATAGGGTTGATAAAAAATACATCAGAAGATATGTCATTATTAGCCAATTATCATAAAGCCTCCGAAAAATGGCGGCAGATGTTTTAAAGAAGCCTCCTTTATTCTCTCAGTTTCGATTAAAAGTTCGCAAGGGAAGAATTAAATACGCAAGCCGGGGGTTCGAATCAAAGCTCATCCATCCTCTTTCATATGTATAGATTTAAAACATGCGCACGACGATATTTACCGTGAAGCACGGAACCCGAGTGGAATTCAAACGCCCGAAAAAAAACGAAAAAGTGAGGGAAAAAAATGAGACGGCTAAAGGTTCTGTGCATTCACGGCGAGTGGGATGGGGTAATTTTAAGCCTCGATATAACAAAGATGAGGGAGGAAACTCAAAGGAAAGTAGTTACACAACTAAACCCATTAATTGCTACTTCATTATTCATTCTTCCCATCCCTTCTGGTCCTGTCTTCTTTTCCTCCCCCCTCTTTCCCTTAGTCTGTCTCATCCTCCGCGCTTAAACCTTTTTCGGTACTTTTTTCTCCCTCAGTCGACTCCTCCGTAACACGGCTTCAATTTTCCCGACCAGCAAGGGGTAGGGAAGTTTTTTCTTTTTTTCCATCTCTCTTCGACGGTTCCATCTTCTTCCCCGTTCCTCTTACTCCCACCTCAACTTCCTCGCCACCTAACATCGTTCCCATCCCTCTCCTCACCTCTCCCTCCCTCTCCTCATCTCTCCCTCCTTCTTCTCACTTCTCCCTCCCCTCCCACCTCTGTCCCTCGGAGGAGATTCCTTTCAGGCTATGTTTTGATCGTTATACGAACAGAAATAATTACTCCTTCCCTTTTATATTTCCCCATGAAGTTTGCTGCTTCCAAAGGACGTCAAACCAAACCCTTCATCCCTTTCCTCGCTCCTTTAAAAAAATGATTAAAAAAAGTGTTAATGGAAAATTTTCGAGACTTGGAGATGAGGCGACCGCGGCGAATGTCCTCATTTCCATCGCTCTTTCCTATCTGTCTCTCTCTCACTTTTTTTCGCCGTCACTTGTTTCCACGGGAAGGCGTCTTCTCGGTATAGATGTGACGATCGGGTTTTCTTTCCCCGCGAATGCGTTCGGTACGTTGGACTTTATTTTTTTTGGTGGGGATATCTTCTTTCCTTCTTCTTCCAGTCTCAATTAAGCCGCAGACCTTTTCGTCAGTGCTGCGACCCGTCCTTTCGAATTCCAGTCAATCCCGGTAATCCCGTTTGTACGTACACATGATATTTTTGTTTTATTCCTCTGATGTCTGAAGTCGTCTTTAACGGTCCTTTCCTCCCCATTTAAGAAAGCTGCCGCCACTTCGAATTCTGTGTAATAATCTCCAACTCAAGTGATATCGCTGCGATATTTAATCTATTCGATGTCCCACGTGGTGGGACAAATTCCGGTTTGTATCGAGGTTAATAGGTTTTGGGCTGTTTTACGAATACGTCAATCCGCCGCTTTGCGCGGTAGGTGTCTTCCACGAAAAAGACCGCGTAGAGCGAAACCGCATAATGTGGAATAGGCTTCGCGTTTCTTTAGCTCGATTTCCAACAATTTAATTAGTGTGTGCCCAGGATTGCTTCCTTAATCCTCTCTTATAACCTCTTAGTCAAATTGATTCATTTTCCTCTTAAGTGAAAGTGAAAACTTTCTTAAGTAAATAATCAATTATTGGGAAATGTTAGTTGTCGTTAGTGCAATAAATTTTGATATAACTGATTATGGTGTAGTACTAGGGATTGCAATACCGGTAAACCGGTTACCGGTTTATCGGTAAATGGAGCAAAAATCCTTTACTAAATTTATCAGTAATTCGGCATTTTCTACCGGTAAATTCGGTAAAAGAAGAACGTATTTAATGTATGTTTTAATAAATTTACCTGCTGATCATCTTTGTAAAATATATATTTAAATAGATCTAAACATCTAAAAATAATTTATTATGTTCAATAAAGAGATAGAATAGACATTAAAATTGATAAGTCACATTTTAACATACCTAAATAAAATATTTTAAAAATCATTACACGTCATACTATTATTAATATGAACAAAAATTTATTTACACACCTTATTAATTTAGAACTATTTTATTTTTAACCTGCTGTATTTTAACAGGTAGTAATTAAATAGCAGAATAAAAATAATATTCCCTATTTTGAACAAACCTCGCGGCACATTGGTTCACGCGCGCTACAGTACCTTTGTGATCCCACGAAATCGAATGATGAAGATTTTTAATAAAACCAGCAAATCCACAATAACAAAGATAATCGTGGAGCTAGTTGAACGCGTTTCTAAGAAAAAAGGAAACAGATAATACAATTAAGTCAACTGCAGTCATTGGTTCCGATTCCATGAAAGTTACAACTTCAGTGCCTTCGACATCGGCTGCGTTGTCGATGAAGGAAAAACTTCAAATGGCGATCAAGAAAAAACTAATGTAGCCTATGAAGATCTAACTAAAAAAAACACGAATTACCTAACACATGTCGTGAAAAAGGAAATGACTTATTTTCAAGAAGAAAAATTAAGAGGAAAATATTTTAAAATGACTTTCGATTGACCGTTTCACCACAGAGTGTCGAATCAGAAATGGCGTTTTCTACGGCAGAGCTGATAAGCACAAAAATCAGGTCGCAGTTAGGAGACCAAAGTCTGGATAAATTATGTTTTCTGCGAGCCTATTTTAACAACCAAAGAGACAACAAATAAAGAAGAATCAGCTGCAATAACTTCTATTTTAAAATTAAATTTTAGAGTTTATTTCATGTTTATAATCAAAGGTTTATTTACGATTTTTGTTTTTATTTTATGTTGTGTTTTCCTTAAAGTACTTAACTTTAGAGTTTATAATCGAAGGTTTATTTACGATTTTTACTTAAAGTTTATATTCTGTTTCCCCCAAGCACTTTAGTCTTTCGAGTTTATTTAATGTTTATTTAATCAAACGTTTATTTACGATTTTTGTTTAAAGTATATATTATGTTTTCCTTCAAGTAGATACTTATCTTCAGAGTTTATTTTTTCATGTTTATTTAATCTTCTGTTATATGGAGATTTTTTCATATAAATGAGGACGGAGTCGTTGGCGTGAGGATGCTCTATAAATAGTATTTTTTTGTTTCCGAGTCAGAATCAGCGTTTTTGTTTGCTTACTATCCGTTGATGTAGTAGTTTCAATTTCCGTATTACTTGGAAATGCTAATAAAAATAATGAATCGTCTGTTTCCTCGAATATGTCCCACAGTACAAAAACATTTTTATAGCATATAAACTACGTGACCTATTGCGACCTGTAATTATAAATATTAAACTAATTATTAAATATTAACTTTAACCTTTTAAATCTTGGATATACAATCATCCATCTAATGGCTCAGTCTCGCTTGACACTTTTCCAAGTTTATGGGGTTTATAGGAGCGTTTTGTTTCCATACTGAGCGCCTAATAGCTTTGGTCTGGCCCTTCCTAAGCATGTTTGTTTTCAGCTTATACCGAACAGACTCATTAAATTTTTCATTAAGGACTTCTGGGAAAAGGCAATAAGAAAATGATGTAAGTGATTCATATAACCCAAACATAAATGCCACTTTACCGAAAACAAAAAAGTAACTTTCCGTCATATCTCGAAAAATATTAGTCATAACGAAAAGGTTCTCAAATAAAGTTGTAGAAAAAAATAAATAAAATATTTCTTGCGAAATGCATTTTTATCATAGGAGTAGCCGTTTTCAAGAAAATCATTCAAGAATGACGCAATTCGCTTCGAAGTAGAAAAATTCATTCTTGGTTATTTAATTGTTTTCAACGAAAACAACCTTCGTTGTAACTGAAGTAAATACGAATTGGAACGGTATCCAAGCAAAAATCATAAAAAGTGTCAATTCGACTCAGAGGTTATAACAAACAATGAAGGATGCAATTAATATAGCAAAATAATTATGCGCCAAAATGTAACCTCTTATATTCCTATGGAAGAATCTTTCTCATTTTGCACGGTTTCGCTTTTGACGGTGTTTTCCAGCAAAGCACATACCGTGCACTTTGTTAATATTTATTATTATTTATATATTTTTCAAGATACTTTGGCAGTTGGAAAATGATAGACATCGGAACGTCACGTTGCAGAAAGTTCCTATTACAGATATACCGCTCAAATAAAATCAAAGAAAACAAGATATTTTGCAATCGTTTTTTACGCGAGCATTTTGGTTTAATAAAGTAGCTGAAGATGCAAAGTTCTTCGTCCATTGATATTATAATATATTTATGCCAAGTAGTCAGTAAAACAATATAACCAGTGACATTTAGTTTGGTGTAGTTGCTTACGAATAAGAAAGAGTATATGCGTTGTCCGTTGAACCAATATTTTAAGATGTTTCATTTATCTTTCCACTTTAGTGAAAGCATGAATATAGCTTTGAACATTGCAGGATGTTGTGAAGAAGACATTCAAACTTCCACGTTTTTGCACAATTTTCTAATATTTATTTCAAGAATAAATCAAAGAATCCACATCACCTACAGAAGAAAAAATGAGTGCGTCAGGAATCATATTTTTATCTCGATAAAAATCAGAAACATCCGATAACTTGCGATAAAAAGAATCCTTCTCTTTTTTATACCATCCAAAAAATTCGTTCCTCGCAAATCACAAAAAAATCCTCCAGAATTCTTTCTCCTCCTACCGGATATAGGAAAAAATATAAAAATCTTTCGTCGGGATGAAATTGATGACACCTCCATTTTTTCATCTCCCTTATGAAAAGTGCAATAAAAAGAAAGAAAAAATCTTTTCTTCTATCCTGCTACCGAATTGTCGCTTCCGTTAAACATCGAGAAATCCTTCTCAACTTTCTTGGCCGAGATAACTTCGAAGAACAAATAAGACCTAGCAGGAGGAGTGTAATTGGCTGTGATGTAGATCTCAAGACGTGAATGAATGCGGAAAAAATGGCATCGGAAGAAAAAAACGTTCGAACACGCCCGGTCGCCCCGGTGTCCTTTTTTCAAAAAGAGAAGCTCGGAAAATTGGAGGGCGGTTGGGGATGGAAGTGCCGCGAACGAAGAACAATCGATCCCTTCGACAATGAAACGCCATCTCGGTTTTTTTATCCACTTTACCCCTCGCAAGAGAGACTTTAAACTCGGGGTTGTAAGAAGGGTGGGGATGTGGATATTAAAAAAAGGACGTTGTTGAATTTTCTAGAGTTCCTTTACTCCGCTTTACTCCACCACCTCCGGAAGGTAAAGGGGATAGGGAAGCGTAAAAATAAAAAAATAGAGGAAAATAAAAAAAGCATCCACTTTAGAAAATGTTTTTCCTCGACCAATTCTGCGTCCCTTTGCTGTGCCTTTTAAACTCTTTCCCCCCTTTTCTTGATCAACTCCTTCGACCGTCCCTTGTTCCTCTTCTTCCCCCATTTCCTTCCTTCATTTTCTTCTAATGGAAACTACTCTTCCCTTAATTTTTTCTATCTTCCCCGATGCCATCCCTCCGAAAAAAAAACAAACCGAACCCCTCCTTCATCCTCTCTCCCTACATCCTCCCCTGTTTTGTCTTTAATTATGTTTGAATTCGAGCCATATTGTCACCTTTAATTAGGAGCAATTAGAGCATTTGGCAGGACGGAAGTAGGAACCCAATTTCCTCTCATTATCGGTGCGGGAGTTTTAGGTTGGGAAGAGGTTTTTTTGGGGGGGCGGAAGAGGAAGGTGGGGAAAAGGGGGAAGATGGCAGGAGAAAGGGTGCGGTGAGAGGAGATGGGTTTGGAGAGGGAGAGGGAGAAAAGTAGTTTGCCAATTTGGAGTTTGGGTGCAGATGAGAGGGGAAGAAGAGTTCAGAGAATGTGCGAGGAAGAGAGAAGTGACGAACAGAAAGGGTGAGAGAAGAGTGCTGCAGAAAGGAAGGGAACAGAAAAGTATATAACCAACAGTCGATGTTAAATAGTTAATATACACCCGTCCCTTTCTCTGCGCTGTGCAAAAGACCGTGTAGAGCGAAGCCAATTAAATGACACATTCTTTCCCATAGGGATTCAATTTGTTTCTTATAAGCGCCGTCTTGAACTAAACATGAAACAATTTAGTTGCAGTGTAATCCGAACGATTTTCTTTATCTTTTCTTATAACCTCTGAGTTGAACTTGGTCATTTTATGATTTTTAGTGCTATGAGCGCTAAAGCAAAATCAACGGCCGCGCAATTTTTGTGAATTATGTGTGTAATTTCCTAAAAAAGAAATAGCCAATTTTACCAACACATCCAGCTGACGAAACTTAGTGGGATAGGAATTGACACAAGGGTAGTGAGATAGATAAAAGACCACTAAAAAAATATTTTAAGTAGGGCTGGATCCTTAGCGTAAAATCTTGTTAATATCGGAAAAAAATGTGTCCCACACTCTAAATCAAAAATGCTACGGAAATATAAAGTTTTCTGAGTTCATTTACCACCTAATTGAACCTCTCGTTCAGCCATGAAATAAACATATTTCGCGATTCCTGAGGTACAAGTACTGTTTGGAATTAAGGCGACGGTTGGTAATGGTAGTTAATTCTGGAACACATCAGTGGATGCATTTTATAAGGAATATCGGCTATGGCTTGTAACAGCATAACTATGGTCTGCGTTAATATCTGAGGACATTCCTGGTCTATATAAAAAATTTACGGGATTTTAAATGCAAGTAGAGCAAACTAAATTTACATTAAAGTAATATAATAATACTATGCCCAGTTCTGTAGTGAAGGAAGTGACTCTGCACATTAAAGATGAAGCCCCAAAATAACAGATGGATTTGGATCAATATGTTGTGAATCCATTAAGTTATCTTGAAATCACTGAAATGATACAAGAAAGAAGAGAGTAGTGGCGACTAAGACTGCGGTGTAGTTGAAGAGAGAATCTCTATTGATAGAGGCATTAAGTTATGCACTGAATAAGGATTGAAACAGAAAAGTTTTAACCCTGCGTAGGTCGCGCTGTGTCTGCCAGACACACTTGAAACAGTTTAATTATAATCCAGTGAACCGTGTTTTCTTTGACCCAGAAGATCTCTGTAGCTTCTCCCTCCCCTCTCTTCTTTCTAGTATTGCTAACCAAACACAGTGGGGAAGTGTGACCAGTGGAGCCAAACAACTAATACGTTTTTTACTGTCTGACAAAATCACCTCGACCTTTCTTGTCATTAAAAGGTATGCTCTTAAATTAGATTTTTTCTCCTTTTTGAAATAAAAGATTCTTTTACATATTTGAGAGGAGTAGTTTTTTGACAAAGTTACGACTATTTATATATATGGATAGGAGAAAAAAATCGACTCGACCTGCACGATGAAGAAGATTCGAGACGAATTCGTCTTAGAGTCAGAACACCATGATGGAAACGCAAAATCATACAAATAATATATTAGCAATGACAGTGCGCCTGATTTTATGCCACCCAAAATACACTGCGCTGCTCCTGCGACGTATACTAAAAATCCTGTACAGAATTCCCCTGATTTTATGCCACTTAAATTGCACCGGTGTGTCCCTGAAACAAATACCACCAAACGTACACATTTTGCCCCTGGTTTTATGCAACACAACCTATACTGGTCTGCCCCTACAACGTGTACCACCAAACTTACAGCGAATGCCCCTGATTTTATGTCACCCAACCTACTCTTGAATGTAACTACTAAGTACACTACCAACTTTACACACTGCAGTCTAAATCAATTCTACCAAACACTCGGATGCCCCTACAACGCTTGCCTCAATACTTATAACATATAGTTTCTGATTTTATGCCACACAACACACTAGTTTCCCCTGAAATTACACCACCATGCGTACACGGTTGATAGCCATAACATACTACCAAACATACTAGCATTTGCCTAAAATATTAGCATCCCGAGAAACATTGTAAGACATCTTATAGATACAAGTATTTAAGAAAAAAATGTTTTGCCACGAGTCATGGTTTAAACCAGGCATGGACAACCTTTTCCCGTCCGAGAGCCAGATTTTAATTTTTAAGATTGCCAAGGGCCAAAACACCCCCTTCCCCTCCGTGATTCCAAATAAAAAAGGAGAATTTAAACAAAGGTACGTATAAGATATATTTAAAAAGAATAAAGAAGAGGTTACACAAAATTATCAAAAAAATTTATTACGTTATAGTATGTTCCAAAAAATTCAGATGCAATTGCCGCATTAATATTTTCAGTGTGACTTTTGCGTTTGGGTATTTTTGACAAGATCATCAATATTTGGCAAGATTTTTGTAGTTGCTATTCTTAAATTATTTTAGAGATCTTCATCACTTAATCTGGATCTTGTTTTCTCATTTTATAAATTTCATTTATGAGAACAGTTGCTCGCATGTGTATGCACTTCCAAATAAAGATATTTTTCTTGCAATATCCAAGATACGAGGAAAAGCTTCTATAGGTAGATTTTTATAAAAATCTAGTAACGAACTATTTATCATTTTACATTTTAATTCTTCGTTTCCTTGAAGATCAATTAACTCCATCTGTAATTCTTCTGGAACTTGGTCCATACTGTCATCAAATAGGGAAGAGAAAATGCGCAAACCTTTCATTAAATTCGATATTGATCGATTTGATATCCTCAGAGTAGGCCAAATAAGATCCTCCATGACTTGTCAAAGTGTCTCCCATAACTGTAATTTTACTTGATAAGCTTTTACATGCGATTACAAATTTTGAATAAACTGACCTTCCTTTTGCAATTTCGAATTTAACTCATTGAGGTGGGTAATCATTTCAACAAGAAAAGCAAGATCGCGTGTCCAGTCGTCACCGCTAAGCTCTGGAATCGGCTTTCCTTTCAGTTCCATAAAAGTTAGAATTTCACTCATCAGATTATAAAATCTTTTTAACATAGATCCTTTGCTCAACCAACGTACTTCACAGTAGTAAATAATATCTCCATATTCAGCCTCCAAATCCTCTAGAAATTGTTTGAATTCTCGGTGACTCAATGCTTGTGACTTTGTAAAATTGACGGTCGAAATGACCATTCTCATTACGTGCGAAAATTTTACTGATTTAGCGCACAAGTTCTGACGGTGAATAATTGTACAGTGAAATACAGATAATCCTTTGGTTTTTAAATTCAGTGATATTTATTCAGATTTGATTTTAGAAATTAAACCTACTTTATTTCCAATCACTACCGGCGCACCATCTGTAGACACACCATAAAGTTTTTCAAAAGTAAGGTAATATTTAGCCATTATTGTTTTCAATTCATGAAAAATATCATCACCTGTCGTGGTACATTTCATTGCATGTAGTCCAAGAAACTCCTCTGTTATATGAAAATCAACATCCACTCCACGTACAAATACGGGTTGCCCATGGCTTGTTTAAATACTACAACCCGCGGACTTAGAGAATTCGAGAACCCTTGGCGATGGTGGTTTGCGAGGCCTCTAGGCGAATGGCTTGCGAGGTCCATAAGTGATTGTACATACGTAGCTTGCGGGTCCCAAGACTCGCGAGTTCTGAAAACATGTTTTTAGGAAGAAACTTATCATATTCTTAGTTATTTATTTGAATATATATTTACAATAGAATTCGATGTCGATTGTAGCAAAATATCTTCAAGAGGAAGACTCAGAAATAATTATTTTTAATGAAAATCGTATGTAGGTCTTAGCCTAATATCGTTTACGTTGATCGTCTCCATAATTTAAGATATATTATGCTTCTTGGTGTTGGGAAATTTACACACTCAATCTGTACATTTCTTTCCCCTCTCTCACTAAGTTCTTGACTCTGTTAACACTAACACACTCACAGCTCTAGATGGAGGTCCCCAGAGGTGCGAAGTCTTAGGCGGTTGCCTAGATCGCCTTGCCCTATATCCACCCCTGGATGAGATGCCCGCTATCAGCATAACTGAGAAAACCCTACTCATCTTGTTGAACACAGTTTGACCTTGCACCACAGTAATGCAGCTCCGCATCGCTCTCAGGTTTGCCAAGAAACCAGCAAAATTAGTACGCGATCATGGCTCACTCACCATATTTATCAAATCTAATTCTAGGAACTCAATAAAAATTGGGTGGTCGACATTTTCAGTTCGATAGTGAAATAAAAAATACCCTTGCAGATATAGACATTAAACTACCAAAAAATGTTTTTTTCACCCGTATTTGATAAATGGAAAATAAGGTGGGATAAGTGTATTACGACGAAAGGAGAGTACTTGAAGCGCAGTAAATGAATTTTATAATAGCAAGTTTTCCTCTCGGTCTTTCTGCTTTCCGAGCATCCCTTGTTCAGGACGTACCATTTTATTTGTCGATTTCACGATCTAAATAATAAAATAAAAAATATTCAATTTACAGAGTATGTAATGAGCAATTACTACATAAACCGAGAGTTTATTACAGATTTTGATTAGATCGATGCCATTTTTTTGAGTGAATTCACGGCAATTACAAATTTGCTTACGATCGTTTAATATTCCATTGTGATCTAAAGGATTTTAATAAACTCATTTCTGTAACAAAAGAACAAAGAAACTTCTTCTTATAAGTATTAAAATTTCTTCGGTTAATACAATGTCAGTCTACATCTCTATTCGTCAGTTCGACGGCTTGAAATAGAAATTTGCTTTTGTCGAGCGCTTGGCAGTGCTCTCTAAATCCGTGACCGATACATTAAAACGGTTTGATTTTAATGATAGTTTACATAAAAAGAACTCCACAGAAATACTCAATCATTAAGTAGTAAAAAAAACCTAATCTTATGTTCTGTATAGGGGCTCAATTAAATCGAATGCTTAACATTCCCTTAAAACTGTCACTTTAACTTAGTTATTTTTCCGACTTTCTGAGCTCCAACCATTTTGGAAAAAAGATTTACGACCGAAATATACTCAAACGAACTAAATTAAATTGATTACGTCTTACTGCACTGTTTTTATCTTTCGAGGAACGAAGCAAGTAATAGAGGCTTATAAGAAATTTTCCTCGAAAAGAAAATCAATGTTATTTGTAGCAGTGTCGACAATTTCCGTTATTCTAGACGGAGCTTTATTGAGTCTGTGTGCGTGTTTGTGTGAGAGAGACTATGAGAGAAATAAAACAGTTTCATTACATTCCCGCTAGGCCAATAAGAAAAATATGTGGAAGTTTCCACTTTTCTGGAAAGAAATAAAATAAAATTTTCTTTATTTTTACTTCGGGTTAATAGACAAAAATAACAATCACAAACGAAGTTTATGTTGCGTTGTTATTGTTAAAAACACACTAAATGAATGCGACGGGCAAAATAGACTGCGAAATTGAAAAAAATTAAAAGTTAACAATACGATTTTTGGAAATCGACAAAGGAAAACAGATACCAAAGACATAAATGGTAGAAACGGTTCGAGGACTAAAAGGCAGGAAGTAAGACAAATAAGACGAAATTTAGAAATTCACAAATTTCACAAATTATTCGCAATTTCAATGGAAAAGGATAATTCCACGTACATAAAAGTAAAGTTGTATTTTTTGAACATCGAGGAAATGGTCTCTTTTACACCACACGCAGGGTTCTGGAGAATATTCTCCGTCTTCTTTCAAAAAGTGCGATTTGATCTTCGAGACTCATTCTTCGAGTATATTTACTAGTATGAGCGAATCATACAAATCAGCTTTAATAATTATTCCTAAGTGGTAAATGCATTTCGCTAAATAAACAATTCCTATCACAGAATAGAAATGTTTCATTAGGAGGCAGACAAAATGAAACGTGGAAAAATAGATACAGCAATATGCAGTGGCGGAACAACTAAGCAACGGGCTCTGGGGCAAGAACGTTTAGCGGGCCACCTTGCTGACTTTTGACTGTTTAACGTTTTGCATTGATTTATTTCTGTTTTGTGTTTTTAACAGATATATGGAGAGTCAATCTAATAGGCGCTGGTACACTAAGGGCGGTTTTATACCAAGGTAACCGGTGACGATGATTTAATTTTGACGTAAGGGTAAATTTAGTTGTTTTCCGATGGCACATGCTTTTAAATGTACCCCTTCATACCTAATTGACGGCATCGCGCTGGCAATTTGATTAAGCAACTCAGAATTCAAAAGATACATATTTATGTACGTTTTATGACTGTTACATTCACCAGCGTTAAAGTGAAAGAATTAAGTTTTGGAAAGATTTGTCAACGTATTTCTGTAAATGTTTTTGTTTTCCTGAACTTGATCATTGGTTAGTAACCGGCCCATTTCTAGCAAGTCGTCAACACATCTTTCAACCTGACGCGAATTAAATATCGCATCATGTCTAAATTGAATCACATTGGAATGAAAGTTTAGGTGACAATGAGTTTCTATTGGTTTAAGTTTCCGTCATACCAAACTCAAATCACCGTCACGAATCACCAAGATATATAAGCTCCCTAAGGATTAAAATAAATGTTTAACCCTGAAATAATGTTGCTTCGTTGCTACATATGATTGAATTAGATAAATTGTTGAAGGCAAATAAGGGCCCGTGTGTTACCAGTGCTGACACGGGTATTTACACGTTCGTGCATCACACATGCCGTATTCGAACAGTGACCGTATTACCGTTGACGGATGCTACATGCATTGTCGGTCCGACGGCAACAATACTGTCCGTGTCAGTGTCGTGACCCTGGCCGTGAAAACTTGAAAATTATTGTTGCCGACGATATCCGAAAGTACGGTACGGGCACATTTCCGGACGCCACGGCGCCGGCACTGCGCCGGATACGTGTAAATGATACGAAAAATGATTCTCAGGGCTATTTCATTGACTACTAATTATAGATTATCAAGTGGGTATCAGACCGGGCCCCTCCAAGGGTCCGGGCTCCGGGGTACTGCCCCTGCCTAGTTCCGCCACTGGCAATATGTACATTCTAAAGCAGTGTTTCTTAGGCAGATTCGTCAGGGGACCCTCCGTTCGGATGTTTGGTCACCGCGACCGCCGAGAGTATTCGATAAGCAAAAAAACACTCCTGTTTTCTCCATACAGGAGGGAGAGGATGACGATGATTGCAAAATTAATAATAAGAGTTTTTTAAAAATTTTGTGCTCTTTTAAATACAAGGCTTGCACTATAAATTGTTTTATTTATTTGCAACTACGTATGTATTTGTGCTCTTTATAAGTACAAGGTTAACACTCTAAATTATTTATTTGTTACTATGTATATTATAAACATTCAAGCAATATGTGATGTAGAGTTTAATTTTTTAAGCACTGATCACTACTGAGATATAATTTGTAATTGTTTCTACTACATAGAAATAACTCATTTGTACGTTGATAAGCTACAGAATTTTCTTTATTTTTTTTAACAAAACGTCGATAAATTGAAACCTGCAGGCCTCTTAAAACCAAAGTGCTTGCGACCTCCTAAGGGGTCGCGATCCACCGTTGGAGAAACATTGTTCTGAAGTACTTTTTATTTTGATTTTCTCTTATTATGTAAAGTATGTAAAGAGACTGTCGTCGTCGTTAAATAAATCGACTTCAAAGTTTTGGTGAATATTCCGTCTGTCTGTAGTATTTTGCATGTGCGCTACTCTAGGGGATAAACGATTTAACATAATCTGATAAACTTTTTCATGTATGTAGGGGATCATCCTATCGCCATTGTTGAAATGAACCATAGTGCACAAAACAGATGGATGTTTATTCTTGTTCCTTTCCAAAAAATGTGGATATACTAAAAATGGTTAAGGTGAATTGAATTTTGTACAACTATTGAGCATAAACAAGGTTATATGAGCTTGATAGAAAGAAAGGATCGTGGATTCGTATGTGACAGGAAAAACCTCGAATATGGAAATTTTTTTAAATCAGGAGAAAAGTCTGCCATGACAGTAAATTGAGCCCTGGTCTCCCACTTGCCGGGCGGATTTTCTACCACTAACCTATCGGGACAGTCTGCCATGAAACGATGCCCATGAATGTGTGTCATACTGATGATACTACAGTTCAATGGTAAAATAACTTCTCGGAAAAAGAAACACCCAGGTTTCGCCCCTGGTTATAGTATTTTTTTTCTGATTTCTAGTTTCTTCTAATGAGTTTTATGTGTAAAAATAACGATAAAATGTCGAGTTTTATGCCCAGCTACTGAGCTCCCCACACTCTGGGAGCAGTTGCATTGTTAATGCGAGACTGACTGCGGGAGAACATTTCCCTCGTTACTGTATGGACTAGTAGCACATGGATATGAGAAATCATGTACAAATTTTGCTCTCTAAAAATCAACATTCTGACTGCTAAAATTAAAAAGCATTGAAGTTTAAAAGTCCTTCTGAAGATCGAGTCCAGGGTTAATGTAACATAACTTCTGGGGTGACGGGATTGCAAATTAGATTAATTCTTCCGTTCAACGTGGTGGATCCAAGGAGGGAATTCAGATAAAATTCACAAATAAACCTTGTTTTCAATGAGAAGGAAAAAAACGAATATAAGTAGAGTCAAGCCCTAGTTTGTGTGAGAGTGTAATTTGTCCAGTTACGATAGTGGATTTTGCACTTTTTTTCGCGGCCTCGCAAGTGAATAACGTCGGTGGAGAACACTTAGCCGGATCACCGCCGATACCAAGCCATTAATTCTAGTATTTAAATGGATTATGAGATATGCTTGAAAAATTAAACGGTTATATTAATTGTTTATGTTTAGCCACTGTCAAATATTAAAATTTTTAACTGAGTTCTGACGACAATTGTTATTTACTGCAGTTACGAATCACACGATAGAACTATCAATTTTAAGGGGCCTAATGGAATTATGTATTCGCAAATAAATATTTGTTGAAATTCATTTGATGGGAAGTTATGAGAATTGATAAAAACAAGTCACTTATATGAAAATACTCTTTTATAAATTTCCGACGACATTATCATTGATGGGTTACAAGAGAATAATTGAATTTTTAGTCGCTGTTACTGACCGATAATAGAGAAAAAATCCATGTAACAAACATAATACGTTTTAATCCTGCTTAGTCACACCGGGGTCTATGATACTGTGAGGATTCAAATGTAGGAGAAGATCATTGGCATAGTGACACGGGGAGTGAGCAAAGTGCAGATGATTGCGAAGGAGAAGAAAGATTGTGATTCAAGCAGGTCATTCTAAGCAACAGTTTCTTAGGGGCAAAAACGGCTACCCATGGACGACCAAAGTTCCTGAGAGACGAGGACGAGTCCAAAGAAAAAATATCGTAAGCCATCTTCCAGGGCCTAAAGAAAATTCTAAGAAGATTGAGTCTCAGTTACAAGCCTGGAATTCGCTGATTAGTGCGGACATTATTGAGAAGATTGTTTTGCATGCAAATGAGGAAATTGAAAGGAAGCAATGCGGTATTGAGTTGCAATCTTACCATGGTGTCACGACAACTTTAGAAATGAGAGTGTTCCTTGGGTTGTTATACATAAGTGGTGTGCATAAAATATCTCGCGTGAACATCCAGGAACTTTGGTCTGCTAGATGTGAACTTACTGTATTTAGAGTTACAATGTCCATGGATCGCTTCATCTTTTTAGCAGCTTCATTACGTTTTGACGACAAGAATACACTGGTTGCGCGTCAGGCAGTGGACAAACTTGCACCTATCAGAGAGATATGGGAAATATTTATTTTGAACTGCAAATCTTTGTAGACTCCATTCCAATATGTAAGTATTGACGAGAAACTCTTGGGTTTCAGAGGAAAGTGTCCGTTTCGAGTCTATATTGCATCAAAGCCCGACAAACACGGGATGAAAATTGTGACACGGACATTTTATATGATAAATGCTATTCCTTATGTAGGGAAAGTTATAACAGAAAAGCAAGAATCTGTGCCATCTTACTACGTCAGGAAATTGTCAGAACCTGTACACGGTACAAACAGAAACATAACTGTGGATAATTGGTGCCGCTCTTTCAGAAGATATTGAACGAGTATAAATTTACTATGGTGGGAACGCTGAGAAAAAATAAATGCAAAATCCCAGCGGTTCTCCTCCGTGAAAAAGATGTAGGGTTGTCAACTTTCTGTTTTGACGAAAACAAGACTCTTGTAGCCTTCACCCCGAAGAGGAAGAAAATCGTCTTCTTACTCTCAATAAAGTATCAAAGTGATGACATAGATGCAATAACCGGCAAGCCAGAAATGATCCTAAGATATAATGACACAAAAGGAGGACTGATACATTAGATCAACTGTGTCACACATACGCGACCGCGAGAACCACAATACGGTGGCCAATGAGGTTTCTCTTTGGCATTCTAGACCAAAGCGGGGTAAATGCTATGGTTTTATTCAAGCACAACAGTATAGAAACTTATATGAACAGGCGATCATTCATGAACGCCCTAGGATGGCCGTTCATTGAGCCGTATCTAAAAGCTCGCTTGAAAACTACAAGCCTCAGAAATAATTTACGCATCATTATTGAAGAAGTGCTAAAACTACCACATACCGACAGCAATAAACCTCAAAACCTCGATAGAAAAGTGCGATGTTCTTTTTGCAGCAGAGTAAGGGACAGAAAAACTAAAATGCTTTGTAAATCTAGCTCCAAAGCGATATGTGACGACCACAGAGCAGTGTTGTGCATTGAATGTGCTGAGTAAATTTCAGTGTATTTTGGTCATTATCTAAGTATGAAGGAGTATTTTGTTCTTCATGAAAAATTTTAAGTCTTTTTCTCAACTATTAAGTATTTTTATGAAATAATGTTTATTATAATAAGAGATTAATGCAATTTTATAAAAATGTTTTTGTTTATCTTACTTTCTTCTAAAAATTAAGCGCATTTCTACATTTAAACAATAAAGCTTTCTAAAAAACTGATTTTATTCCTCTATGCCTAACTTTCCTTGTACTCCAGGGTGCTAACTAAAATCCTAATATGTTTAAATGCTATTAATACTGAAATCATTGAAGTAAGCGGATGTAACATAATGGGGTCTCGCAGACCCCGGTGTGACTATGGTGCAACGAAAATTGAGGTGTGACTAAGTAGGGTTAATATAATATTGATATAGCTTTGACCATTATAAAATGTTTACTTACTGTCTTTATCGGTCTGTCTAATCTTTCATTTGTAGCTCACACAGAAAAAGTAATGGAGTGAAAATAAGTTGCAATTCATGATGTTATTGCTTACATACTGTAGCACAGAAATGAGCTTTACAAGCCAAATAGTTTAATGCTCTGAATAAAACGTATTACCTACGTATAAAGGTAACCTACGCAAAAAGATAATTAGAAAGTCCAAAAATGTCGATGTCTTTATGAAAACCAGCCGCAGAAAATAGTATTATAAATTTAGGTAATTATATTCAAATACAAAACAAATCAAATTATTAGCATTTTCTGTGGTTTCTTGGAACACTGATAGGTTTTCTGCGAGATTTCAAATCATGAAATATTTAAAGAGTAAAGTACAGCTGTAAATATCCCTGTTCATTACTATTCACTCTAACCATCTTAAAAACTCTCCATTGATTTTTTTCTCTCATCTTACGTCAGTGGAATGGAAATATGTGGAAATTTTCCAAAAGAAAATTATTGAAAATAAAAAAACTTACTCGAACATTTTATAACGGCAAGAAATAAGCTTCTTTGGCTTATTTTTATTTGATAGTTTACTCATCGACACGCTTTCTGTGGTAGTTGTCACAATCAGATTGCAAATTGCGGCGCAAAGACCCCTGTATAAACGGGATCAAGCGATATTATTGCTTCAATTAACATGACGTCTATTGCGCACCGCATCGCAAATCTATTGGTGAAAGTGTCGATCCATCTATCCGAAACGGTCATGTCTCATTGTCCCATCACAAACTCCGACGGGCAAGCGTGATTAATGGTCTCCTTGGCGGCGTAATTGTTTGGAGCGGTTAACGTTTCGAACGTTCCCCCTCCGTCGTAATATCACGGCAATGGGCACGAACCTACGACTTTCTCTGAATTAATTCGAATTTTCAAGCCCGAGCCCTAATACCTATAGTTCCGTCTGTTGAGGAGAAGCAATTACGTTCGCGTTACTGTCCATTCCCAACGAAGTTTCGAATGTGTGCGCCCCGTCAGATGGAATCGATAGTTTAGGATTCTCTACACGGGATGATTCATAGGATTTCCTGAAACACTTCTAGACATAAAGAGATCAATTATGACCCAATATTGAAATTTCAAATATTTTACGATAAATTTATCGTCGAGAACGTGTAACGAGTTGGCGAAATTTAAATGTTATTATAGATTTTCCGCTAATTTCCTCATTAGCCATCCATGTCTCGCACGTACTGATTACATGGACGAGGCCCACGGTTAAGAAGCAACTGTTTGTCTTCAAATGTCGTGACATGAACTTTAAAGCCATCTTGCACATAAATACTCAAGGAAAAAAGAGGAAGAGTTACAACTTTATCACTAAGACATTTATAAGTTACTTTTTAATTAATTTGAAAAAAAAAACATATTTCAAAAATAGGCGGGAATTTCAAATATTTCCTCCGCGAAACGATGCCGATGACTTTTTAGGAAATCGAATCACTGTGAAAGTAAATGAATTATTCAAATTGAAAAGAAGCAATTTTTTTCGTTTCGCTACTCAGGTAACTTGCACTCGAAACCTTCGCTAGATGACATTTTCATCAACATTTAGCCGTAAAAATAATAACTTCAAGGAGCACGGCAATAATCTGGTAAATTAATTCAATAAATCCTGTGTAAAGATCGCTTTAAATTACCGTATTTACGCAAATTTGGATATAACGCGTGGTAAACCCAGTCCCTAGAAGCACATGTAAATTTCTTTGTAATATAAAGAATGGAAGAAGGAATGTGTTTTTACCTACCGAGAGAGGCGGGTTTTTTCCTAATTTAACCCATTGAAAATTCATTTTAGGTTAAACAAGAGGATCCAAATGGAACTTATAAGGCCCACTTGCCATTTAATCATTAATTTTAATACTTATATTGGCTTTAATAGTAGCTTTAAAATCATTGCGGATATGTTGGTCTTTGTGTTTTCCAATTTTAATAATTCAGCGTTATAAAATATTACAAATAAATTCAAACGAAAAACTAAATTTATCGGTAACTACCGAAATTTTCAAAACCATAATAAATTTTAAAATTGAACGATAAATATAAATAAATAAAAAATTTATTTCAAGATAAGTACTTTAAGAAAAACACAACATACACTTGAAACAAAATCCTAAATAAACATGAAAAATTGAACTCCGAAGATAAGTACCTACTTGAAGGAAAAAACGATATAAACTTTAAGTAAAAATCGTAAATAAACCTTCGATTATAAACTCTAACGATAAGTACTTTAAGGAAAACACAACATAAACTTTTTAAAAAATCGTAAATAAACCTCTGATTATAAACATGAAATAAACTCTAAAATTTAATTTTAAAACAGAAGTTATTGCAGCTGATTCTTCTTTATTTGTTGTCTCTTTGGTTGTTAAATAGGCTCGAAGAAAACAATTTATTCAGACTTTGGTCTCCTAACTGCGACCTGATTTTGTGCATATCAACCCTGCTGTAAAAAAACGCTCTTTCTGATTCGACACTCGTTGGTCGAACGGTCATTAGGAAATCGAAAGCCATTTAAAAATATTTTCCTCTTAATTATTCTTCTTGAAAATACGTCATTTCCTTTCTCACGACATGTGTTAGGTAATTCGTGTTTTTTTTAGTTAGATCTTCATAGGCTACATTAGATTTTTCTTGATCGCCATTTGAAGTTTTTCCTTCATCGACAACGCAGCCGATGTCGAAGGCACTGAAGTTGTAACTTTCATGGAATCGGAACCAATGACTGCAGTTGACTTAATTGTATTATCTGTTTCCTTTTTTCTTAGAAACGCGCTCAACTAGCTCCACGATTATCTTTGTTATTGTGGATTTGCTGGTTTTATTAAAAATCTTCATCATTCGATTTCGTGGGATCATAAAGGTACTGTAGCGCGCGTGAACCAATGTGCCGCGAGGTTTGTTCAAAAAAGGGAATATTATTTTTATTGTGCTATTTAATTACTACCTGTTAAAATACAGCAGGGTAAAAATAAAATAGTTCTAAATTAATAAGGTGTGTAAATAAATTTTTGTTCATATTAATAAAAGTATGACGTGTAATGATTTTTAAAATATTTTATTTAGGTATGTTAAAATGTGACTAATCAATTTTAATATCTATTCTATCTCTTTATTGAACATAATAAATTATTTTTAGATGTTTAGATCTATTTAAATATATATTTTACAAAGATAATCAGCAGGTAAATTTATTAAAACATACATTAAACACGTTCTTCTTTTGCCGAATTACCGGTAGAAAATACCGAATTACCGGTAAATTTAGTAAAGTATTTTTTGCTTCATTTACCGTTAAACCGGTTTACCTGTATTGCAATCCCTAGGCTATACCGAATCCGAGTCCAACAATAGTTGTTGCTAGGGCAACACTCTCGTAATGGGTGATAAAAACTGCAAACAAGTCAGTATTTATGCCAAATTCTAAGAAAGACAATCTATAAGGAAAACGCTACCATAGAGATTATAATATTCATTCCTTTTCTCAGATATTACAATTCCACGATATTTTAATGTGCAGGAGAAAATTCTCCTGCACGATGTATTTCAGATTTCCCATGTAAATAAAACGGGAAGGATAGTTACTGGAATCGAACCCCGGACTTTCAAACTTCGCAACAAAACTGTCCTCGGGAACTCGACTCAAGTAGCAAGAGATTTCCACCAATTGTCGAGAAAATCGGTCAATAGTTTCCAAAGACAGACAGATGGACAAACGGACACAACGGCGGGACTATAAGCCTAATTGTATTCAGGAAGGTAAGCTAAAAATTACTGCACACATAATTTTATTGAAATAACTTTAAATTACTATTAATAAAAGTAGCATAAATACTTAACTGTCTTTACAAAGTTTTATTTTTATGATTTTTGCTTATCGTTTGCTTAAACGTATTTATTATATTTATTAAGTATTAATTATGCGCCAAAATCCACGTCAAGAGCAATCTTCTTGCACAGCTAAGAAATGAAATTTTTAAAACACATACCGATGTAAACAGAATGTTTGTTAAATCCAGAAAAACGAATAAGTCCTCTAAAAATGTTCATCACGTGAAAAAAAAACAAAAGTTTTCTCGGGAAATGCGGACAATTCCATCTCAACGCCGGAATCTTTTACCTTCCCCGACTATGGAAACGCATTGCGATAGGATAGTAACTGACAGTCGGTAATGGAATATTATTTTTTTCTTCTCTCTCTCTCTCGGAGGCGAGATTAGAGATGTACGGAGAGCTAAGGTAGGCGGATAGTATGTGAAGAGCGAAGGCAGTCGCCGGCGGGCAAAAGAAATTTAAAAATATCCGTATTTTTTCGTTCTTGACTCGAGCTCTCTAAGAGAGGCTTATCGGCATCCAGTCAGACCCTCTCAGAATGTCAATTTCTCTCTTTTTTCTTTATCACGGTTCCCTAAATGAGGAAATCTTTTCTCGCCGGGAGTAGGGAATTTTCGCGGAGGTTTCCGGTAAAATAGACGGAATATGCAGAAGTTGTGGTACGGAAAAGAGAGTGAGGAGTTGATTTTTACGTGAGGTGAGAGGGAGCGCGGATTGGAGGATGATAGAGAGGAGGAGGGAGGAGTGGGCGGAGGAGGGAGAGAAAAGAGGCGCCGACCAGACCAGACTACATAATCGTCCTTTATTTTGAGGTCGATCGCTGGATAACACTTTGCTTGCAGTTTTTGCGACGGTGGGAAGGTGGAGGAGCGAGAGGGTTTATAGAAGGCCATTGCCTTATTCGGAGCAAATTACGCGCGGATATACACAGACGGAATGCTTACTCGTGAGAAAATAAAAAAATCGATCATGCTCAGCCGGTGCTTTTACAGCGTATCATTATGGTAGCTGATTTTGGCCCACGCTTTGCGATCACATGCGTTACGTCAATAATGGTTAAGTTGTGAAAAAAGCATGTCGCCAAAACGAAAGAAATAAAAGCAAACGCCGGATCGTTTTGGATCATATATGAGGCTTCCGAAGCCGTAAAACTGTTTATTTCTATACGATCCGAGTTTATCGTACTTGATGGTGTGTCACTCGCTATTATGTGTTATTAGGACACGTGTGTCGTTAAGGAACCCTAGAATAACGTTATTCTATCATCGGTGAATTGGTGCTATCGCCAAATATAGGTATTTTAGACATCGTAAAGATTGGCATAAATGATTGTTAATTGAGGTAATGACTGACAGGCAACTGCTATTATTTATTTTATTAATTATTATCATCATCTACAAGTTAGAGCCAATTTGAGTATTTACAATTTTTTATAAGTTGAATATATATTACTTACGAAATGACATAAATATTTCAAACGCCTGAAGATACAGAACTAGATTTACAGCAATTGCAATAAAATATTTTAGATAAAAGAGAAGTTATAGAAAATATATTGGATTTACACTAAGGAAGATAAAAATAGACCGTGTTTTTCCGATTACAGGGCAACCTCGAACATAAATAAAATTGGGGAATTGATACTAAATTTTATTTCAAAATACCTGATCGGTTACAGTTAATTTCTACATAAAAACAATTATTAAGAACATATGCGGAAATTAACTGTTTACAATATTAAATTTTATTCATTATTATAGCAACTCTTTCTTCACTTGAAACACATTCTATGGTTTCCTAAGGTATGTGATGCCACAAAATGTTATCCTCAGAACCATTCATATCATTGGAAATGCAGCATATGCTTAATTTATTACCCACTTTATTTATGCGATAAGATAAACGAATAACTACTATAAAATATATGCTTTTCTTGAGTTACAGTGATTCACATCAACTTATTAGTTTTATTTCTTAAAACGTTTAATATGGGACGAATGCATAAGTACAGCACAGTCTTAATAGTTCTAGTCCCGTTCGTTTGAGGTTCCGTTTAATCCGAGGCGATACACTGCAGACAAGGTCATTTTTTCTGGCCAGCCAATTCCACTTTCTCAAATAGAATTTAGTTGAAGTTTATTAGAGCTGTTTTTTACGACTATTAAGTTTTGTTTTTATTTTGTGATTAAGTTTTTTAAGTTTTGGTACCAATTGTCATCTGTAACTCTAGTAAAGCCCTGGAGAAAATTGCTGAGGAACACTGAAATTCAGGACGAGATGGCAGAAGACAATGAGTGTGAGGAATTGACCAGCCTGATCCAACAACTACCAGGATGTGAACATTTCAATGAGAATTTCTTAAGAGAATGGGTTGACCAAGAAGAACAGTACGTAATCACAGACGATTCCATAATTGAGATGGTGAACAAAGAAGCAGACAGCAAAAACAGTAATGAGGGTGAACTAGATGACATCAAAGAAGATAGGGTGCTTCATACTGAAAAACTAGCTGCCCTTGAGATAACACTACGCTGTATAGAATAGCAGGAAGAAGCAACACCAACTGATGTTCTGCTTCTGAAAAGCAAAGAAGCGTTCGGAAATTCAAAAGCAAACCAGCCTTAAAAGTTTTTTGCAGGTTAAATTAGAAGGAAGCTTATTGATTTTTTTATAATGTAAGTATATATGTACAATATACCATTATTGATAAAATCATTCATATTGTATAATGTCTTTCTTATTTTGGGTATATACATATAGTCCGAGCTTTTCGGTAATTTGAGGAGACCTCGGTCCCATTCAGCTCGAACTATCGAGACTGCACTGTAAATGGTTCCCAACATTTTACTTATCGTACACCATTTTTCCAGAGCTAAAGTCGATGTCCCACTTCTAGGTACGCAATAAGTGAATATAAGGATATGATACAAATAAATCTTATCGTTAATGCGATCTCTGCTGTCGCTTCAATTCCTCAAACTTGTCTATCGGGAAGTAAGTGTTCCGTTCCATGAAGCAGCAGATTTTATAGGCGATAGTCAGTGAATCGTGAACGTTGTTCGTTTTTGATAAGTTTCATGGACGATAAAAGTTGTTCACACGCTTATGTGAGAGCAAATTTTCTATGAGGCATCAAAATTACAAATTTTTCGAGTGAGGAGAAAATAGTGGCAGGAATAGAATAGGGAGGGCAATACGTTGTATTCATCGGATGGATTTTCGGACATCCGAGCCATCAGACATGACAAGGTCTACTTACAATCACTCGCCCACTAAATTCTTAACTTTCAATCCCATTCATACATTCAAAATTCACAAACTAAACCGATAAATCGACGTAAATATAATAAAACTTTGAAATAATTCTTTTAAATCGCAGATGTGATTCAACTGTAGAAAAACGAAATGATCATATAAATGGTTTTAAGCACCGTGCGCCACATTGGAGAGGCGGATGCGCCGAAAGTGAAGCATAAGCCATAGGTTGGGTACCACTACTATAGAAAATAAAGGATTGAATTTTAGTGGGAGGGAGAGGGGAATATAAGATTTCTTTGGTCGTGATTATATGGCGAGTACGAATTTTTCGGCCTACATTTTAGAAAAAACATTGCCTTATAATGGGACAAATACGGTATGTATTATGAAACGTATATAATTAACATCTTTGTACAACCAGGCCCTTGAAGATGTCCACGTGGAAAGGGAGGGCTAAAAAACCTCCACAGGTAAACTATGCGAATTCTCTATTCGCCAGTTTAAATAAAAACTAATCTTCCCCCCAGAAGGGAGAAATAAAATTATTAATACATACATCGGTAAAATAAATGTCGATTGGAGTGAGAGCGTCTTCAATAAAAAGAGAACACAATAGGATTTGAAATCGCTGTAACACCTTCAGGAGTCAGATACATTGCATACACATCCGATATTGTCTCCGGAAGAAAGAAGAACTCTGGCAGATGGACAAAATAATGGCAGGGAAAAGAGAATAAAAGAAGACATTTAAGCAGAAGATAGGATCTCAACTGAATCGGATTCCATATTCCGTTACAAAAAACTCCTGGGATAGAATTGTTACGTTGAACTCAATGTAGTCATAACGAATATCGTTCAGTGTCAAATAATAGAAGACATTTAAAACGTTTAATAGCACAGTAGTCTCTTAGACAACGCAGGGATTACGTTCTTGGAAAAATTGCGTTGCGCAAATTTTAATACCTTGAGTGTAGTTAAAGCTTAGTTTTAAAGGCATTCGTTAGTAGTGAGATTTTAATGTAAAGCAGAGATCTCCAAACTCTTACTATAAAGGCCACATGCGGCTTATTCGGGCCACATACGACCTTTCAAATGATTGAGGTATAAATTTTAAAAAGATCATTTTGAGAATATTTATGATTGTCTAATATGTCATACGCCTATATTAAAAGAATGTTGTATCCACGTACTCAAAAATTATTCTTTAGATTTCATAAATAATATCTAATAATGCTGAAAATACACTAATATGGACTTCTTAAAGAAATTACGCAAGGCGGGCCAGACATGACCCGCGGGCCGGACTTAGCAGGCCTCTGATACAAAGAGTTGACTCTGTTCGCCAAAACCTTTTCTACCCGACAAATAATACAAATGTTTGTGAAAATTGACCTCTTATTCAGATTTCAATAAAAAAATAACAGCTAGGAAGTTATACTTGTTTTACTAATGCTCAGTATGCGCGGTTTACTCTTTTAGCAGGACCTACGACTTCAAAAAACCTCATGTCCTTGTCTCGGTGTAAAAATATAGTATCGCGATAGACAGGTGCCTCTTGGGTACGTACGCGTTTGCTTCCAATGACGTCCGCACGAGGGCCGTCAAACTTTGACATATATGAACGAGCCAATGTAGAAAATAACAGGAGGAAGGGAGGTTCCTCCCTTACAAAAACATCGAATCGGTTCCGGAATTTCTCGCGATCATGTTTCCTCAAAATATTACCGATTCGCTATTTTTATTTCTCTGCGAGTGATTTTTTGTGCTCGAGGGGTAGAGCAAACTTTGAAATAAATTAGTTTTCCGGGAATCGAAACGAAACCGTTCGGACAATACTTCGAAGGGACTTCAAAGAGAGGTCTAAACAAACTCCATCGCACCGAAAAGGATCAAAATTGCGTATGTATAAAAAAGTATGAAAGAGAATTATCCGTGCAGAAGGTTTCGGATTTCTCGGAAATGCTTTATAGGAAACGGATTAAATGAGAAACATTGCAGTTAGAGAGTATGTATACATTCGAGAGACGAGGCAGCCTATTTGTACATAGAATAAATGCACTAGTTTCATGATAAATTTTATCGTCTAGGTGACTTATAGCTATTTTGGTTTATCCTAAAAAATTTTCATTTTATGAATTTCCATATACGTACATATACTGTTATTAGCGAATTATTTCTTAAGTCACTAGAAAAATATGGTGCTCGTATTGTGACTGAAAATAAATGTCAAAATAAGCACTTAAGAATAAAAAATTGCTATAGCATGGTGATTGCTTCTAACTTTGTTATGGGTAAGAAAACTAGTTAATTTTTTAAAATTTTAAACTTCTCTCATTCTGAAATTTATTTCTTTTGTGAACATTGGTAAAATGCGAATGTTATTCATTCATAGCTTTACGGTATCTTTGGCTTTGTTGAAAATGTAATATTATTAAAACAATTATCACTTATTCCGCAGGAGATAAAAAAAATTCTCCCATTGGATTAATAGAATAATGCTCTGACTACAGATCTTACTTCCAAGAACAAATCACGTTAAACCAATTAATGAAGAACTGCTCCCTGGTTGTTATTTCGGATAACCTCCTCAAGGGGCCTGAAAGCATTACGTATCTCTACCCTCCCACACACACACATACAAAGAAATGACTATTACCTTTTACAAAAAAATTAGAGTATTAGTAAGAGGGAGATAAAAACTTGTAGATCGAAGCGTCCCGATGAATGTATAGGGTAAAAATAATTCAACCTGGAAAGGAAACAAAAGAGGTCTTGGGGCGTTCTGATTTGGCGGATGCGACTTAACAAAAATTAAAAAATCCGGAGGGTGAGTGTGAAGAGGCGGAGATTTTCGTCGCCAAGCAAAGAGAAGGAGGGTAGATGGGTGTAGGGGCAGTGTGCATGTGTGCGTCTGAGTGTGTATGCGTGTGTGAGAGAGAGAGGGGCATTTTAATCCGGAGTTACTCTGGGAAGGGTAAGGTGAGGAGAAGCAATGTTGACTTACGCGCTGCGGGACAATTTTATCGCTGACAAGGGAGGACGTGGGTCTGTGCGTCTGTATGTATGTGTGTAGTAAGTTTGCTCACGAAATTTTGAAGCCTATAGTCGGATTTTATGCGTGACTGAGCAAGCAGTATTAAAGGGAAGACTTATCGTATATGAAGTCAAGCAGATCATACTGAGCTAAGAGACCGCAAAACGACGTAGAATATATGTACATGAAAATAAGTTTCGAGAAGATGAGCGATAACTCTATATCTACATGTTAACTCGCAATACCAAAAAGTGGCTGGTGGCAGGGGATGCAATTCATTAAAATATCCTAACAATTTTCTCTCACAGCTATCAATCCTCTGCTGCGATCTCTGACTTTCCCAGAGAAAAAAATGAGCCTCGATATCACTCCATCCTGCAATAAAACTTTTCCTTATTTATTGTCCTGATTATGTCTCCCAATGTTTCAAATATTCCTAAAATCTCCTTTGCAAAACCTTCCGACCTATATTTATAGAGAAGCCTTAACCTAGCGTTCAGTCTACGATCCTCCAGAGATAAACATTCAAATTCTGTAATAGTGATGCAACGCTTTATCTTAGCCATACGTTTGTTTTACAAATCTAGATTCCCTGCGTTTGACTCTAACTCAAGTATATGGCCCTTCTTTTACGGATCTAATGTATTTGAAAGGTATTCGACCTGTGATCTAACTAATGATAAATAACAGTTTTCTCGCACTTTTTCTATACCATTCTCCTAATGAAAGCAAATTTATTTTTGAATGTGCCTAAAACTCAAAGAATATGCATTTATCGCGAAAAATGGCGACTTAATGATATTTATCAGATTATGCTACTGAGATATCTAGCCATCTACGTATACGCGAAATCTGTCGCTTTGATTTTCCCTTTCCTGAAATTTATGACGATTTACGTCGGTTAATTTCCATTTACCATTCTTTGATCTGAACAGAAATAGCTTGCAGGTCATCCCGTTCCGACCGATATTCATTAAACCAAAACAATTTATCATTAGTTGCTTCATTGGTTTCGCCTATGCTGTGTATTCTTATTATATCTAAAGCTAGTTGACATAATATACCTCTATAATAGCAATAAAAAGATTATAAATATTAAATGATGTAAATTGCGGGTTCAAAGCAGCCGTCATCAATGGCGATTCACCGAAAGGAGATTCTTGTAAATGCATAATGTAAATAAAAATAATTTCGTAAATTTCCACTAGAAAAATTTATAAAATTATTTTTTATTTACCTTAAGGAGTCTTTCCACAAAGTAGATCCTTCCCAAGTGGAATATATTATAAATGCAAATAAATAATGCTTTCTAAAAATCTACTATCAGAATTTTGCATCTGGTTAACTTAATTTTTTACGGTTATTGGATTGACATATAGCTTCAATTTGCTTTCACCAAGCAGGCGAGCTCGATAATTCTCCATCGAATCTAAGACTGATGTATATTGGAGCACTCTACGGCCAATTCATAACTCTCAAAATATGAAAACGGTGGAGCGAGTGTGATAATTGGGAGTCGAATTAACGGCCTCCGTTAACGATGCTACGTCATCCTTTATGATCTCCGCACATCCCGCAGACAGTTTCAAAAAGTATCGTTGATTATTAGCGAATGAAGAGCAGCGCACACAAGGGTGCAGAGAATGAGACAATCGCATATCACGGGAGAATTAAAACAAATCTGGGACCGAAGAGGAGTAGGACGAAAGAAAGACGGCAGAGAGGGGAGAGAGGGAAGAGATGGAAAAGGAGGGAGGGAGGGAGAAAGGGAGGGAATGGAAAGAGGGAGGGGAGAGAAAGAGGGAGGGAGGAGAAAGAGGGAGGGAGGAGAAAGAGGGAGTGAGGGAGGATAAAGGAGGGCGGAGAAAGAGGGAAGGAGGAGAAAGAGGGAGAGAGGTGAAAGAGGGAGGGAGGGGAGAGGGTGAGAAGAAAATGGGAGAGGGAGCAAAAAGAGGGAGGGAGGGGAGAGAGGGAGGGATGGGCGAGAGGGAGGAAGGAGTGAGAGGGAGAGAGGGGTTAGAGGGATGGAGGAGCGAGAAGGAGGGAGAGGCGAGAGGGAGAGATAAAGGGAGGGAGGGACGAGAGGGAGGGAGGAGAGATAGGAAGGGAAGGGCGAGAGGGAAAGAGGGGGAGAGGGAGGGAGAGGAGAAAGGGAGGGAGGGTTAAAAGAGAGAGAGGGGAAGGAGGGAGGGAGGGATAATAGGGAAGGAGTGGAAAGAGGGAGGAAGGGGAAAGAGGGAGGGAGGGGAGATAGATTTAGAGTGGAACAAAAAGTGGTGATCATCCTTTCGGCCCGACTATCCCGGATTTGCATAAGTTTGCGACTCCAATGCGAAAAAAGTCGCGACGTAGTGTCTGAGTGGAAGGTAGTGTTGGCGGGTTAGGAGTTAAGTTCGGCTGGGCCATGTCAGACGAGCTAAACTCACAAATAATGTGTTAAATAATTGAAGCCCCTCCCCTCCAGGAAGTAGAAATCGTTTTTTATCCTTGCCGGCATTTGGCGTCCTCTCCGCCGATAGCGGAAATAAATAAATGACGACTCTTACGCTCTTTCCGATCAGAGAAAATTTTGTGGTGGCACGCGTGATGGACAAACGGGGCAGTAAAGTTTCGGTTCGGTGGTTTTTATCGCAAAATCGGAAAATCGACTTTTTTGGTTTTTTAAAAGAATTGCTGCTCAACACATATGCGCTTCAATTTCCATGTTTGCCTTATACAATGCGTAGAAATTTCAGTAAAGGTAAATAGGTAAAAAAAATTCTAGTGGAAAGAGCTTTAAATAGAGATAACTCAACCTTCTCTTCATGAATGGAAACGCGACAAAGTGCAAGGATATTTTCTTCTAGCATTGTAAAATCGAAAGATAACATTTTTGAAGGTGATGGGAATAACTTCAAGATCTTCTATAATTATTCATATCATCATCATAGATAGTCTGTCCGTAGACAGGTCCGTGATTATTCTTGGTTAAACCTGCTTCTCCATATACTCCTATTTTCCGCTGTCCTCTTTATATCTTGATAACTCTCTTTCCCTTTCAAATCGTCTATCAGCTGAAACCTTTTCCTACCTCTTTCCCTTTTCCCATCTAGTTTTCCTTCTAATACGTCTTTAATCATACTCTCTCTCCTCAGGTAATGTCCAACCCAGTTAGCCTTCCTCTTTCTGATAGTCTGTATAATCATTCGCTTCTCTCCTATTCTTCGTAGCACTTCATCGTTTTTCATCCTATCTGTCTATTTTATCTTCAACATTCTCCTCCAAGTCCACATTTTAAAGCTTTCCAAGTATTTGATGTCATTTTTCCTTAGCGTCCATGTTTCTCCCCTATGCAATGCTATACTCCATACGTAGCATTTTATCAACTTCTTGCGGATATCTTCCCTTATATTCCCAGTTAGTAGGTGTTTTTTTCTCCTGAAAGCCGCTTTTGCTTTTCCTATTCTAGTTCTGATCTCATCCGTACATTTTGCTTCTCGTGTTATGATGCTTCCAAGGTATTTATATTCTGAAACTTGTTCTAAAGGCTTTCCCCCAATACTTATGTTCAGATTCTCTTCTTTACCCGATATTCGAATGACCTTGGATTTTTCTGTATTTATTTCCATACCATATTTTCTACCTGTTATCACTAGTCTATTTATCATTTTTTGTAGCTCCTCTTCCTTTCTTGCTAGAAGTACTTGATCATCTGCGTATTTTACTGTTCTTATAATCCTTCCTCCAATTTTGAAATCCCCTGTGCCTTCTAAAGCTTCTTGCATTAGACTTTCTCCATATATATTGAATAGGGTTGGCGATAGGCAGCAGCCTTGTCTTACTCCTCTACCGATATTTATTCCGCAGGTGTCCACATTCTCAAACCTGACCTTTACAACTTGATTCTCATATAGATTCCTAATCAGTCTCCTGTCTTTCCAGTCTACACCTATATCCTTTAATATCTTCATCAACTTTACCCAATTTACTCTATCAAAGGCCTTCTGCCAGTCTACGAAACATGCGTAGATATCTTGACTGTATTCTATTGCCCTTTCTGATATGATTCTAACTACTCCTATAGCATCTCTAGTTCCTCGTCCTTTTCTGAAACCGAATTGATCTTCCCCTATTATTTCTTCTGCCTTTTTCTCCAGCCTTTTATTAAGAATCCTCGTGATGATCTTCGAAGTGTGTGGCAGAAGGCTTATCGTTCTGTAGTTTTTACACTGCATTGCATTTGGATTATTCTTTCGAGGGATCATTGTTTCTTCTAGGAAATGCCGAGGTCACTCTCCCGTATCGTAAATCATATAATTAATTTCGTGATCGCTTTGAGTCCTTCTGATCCTATGACTTTAAGTATCTCAGCCGGTATTCCATCGCTGCCCGTGGCTTTCTCTTTCTTTAGTTCCACTATCGCCTTTTCTACTTCGCTCTCCATAATACTTGGTCCTAAGTTGTCTTCTTCAGTGTTTTCCTCATTTTCCAGTTCTATTTTTGCCGCTCCTGCCTGTTTGCTGTATAAGTCCTTAATGTATTCTTCCCATACCTGTGCTACATCCTTTGTTTCTAAGACTATCTTCCCATCCGTATTCATAATTCCTTTACCACGGATTCCATTAGACTTCTCATCTTCTAATTCCAGTGCCCTAGCGTACATCATATCGTACCGTCCTAACTTCTCCATTTGTTCTATTTCATCACATTTTCCTTTTATCCAATTTTCTCTAGTTTTATTTGTTACCCTTCTCAACTCATTGTTTATACGCCTATAGTTGGCTCTACCTTCTTCACTGTTAACGTTTTTCCATTTTCGTCTTTCATCCATTTTCTCCAGCATTTCCTTCGTGATCCATGGTTTTCTGATTTTCTTCTCTTGTTTTCCAATCTCTTTATCCAAGGTATCCTTGATACTGGTTTTAATTTCATCCCATTCTATATCAACTGTCTTCGGTTTGTTTTTCAACTTTCTTAGGTATTCTTCCAACTTCATGCTGACTACATCCTGCCTTTCTTTCAGTTTTTCTAGGTCCCAGGTCTGTCTTTCTCTTCTCGTTTCTCTTATTTGTTTGAGCTTTGTACTTACGTCAAGTATTAGAAGGCTGTGATCTGAATCAATGTCTGCTCCTTGTAATGCCTTGGCATTCTTTATGCTGTTCCTGAATCTTTGTTTTACAAGGATGTAATCTATTTGGCATCTCATTCTATCTCCTGGGCTTTTCCATGTGTATAACCTTCGTTTATGGTTTTTGAACCATGTATTAGTCACTACAAGGTCATTATTGATGCAGAATTCTACGAGTTTCTCCCCTCCTCGATTTCTCTTCCCAAGTCCGTATTGCCCGACAACATTTTCTTCCTGTCCTTTTCCGACTATGCTGTTCCAATCTCCCATTATTATGCAGTTTACCTTTCCTCTTCCGTCTTCTTCGTAAATTTCATTATTTTGCTCATAGATCTCATCTATTTCTTCATCGTCATGAGGTGACGTTGGCATATATACCTGGATTATCAGCATGTCCACTGGGATTGCTTTAAGCTTTATTGCCATCAGTCTATCGTTCGTTGCTATTATCTTTGTCACGCTTTTCATCATATCTTTCCTAAGTACCAGAGCTACTCCCCTTTCCCCACTATTTCCTTCAGAATAAACTACCGTGAATTCTTCCGAGTCGAACTGTCCTTCTCCCTCCCATCTAGTTTCGCTTAGCCCTATAATGTCAACTCTATTTCTTCTTTCAAGTTCTCTATCTTTCTTGCCTTTCTCATAGTTCTTACGTTCCAAGTCCCTATTCGTAATTTACTTTCGACAAATGTTTTCCTCAAGGCAGTCCCCGCCCGGAGATCCGATTTGGGGACTATTTTACCTCCGGATTGTTTTACCTCGAGAGAACTCATATTGTCCAACCAAATAATCTTTACTAGGGATTGTAATGTGGTAGTTTTCCCTCTTGCTTTCCACATCGCAGTACTGTAGCCGTTCAAATCGTCCTGATCACGCCTACAGCTGTATTGGATATAGACCCAACCAACATCATTTGTTTTCGGCTCTATACCATACTGACAGTACTGCTGCCTACTGCGAGGCACTGATGATAGTTTTTTTTAATAAAACCTCCATTCGAGGGGTTTGAACCCCCGAACTTTGCAATAGAAAGCCGACACGCTAACCACTACACCACCAGTGCATATATATATATATATATATATATATATATATATATATATATATATAATATATACAACTTAATTATTCTGAAGTGTCATGTGTTTAATTATAGTTAATGCCATTTGATATAAAGTTGAAACATATTCATTCACCCGGTAGAGGAAGAAAACGCATAGCATCTGACATAATCATCCATCACTCATATCGCGACTAACAACCAATTACACAATCCGGGCACATAAACTTGGCTTAAGTTATAGTCGTCATAAATTTTTCCTTGCGCAATTATACACTTCTGTCTTCTACCTCGAAAAAATATCAACTTCGAGCGCTCCTTCCGCGGAACTCCCCTCGGGAAAGAAAAAAATATACACTTCGGAAACAAAACTCGATATCCCACCAAGTCTACATCCTAGGAGAAGCGGAGATTGTTTGCCCTGAATTCCCGAATGCCCTTAAAGCGAGACCGAAGACTTTTCATAAGCTCTTTTCGGACGATAAAATGAATCAGAAGTTTCGGTATCTTTCCCTATATTCCCCGATTCACTTTGAAACACTGGATCCTTTCACCCGTCATATTCCGGCTGTTTCCACAAATCTTCATCGGGTCGGCTGGAGGAGTCCTACTTTTACCCTAATGGATGCCTGGAGTGAGAGATTCGGGCGGAATATGAGTGGGCATCGGCGATTACTCCGCAAAGCTAAGCCATTTTTCACCTGAAGTTACTTTATCGGGGAGAGCGATTAAGAATTCGTCTGAGCTACGTTAAACTAGAGAGAGAGAGACTCACTCAATTAACTCTTTCATAAACGAACTGCCGAGAAATGGGTCAAAGAGATAATTATGGTGTCTGTTAGAGTGAGCGTGGATACAGCGGTACGATTCACATATTGCTTAGCACGGCACATACGTCACTGGGAAAAGAACGCATAAAGCGAAAATGCGCAAAGCGAAATAGATTTCCCCATAGAAATACATGAGATTACATATGAGTGCCATATTGGGTTCAAAAATTTAGTTATACTGTCTTCCGAACTGTTATCTTTGTTCTTTATTATAACCTCAGAGTGAATGAAATTTTAACGCTTGGAGACCGTTCCGAAACAGTGCTAAAGGGATATTGATGGCCGCGCAATTCGAGGTACTTCGCTAAAATGAAAACCGTGCTAAGTCAAAAACGGGTAATATTATTTTTATCTATACTGGGAATAACTTTGAAACAGAAAAAATTCTGCTATGACAGGGAATCGAACCCTGGTCTTCTACATGCCGGACGGATATTCTACCTCTAAACTACCTTAGCAGATAATCTTTCCTGTTTCTAAAAACGTTGAGAAACAGTAAAGATTATCTGCTAAGGTAGTTCAATGGTAGAATATCCCTCCGGCAAGTGGAAGACCCGGGTTCGATTCCCGGTCATAGCAGAATTTTTTCTGTTTCAAAGTTATTCCCAAAATTACAGTTTATGCCATTCATTCATATTATTCCGCCAATTTCTTTATCTATGCTATCAAATATACAATTAGTACTATATTACGTTAAGAAACTTTTTTAACGAAACTGATAGGGAATTTACTTAAAATATGAGTTAATCGTAGTTCGCGCCAGTGCTCAAAGAGACCGATTTATAAAAATATTATTGAATTAAAAATATATCACTCTTCTCTACTCCTCTAATCCTTTACTAAAATAATGTTCTTGAAAAATACACCCTCATAACTTTAAAATACACAGTTTTTTATGTTTTTAATTGACTGCATTTTAATTAAAGTTCATGGTATCGCTAGGAATTTAATTTAACAAGTGAATTCAACGATGAAAATTGGTTGAAAAATATTTAATGCACTGATTTAAACTATTTTCACACAGTCTTCTGAGCCATCTTGCGCAAAAGGTTTCACATGGAAAGAGGAAGAGTTGAAAACCTCCGCCATGATTGGTTTCTGGTGGACCAGGGCATAAAACGTCTTTACGAGCGTAAAAATAAAACGAGGGATGTTGTCATGGTGACAGGACGGATTTCAGATCACCGATCATGACGGCGAAAATGCTTTGACCGCGTGAATGCCAAAAAAAGGTCCATTTCCCCTCCTCTCTTCCACAGACGTGTTTTCGCGACGAATTACTCGTAAATAAAGCGAGCACCAATAACAATTGAACATCATACATCCGTTTCCAAAGCGAGGCGGCGATATCGTATCGATGCCTGCAGCGAAGTAGGGTGTAAATCAAAATGAGTTTATCTGCTGTCGCATACGAAAGTCGTTTATAATCGCGTAATCAAATCGTCTTTTTTAAACGCGTTTTGCTTCATCTTCGATGAGTAGGTGGAGGGAAAGTAAATTCAACCAAACTGGGAAAGTGTTGTCGATCTCAGCACATTTTAACCTGTAATGAATGTTATGCGCAGATGAATTCCTGACCCATGATGACAGCCTAATTTTTTCGATTATTAGGTAAAATTAAAATATTTTAATATGCTGGGACCCTTTTTTAAAGCAACCAGTGATCATATATATATTTCTTGTCATTAACTGATATTTTGTTAGATTTGGTATTAGAGATTAAAATCAAATAATTTCGAGCGAATCATTATCTTGGTTTATTAATTACCAGCTAGAAGATCCTCATTGCGTAAAGGCCTAAACAAACTTTTTAAAATTTACACACATCCCTTGCTCTACGTTGTAAATGTGTTCCCCTAAAAGACTGCGCAAATTGAGATCGTGAGTGAGTGAGTGAGAATGGAGTTTTCACAAAAGCATGCTCGAAGTGATATTTGAGTGTCGTCTTGAAATGAAAAACATGAATTCAGCATCGAATTATTTATTCTTTCTTGTAACCTCCCAAAAGAATTAAAATAGTTTTTACTTTTCTATATATGGAGACCATTTAAAATTCTGTTATAGCGACATTGATAGCCTTACAATTCGAGGCAATTCTCTAATAAAAGTAGACTGTATAAACCCGAAAACTTGTAAACACGCGCCGTACTTACAAGGGGTTGATAAGAGGATTATTTCCAGCTAGCATAATTGATGTCAAATGTTACGATTATACCTGTCTAAGGTATGAAATTAAAATCAAATCACCTCCCTCTTTCCTACTCATTCTTCCTCTCTCTCTCCTACCCCTCCCATTCTCCGTCTCCATCTCTCTCGCATCTATTCTCCCTCCATCTCTCCCTCAAAAATGTAGATCTCTCACCGTAATCTAAATGCCCCGGGATCTTATGCCGCCGGTAGTGCATATAGTTGAGCGCGATGAAAGTACGCATGAGATGGTTCATTATCGTATCCAATTAATTGTTCACCTAGACAGAATTTCCTAGTTTGGATCTAAATTTTTAAAGTCAACAGAAAAATTGCCAATATAGGATTTTTTTAAATTTTTGTACAGGGACGTAACTAGGAAAGGGACCTGGGGGAAGGAGGGGGACTGGCTCCCCTTTATAAGTCCTCGCTCCCCTATTGGCCCACCTGCTGAATACTATATTAAAAAGGAATTGATAAATTATTAAATGTTTTTATTCTTATTTTTACACCTCCCATTTGTGTGAAAAGGGCAGTAAAATTTTTAACACATTTTTTCATATTATTATTATTTTAACTGTATTTTGTAAATTTTGGTGTGCCCCTTTCAATATTTTTACAATAATGCTCTCCCCCACCCCCAGAAGTTTTAAGGCTAGTTATACCCCTGTTCTTGTATTCATCAATCCAACGATTATATGTCATTTTTAGAATATAAAAGAAGGTTTTTTGATACCCTGCGCACTCGGACATAAGAGCACACATTTCGAGTCTTTTTTCTTAGCGCGTGCATCCAAAATACTAAGCGAACGTATTATTATTACGAAAAGTTGGAAATCATACGTTTAGGTATGGAAAATCTTTCACCAGGCTAGTTTTGTCTTCCTTCGTTAACTCGCGTGGCACGCCGACGCTAAGCGACGCGAGATTTTCCAGCGTCGCGGATCCTATTATCTCTGCAAATAAAATGGCACCAAGGAGGGAATAGAGTCGGCGTCGCGATTTTCCGGCCTCCCATCCGACAAATACCATTATTTATGCCGAATTCTGGAACGCTACACGTCCTATCCGATCGAATGAACAATTCTAAAGCTCGTGCGGACAAACAAACACTCCCCGAGGTCGTAAATCTGTCGGATTCTCTAACCCGCCAAAAACGCTACGGGGAAAGAAGTGTTGACGTCACGGAGAGGGCGTGGGAGAATCGAGTGGGAAATGTATTCGAGGATTGCGCCAGAAAGTGAAGGTCAGGATATGTACGGAATTTTTCGGAGAAAAGAAGAGAAAGAGAGATGACATAACATATAATAAAAGAAACTTCTTAAAGTGAACTGGTTTTTTTTTAATAAACCTTATTGGATTCATCGCTTTCACAGCTCAGAATGGTGTACTACCAATGTTTTACTCCAGTTATCTCTCTATCGTTTTATTCCCTCAATCCTCTCATTTTCCATCCTCAATTCGAAACGGAAATTCTCTATCGACGCGCGGATTCTCTATTTCCTTTACGCGGAGGTTCGACACGGGGATGAGAAGAGAGAGAGAGAGAGAAGAGACAAAGTCCCTTTTACTAATCCCTTGTGCTCTATCAAAACCAAGAAGCAATTACTCATCCCATTCTCATTTATCCAAAGCTCTCCGATCTTCCTTCTTCCCCCTCTCCCTCCCCTTTCCACTCCCCTTTGCTCCCCTCTCTGAAACAAAATGGGATGGGAGGAAAAGAATACCCCTTTTGTTCTTCCAAAAGCCGTAATCTCATCCCATTTCAACTCTTCTACACTAGTCACTTACTCTCACTCTCCCTTCCTCTTTCTATCTCTCTCTCTCCGCAAAAATGTAGTATATACATATATCCTCTCCACCTTTCCTCCTCCTTCCCCAACTCCAGCAAACTGTATTTGTAAAGATTCACGCCGCTTTATATGTATATGCTCTGCGTTCCTTCTATCATATATTCTCTCCCATTCCATTCCTTTTCATCTCTCCCGTTCCTACCTCATCTAATTTAATTGGACAATGTAAAACTCACTTCCAGGAGGGCTCATTTTCTCGTTTTCATCCGGGGAAAAACTTTCCCTCTCCCCTCCTCGCCCCTCCCCTTTCTCCTCACCCCTCCCTATTCTACTCATCCCTCCCCATTATCCTCACCCCTCCCCCTTATCCTCACCCCTCCCCTTCTCACCCTCCGTCCTTACCATGTTCGACCTTCTGGTCTCTCTTCGGTTTAATCCCGCTGATCTTCATCCAGAAAAGACCCGTTTTCTTTTCGGTGTTTTTTTCTTCCTTATCTCTGGTGGAAGAAGAAGAATGGTGGATTTTTCCCTTCTCCTACTCCCTGCGGGCTGACTTATCGCCTTTAATCATCTGGGAACAATGAATGGTTCATTTCGGTATCGAAATGATTTCCTTTTAGCGTCTCTGGGGTACAGAAGTCTTCCGTACGAGGAATAACTTCCGAGGAATCTCGGGTCGTTCGAGCGTAAAAGACTTGCGAAGTACGATTAGGAATTGTATGTCGGCTCCGTAGTAATGTATTTTCGTGGGATTTTCTCGTGGTTATTTTTTATTAGACGTAGGCAAATTGTCATCCGAATTCTCACTTTCTCCATATGAGAAAGTAATGTTTTCGTGAAAAATCGAATTCGAGATTTCAACGGAACTACATGTTTTAAGGCTCCCTGAGTATGTTTTCACAATTTTCTCGATGATCTGTGTAGATGTGATAAGAATTTTGTGCGCGCTCGAACACAAAATCTACTTAGCAGGTTAGCACGAAACTTGATATTTAAGATTGCTGTTAATAATACAAGGTTTCATAAGGTTTTGGCTGAAATTGCTCTATTGAAAGTTAAGGCTTACTCTTGTAATTTTTCCATATATTTAAAATATCTTCTTTGGGACAAAATTTATGTAAATATTTGTTATTATTAAAGTTGCAAACAATATAACTTTCTAAAAGTTTTGTTTGAGAATTGTTTAACAGATATTTCCGTATATATAGCCGTCTATATATCTGTCTATATATTCGTCTATATATCCGTCTAAATTTATAAGTAAATCGCTAAGTGATAGCTTAGTTTCCGTTGCAATGATAACAGCCTACGCTGCTAAGGATAATTTTAATCGCGATCAAATTATCATAGAACCACCAATCATCATATTTTGTAAACAAATTTTATTGTAAATACTGACAGCGATGCCAGCCACACCAACGTTAATTTTGATGGCGCATCAATTTTTTGTTGTTCACAGCATCAAATAAAAGTTTTGTTTACCTATTGTATTATTCAATGTGAAAAGTGACTCCAAGTATTTTTCATTTTGAAAATTATTCAATGTATTAAAACAAATCACGAGTATAATTGTCGATAGTAAATCTTCAGGACGCTGTTGCTCTCGGAAACTCGTAAGTACTATTGTAGTTATATTAATTACTCTGCATGGGGAAATTCATGCGCTGGGTATGTTCGATTTTTGCATTTAAACGAAAGAATAGGTTCCGTACGAAGATCATACGAAATGGAGCTAAACTTGATCTGGTTTTCTTTGATCAGTGGTGACTAAACCTTTTACTTTTACTTTTTACTTATACTTTTAACTACAAATGGATCACATGAGGCTTTATATACAACTGATCGGGTCACATATGACCTCTCAAATGACTGCGTGTATTTCAAAGAATTTTATAATCGTGTAATGTGTCACACGCCCATATTAAAAGTATAGAGCATTAACGTATACGTTTGGATTTACTAAATGATATATAATAAAAACTCCTACTGGTCAATGTACGAATATGTATAGTTCCTCGAGAGAAAGCGGACTGGATGAAATTACTGCGTAGTTTGCCACGATAGTACGATAATTTATGCCGAGATTGAAGAACGGCCTTCATATTGATGTGATATAAACTAAACGGAAAAATTTTCATATATACATATATATATATATAAAATCTTAAAAAGGAAAGGTAGTTATGACGGTAGCAACAAGGTGTTGAATGAAGCCCAGTGGACATTTAGCAAGTGGAGGACCAAGACATTTTTAGGTAAGAGATTTAAGAATTCATCAAGCAACGCATTTCCTTCTTCTAACCCGCGATTCAGAAACGAATATTTACCTACATTGGTTCTCTGTCGCCTAAATCTTACTTTATATCTGTGGACATTATTTCCAATAAAATAAGGTTTTTGCATTCCCCAATTTAAGTCATCCCAGGCACGATTCTTTGTATACGTCTTGAAAATTCCAAAGTATATTTAACCCTCTTCTCTCTTTTAAAGACTTTCAATTATTTTGGTTACACTCGCTCCCCTGTCGTGTCTCCCAAGAAGAAAACGAGCTGCTTTCCTCTGAACCATTTCTATTTTATTTATATGTCCTATTTCATTAGGATCTCATACACTCGTAGCGTATTCTAAAATTGGCCTTACTAATGAGGTGCAGGCTAATTATTTTGCAGTCTTGGGGCTTTTTTTTGAGATTTCTCATAACAAAATACAAGTTCTTGCAAGCTTTGGCAACGACTTTTTCTATGTGCAAACCCCATTCTAAGTCTGAGTCTTAAGTCATGCTAACTCCCAAGTATTTGCATAGGTCCGATTGAGGCAACAGCTCTCCGTTGACTGTATAAATGTTATTATACAAGGTTATTTCCTTTGTAAATGTCATATGTCTACTTCCACTAATATTTAAGTTTATCATATTTCTATTAATATAATCAATCACTATATCTGTCATTTGAAGAACCTATTGATCATCTTCCCTTTTTATTCGTCTATAAATAATATATATATATATGTGTGTGTGTGTTTGTGTGCGTGTGTGTACGCGCGCGTGTGCGTGCGTGTACGTGTTACGGGCAAATCTCGAAATGCGGACAAATCTAGTATGCCCAGGTACTTTGGGCAATTCCCGAAATATTTTCAGAAAATGCATTTTTTCGGGATTTCCCTGGGCAAATTCCGATGTGACCCAATCGTTTTGGGCAAAAGATGTGGAGGGGCTCAGATTCTATAACCGTTCCGAATTTGTTACGGTTTTCAGTGTTCTGTCCCGGTATCTCGAACCTATTTTTCAGTGCGTGTAAATACCAATTTTGTTAATTAAATAAATTACGCAGCAGTTATCTCCATATTACTTTCGTTTAAAGATAAAACTCGATCTACCATATACGAATCAACACAAGTATAGAGTTTCCAATCCAACCCAACCAAACCAAACCCAATCCAAAATCTACCGAAATGGGAAAATTCGGCGGGACCGTTTCGGCGTTGGTACAATTCGACACCCGAAGTTGGGTTAAGTGGTTGGGAATTTGGTTCGTTCCATTTTCCTCCCCGAGCTGGGGTATATGGTTGGGGGATTGGTTCGTTCCATTTTTCTCTCCCATGTAGGATTAAGTGTTTGTTGATTTTGTTTGTTCCATTTCCTCCCCCGAGTTGGGTTTTTGGTTGTGGGCTCGATTCGTTCCATTTTCCTCCCCCGGGCTGGCTTAAGTGGTTGGGTGTTTGTTTCTTTTTATTATCCTCCCCCGGGTTGGGTTATGTCTTTGGGGGTTTTGTCCGTTCCATTTTCCTCCCTCGGGTTGTGTTAAGCGGATGGGGAGGTACAATTATGCATAACTTTTTTATTGAATTTTAATGTTAAAGTTGTTTTTAAAATACTACCATTCCATTGAGATATTACCGTCTCAGTAGTTTGTCAATTTAGCCAGATTGTAATATCCATTTATTATCACACCATTCCCGTCAAATCATGCTGGTCGTAATCCTGCTGGCGCCGAACTCTTCCGAAGCAATATCGTCCCAAGCCGAAACGATCGCGCTTAACTGTCCTATACCCAAATCTACTATACACTTTGAGATCACCAAGATCTTCACAAACTCCTGACGGCGTTTCGCTATATACCCGGGCAAACTCCGAATCTGACAACTAATTCGGGATTTGACCATTACATTTGGGCAAATATAGATCTGCCCAAACACTTGTGGGCGATTCGTGATATGCTCAGGCAAATTCCGGAGTTAAGCTCTACTTCGGGATTTGGCTGTAACAAACACAAACACAGACACACATATATACATATATATATATATATATATATATATATATATATATACATATACATACATATAATAAAAGCAACGAGAGTTTGTAAGGGATAGGAAGGAGCCAGTGAACACTTGAACACTTACACAAAGTTGTAGACGTCCACAGCGATAGAGGAAGGCTTGTAGCTTAGTTTTAGTTTCTGTTATTCTCTCGCCGACGAAGGGTGGTTGTCCGAAAGTTTTAAACTACAAGCCTTCCTCTATCGCTGTGGACCTCTACAACTTTGTGTGAGCGTTCACTGACTCCTTCCTATCACTTTCAACCTCTCGCTGCTTATATATACACACATATATATATATATATATATATATATATATATATATATATATATATATATATATATATATATAAAATATGCAATACAGTTACTCGGAACCGAGGTCGATGCTTTAGGTCCGCAATAAATTGCGCCGCTTGTCATTTGTTTGAGTACGAGAATTTACCGGGGTGTTTCATCGCAGTCGGGATCGACGCTCAATACGGAGGCGTGTTGAAAGCAAACAGACCCTCGCGGGGAAAGGCAAAAAAGTAAGTATACACGAGGACGCGCGCAAACAATTGGACATGAATGATAATATCTTGGAGTAATGTATGACCGAGTGAACAAAATTCTGCGATGCTTATAGACGATAATAAGATTGAATTGGTTTAGTAATTAATTCTACTATATTAGTTTAATTTTACTGCATCGAGAGAGTTACACCACCTTTACGATACAACAATAAATTATTAAATAACTACTGTTATTTCGCGTAAAAACGGAGGATATTGATAGGTTAAATATTAAATTAAAACTGCCATTCTGCTTCCATCTTTCGGTACCCTTTCAAAAATGTAAGCATCGCTCTCAGCGTGAACTACATATATGACCTTTTGATGTTATCCCGCCAGGGGTGCGTATGGTTGAGCGGAACATAATTACACGTAATGTATCTCACTCTTTAATAAGATATAAATAAATACACATGTATAATCATGTGTGTGCCTTCAAGGCTTTTTGTTATAATAACAGATATATCCTTATAAAAGTTAGAGAAACGCTACATTTTATCGCTTAGATTAGAAAGCACTAGAACGTACTACTTCTACGATCACCAATAACAGGCTCCGATTTCTTTTACTACTGTTGCAATTTTCAATTTCATTTAAATGTAATCTCATCATGTGGCAGAACAAAATGAAGATTTTGACATACTGAATTTACCTTTCTCTTATATTGCTCTTGGCAACTAGTTACGAAATGCGTGCTACGTACTAAACATAATTTTTTCGAGCTACAAAATGAATAACTCTTATATAAGGCCAAAAACAAAATGCGGCAGCCTTGGATTCCATTGTTAATACAACAATGAAACCTAAAGATATCTGAAGATATCATACTGACTCATGACTAATTTAACTTCCAATTGCTTGAAGCGATGCAGAAGAAATTTAATTGTTTCCACAACTCCCAGTAAAAACTATACTAAATTTAAATCCGAAAGTGTTTTTACGTTTTTTTCATGCATGGAATTATTCCATACAACCTTCGGTGTTAGCAAAAATTACAAGCTTTCGAGTTTTTAATTACACACACGCGAAAACTCACACATGCGCAAATTCACGTTTTCATTTGTGCAGGAACGCGAGCCTGGGTGAGCATGAATGCTCGCAATTACCAGACTCGAGCAAACAAAAGGCCGTGGTCAACTTTCCCTTAACCGCTTAAAATCTTCTGCTCAGTCCACTGTTTCGAACTCCTAGTTTAACCGTCTTTTGAGAAGAATAGATTGCTGAGAGTGTTGGAAGGCTATGGAGTTTCAAGGGAGGGAGGAGGAAAATAAAGGCGGTGGGAGGGAGAGAAGAAAGGGAGTGAAAGGGGGAAGAATGGAGGCGGGAGGGAGAGAGAGGGAAAAGAGAAAGGGCAAAAGTGGGTGGAGAGAGTGAAGGGATGGGAGAGAGAGAGTGAGTTAGTGAGAGGGGGGGGGGAGTCGGAGGTTAAGGAGAAGATGTTATGGGAAGGGGGAAAACACTTGGATGGGATCTCTTTTATAATGGCAACTCCTCGCAGGTTCTCGGTTCGCTGGAGAGAAGGCAGTTCAAATAAAGCATCGGGGATGTATAATGAATCCTGCGGTGTGAGGACGAGGTTTTGAGCGAGAGATCCTTAACCGAGAATGTTTGTGATGAAGAGGCGGGTGTTAAGTAGGAGAGGGAGAGAGAGGGAGGAAGAAAAGAGAAGGTGAGGAGGGAGTGAATAGAGAAAGGGGCAAAGGTGAAGGAAGTGCCTCGGAAGTGCGAGTATAAGAGGAGCGTCGGCGAGAATCGGAAGTTTCAAGCAGGGTCTGTTTGTTCCTTCTTCTTACAAACATGGGTAAATCCTATCGTTCCGCGTCTTCTTATACAACTCGAAAAAAAGAAAGAGTATTAACCTCCGACCACTTTCTCCCATCCCGATCGTACATCACCGCTTCGACGGAATCCATTAAACAAAATGCATTCATGGGATGGTTTTTGTAACCTTTTAAAAAGAATTATGCCGGAATGTTCTATGGAGGCAGGGATGGGAGGTTTTGGCTGGCTAGGAATACGGGAATTCCCGAGAGCGCGCACGCGTTGTGCTTAACCACCGCTGCGAAGGCGTTTTAAAGTTTTTTTCTATCAACAGTGTCATTCTTAACATTTCATTAGCGTCTTTTAATTTCAGCTATCAAAGGGATGGAAAAAATCCTTTAACGGGTGAGCAGAGTTTTTTCAAGTAACAGTCGCCGTTTTCTTTCGTTTATCCGCCGCAACTTCTGCAGGATATTATTAATCGAAGCTCCCGACTCGGTTAAAAGATCACAATGATTCCTCGCAAACGTCGGCTCTTTTGAAGTTATGATCATTCTCTCGGAGACTTTTCATCATGTCGCTTTAAATCTGTTTTCTGTTTGGTTACTGATCAATTTGTTTATATTCCTATCCATCTTTTTGGTTTAAAATTTTTGTACTGCTAAGTTTTGTCAAAGAATGGGGTGCATTCCTATCTTTTTGACAAATTAAAAACCTGTTGTTCCTCGTTAAGATTTATTATAAATTAGTCGGGCTTTTTCTTTTTTCTGTAAATGCCTCGAGTTACAACGATCGTATGCTCAAAATTACATTAAATTTTACCTACCTCGAAGTAATATACCGATCTAAAAAAATTATCATTAGCTACAGTAACAAAATTTTTATGAATATGCATTTACAAATATATTTACTATATATAGCAAAGCTTTACAAACAAGTAAAGAGAGTAAAAATTTTACTTTTTCAGCAAGGATCGTTTCATGTGACATAATCTTTGGAATTAAAACTTCACTGACGCAATAATAAAAGGCAATTAATATTAATAATAAAGAACATTAACATTTTCAACAGATTTTATTAAAAGTTAGAAAGCAGGATTAGCTTAAATTTTTTAAATGAAATGCGCTTAACAATAGTTAGGAAATGAAAAATATTTTTGAAGACTTAAGATTTTCGTTTTTATTTTTAATGCATTTTACTCATCGAAAAATGTTGTCCACCATAGAAGATTTATTTATGCGATCGGTTAATTTAAAAGTTTTACATCAATGGCCCAATAATCCATAAGATATATGTGCTTTTGGTTACTTGGTTAATAACTAAGGATTTCGCTCAGGCGCGATGTAATTTGAAAAGACAATTTATTACCTGCTCAATGCCAAACGAGAAAAAAATTCATACAAAACGCTCATCCGAAAAAAATTAACTTTTACATTTTTTCTTCAACTGCCAAGACGAAAGAAGTTTGATCTCTCTCTAGTAATAAAATCGGAATTCGGGTCAGAACGTTTGTTGGCTCCTTATGAAGTTCTAAATTTTTGATGGATACGAGAACGCTGGAAAAAAATCTTACTTTTTAACTCGCAAAACTTTTCGAGGGAAACCCAACTCCGTGTCTTGAGGGGAAGGAAAGTGCACGGGGGGAGGGAAAGAGTCGAATATTTGGTAACAAGTGAGAATAGGGCAAAAACCTAACAAAAACCCGAAGTAACGGATAATAGTAGCATCGAGAGTGTTGAGGGCGGTGCTCCTTAGGACGGGGAGATGAAAGTGTGGAAACTATGGTTACACGCAGTCGGAATAGTAAGGGTCCTCCAGGGAAGCGTCAGCAATTGAGGATAGATAGGGAAAATGGCGGATAATGGGCGAGGCTGTGGGTTGGTTAGGGAGAGGGAAGGAGAGGGAGAGAGAGAGGTACTTATTAATGATAGAAGGGGTAGGTTGGATTCGAGGAGGGGAACTGTCTATTGGGTGGAAATCAGAGATGAAGAGGGGAAACGGAGGCAGGAAGCGAAAGGGAATCTACATAGAGGAAGGGGCGAGTCGGGGGAAGGGAGAGGTGATGAGATGTAGTAAAAGGAGGAGTGGGATAGGAAAGGTGGGATTAGAGAGAGAGAGAGAGAGAAAGAGAGAGAGAAAGAGAGTTTGCGAGAGAGATTGGATAGGGGAGGAGAAGGGGAGAAGTTGGAGAGGTAGTTGTGGTGAGAGCGAGGAGGGTTGTTAAGGACTCGAGATGTGAAGCGTTGGACTGTAGGGATATGAGCGAGGTAGAAGGGTGATCTGGAGTTGCCGGGTGGTTGGGATTTTAGGGGTGGAGGGGTTTGAGAGGGGGTTGAAAAGTGGAGGAGACGGGGGGAGGGTGTGTGGGACGTAATTCAAGGGAGTGAATAAATCGAGTAAAAAGGAAGAGGGTATGGAAAAGAGGGAGGGTAAGAGAGAAGAAGACTTCTTTTTCAACTCCTTTGACGTCTTCTTGGAAGTATTCCCGTTTGGCACGGGGAACGTATTCAGTGACTTCTTTCACCTAAAACTCTTTGGCGCCAACCCTAAAAAGTTCCTCCACCCTCAAGCTCCCCGGATATTTAAGGGTGTAATAATCATAAGGATCCTCAAAAGCGACTCGTCACAAGGAAAAGGGGTTTTCTTTTTATTTCGGTTCCCTACCTCTCTTTCTCTTCCGAGGGAAGTGGGGAAAAAGAGGAAGGGTTATGGAGAGGGAGAGAAACCTTTCTAACCCCGAAGGAGTTCGGGAGTCGCGATGAAGTGTTCCGAAACTGTGATAAAAGGGGGCGAGACCTGCGTTTTGAATGGCGATTTACGGGATTAAATGAATTTGAATATTCGATTTCGTCCTATATCATCTCCTTAACGCGCCTATTAATGCGATTGGTTCTGTTGGAAACATGAAAGGGTTTTTTTAAGGGGTGAAGAGGGTTACGAATGTAAAGTTTGATCGCTGGATAAAGCGGTTGGTGTTCATCTCGTTACTACTTTGTACAACAAGTGTCTCGAACCAGGATCCCTATTTCATTATTAAAAGAAACGGTACCAACACTAATATGGGAATATGGCTCTCTCCTTCGAGAGAAGTGATGGCGAAGTATTCAGCGACGCAACTTGGCTGAATTAATATTTACGAGAACGCACGTAACTTCCCTCAGGACACGAGATATTTCAATTTTCAAAACTAATTTAGGAAGAACTCGTGTTATTAAAATTATCCCTGATATGCAAAGAGAAGTTTTGACATTGCGAGTAAAGCGAGTTTATTAATCATATTGTTTAACCAACAAGATCTCCATGACGCGCAGGGACTTCAAAATAATCTTTTTATCCAATCGCAGAGTAAACATTGAATAAAAATTATCGCAAAGCGAGAATGCAACAGCTTATCGATTACGATAAAGAAGTAACCATACTATTTTGTTTTTCATTTCGACAAAATATTTGGAATAAAAAATATGAATGGAGAGTTTTAACGTGTTATGTATTGTTTTGGTAAATTGATTTTGTAAGAAGGCGTATATGTAGCACATATAAAAATAAATGATCTAAATAGTTATAAACGTATCATCATACATTCATCGTGCATTAAAAAAGTTTGTACGACTATAAACTCCAGTTTAGGGATTATAATTGCAATCGATGGTTACGTTAGAGAAATTGAAGTGAAGTTATTAGCATATGAATGTGATGTTTCCTAAAAATTATTAACAGGAAATGGAATTGCTATCAATGCAATTTTTCTAAATTTTAAAAAATATATATTTCAATATAGAATTATTGAGTTTGCCTTACAACAGAAATCAAATTGACAACCTTTCTTTCCAATAGACATAAGAAGGAAAACCAGGTGAAAATTGCTGCTATAAAGCAAACATAATCAATGATATTACATCAACAGTAGATTCTAATAAATTTTTAGGAATGCATTGAAAATCACTATCTATCAGAAATTCACCAGTGATGACGACCGCTTCGTAACCGAAATGGTCCTTTGATTTTCCACACCTTTTAACGATTGCTAGAGAGACACATTGTGTCAATATACGCAAAATAGTATCACTGTATAAGTCGCAGGAGATGGTAAAATGCTCAAAAAAGTTCATGCAATATTTATTTTTAATTATCATTTACGCATCATTGACATAATAAAAAACAAAAGGTATGTAAAAGGGACTTGCGTCTCACAAGGCTAAAAGGCGTTCAGCACAAAAAATGAAACGGATGCGTTATTAAAATAAGGAGTCTTTTTAAAGTAATAAGAGTTAATCTTACCATACTCTGACGCGTATTAACTGAAAAATGTCTTAAGGAAACTCAATAGGACGAAAGAAATGCCCCGAGAGCATTGCGTGCGGAAAGATACGCGCGTTATCTCGTAGACGAGAGATGGGCGTTTAGCACTCGGCTATCTGGTTACGATGAAAGAAATGTTGCGTGATAACACGCCCCACTTCTTTAAGATAAGAAGACGAATCGTGCAAGGAGGCCATTATCAACGCACAGAGTAAGCTTTAAGTGGAATCTTTTTTGGCCCTTTACATCATCATAAAGATGGAAGTAACTTTTTTCAACCCGGCGTTTTAATCGTCACCCGGATGCCAGATTCAACCTTTCCCTTTGCCAGTTTCTTTTAAAAAGTTAACATTAAATGTAACTCCATGATTTTGCGACTTTAATGAGTTCTGTTGACGGCAACTTGATCGATTATAACGTTATTGTTTTCAGTTGCGCAACATTACATAAATGTGTTTGTGTGTATACATATACAATATAGAAGATTTAGAGCAACATATATTGTTAAACCCCTCCAATCACCGGTTACGTTATTTAGCATACTTGGCACTGGATACTTTAGCTATTTTTGAGAAATGTGAATAATTTAATTAAATTGTGTGACAAAAAGTCACACAGCCGGGCAAATTTTAACGTAATATTGAGTAAATAGACGCCATGTGAAAACCAATAAACTACCCCCTATTTTTCGCAATATGGTTCATATAAACAAGGTCTCCATTCCGAGTCATATAAGTTCGAGAACTTATTATATCCTGTTGAACCCTTTTGGACCCTAGTGCCATGCAAAAGCAACTAACTACGGAAAACTTATGAGTACCGACGTAACTGCCAAAAAACATCTTCTAAGGGGCACCAATAACGCGGACGATCATCAAAATTTAATTATTTTCGCCATCACAATATTATCTCCATATGCTAAGTATACGAAAAAGTGAAATCGGTCAATAATTCAGAGGAAATTATCGACCGGTTTGCTTACACGCGTAAACGAAGATGGAAGTTAATAACATAGGCCAGTGGTGCCCAAACTAGGGCTCGCGAACGGCTTCCGTGTGGCCCGCGAAGCCATGATGAAAAAGCAGTTCGAAAATTTAACAGACAAATTCATACATTTTTATAAAAATTTTGATGATAAAACATTAAACATTGGAATTTTAATCATAAAAACTTTATTTAGAATTGATTTTCACTTGTATGGAACTTCAGAATATATAGGTAACTTCCAGTTTAACCTCTAATCCGGCCCAGCGAGGAATTGCCAACTTCCAATGCGGCCCATCGAGGATTCTCAATCACCGATGCGGCTCGTCATGTAAAAAGGTTGGGAACCACTGGCATAGGCGGAACGAGTTCGAGTTAAAATTGCTAAACTTCAAGGTTACCGCACGATCAAGTTACGCAGAATGTCTTGAATTGATTAAATCAATTATTCTCAGCTATTTCCTCTATCATTAGTACGGATGTAAGATAACCTCGCTTGTTTTATCAATAACCTTGTATTCGCCATTTTAATGACGTCTCTATCCGACTCTCGGAAGAAACAGCATTGTTCGTATTCACGCCTTTCTTGAAGTGTGTCTGGGATCCCCTTGAAATGTCCGGATACGGAACTGTAAACAAAGAGATACATCAGATTTTCGAAAGGGGGGAAGGAACGAGATAAATAAAATGCAATCTGAACCTAACGCAATTGAAACAGTACGCATACATATCTCCATCGGGCCGATTTCCTGTTCCGGGACTGTACTAGCGATGGCTGAAAGCAAATTCAGAAGTGAGCACTTCATCATCAAAAGTTGAAAATTAAGTACTTAGATATCTGCAATACCCAACTTATTAGGATATATCTTCGGCGCATTATGACTAGAAACTAGCGTAGCCAAAATGCGCAACTGGTTTCTTCATAACCTTGTTACGGAAATTGCAGATAACAAAGATAAGTATTTATTTATTTTCCCGATTTTAGGTACCCAATCGCTTATTTTTTAATGTGTGATGTTAATCTTCCGAATTTACTTTTCAGCAAGATCTCGATAAGTACAAAAACGATTCTAGTAAAAATGCATGTAAAACGAACATATTTCCAAGATTAATATCCATTTTATATGCTTTAGTTTTGTTTGGACTCCAATTTTTTGGCTTTTAATTACGTTATTAACGTAAAGTTGTTATTTGACACTAATGAAGAGAAAATTTTTGCGACTGCAATTAAAAATTTATATAGATGTAAAAAAAACAAATAGTGACTGAAATATCGAGTATTGATGAATTAATCACTGCGACAAATAAATAGGTAATTCCTTTGGTCTGCTCGAGGCTTATTGATAGCGTAAACAATCATATATGAACTGATGTTTTCAGTTATAACATTTACAAACATTTATGAGGAGAAGAGCGCGTAGAAATGACATCTATATAATTTATTTAGAAGCTATGGTATGCTCGTAAAAGGCAAAACAATATATTGATTAATATAAATGAGGTACTCATGATCAATGCGATAAAAAATATGGTCTTATTCGCCACTCAGAGCTCAATGAAAATAAACAGTACAATATGTTTCAAATTGTGATTTTTTTATTTGTTTTCCCATGTTAAGAGTTGGCAAGCATGTGAAAAAATAATTGCATTTGGGATTATAGAATATACGAATATGTCTTAATTTAAACGGTATCTTTAACAAAATAAAAACGATGATGTATCTTACTGGAACATAAGCTAAGTTACAGAAGATAAAAGTATTTTTAACATTTTTCCTTCGATTATAAAACGTAAAATTTTAAAAAGTCTAACAAGCTAATAAAATATTGTAACCTACGCACATAAATTTTTTAAAAACTTTAGAGATTTTGAAGTATAATAATTTGTATCAAGTTACTGGATTGTCATACAATTTACACCAATATCCCGTTTTAACGTAGAACCGTTTAACCGGTAATACGGGTTTTACGGAATAAAAAACTAGGTGGAATGTGGATCCCTATTGGCCCATACAAGCTGCTGGCTGCTTCCATCAGCCACGCAGTAGACATGTACAGTAATTTTAGGATATTTACGTTGCACATACATAAATTGTAATTCAACCTTCCGGTAGGTTTTAGGCACACCCAACCCAACCTGTGCTAAACGAAGCCTTTCTCTTCATTTTTTCATACCCAATTCCTTCTTTTGGTGCATATAATATACATGTCCTAACTAACTAACTTTCTCTGGTCTTTACGTTGTAGCATTTAAGAAGGTAAAGTTTTATTGCAGTATAGTAATTTACCGATTATTCTGTGACACGTCACATGAAGTTCTACGGCTCAGTTGAATAACACTCGTGGGTCTACACGTAACTTACGACCCGTCAAGCACTTTAACATACAATATTTGTGAAGTAATGCTATATCGTTTTATGCAGTGTATTTAAAATAGTCTAACATGTCAATTAGATTTTCCAGTGTTATCATATTTTCGTGTATTTCATTATAATTCTATGGGTACATTACCCAATACAGATTTTAAGGAAAATCCTTTTTTACGGAATGAACTTGGTCACAAACCACTCCGTAAAAACGGAATTTGGTGCATTACACTATGTAAACTATGATATGGAAATACAAATGTTAAATTAAATTGGTAAATGGATAGCCGGGAAAAGATACCAGCGAACCGGACGGTTGCCATGGGCACTATAATATAGGGTTCACTATATATGCTTTACTTGCAAGAAGAGATATGATACATAAATATGAGTATAAACAGGAAGGAGAGTCCAATTTAATTTCTTAATTTTTTCGTAGTCAATTTTTAATCATTGGATTGCAATAAATACATTAAAATGCATAGTTAAATGTTTTTATAAAAACTATCTGAATATGGTGCTGAAATGTATTCTCAAAACACGTTCTTCGTAGATGCACCTGATTTTTTTAATTCGAACAAGAGAATTTTATATTCTGACGTGAACGCTCCCTTCGTGTGTTTCTGCGTAGAATTCTCTTCAATTTCTTCATTTTGAACTGCTAGAGGCCGGACTTCCCCGTGCCTTTTCGCAAATAGGAGAGAGGACGAAGCGAAAAGCTATAGGTGCCGCTCATTAATTAGCATTCACACGACCGCACGTGAGGCACATGGCGCGCACTGCGGAGCAACTGCCTGCATTTGTCTAATCCTAGGAAATGCACCGACGCCAGACGAGGCTTAACGTCCGTTGCGGAGGACTAGGTGGAGGGAGGGGGGGTAGGGGGCGTGAGGGAGGTGAAGAGGGCGCCGGGTGTGTGCGCATCCAAAACCCTTTAAACTGCACGGGCGCGGAACTGAATTGGTCCAGGTTTGTCAAACAACCTTCCGCCAGAATTCGAAGTCCAGCCCGTGTAAAAGCAGGACCACCTCGCAGAGCGATTTGAAATTGTCGGCAGGATAAATGCGCTGATCTGCTCGCGAAACCGTGTGTATCGTGTCAACCTACTGACTTGTCGCTGAGTGGAATGCATCCTACAAAAATTTCCATTCCGCTCCTATAGCTAGTGTTAGTGAAGTAGTTTCTATGAAAACTATTACTATTACTATTATCGGTAAAGGAAAGTGTAAGACATCAAATACACTCATCCTTCGCTTAGCACGGTACATGCGTTCCTAGAAATAACAGTGTAAAGTGAAACCATGCGAAATGGGATATATTGCCAATAGGTATGCATGAATTTACATTTTAGTCTTGCGTTCAACATGGAGCAGTTTAGTTATAATGAATTCAGAAATGCTTCATTTCTTTTCTCTTATAACTTCCGAATCGGTATGAAACATTTTATGATTTTTAATGCTCGGAGATCGCTGCGAAACCATCCTAAATGAAATCGATGGCCGTGCAATCCAAGGTATTTTCTTAAAATAAAACCGTGTTAAATTGAAAAATTGTAAAGTAAAATCGCCAAAAGTGAGGGACGGGTGTATAACCGACCATGGACCATTTTAAAGTCGAAGATTCGGAACGGAACACTGTAAAAGTTAACGGAAATTATTTCATAAATAAATAGCTTTAGTCGCCCATATGAACTCCCTTTGTGATAGCGTTTTAAGGTAATTATCATCAACCAAATGTTATTTCGATAAAATAATCATTTTACCAGGAAAGCTGGAATCTTATTGATCATCCATGAATTCATATCAGCGGGAGAGAGAGTCTATAGAGTCAAGCGCAGACCCAGTTTAACTGAAACTGTGAGTCAATTCCTCTCTACGCGGAACTTTACAAAACACTTTATCGGAATTATATTGATGTCCTTCGTCGGAATGTAATTAATGAAGAGATATTATCCATTTTCAATTACGTGATGATGAGCAGCGAACCTACGGCATTTCGCAGATATTTCAAGCATTAAACACCATAATATTTTAAATCTTGCCAGGAAAGGGGATTTAATATCACTGCTGTAGAAATGTCTAATTCAATTATCAAATAATAATTCAGTTATTTCTCTTGTATTCAACTACTTCTATTTTTACTTTCTCCATATATGTAGTTATATGTATATATGTATATATATGTATTTATTTATGAAAAAAATCGATTTCGAGATTTCAACGGAAATACACGGGTGTGTCCCCTGAACACGTTTTGACCATTTTCTCGATGATGTCTGTGTGTTAGTGTGTGTGTGATAACTTTTTGTGGGAGCTCTAACTCAAAAAATATTAATCAAGTCAACGCGAAATTTTATATTTAACATTTTTATAAAAGTCACAAGAACTGATTAGTTTTTGGTAAAAATCGGTCAACCGGAAGTGAAGTGGATGTTTACTCATGTCACTTATCCGTTATTTTGAAATATTTGATAAATGTAAAAACGTATTGGAATAAAAGTTTTGTAAATGTCATTTTCTACAACCTTTGTTTGAAACATTTTTCCGTGTAATGCATTGTTTAAAAGATATCTTATATTTTTAACTGCCACCATCACTCCACCTACCGACGACTGTTGTTAACAATTAACGCTTAGTTACACCTTAGTAACGCTCCTTTTTCTTTTCTTAATTGTTGGAGCTTTGTGCCTATATCCTATAACAGAAGGCTATGGTTTGAGTTTATTTCTTATCTTTGTCAAGTCTAAAATTTTCTCGCAGTTTCTTAAAATATTTATTATTATGTAACCTATTTGGAATTTTTAGAAAAATTACAGATATGGAGAAAGTCATGTGGTGGCCACATAAGAGTTTTTCTTTAAGAGTTCAGTCTAATATATCACTATATTGCCTCCAGACCTCAAAAATAAAATAGGAAAGACATGGATGAGATTATTTACACAAATTCGCGTAATAATATTTGGAGAAAAAGGAATTTTTCACAGTATCTTTTCCCTTTTCTCTCTACTCATCCAATTATGGAAACAAAGGAAGAAAACATCAATGTATTTTTTGTTTATTTTCTAAACAATGATAAACTTGCTGCTTGGCCTAGTAAAAAAAGGAGCTACACAGTTTTTTTAATCCTCACCATTGGCTCTGAAAGCCGACCTGGCTTGCGTGCCGCATTAATTTCACGAAGAAAGGAGGCCCTATTCAGAGAAATTATTTAATTCCGCGAAACGCGAGTGGTATTCATCTTGGATTATGAAAACACCGCTGCTTTGTCTGCGAGAATTGTCTCCCGTGATTCGTATCCGCGTTCGTGTATTTAACCGCTAACATTGTTCAACTTTTTAAAAATGTGATACTAGGTAAGTATTGATAATAGAAGGGTTAGATATCACAAATCGATTCCTCTGACACAAGAATCGCATCCTTATGGAAAGATACTGATTTAACTGTTGTGACTTCAAAATTATAAAAATCCACTCAAATTGGAAAATATATGTAACTTACGCAGACTTAGTTATGACGCTGACATATATTTAGAGATATGTATTTAACTATTTATAATTAAACTACACGTATCTGTTTCTTCTGGTTTCTCTTTATTTATTCCATCACTATACACTATTAATCTAAATTTAAGTTCATGCTTATGTGTATGAGCATCTTTAAAGGCGAATCTATTTAAATTTTAAATGGGAGCAACGCAGGATTTGCCGGCAGACACTGATTTCATGCCCTCATATTTTAATGAGTTACCCATAACCTGGTATGCATTTTCCTACGTTCGCAATACACATGCAAATTTTGAAGGCTGTTCCCGAACTACTTCATAGTAACTCTTTAAATGCGAGGTTATAAAAAGAATTCGTTCCTGCCAGCCTTACAGGAGTACAAGGTGCGACCGAGGTATGCTATGGCAAGTCTGTTCTTGGTTTGGGCGCAAATTGCCGATGATGCAGTTATGTTTTGGCCTGAATTATTAAGCTGCCGGCGTACTCTCTCAAACGGCTCGTTTTCCGCGCGCTGAATCAGCTATATCTGCTTTAAGGCATTCGAAATTTAATGCGAACTCATCTCCGTCGCTAAAACTAGCGATCAAACTCCAAAATGACAGAAGGTCGGGCAACGGTTAAAATGCAATGTTGAAATCTCTACAGAAAACCAGATATTGCTTTTAGAATAACGTAGGAGACACAGGCTTAGAGGCACTGTATCAGAAAAGTGAGCAGCGAAAAACCTGAAATATCATGGTATACGCGGATAAATGTACAAGCAGGGTAAATTACTTGTAAGTACTCCACGTTTAATACGATGTATATCAAACAAACTTTTTTACAAAGAACCTGTGCATCATACACTGCATTAAAATTTTCCCTTTCCGTGTCTTTTTCACCGATTACATGACTGTATCGACAGCTTGATTGCAGCTGAGCGTAAAAATGCCACTGTGTATTTTAAAGTTTATATTTTTAGACATATAACTTTATACAAAATCACCAAATTATTTACACCTTTTAACCTCTAGAACCATATAAGACGGTAGACTAGAGACGGATTAGCAAAATAAATAAATGTTGCGGTTACAGGGATACATAAACGTGCATTTCTTATGAGAAAAAGTACAACAAATCTCGAATAACACCCCTCCTTAATTTGGCAAAAGTTGCAAAGGTTCGAGATAATGCCACTTTTGCAAAACATGGCCTCCGCGAAGGTGAAATATATGGAAAATTGCCAGTAGAAACTGTAACCATTAATCATCTTTTAAAAGGTTGACGAAGTGTCGTCGAGGAATTTTGGAGCTCTTTCGATTCATTATGCATGGGGAAGTGAATTGGGGATGGCAGTGCTATGTCTCTCTTAATTGTCCCAGTCTCCGGCGCGGAGAAAAATGCTAAACATCGGTAAATTACGCCACTCCGAGAGAAAATGCGAGAATATGACGACAACGAAAAATTTAGCAAGGCTGTAAAGATGCTAAAACCATACGTTAGCGTTTTCCATTCTTTTACGGAAAAATCGCTGCAACGTGATGCGCGTGGAATGAGTTTTCAATGAAATTAACCCAATAGCGTAAACATTGATGCTTGTTTCGCATAAAGTGGAAGATGATGGATTGAAACAGTGGCATAGCTATGCATACGCAGCTTACGCAATGGACTGGGTACCCACTAGACCAGTGGTGCACAAACTTTATTTACTGGCGGGCCGCATTTGTGGTTGCAAATGCTTCGTCGGGCCGCATTGGTAGTTGCCAATTCTTCGGCGGGCCGGATTAGAGATTACATTGGAAGTTATCTATATGTTCTAATGAGCCATATAAGTGAAAATCAAGTCTAAATAAGGTTTTTATGGATAATATTTCAGTATCAAAAGTTTCATTATAAAAATGTTCATAAAATGTATGAATTTGTGCGTTAAAAATTTCAGGTAGGTTTTTCATCATACCCTCGCGGGCCGCAAAAAAACCTTTCTCGGCCCGTACTTTGGGCACCCCTGCACTAGACATTAGGGCTACAAGAATTTCCTCAAGTATCAACTTTTATTTTCATAAGTAAATGCTCAAAATAATAATCCTATATTATATATAAATTCCAATAAATCCTATATTTTTTCGATGTAAAGATTATATTTGATATAACCACGGTCTTTCTCACGATAATTCAATTTTAATTTTACAATATTTTTATTTATTGTCCAAGAGGGGTCCTTACAATTAGTTCTTGTTCCGGTACCGATAATGTCGTAGCTACGCCAATGGACTAAAATACCTCTAATCATGATGATGAATAGTTTGGTAGATCCAAGGGCACAAAGTACTATTTCCATTTTATTATATCAGCTAAAAATGGTTCTAAATTAATTAAATGGAAGATACAGAACGAAATTTTCTTATTTGCATTGAATCAAATCAATTTCATGGAAAATATTACCCGAAAAATTGCCGTTTTTAGACAAAAAAATTCATCGATATTTATAAGGAAAAATCGAATATTTATTCTACATTTTCCGTACCGAAGAGAAAACTCTCGACATCACATATTCATAAATTAACCTCTTAAATAACAACCGATATTTTTAGTTAAGCTTACAATATAATATCTCAAATCGGTAGAGGTCTACCCTGGCGTTGAACCACCTGCAAATAATAAATATTGATGAGATATTCGAATGTTTTCCTTCATAAGGACATGTATCTATTGAAGGTGAGGGAATTCCGACGCCCTAATACTTAACGTTGACGCCTCACGTTATTCAACCTGCCGTTTCGGATTCCAAAAGTCGGAGAGCATTAAGCGAGAATGAATGTTAATTAAACTGAGGGCAACGTTTACTCTGCTTTTTGGAAAGGTAACTTCATGTTTAAAACGCATTAAGGGGACTAAAATGTTGCCACAAATAAGTCGTTTAGCTATTTTCAAGAGATCCTTAGCGTGCAGTATTATGAGGCATTATTTAGCGGAGGGGTATTTTAAGAAAATTTTATGAAACTCGAACTTCGTGAATATTTTTGGTGACTTAGGAAAGCGGAAGTAATTAGGCAGCCCTGGATTTCCAACATAACCTCAGGTGTGTAGTTTATAGCTCTCTGTACATATATAATCTAAACATCAAAATTCATCTGCCTCTTTTCGAAAAGTAAAAATTTCACAGTCTACACATTTTCGGTGAATTATCACTGAAGACGGCTACTTTGTAGCCGAAATGAACATTTGGTTTTTTATAACCTCGTTGTGGCTATTGGAAACACTCGAGACAAGTATAATATTTTTAAGTACTTCTTTATGTTTTTCGTCTATAAAACGAGCTCGATAGTTCCCTGTTCAATGAATAAGTTTAGGAAATTTATATTCATCGTACATAGGAATTTTCACTTTTTGTCTGAATACCGGGGATCTAAACGTCATTTACCTGATTGTGTAAGATATATTCGCTTTGTTATGGAGATGAGTTAAAAGCATGAGAGATTTATTTTATTATTTCCGCAGCAATTAAAAATTTAATCAATTTCCACTGACTCGATTAAATATGCACAATTAGTTTAATAATAATTCGATCCGACGTAAATAGCATTGGACATGTGATCATATAGAAACATGACTCTGATATATTTGTAATGCTATCTATCATTGCGAATTATAAAAGACAGTTGCATTAGAGTGAAAATGCGAGTTCATTTAACGGATGTTTGTAAAAAAAATTCATTTTTATAATTATAATTAAATAATAAATAATAAAAAATTAATTCTAACATCTGTGCATCTCGTTTTATATCGTGCACTTAGTTCTTTACCAAATATGGAAGTTTAATAGTTTATTGCTGACATTTAATTGTACCATCTTGTATATGTCAATACACGGCATTCATAAAAGTCAATTTACCTAACTTTCCTTGTTAAAAATTTTGAAATTGTATTTAAATAATGTGTGAAATTTTGCATTGTTTTAAATAGCTAACAATTTACTCCGTTGATTTCAATCTTTGAATTTAAAGGGTGCATTTTCAATTCTGAGGAAACACGGCGAAACTACTTTTTTATTGCATAAGAAATAAAAATTAAACAGGCTTAATTTTTTGTAACCTACACTTAAGTTTAATTCCTCAACCAGAATAACAAATCAATATAGATAAAAAATAAAAATAAAATAAGTTTTACGCTGATTCAAAGATGAAGTATTGCGTTGTGTGCATAAATCAAATCGGATTAAAAACTACATCGAATCAATTAGTGTAACCACGGAACAGATGCGGTGGTCATACTTAGCTATCCTGTGTGCCATAGTAATCATCAATCAAGCAAAGCTAAATTTGCGAAGACTTGAACATCCGCTCCGTTCACAATTTTGCTACGGTAACATTTTTTTTATTTCTCGCTACATTTACCGTGCTCAGGAGAGTTCCAAACCGGACATTTTCAAACTCTCATTCCCTCTCATCCTCCCTAAGGCTCCAAGCAGACGTCCATTTCCGTCCTCTCCCCTTATGTCCTCCTGTCCCTTCCCTTATTTATTTTTCAAATCCCTCATTTAGCTTCCTAATTTTTCTTTTCCGCCATTGGTCCTTATCCCTCTCCTCCTCTGCCTTTTTATCATTCCATCTCTGGTTTAACTCTTTATAATTCTCTTTTTCTATTTCTCCCATGTCTTTCTAGCTATATTTCTATCATTAACTTTTTGATAGAAAAGGATTGGTTACGGTTCTAAAGTGAATAGGAGCGCATTTTAATGATGGGATTATCGACTTTTGACGGCTAAAATTTCAGTTAGTTTTGTGGATATTTTGTCTAATGCACTCTCTTTTGATAATAATTCATTTCAAATTGCCCTTAAGATTAAGAGAATTAATTTTGGCTATATCAAATTCAAACCGCGCGTGGACCGCATGGAGGCGTTGAACTAAATCTGCGGACCGCATTACATGTAAAGAATGAAAAATAAATGTAAGATAATTAGAAATTGCTGATGTAATATATTTCACCCGTTCTCCCTATGCACAACCTAATCTTTGGCAGTCTTTTTCTTAAAGTTATCCAGGAAGGATCGTTCCTCTCTCGTGTTTTTGGCTCCTTCGTCTTTTGATACAGGTTAGTAAATTTCAATTTATATATAATGATTTATAAAAGTTGCAAATAAATTAGCATTCGTACTAAAAATTGAAAAGGAATTAAATATTAATATTTATTTGCTATTTGTTGTAAAATATTTTACCGATTGGAAAAACACATTTTGATCATGATATGAGGTGACTGTTGATCGAGCGCTCAATAATAAAGTCTAAATTTTCTCACTATGTATTTTATGCTAAATAAAAAGAATATGTAGTGCAGTGATGAAATATATCAATTGATACAATGTATTAAATAGTTCTTTTTTGACGTGTAAAATATTATTGTAATAATTATATCGTTAATGTTTTTTCCTTAATTGATATCAACAAATGTCTAAAAGCCTTTACGATGAACTCGCAAATAATTTTTTTAAATGAATGTTTCTCGGCAAAAGCAACATCATATTGTTCCGATTTCATAAATTAATCATTTTCTAGTTTTCATTACACAATTTATACGGGTAAATCTTAATTCGTTATTGGATGTTTTCTTTAATATTAACATTAAAAAATGAAGAAGAGTGTAAATGCGCATAAATAAAATCAAATTTATGAAGAACATGATATGTTATTTCGATTAATTTGTACATAAAGATTTAACTTCATATAAAAATTTAAATAAATAATCAGAGTATTGTAAAATGCACGTAAATTAACGTAGAATTTCGATGTAAAAAATAAATTTAAATCGTCGAATTTAAAGTTCGAAAACTGCTAGCCCTATATTTAAGTAGTAATTTTAAGCGTCGATATTCGTTGAAAATCTCTCGAAAAAATAAACGTCGATAAAAAAAATTAGCGTCGAATCTCTCCAAGCCTTACCCATTATTAATGCTGCAAACATGATTCGTTTATCCTAAAATTCGTTTAGGTTTCAACATTAAAATATATGCTCCGCATTTGTTTTGCTCGATAGAAAGTTGTTTGACGACTTCTTTGTAGGTAAATTTTTAAAATGTAGCAAAATGTTAAAACCTTGACGTCGTTTAAATTTTTCGGTTATATTAGTATAATTTATCGCTTATATGAGATGTATTTCACTTTCTAGATCATCCTAATATCGTCTCCCGAATAAGAACGAAAACCGATTTATTATTCTATCGTTGAATGCAAAATTGACGTCAACCGTCCACTTGGACAGCTTAACGATTAATACAGCATGTTTTTACAGCGTGCTTTTTCTATTTTTCTATGTTTTTACCGTTTCAATACGTTCGTATACCACGCACTACGACTTCATTTAAATAGAACAGATCCACTACGAAAGAAGTTACTCTGGGACGAACTTTCGGATCTTCGTTTTCGCAAGACGCGCCTCAGATGTTTTACAACGGTTCTGTATCACCGGGTAGATAAAATTCTTCGGACGTCCTTCGTTTTTTTCGAATTATCTCATTACGGTCCTCCTCTGCGTTCCTTTTTTCCCTCTTTTCCTTTTTAAGACTTGATTCGCTTAGCAGGGAGTGACCTGAGTGGAGTCTGACGGGCAGGTAGGAGAAGGGAAAGGGTCGTCAAGGTTTCAGTGTGTCCGGGAAAAGTCCAACTTCACACGCACAGATACCCTCCCACCCCCTAATTCTCTCCCTCCGGCCACCTTCCCTCTGACCATTCTCCCCTTAATTCCGAGGCGGAAAGAGGGATATAGGTATGGATGTTATGACCGGTCTTTTGTTTCGCATAGCGGGAAGAAAAACTGCCTTCTTGCCTTACCGCGTTCTTTTTTCGCAATATCCGCTTCCCCTTAAATTTTTAAGCGGTTTTTCTTTTCTTTATTACAATTTTTTCCAGCTTATTTTTCTAGTGACATAGGCATTCGATGAGATGAAAGTGAATGGTCGCAAATTGCGGGTTTCTCGTTGACATGGAGTGATATGATTATGCGTCGGCAGAATACTAAAATTTTTCGAAAACCAACAAGTTTGTTTTCGCATGGATGAGAACGATTTTGCAGAGAAACGGAGGAATTTGATGAACGGAAGTTCTGAATCTCCAGGGTCGCTTTTGTGATTTCATTATTCAAAATTTTAAACTAAAAAATACTATATAATATGAGTCACTTGCGATTAGCTGATGATATGAGCGTATGAATAGAGTATCTGATGCTGAGGGAATAAGCGATCACAAGGCAGTGTACGTGGAATTTCAGTTGATTATTGAAAAACAGGTTAAGGCCAAAAGAAAACTTTATGTATTCGCCAAAGCCGATTTCACAAGATTTTGGTCTTTTCTGCGAAATAAATATACTAATTTCAGCGATTTAACCGATAGTGCAGACGCGGAGGAATCCTGGTGCATGTTCAGAGATATGATGCGGGAGTGTACAGATAAATTTATTCCGAGCAAACTGAAGCGTGATAGTGCAGAACCTAGATGGTACAACCAGGAAGTAAGAAGCGCTCTCCGACGGCAAAGAAAACTCCACTCTCGCGTAAATAACACATCCTCAACAGCTACGGTCAAACAGATTGCAACGTTAAGGCAGCAATACAAGGAGGCGCGCTCCATAGCCAGAGTAGCAATGCGTAATGCGTTTAACAATTATAAAAAGAAGGCTTTACAGGAAAACTTGAAAGAGAACCCGAAAGCATTTTGGTCTTACGTCAGGGAAGTTCAAGGTAGGGGCCCCACTATTGCGTCACTGCGGTCGGAAACGGGAAACGTAGTTCACGATAGTACGGACAAAGCAAACCTATTAAATCATCACTTTCAGAAAGCTTTAACTCGTGATGACGATGAATGTGAAACCCCTATTCCTATGCATCAGGGCGATTCGATGGAAGATTTGGTATTTTCGGAAAATGGCATCGCGCTCCAACTTCATTCAATTAAGCCAAATAAATCTCCTGGACCGGAGAAAATTCCCGCGCGTGTAATGAAAGAATTAGCTGCTGAAATTGCGCCGTATTTGAAACTTTTATTCGAGAAATCCATAGGGAAGGAGTAGTTCCTAAAGATTGGAAGGTGGCACACGTTAAGCCCATCCATAAGGGTGGCGACAGAGAGAACCCCGAAAATTATAGACCGATATCCTTAACTTCGTTAACGTGCACGATACTTGAGCACATAGTCTTTAGCTTTGTAATGCGCTATTTTGATAGTCATTTATTGCTTAGCGGATGCCAACACGGATTCCGGAGAGGTAGATCATACGAAACGCAGCTCGGCCTGTTCGTGGACGATTTGCTGCGATGCGGAGAGAAAAATATTCAGGTAGATGCCATATTCATTGATTTCAGGAAGGCGTTCGATAAAGTATCTCATAGGAAATTAATTGCGAAGTTAGGACAATGTGGTATCAATCCGAAAGTTGTCGGTTGGATGAGAGACTTCCTCTCGAATAGGGAACAGATAGTTGTCATCGATGGGAAATACTCGTCCCCCGTTAAAGTTGCTTCGGGTGTTCCTCAGGGAAGTGTATTGGGCCTTCTGCTCTTCTTAATCTATGTAAATGATATCTGCTCGCTTGTTCGTAGTAAAATTAGGCTTTTTGCCGATGACACCGTTCTATCTAAAGAAATAAAAAACCAGGAGGACCATCAGTCGCTGCGTGAAGACTTAAGAGCCATTTCAGCGTGGTGCAAAGAATGGCAAATTGAAATTAATTATACTGAATGTGCCGCAGTCACGTTCTAGAAAAGTAAGAACAAAGATTTAGGTTTCGTATATAAAATAGATGAAATGTGCATTCGACAAGCTGAGTATGTATAATATTTAGGAGTAACCATTTGTCGAGATCTTTCGTGGGACATGCACATTCGTCGAGTTATAGGCGCGGCCAACAAGAAACTGGCATTCATAGGTAGAATAGTACGGAACACTACAGAGAAAGTACGTGAAACATGCTACTTATCACTGGTAAGACCGCAAGTGGAATACGCAGCGAGCATATGGAATTCGTACGAGAAGGGACACATAATTCAACTAGAAAGAGTACAGCGCAGAGCAGCCAGATTTGTAAAACAAAAGTACGAACATAAGGAAAGCGTCACCTCTTTATTGAGCGATTTGAACTGGGTATCACTGGAGGACCGTAGATTGGACTCAAGGTTGAAACTTCTGGAAAAATATAGGTCGGAATGTCTAAAAGAGGAGGTAGTGGGAATAATTGTGGCACCAACGTATATAGGTAGAAATGATCGAGACGATAAAATACGTGAGATCGATTGTAGGACGGAGCGTTATCTAGGCTCGTTCTTTCCGAGGACAATACGAGATCACAATAGGAAATTTCGAATTGCGTTAGACAATCTTTAGGTAGGATTTGGTGCATTGCACCCCCTGCCACCCACCAACATGGTGAATTGCAGGGTAACTTGTAGATGTAGATGTTCTGTTCGCAGGAAACTCAGAAGAGCTCCGTAGAAGAACTGGGGAACTGGAGCAGGCAAGCCAAGAAGCTGGGCTAAGAATGAGTCTTAATAAAACAAAGTTCATGGTGAACTCCTTCGCAAATTCCGAGAGGATATAGATCAATGGAGTATAACTCGAAAAAATGAAAAATTTCGTTTACTTGGGCCAAGTCATTACTAATAACGGATCACTTCTTGGATAAATCAACCGAAGAATGAAGATGGCATGGAGTGCTTTTGGCATTAAATCAAGAATCCCAGCCTTTCTGAATAGGAGATTGTACGACCAATGTGTTCTGCCTGTTTTGACCTATGGATGCGAAACATGGACAATGAAAGCCAGAATATGTAGTCCAGCGCCTGCAAACAACACAGAGGAGCATGGAGAGATGTATGGTTTGGATCACGCGAAGATACCGCAAAAGGAACGACGGGAGTGTTTGACGTAATTAAAGTAGTAAAGCTACTTAAGTGGCGGTAACCCATGGAATAAATGTCTAATCAGCCAGCATTTCTTGAATATCGATTCGATTCAAAAAAATGATACTGTTGGTTCGGTAAATATGATAGACTTTGCAAAATTCCTCTCATCGCGCGGGTCTAATGATTCTACGAGTTAACCATACAAACCTCCTCGTAACAGAGTTATAAATAATCGTATCGCAGGGAGGAATCCATGAAAGGGTTAACAGGGATGCAAAATAGATCTACCTGGGTCGTTTCACATTAAAAATCACAAAATAAAACATATATTAAATATGTAAATATAAGGCAGTCGTAACGAGAAGGATCTAATTTTCATGAAACATTTGTCTCCCATGTTCAGTTTAATTTTATATTTATGGTCCCAAAATAACTTTAGGCCTGGGCACCCAAAATTAACCATTCTAGAGACTATCTTGTCTATAGAAAAGATCGCGCTAATAGATCGGGCGGGGGAGTTTTCATAGCGGTTAGCGATAAGTACGATAGCAGTGAGATTCCGATAAGTGACGAGAATATCGAGAGTGTTTGGTGCCGCATAGGTAAAGATGGCTCCAAAAAGGTGTTCATATGCTCGTTTTACAGGACACCTAACGCTGGTGTAGATTGTATTTTAAGTCTCGAGAAACAATTATCAAAGCTTAAACTGATAAATCAAGATGGTATCGTTATAGTCGGTGGTGACTTTAACTTACACTCAATTGATTGGGAAAATCTATGTTTCGAATCTAGAGGTAAAGAACGCGAATCCTGTGAGGCATTAATCGAAACATTCTGCGAGCACTCTCTCCTTCAAGTAGTCAGAAAGCCAACGCGATCGGGAAACATATTAGATTTATTAGCAACTAACGTCCCAGAAAGAATAAACAAACAACCATTGAAGATGGGATAAGTGATCATCAGGCCGTAAATGCAGAGTGTAAGTTGAAAATCGATAGGCACCCTAAGCCTCAAAGAAAGTTTTATATATTTGCTAGGGCAAACTTTTCAAGCTGCAGGTCGCGCCTACGAGAAATACTACCTGGCTTCCGTGATATGACCAAACGATCAAGTGCTAAGTCGTCATGGACACTATTCAAGGATATAATGCTAGAGGGTATCGATAAGTACATTCCAATTAAATTGAAGGTCGGCAATAAAGAGCCACGTTGGTACAATAAGCAAGTTAGGAGTGCGCTTAGGCGTCAGAGAATAAGCCACGCGAAAATAAAAAATATGCCGTCTACATTATCCGATGAATATAGAACAACTAAAGTTAAGACGCATAATGAATCCCGCGCTAAAGCGAGAAATACTATGCGCGAGGCTTTTACTAACTTCCGGAATAAGGTATTAAATAATTATTTGAAGGAGGACCCTAAAGCGTTTTGGTCCTATGTGAGAGAGGTCCAAGGTAGAGGCCCTACCATAACTTCCCTGCGTAAAGACTCGGGTGCCGTTATTCATGAGAGCGTAGAGAAAGCCAATCTGTTAAACGGTCATTTTGTAAAAGCATTCACAGCCGTCAGCGACCATTGCGTACATTATGCACCCGCAATAAAGGGGGACCTGATGGACGATATAGTATTTTCTGAGGTGGGAATAGCAAAGCAATTAAGTTCCATCAGACATAACAAAGCCGCTGGCCCCGAAGAAATTCCTGCTTGCGTTTTAAAAGAATTAGCTGAAGAAATAGCACCTCGAAAATTCTGACTTCGCTCATGCTATTATTACAATTGTGAATGGAATGCAAATACTGGGATTTCTATTTTCTTTTAATAGCGTGTTTTGCCGACTTCTTCCATGATATTACTATAATTGCGATTCATTTGTAAATATTGGAATTGTTCATTATGTACTATAGTACTCTGTGGTTTCTTAATACTTTGTCCATCATGTTACCACTGAGCGTACGCCTTATTAAAATACCAGCTTTGTAATAATAATAATTTTTTAAAACTGCATGTAACGCGATTTAATTTGAAATTATAAGTTCTTATACGACGGAATAGCTTGTGATTTTGAATAAGTAATGCTTTAACAGACAATTTTTATTTATGCGTAAAATTCATAATTAACCATGAGCCTGTTTTTACAATTTCACGTTTTACTGCAGTAGATCTCATTACTATAATTTAAAAATGATATCTCTCTATCGGTAACTTCAGATAAAAAGAGATCGCATAGCCACAGACGATAATTAAAATTGCGGTGTAATATTTTCGTTTCGACGAAATCACAAATACATATTAGCTTGTCAACGCGCATAACAAAACTGAATAGAAAAACAACTTATCGGCCACGAAAAGCTTAGCTTTGATAATAAATTATCAAAGAGATAAATAAAAAGGAACAAGTACATTAATTTTAATATATCACGTTGTATTCGACAGAACAAGCTTAGTCGCTGTTAATTCTCGAGGCTGGAATGGAAATAACACAAAACCTTCGCAATTAAAAAATATCTGCCGTGCCTTTCGATCACATTTCTATGCTTTATTTTAGAACGCCATAAAAACACGCAATTGGAGGGATGATGAGGACGCGTATATTCTTTCTTTACATAAATTTTGAGGTTGCAAGAAATGGCAATTTATTTAGAAAGGCACTGCACAAATTGTCATTACTTACCGCCCTTTTATAGTTTTATCTATATCGGAATTAAGAGGGTATTTTCCTATACAAACAACAATATATCTCTAGATTGTGTGTTTATTTAATTTTGAATTACAGTACAATCCCATATCTACTAAGGCTATTGAAACTGCTGACCTTTTAATACATAACTAACAATCTATTTGCTTTTCCATTCATTTTAACAGATGTGCATTATTCCGCTTTTTAATAATCAGCATGACGGTGACGGATCTCATCTACATCTACATTATACCCTGCAAGTCACCTTTTTGGTGGATGGCAGGGGATGCAGTGCACCAAGGGTCCATAATTTTCCTACGTTATCTTATCCTATTATGGTCTCTTATCGTCCTAGGGAAAAACGATCCTCTATATCGCTCCGTTATACAATCGATTTCGCGAATCTTGTCCTCAATGTCCTGTCTTCCGAGATACGTCGGGCTTCTGATAAGTCCTACTACCTCATTCGCTAGTCCCTCCGACATATATTTTTCCAGTAGTTTAATTCTAGCCTGCAGCCTACGTTCCTCTAACGATGTCTATTCCAAATTTTCTATTAATGATGTTACGCTTTGTTTACTATCGTAATTCCTCTTTACAAATCTAGCTGCCCTGCGCTGAACCTTTACTATCTCGTTAGTGAGTCCCTTTTCGTAGGGATCCCACACAGCTGAAGCATATTCGACCTGCAGTCGAACCAAGGATAAATAACATAATTCTTTCACTTTTTCTGAGCTATTTCGAACTATTCTCCCTATAAAGGCCAGCTTTTTGTTAGCGCCACCTATCAATCGGCGAATGTGGGTGTCCCACGAGAGATCACGATAGATCGTGACTCCGAGATATTTAATCGAGTCTGAAACTGGAATCTCTACTCCGTCCAACGAATAATTATTATCCAACGAGATACTCTTTATTCTCCAGAAGTTGATGACCTAGCTTTTCTTTTGGTTGATCTCTAACTGCCATTCCTTACATCATGCAGAAATAGCTTCTAGGTCATTTAGGAGATACTGATGGTCTTCCGGATTGCTTATTTCTCTATAGATGACGGTGTCGTCCGCGAAAAACCTAGTTTTACTTCTGACTACTGAGCTGATATCGTTTATATAAATTAGAAATAATAACGGACCAATTACACTACCATGCGGAACGCCAGAGACAATCTCCACTAAGTTCGAAGATTTCCCATCTATAACAACCTTCTGCTTCCTATGATTTAAAAATTCACGGATCCAACTAACAATTTTAGAATTAACGACTAAGGTTTCTAATTTCGTTATTAACTTCCTGTGAGGTACCTTATCAAAGGCTTTCCTAAAATCTAAGAAGATGGCATCGACCTGCGTATTCTTTTCTCCGCTTCTCAGTATACAATTAACAAAGAGACCGAGTTGAGTATCACACGACCTACCTTTCCTGAAGCAGTGTTGACAACCATCTAACAATAAATTACTATCAAGAAATCGCATTATCTACATTCTCATATTACCCTGCAAGTCACCTTGACGGTGGATGACAGGGGGTGCCGCGCACCAAGTTCCTAACAAATTATTATTCACTTATCTATTGTGGTCACGTATTGACCTAGGGAAAAATGACTCCTTATAACTCTCCGTCCTACTATCTATTTCGCGAATCTTGTCCTCATTATCCCTCCGTCCGATATACGTTGGTTGTCGAATAATATCCTTCATTTCATTTACGGATATCTCCGACCTATATTTATCTAGAAGTTTAAGTCTCGCCTGTAATCTACGATCTTTCAACGATGGCCAACTCAACTCATCAATGAGTAACGTAACGCTCTGTTTTTTATCGTAATTATTTTTCACGAATCTAGCTGCTCGCCGCTGTATTTTTTCTAAATCCTTTATGAGTCCCCTCTGATATGGATCCCAAACCGCTGCTGCGTATTTCATTTGAGGTCTAATAAAGGATAAATAATACGATTCTCTCACCTTTTCCGTGCTTTTCCTGACTATTCTACGCACAAAAGCCAACTTCTTATTTGTCACACCTATCACTCGTCTTATATGGGTGTCCCAAGACAGGTCACGATTCAAGGTTACTCCGAGGTATTTTACGGATTCCGAAACAGGAATGTTCTCAACATCTATCGAGTAGGTAAACACGGACGATGGACTTCTAGATTTCCAAAAGTTTAGAACGTTACTATTTTTCTGATTGATTTCTAGCTGCCATTCCTTGCACCAAACAGATAACGCATCCAGATCATCCTGAAGCTGACGATGGTCGCTAGGACCACTAATTTCTCTATAGACTACGGTGTCATCCGCAAAAAGCCTGATATTACTTTTCACAACTGAGCTGATGTCGTTTATATAAAGCAAGAAAAGCATTGGTCCGATCACACTACCCTGCGGCACTCCAGAGACTACATCTGCCACACTCGAGGACTTACCATCGATGGCTACTTTTTGTTTTCTATTCCAAAGGTAAGCGCGAACCCACTTAATGACTTTAACATTAACGCCAAGATTTCCCAATTTTAATAACAACTTACGGTGGGGAACCTTGTCAAAAGCTTTTCTAAAATCAAGGAACACTGCATCGACCTGTTTATTATTTTCGCCGCATGATAAAACATCATTCACAAACAGACCGAGTTGGGTGTCACAGGATCTACCTTTTCTGAAGCCATGTTGACAGCTGACTAACAGCGATGTTGCTAACGAGTATATGCTCGAGAATCTTACACGATATCGAAGTTAAAGAAATCGGCCTGTAATTTTCTGGGTTCTCCTTGTCGCCGCCCTTATGAATTGGGGTAATGTCCGCTATTTAATTCATTAATATATGCTGTAATATCTGTCAGAAATGCTAAGTCACCAATCCATTTCGGATAATTGAATCTATTCACATCTTGTCCTTTTTCTAGTAAAAACATCTTGATTTCTTCAAATTGCGAAATAAAACCCTGCAGAACTTTACCTCTGCTATGCCAACGAATTTCAGAGTAGTACATAATATCACCATATTCAGCCTCCATTTCCTCAAAAAATGCTTTAAATTTTCTGTGGTATAGAAAACGAGATCTGATGAAGTTAACCGCCTTAACAACACTATCCATAACTTCATTGAAACCGATGTTGCAGGTGAATTATGCAATGATAGTTCTTCAGCTCATTTTTGTGTCCCAATTGCCGTAAATGTTCAGACAAAAGAAACACCATGCCCTTTCGAGCTCTGATCATCAAAGAAGCTCCATCGGTAACAATTCCCACAAGTTAATTCAAATTCATATTATGTTTTTCAAGACTTTTAAATAATCCCTCAAGAATATCAGATCCCTTTGTCTGACCTTGTAACGGATAGAGATCAGCCATTTCTTCATACACTTCAAATTCCGATGTTATCCCACGTGCAAATATACACATTTGTGAAGTTGATGTAACATCGTTCGACTCATCTACTGCCAATGAATAATAAACACATTTTCTGAAGATTTCCGAAAATTTTATTTCGACATCGTACGAAATTTCTACCAGGCGACGTTGTACGGTCATCCGATTTAAACTTATCGAGTCAAATTTTTCCACACAATTTGCACAACATAGCTTCAGTGATGCGACAAGTAAACACTTTTAATGAAATCTCCATTACTAAAGGATCTTGATCAGGGGTCGGCAACCTTTTCTTTATGGCGGGCCACATTTGCAGTTGTGAATGCTTCGGAGGGCCACATTGGGAGTCAAGAAAGCGTCGGCGGGCCGGATGAGCGAATAAATCAGAAGTTTTCTAGAGATTCTGTGATTTCATATGAATTAAATCAAGACTACATAATTTACTAGCGTTAAAACTTCACCCGAAAAGCTTTGAGACTATAATTTTACTTAAAAAATATAAAATTGCCCATGAGAAATTTTCCTGATCACTTTTTCATTACAGCTTTGCGGACCGCATAAAGAATTCTTGAGGGCCGCACGTGGCCCGCGGGCCGTAGGTTGCCGACCCCTGGTCTTGATGATTTCACAATCAAACGAGATATATCAAAATTAACTTCCAAAGCTTGTTCTGAAGTATCTGAGCGTCTTGTAAATACGGCTTGTTGTGCTCAGTGGGATTCAATCATCTTTGAAATTTTTTGTTTTCTTAACTCTCCAGAAAGTTTCAAGTTGAAGTCCGAATGTTTCCTTTCATAGTGACGTTTTAAATTATACTCCTTCGGAATACTTATGATCTGATTACAAATTAAACAGATAATATTATTTTTCTGTCGTATAAAACAATATTTTTCTGTCCATTGGTCTTGAAATACTTGTCCTTCTTCATCTATGGTCCGTTTCTTTGTTTGCCTACTGTTAGTCGACATTTTATAGGGGTACTAAAAATAATTTAATATATAGATATAATTTCCGATTCAAACTACACGGAAACAAATAACAAAGAACGGTGATCATTTAATTCTGTCAGTTCTAGAAACAATTCTATAAATAACAGTAAATAAAAATAAAATATTAGAATCTAAAGATAGTGCAGTACACGTGAAGAGAAGAATGATGATACGAAACGATGATAATTTTAAAGGTTGAAATAAAATCATGCTACATCATTTCATTTTTGATTTTCAATAGATAACATTATTTAATTTAAATAGTCAATCAAATAGGTCTCAAAACACTACTACACCCCTTTCTATTCACTGCGGTTAAATTTACATTATACTTGTTTAACGATCTGTAGTTCTCAGAACGTAGAAATGTACACGTACATGCACTTACTTTTATAGATATATAAAAATAGATATGAAATATAAGACAGAACGCAAGTTGAGAGCAACAAATGGGATTTTACATACCTCCACCGGTTTACACGAAGGCAGAGAAGAATTGAACGTAATACTCAAATAAACTATCTTGCTTGGTGGCAAGATTAGAACTGTTATTCCAACAGATCGGATCAATGCAAAATCTACATTGAGAAAGATACTTTTATACATTGTATCAATATTTAATGGAAGACTCAGAATGTAACGTGATATTCTCGTAAACTCTACAGCACATATCTTGTTTGGCGGCAAGGCAAAAACTGTATCAATTACACTACATAGTTACATTGATCTCAAATAATTAGGCGACAAGACAGTATTCACGTTTCCATCTTGAAAACATAGGTGCGTATTAAAATTATCTGAAAATAACGAAATTATAATGTGAAATTTCAAATATCGTTTAATTTTTTAAAAATCAACATCAGCGGTCGCGGGCCGCATAAAAAGCAGTGGCGGGCCGCGGGTTGTGCACCATTACTTTAAAGATCAGTACATAGAGAAGTTTCTTCGTATGATGCAGCAGAATGCGGTAAGTAATTCCACACTTTCAAACGGGGCTCTACTGTACAAAGCAATTCAATACATAGATATATGAGAATACATTTTTCAGATTCATTTCAGGGTCATTAATACTTATATACAATCAACTGGACGGCTCCGATGCTTGGGAACAGAGGTTCAATGTGAAATTAGGAGGAATCTCCTAAAATTGCTATGCATCGATCCTCTCGCTCGTATTTTAACGCATATATTATCTCATTAAAACACGCTGGAGAAGAAAAAAACGTTTGCAAAAAAGTCCTAACCACCATCTATTTTTTCGATGCTATTCCAACTGTAATAATTTCACTGCCTCTGAAATGAATCCTCAAAAGATCACACTTGTTCAACGTGTGTGATTTTTTTATCTTACAATTTTTTAGTTTTCAGTCGGGTGAATTATTTTACGATTATGGTGTTTTTTATGCCCGGCCCTTCTTTAAGGCGAGGAATTTGTGTTGAAAATTGCCGCGTAACGTGAATCCGTGTTGTTATATTGATAAAAATGGTTGTTTTCCATATCCCTTCATGCACCCTCCTCAAGAGCTAAAATTTCCAAACATCTTCGTAATACACTTATATATGTACAAATAGAGTGTCATTGTCGATTATCTAAGTTTATAAACAATGAATTCTGGCCGTCCAAAGTGCCTCTTCCTCGCTCAGCAATCGGGAATTCCAGGCCCGACAAAACTGTGTAATTGCGAAATATAATCCGCGTTGTATGAATGTTTTGTATTGAAAAACAAAGCACGTTGTAGTGGATCCGTGTTATACGAAACTGTTATTGAAGGGCCAGGTTTTTTATTCTTTCTTATTCAGGAGGCTCCCTCGATAAAAAGGTCTTTTATTTCAACTGCTAGCGTTAGACCTTTCTACAGAGTATTTTTACGGCCGCATCTCTAACCCGTCGCCTAGGGGGAGGTCGCTCACGCGCAAATAAACTCACGCACGCACATACACGTGCGCAGAGAATCAAAGTGGCGAAGGGAAGAGTGAAGCCCTGGCGGAGGCATTAACCTGTTCTAACTATCCGCTCCACGGGGGTCGTCGCACAGCTTAACGTCCGACCTAAGCATCTGGGGCAGTAGTTGCGCATTCTACCCCGGCCTCTCTGCACAGGCGTTTCCCAGCGGTTCTCAATCGGTGTGTCTCGAAGAGGAGGGAGGTGTGTCGTCGAAAGTTTTAATAACGGCTTTTAAAATATAAAATTAATTTTAAGCAGAATTTTTGTCTTTCTCCTTTTCATTTTTAACGACAATAACAAGTAAATACCCTTGCTAAAGTAATAGAACGTATTCTTAATAATTTTCAGTGTTCTGGTTTGCCTCCCCCTCTGGGGAGTGGGAAACCCTCAATGTTACAATTTAGATCCTCGTCAGACGATGTAACTTCATTCCTCTAGTTTCAGTAGTTTGGCTACAGAACCATTTTAAAGTTTCGAATTTTCCGTATTTGAAACCATCTAGCGGGAAATGTATCAACTGCCATAAAAATTCAATTAGTGGAAACTTAATGGGTTGATAAGAGGTATCTAATTCAAACGAATTTTGCGAATGTCATCTAAAATAAAATAATTGCTTGTTCACAAATGGGCTGACAGACAGACGGATGGACAGAGGTACGGACAGACGGACGGAAAGTCAGAGCGATCACGTAAGCACGTTTTTAAGAAAATGTGCTAAAACAATAAGTAGGCTTAAACTCTTCATTATTACTACTCTTCCTTTTTTAGTTCGGCGGATTGTAATGTGCAGTGTGTGGCGGAAATTGGATCTCAGCGCTTTTGTTTGTGTTGATACTAGCAAGTCTTGCATAAGGTAACCAGTATAAAAATACTGTGTATTGCCCCATGAACCCTAAGAACGGCACTGTAGTAAAACATATGGTACAAAAATTAAAATTTGCACTCATCAGTTGAACAGTTGAAATATTAAATCTGTAGATAATTCAATTGTAGTTACGTACGGTGAATGGTAGTTATTATTGTAATATAATTGATAAATATTATGTAATCCTGAAACTTATTACTAGATAATAACAAGGCACACTCACTTCATAAGATTTTTGTCTCTAATATAAGCTATAAAAAGCAAATGGAGATGGTAACTGCCCAGCACAGATACCTGTAATTCCAGTCATCATGACAGAATATGATCTTTTCCTATCAAAACTAAGGAACGCCAAACCAAAATAATTCGGTAAATATAATTTATACACTGAAAAATATCTAACAAATTGAAACCGATCTGTTCATGCTTCGAATAAATATTATTTATTTATGGCAGCATAACGCGACACCACCAAAGAAAAGACGAATGCCTTTGCAAAGACTAAAATAGTAGCGAGTAAATACATCATATTCTGTCTAAATCAGTTATGTTTCGTGAAAATTTTAAAAATTACACTGAACTTGGTCACTTTTATCGGACTGATTCACTTTTAACATGCATGTATATACTTATATAAAAGACCTTGTAGAGCGATACCGTGTCATGTGGATTAGGTTTCCGCATAGGAATACATGAGATTACCTATGGGCGCTGTCTTGAGTTCAGAGTGCAACAATTTAGCTATATTTTATTCAGAATCGCTTCCTTTATCTTTGTGTGGCACTAAATCCTTCTATGATTGGAGACCGGTCCGAAACCGTGCCAGAGTAAAATTGATGGCCGTGCAATTCGATAGTTCTCTAAAAAGGAAACTCCTATACAGAAACCGTGTAAAGCGAAACCGTCCAATTTGAAGAACAAGTGTGTTGATATATAAAGTTAAAAACATTTTCAAGTCTAACATATTTGCAATATAATTTATTTAATACGAAATATGCAAATTCCACCGAGTGATGGAAAACTGAAACCGCAAAAATCGAGGGACGGGTTTCTATATATACGCTCTAAAGAATGACGAATTCTGAAAATAAAATAAATACGTCGCAGATCGCCTGAGTTTTCTTAGGCCTTTGCTCCGCCAAAGCGTACAGAGCTGTTCCCCAATCTTTACATCCGCAGGGCCTTTTGCCGTCTCACTTTTCCTTCTTTCCCCCTTCCAGTCCCGTCTTTCCTTCCTCCTCTCCCCCACCTATTTACTCCCGCTTCCGTCCCCATTCCATTCCCCTTTCCTCTCCTCCAACCCCATCTGAATGGTCACCGAGGAGTCCTTTTTCAAGTCCTTTTTACGTCTACTCACCACTGTCTTGTCTCTAGGCTCTCTTTCTCTCGGACAGTACGGCTAATAGGCCTCCACCACGCTGATGAAACTCCTGACCCCTACTCTTTCACTTCTCCTCCATTCCTTTAGATCTCCCCCTATTTTTTCTCTCCTCACTCCTCTTTCCCTAATCCCTTTCAGCATTTTTACCCTCTCTTTCCCCCATCCTCCTGTGTCCCTACCTCTCTTCTTCCCTGGGATTTTTTTCCTCTCGCTCCCTCTCATCCTTAAAGGGGATGGATCTGTTTGGGAGCGGGTTATCGAAAAATTGTTTATTATTCCACGCGTTCGATGAAACCCCACGAGTTTTTTTGACGTATTCGTTTTTTTTTCAATTCGCTCGCTTTGTATGTTGTTTTTGTAACGAAGTCGGAGTTGCGGACTATATAAAAAACAATCGAACCGCGTCACGCGTGAATTCACTTGAGTTTTCTTTTGTTTTCTTTTTTTAATTTTACTTATGACCTGGGTTTGACAGTGATTTACATCGGTATGGATTACGTAAAACTCTTTATGCTGATATGTTTACTAATACTTATAATTTTACAAGTAATATTTGAATTCATAAACAGTTTAAAATCGGCATCCAAATGACTGAATTCACATATTCTCCTATGCATGCTTTGGTGTTCTCATTCGCGTTTTTGCGATCTAATTAACTTTGGCAAATCGATAAATCTGGCTCACATAAAACCCTGTGCATAGAACTGTTTAAATTGGCAAATATTTTATTAATAGGATAGAGAGATTAGCAGAATAAATCTTAAAACAGTAGTAAACCTTCTTTCTTAATAAAGAACTTGCACCATGTTTCTAAATCACAGTGAGTTCAATTAGTTTCATAGCATTACTATTACACCAGATATAATTTCATCAAACGGGTGAATACTTTTTATTTAAAAGTGATACTAAGCTTTTAGGCCTTGGTAGACGGGTGGTTAGAGTATCTGCCTACGGATACTAAGGTCGCAGATTCGAATCCCGCCTAGGACATGTATGTTTGTGTTTGTTTAGTTATAGATTTTATTATAAATTGGCCCTTTGTGTGCTGTATGTGAAATATTAATGAATAAATAAAAAAAAATAGAAACTAAGTGCAAGTACAATAACGAGAAGCACATTACATACCAGAATTATTTAATCTAAAATTTTTTAAAAAGGTAAAATCTCAACCGTGCCTAACTCATTGAAAATAAGATTATTGTGTTCAAAATGTGGCAAAAATTGCACAATCCAATTACAATTTTATTCATACTTCTAATCAAATCATATTGATAATCATAATGAACTTTGCCATTCATTTAATTGCTTTTAAAATTCTGATGGCTGTTGCCTTTTATCCGAAATCGGCATTTGGTTTTCACAAAACCTTTATGACGTTTGAAGAAGTCTGATTTATCAGCTTGATCTAAAACGAAGAGCGTTTTAATTCGTGAAATTGTCAGTGCCGAAGAACAGTTGCTTCGAGTAAAACTGTATTCTGTTAATAGCGAGGATATTTTTAAATTACTGTAGTTTTTACTAATATCACTCGAAATTCGGTTACGCTTCTCATTCGTGGGTATAATATATTAACCTCTCGCACTTGAATGCAACGGGCGGGGGTATGGTGGGAGGGGGCAACATTCACTTTGACAATCGTAGAATATGGCGATTGATACTGGGGGATACGGTAACATAACTCTCTCCAATTCCCTTGCTGTGCGGATCCTTAGGTGTCTCTCACTCCCTCATCTCCCTCACCCTGTGTCCTCTCAGCGAAAATCCTCCGCATCATCCAAATCCGGAGTGTCATCGTAACCTTAACGACGGCATTTGGGGTAATCCGGTGACGACGGTGGCGACACCTCTTTTACGGAACGAAAACCACACATACGCACACATACTCACACATACGCGCGCACAAACACACACACAGTCTTCGGTCCCGTAACGGAAAGGGCTAAAAACGAGGGAGAAAGGAAGAAGAAGAAAGGGGAGGGAAGAGCTAAAAAATTGCAAGGTAAGCATCATGCCATTTTCGAGAAAAGTTTGAGAGAGAGAGAGACAGAAGAAAACGTCACTAATAAAGGAGAAAAGTGTGAACAGTTAAGGAATATAGTAGTGCTAGTATAGGGTGAGAAAAAGAAAGAGTAGCAGAAGACGCCCCCAAGGGATCGCGTTGAGAGGGGAAAAATGAAAGGGAGACGAGATGGCAATTGGCGCCATGATGATGAGTCAGGTCCTGGGAAACGGTCCTCTTGTTACCCAAACGATGTACATCCTCCGAAAGAATGAATTTTGAACGCGTTTCTCGCTGCGGAAGCAAACACGGTCCATATATACTGATTGAAATTATAGATTCGCCTATTTGAATTTTATAAGAGTGTTAAATGTGCGGCCGGGATCACACTTATTTCTACCTGATCCGTAAATGAATTTAAAACTTAATGGATAATCGCATGTTTTGGTAATAAACGCTCCAGACCAAAATTTCTTTCAAAGTGACATTCATAGCACTTATTTTTTCATTTTAATATTTTTTACTTTTCCGTGAAATTTTTATAGAAATCGCAAAACAAAAATTTAAGTGAGCTTAATCTATTACATTTGACGATATGAATTAAAAATAATGGTCTGATGATGGTGCGAAGAGCTGAAATTTAGGTCGCATTGTTGTGTGAAATTTTAAAAGTGGAATTAACATGGAAATTATGGAATAAATTTGGTTCTCTTTTTGGTACAATGGAATTCCACAAATTCAACGGTAGGTTGTGAATCATAACTTATTATGTATATGCTTGGAGTATCTACGCCGTTTCATTTGAAGACACGTTTTATAACTACAGTTAAGAAGAAATACGACAAAATTTTAAAAAGTAATTTTTGGATTCAGGGTTACCTCCGTATACTGCACATCTACTTGATTTTGATAAATAATAGAACCACCAGTATAGGATTTAAGCCTGCGTAAATAATAATGAGCCATATTTAAGTCTATAACTGGAATAATATAATTTTCATATAAAAATTATATCCTTATAATATATGTATATAAAATTATGTATAATTTATGTATATATATATATATATATATATATATATAAATTATATCCTTATCAAAAGATATTAAGAGCCACAGACTTTCTATATTAACACGTATTCACTGGTAACATAAAAATAAAGCACGTAATGACATCACCTTGGCACTATTTGCGCACCATGTTTTTGGATGTGGAAAGTAGGAAATAATAATCTGCGCATCCCATTTTCCTGGCAAAAAACAGTTTCAACGATATTTACTGTCGATAAAATTCCTAGAAAGAAGAAAAACTGATGAAGAGATATGTGGCAACAAGATCACAGATCTGAAAATCCGAAATTCTGAATTTAAGGTGGGCTATGAAACTATTCGGAAAATATATTTTACTCTTTATATTTGGATAGGTTGGGAGAACTTCTCTATGATGTTGATATAGAACAGAGGTCCCCAACGCGCGACCCGCGGGCCAAATGCAACCCCGGAGAACACTCTATGCTGCCCGCGAACTATGATGAAAAAGTGATCGGAAAAATTTGATATAGACAATTTCATATTTTCTCAGTAAAATTATCTTCTCAAAACCTTTTCTGGTGGAGCTTTAACACTAGTAATTTATTAAGACTGATTTTTGCTGATATGAGACCACAGAATCCCTTGGTAACTTCTAATGCAAAAACTCATCCGTCTTTCCGAAGCTCTCGTAACTTCTAAGGCGGCTCTCCGAACCATTCACATCTACTAATGCGGCCCGCCATGTAAAAAGGTTGGGTTCCACTAATGTAGATGACCACCATAAGGTAACGATGGGCACACAAAGTTTTGGCGAAATGATGTTTTATTTGCTTATATTCACATATTTACAGTACATATTGCGCGTTTGAAGTTGCTAAATATGACGTTGTTAGGTCAAATAAATGTTTAAAAGTGGATTACGTCTTAGTGACGCTAAGTATCCCTCTATCACGATTTTTAGCGATAAAATACGCACTATATTGTGAAAAGGTTCAATGATAGCCTCAAGAAAATCTTTCGCTGGGAAGGTTATTGCGTAATCCTCAAACGCGCTGTTTTTAGATGCAAAATTCCAAGGAAAAGGAGCAAGGATCATGACAGGAAATGCGTTACAAGGTGCCTTCCGCTGTTTTTAACAAATGCGAGAAATACTTTATGATTCTTTATCTAACCTAAGGGTGTATTAAGGAGAGCATTATTACCGAGCAAGAGATTATAGAACCCCTTCAACTATTCATGCTCGTGATGAACAGAATGTGAGGAGTCGGAAGATTAATAATTTTGGAATAAAAATGTTCCGATAGAGGTCCTTCGGAACTTTAAACTTGCCCGTTAGTCTTTAATGGCGATTTCCTCAGGCGGCGACGGAATAAAAAAAGCGACGTTCGAATAACCTAGATTGCATCTCGGGTAAACTTCTTGGAAAGTTCAAAACCCAAAAGATGCAACTTCTCTAGGAGGATCCTCTAGAGAATTTTTTTTCTTGCCGTGATTTGTTGAATCGCTAATCTCCAATGAGAAGAATCGTTTTACGCGATGTGGCCCTAACTTGCCGAGAAAGAGAGAAGGGGCACACTTGCGTGCAAAGATAAAAACTTTTCTCCCGTCTTTATTTTCCTTCATTTATGAATCTATTGGGAGTTTATTTATATATCAAGGGATAGAATACGCTTCGCGAACAAAGGCACTGTTTCGTCGTTAACCTTTCCTTCTTCACATGAAAATATTATGGGCCCTAATTTCATCCTTCTTCTTTTAATTTTAATCTTATAATTTATTAAACAATTGAAAACGTAGATTGTACAGCAATTTAAAGCAAGCCTTTCAAAGGAACTATGGGGTAGAAATAATCCTGTTACATATTTATTTAAATTGGAAACCTAGGAAGTGTTTCTATTTCTCCCGAACTTTTCACGAGAAGCTAAAGAAAAATTATATATATATATATATATATATATATATATATATATATATAAATATATATAAACACACACACATTTTTGATGATGCTCCATCTTCCACAAATGTTCGTTCAAATTATAGCAAATACTTTTCGTGGGAACTGATTCAAAAAACCATATTTAGAGAAATTGGATAAATATTGGTATTTTGAATTTATTTAAAAAATTATTAGTGTAGCAGTTAAAAATACACAGGTATATCAATGTAAGGAAAAAATATTTCATTAAATTTAATAAGTGTAATAGAAAAACTAAATAGCCAAAAGCTACATTAAAAACCTCTTTTCAAGCCAAACAGCATTTCTTTTTAAAATAAATAGTTGAAGTTTTCCTCACTCAGTGTCACCGCAGTGATCCAGCATTTCAATAATAATCTCCTTCATCATACCACCACATTACTGATTTTTATGCTAATTATTTCAGTATGGACTCCCATTTATTATACATGTTACGTCAATCGCGCGGAAATATCACAAAAATATCGAGAAAGATAAATACGAAAGGAAACATTTCTTAATGAAACAAATTCGTTGGATAACCAGAACCCAATATACGGCAGCATGCTCATGCGCAAACATTTTCTGTAACTCCATCAAAAGTTTTTCCCGAGTTATATACATTAAAAAATGTGCAATTAAGCCAAATTCTTAAATTGCCCATATACTTATAATAAACTCCTTTCGAAAAGAACGAGACGCGGAGTAATTTTTGGAACGGAACCTATCCGTCGTTGGGAGACAGGGAAGCGGTTTTGTTACGAGAGTGAAAGGTGCAAATACAACACACGGCAACCAGGAATTAAATTAATTCGTAAAATATATTGCGTAGAAAGATCTTTTCCCGAGAAAATGAGGCTTTTTTATCTAGATGAAATTCCGTACTACGCGAGGTGCGTTATAAAATGCTCACAAGCCCCCCTCTCTCCCCAAGATTTCTTCCACACGACGCCGCGCAAGTCCCCGGCGGCTTCTTGTTGAGAGGAAGAGGTGGCGGAGGAAAGCCGAAAACCTCCCTTGGTTCCCCACCTACCTACATAGCTGCGTACCCAAATCCTTGATTCCCCGAGGGAGGAGACACACGAAAGCAAGTTTTGCCCCTCCCTCCCCAATAAAACCCTTCCCTCACCCTCCAACTTCCCTCCCTCCCGTCCTATTTCCTTCTCGCATCTAAACCCTTTTTAACCAAAAGCAAACCTTTGCCTTTGTCCGGATCTGGCTTCTGTCTCTCTCTCTTTGTCTCTCGCTCTGTGCTTATCCTTTTTTTCCTCTGCCCAAAAGTCGCCAAGGTAAAGGTGCTGAAGACAGTCACAGGTTACGAGAATTAATAAGGGGCAAGGGGAACATGAACGGAATTATTCCTTCGTGACGAACCGGTTTTCATTTACACAAAATTGCGACGTGATCGAAAATGCTACTTCAATGTTTCTTAGTAGTTTAATACTGGTATATAAACTTAAAATCCCTCCCTAAGGACTGCATAACCTTACAGAGGTGGGAGGGTTTGTGTACTTTTACGAACCAAAGAGCTATGCCGGCGGGAGATAATTCTCCTGGTAGGACCATCCAAGCCGGAAAGGTCTGAGGGGAAGAGTCAGACTAAGAACCAGTCTTGGGGGTTTTACATCCCCCTGTGCAAGGGCAGCAGCTTGCACAGTACCTCTGTAGGTGGTGATCATGTGGATCTGTACAGCTACAGATGGGTAATCACTCTGTGAAACTGCGATGAAGAAAGCAAGGGGAAACTACCTGATTATATATCCCATGATAGGCTGAAAAGCTGAAAATACCTCTATGGATCTTTCTGGGGTAAAATATTCCGGAGGTAAAATAGTCCCCCAATCGGATCTCCAGGTGGGGACTACCCTAGGGGATGCACAGAGGAAATGTAACATTAATAGGAAAGCAAGTGGTGAGAAAATAAGAGTAGGCACATGGAATGTTAGGACTATGAATTCAGGGGGTAAACTAGAGAACTTAAAAAGGGAAATGAGAAGGAATAATGTAGGTATAGTAGGTCTTAGTGAAGTTCGGTGGGAAGGAGAAGGCGAGATAAATTCAGAGGAATTTAAGATTATTTACTCGGGAGGAGAGAAAAAGGAAAGGGGAGTGGGGATTATAATGAGAAAATAGATAGCTGAAAGAATTAGCAAGGTAGTGACAGTTAATGATAGATTAATAGCCGTAAAACTTCAGATGGAGCCAGTGGAAATGCTTATAATTCAAGTGTATATGCCAACGACTAATGCTGGCGACGACGAAGTAGATGAAATCTATGAACAGATTATGGAGATATTGGAGGAGGAGGGAAAAGGAAGGGTCAACACCATAGTAATGGGAGACTGGAACAGTGTAGTCGGAGAGGGACACGAAGATAACATAGTGGGAAAATATGGACTAGGGAAGAAAAATGAAAGAGGGGAGAAACTTGTGGAATTCTGCCATAGAAATAGATTGATTGTAACTAATACATGGTTTAAGCATCACCAGCGGAGACTTTACACATGGAGAAGCCCAGAAGACCAGAGACGATACCAGATAGATTACATACTAGTCAATGAAAGATTTAGAAATAGCATTAAAAATGTGAAAACATTACCAGGGGCAGATATCGATTCCGACCACAACATTTTGGTGGCAAATACACAATGTAGACTGAAGAGCATTAAGAGAAACATAAGAGTTAACAAGAAATGGAACTTAGAGGAACTCCTTAAAAACAAGGAGGCTATCATGATAGAGCTGGAGGAAAGGTTGGGGGAGAGAGCTGAAGAAAATAGGAAGAATGTAGATGAAGAGTGGAGATACATCCATAGCAACATTAAAGATGTAATGGAAAAGAAGGTAGGAAAGGTTACGGGTGAAAGAATCAAAAAACCCTGGATCACAGCAGCCATGCTGCAAAAAATGGAAGAGCGGAGAAAGTGGAAGAACATGAACACTGAAGAAGGCCAAAGAAAGTACAAGGAGTTAAATAATGCTTTAAGAAGGGAAACAGATAAAGCCAGAGAACAGTGGATAAATGAGAAATGCGAGGAGATTGTCGAGTGTGAAAGAATTTGTAGAACAGCCCTCATGTATAGCAAAACAATGGAACTATTCAAGAAAAAGGCAAGAAAGATAGGACGTAAAGGAATCATGAACAAAAGTGGTAAAATAGTCTCGGAGCCAATGTAAAGAATGTTTGGAAAGAATACATTGAGGTGCTGTATGACAAAGAAGGAAAGCCAAGAAATATTGAATTAAATGAAAAAGAGGATGTGGAAGAAGATCAGCTAGGACCAAGTATTCTCGAGTCTGAAGTTAAAAGAGCAATTGAGGACATGAAAAGAAGGAAGGCTGTTGGGAGTGATGATATACCCGTGGACGTTCTTAAGGTTTTGGGGTCTAAAGCAGTTAAGCAACTCACAAAATTTTTTAACCAAGTATATGATACTGGCATATGGCCTGAAGATTTTTTAGATGTTGTGATGGTACCACTGGAGAAAAAGAACAATGCAAAATGTTGTAAGGATTACAGAAGTATTAGATTAATTTCTCATACAGCTAAAGTTCTAACTAGAATAATAACCAAAAGAATTGAATGTAAAATAGAAAAGGAGCTGCAAGATAATCAGTTTGGTTTCAGAAGAGGAAGAGGGACTAGAGATGCTATAGGATGTATGAGGATTATGATAGAAAGAGCGCTAGAAGTCAATAAAGGTATGTATTTTTGTTTTGTAGACTGGGAGAAAGCTTTTGACCGAGTGAAATGGGATAAAATGCTGGGTATTTTAAACGAAATTGGAATAGATTGGAAAGATAAAAGACTGCTTAAAAACCTTTACTTTGATCAAAAGATTAGAGTCAGGGTTGAAGGAGAAAAAACAGAAAGTACTTCAATAGGGAGGGGAGTGAGGCAGGGATGTTCTATTTCACCAGCAATATTTAATATTTATGCAGAAACAATAACAGAAGAAGCGTTGATGGAAGAGAAAGGATTTAAGATAGGAGATGAAAGTATTACCACCATTAAATATGCAGATGATCAGGGCTTAATAGCAGAAGACGAGAAAGAGCTTCAGGGGATGACAGACATACTAGTGGAGGTTGGCCAACAATATGGAATGAAGATCAATACAGAAAAAACGAAAGTCATGGTGGTTTTAAAGGAACATAAAGAATTAAATATAATGGTAAATGGCCAAAAATTGGAACAAGTAAGTAGTTTCAAATATCTTGGCAGTATTTTAGCGCAGGATAGATGTAGAACACAGGACATCAGAAGCATGATTGCAATGGCAAAAGCAGCATTTAACGAGAAGAAGGAGCTTCTCACAAGCAAGAAAATAAATTTAGAAACAAGGAAGAAATTAGCAAAATGTTACATATGGAGCATAGCTCTTTATGGTGCAAAGACGTGGACGGTAAGGAGAATGGAGGAAAAATATTTAGAGGGTTTTGAGAGGTGGGCATGGAGGAGGGTGATGAAAGTGAAATGGACAGAGAGGAAGAGAAATGAAGAAGTATTAGAAATGGTGGGAGAAGAAACGATACTAATAAAAACAATCAGGAAAAGAAAAGCAAATTGGATAGGGCACATATTGAGAAGACAGTGTTTACAAAGGAAGATCTTAGAAGGAAATAATAGTGGAAGAAGAGGAAGAGGGAGAAAAAGAATAGGAATATTAGATAATATAAAGCAGGGATATAATACTTATAGAGATATAAAAGAGGCTTCTAGGGAGAGAGAGAAATGGAGGCAGCGATTCAGTTAAAACCTGTCTTCGGACAGAAGCATGATGAATGAATGAAACTTAAAATATGAGAAAACACGAATTAAGCAACAAAATCGAAAGTAAGAATAAGAATCTTCATTTCTTTCTACGTGAAATAGTGTAAATCTCGAGTCAAAGTCTCGATCGTAAGATATTTTAAAATGTTAAGGATTGAGAGTCTTCACATCGTATTTCTGCCAATTATGTGTTAATCAAATGCAAATACGAAAACTTTCCTGATATCGTACCCATGTCCTTTCGGGAGACGACCACCCGCCTAAATCTTGCAAGAGTTTGCGCCGAGTACTCAGGCGAAATGTTTGTCGCAATCGAGCGTTCTTGATTCATTTGCTTTTATACTGGGAGGTGACGTCACTCGAGGATTAATCTGTTTTTTTCCTTCGGGCGTTTTATTATACATCTGCATGATACCCTGAAAGTCACCTTTTTGGTTAGTGCAAATGTATTTGAAGACAAAGTGTAACAATGCAAAAATCCGAGATGAACATTGCCGGCTACCCTAGCAACCTCATTTTCGAAATATCAAAAACAGGAGAAAATCGAATATAAACTTAAAATATGTGCAAACACGAATTAAACTACAAAATCGGCGGTAATAATAAGAATTTTCATTTCTTTTTGCGTGAAATGGTATAGATCTCAAGTCAAAGTCTCGGTCGTAAGATACTTTGAAATGTTAAAGAATAAAGGTCGACACATCGTATTCTAGCCGATTACGTGTTAATCAAATGAAAAAACAAAAACTTACCTGGTATCGAACCCATGCCTTTCCGGGGGACGACTACCCACTTAAAAGCTGCAGTAGTTCGCGCCGAGTATTCAGCTGAAAGATTTGTCGAAATCGAGCCGACCGTTCCAGGTTTATTTGCGTTCATGCCGGAAGGTGACGTCACTCGCGGCTTCAGACGCAGTCAGGCAGGAACGCACGCAGACACAGCAGTTATAATATATTGGAATAGGGGCCTGTTGCAGTACTTCCTGCAAACATCTAGTGAGTCTTGCGTGAAGTGACTCAATGCGATAGTTCCTATGGCAAAAAATTGTAAGAAAGAGTGTTATTAGTTGAACCACTTTTATTGCCACTCTTAAAATAATTTTATAGCTCACACCATTCATGTCTTTTCGGAAAAAGATTTCCCACTTAAAACCTGCAAGAGTTTGCGCCGAATATTCAGGCGAAAGATTTGTCGCAATCGAGCAGACCGTTCTTGATTTATTTGCGTTTATACTGGGAGGTGACGTCATTCGAGGCTTAATCTGCTTTTGTCCTTCACGCGTTTTATTGCAAGCTTAGTGCAAATGCACTTGAAGCCCGAGTCTAACAATGCAAAAATCAGAGATGAACAATGCCGGCTGCCCTAGCAACCTCCTTTCTAAAAAGTCGAAAAACTGGAGAAAATCGAATATAAACTTAAAATATGAGCAAACACGAATTAAACAACAGAATCGTAGGTATGAATAAAAATCTTAATTTTTTTTCTGGGTTAAATGGTATAAATCTCGAGTCAAAGTCTCGGTTGTAAGATATTTTAAAATGTTAAAGACTGGAGGTCTACACATCGTATTTCAGCCAATTATGTGTTAATGAAATGCAAAAACGAAAACCTTATTGATATCGCACCCATATCTTTTTGCGAGACGCCGCTTAAATCTTGCAAGAGTTTGCGCCGAGAATTCAAGCGAAAGATTTGTCGAAATCGAACCGAGCGTTCTCGGTTTATTTGCGTTAATGCTGGAAGGCTTCAGACACAGGCAGAGACACAACGGTTATAATATATTTGATTAGGTATTGTTTGTAACGGTTGTCAAGTAGGTTGTTAATCCAACAATACGCTCGTTCTCCTGTTATTTAATTGGGAAAAATTAAAAGAGAAAAACATTTAAAAAATGAAAAATGTAGTTCAAACCGCCTTAAAAACACCCCCATTTTGCTTAGCTTTTTATTACAGTTAAAATGGAACCTTCATCTTGCTTCTACGTTCTGTAGTTGTTGATTTATAAATACACAAACAAACAAATTCTTCAAAATATTTATGGTAGAGATTTTTATTGTAAAACTGAATTGACATAAAAACAACCAAGATTACAAGAAAACATTCCGAGTATTGTCTTTCGTTCCGTATCCATCATTTATGAGACTCAAATATATTGTTATCAGTAGAAATTTGAAAACATTTTATATCAAATCTTAGCCCAAATTTGTTTGTATTGGTATTTTCACCATTTTTAATTTTAGCTCACATATTTTTAAAAATGACTGGAAAACAAATTTCATTTGTAAACAACAAAAATTACAAAAAAAACAATAAAGTAGTAAACCTCCACCAAAACCTAATCGAATTTCGCAAAAAATGCACTCACAATTTTAAAAAAATCAGCAAATTACATATCTATAACCGGCATAAAAACACATTGTCAAAGATTTTGGGATATTTGTTAATTTTGTTAGTCGTATTGTTTATCGTTACCAAGATATTGTTTAAGCATCAAAATATCGTAAATATGCGAACAGATGCGACGCGAATTAATAAATAATCAATCACTCGGAATTACAGGAAAACATCAACAATGCAAATCAACATGTCATCAAAAGATTTCACGTGAAAATTTATCAAATATTCGCGTTAAAAACAGATTTTTGAATCGATTCGCCTCGAATTCGAAAATCGACAGCAGAAAAATAAAATTTCGTTCTTTTAAGCGTTCTTTCGAATGCCGGACTCCTGCGACGATTCTATGTGGTTTTAAATGCAACTGATTCTACACTCATATGGCAGCGTGACGGATTTCCTAAGTAAGAGTATTATTAATATAGATTGGTGTTGAAATATTTAATTACTCGCTGTACTGCTTAAACTCTCTCGCAGATTTTCTCACTCTCCATCCGGTTTGACTAAAACATTTAATCTGTAAAAATCATTCTTTCTTCTGAATTTATTATTTAAAAAGTTAAGATTATTCTGTGTCTATCACCTGAAAAATGGGCGTTTTTTCCGATTTGAGGCAAATAGTAACAGATTAAAGAAAAGATATAATTGGTTCTTATTTTGCACAATCGTATCTCGATTAAAATTTTATAATGCAACATTATACAATTCCCGATTATACTTCGTTTTCTTCGTCGCGAAAACGGAGGCAACTGGAATAGAACCTGTGCCTTTAGGGAGGAAATCAACATATTTGCTACGTGGAGTACTAAATTTGAAAAATGAATGGATCACGGTTTTTGTAGAATGTTTTAACGTGTTGGAGCCCTATTCGCTGTTAACATTTTTAAATAGCTTTTATTTAGTAATTTAATTTGACGTCATGTGTAATTGAGTAGTTTTTCACATTCTGTTTGAGATTTTTGTTAAAATCCTCGGTAAGTAGCATTTGCACAATTGGATTAATTCAGTAATTAACGTAGCTTCTTCCTAACAAAACAGTATGAAACAGTCTAATTATTTATTCACTGTCAACAACAAATATTTTCCCAGGTGATAGAAAGTTTTGCATGGCAAACGTGTGGTTTGTTTAGGTCTTTGTATTGTCGACGTTGCGCCAGTAAATTAATGATCCACTTCAACGCGGAATCCTGTATATTGCGCAATATAGGTCATCATCAACACGCGCACCTCATTTGCGCCAACCTGTAGATGAAATGTAACTTTAATGGGGAACAGGCTGGTAAAAACGAGAGAAAAGTATGGATTAAACAATGAGGATACGTTCTCCACAGCAACGAAAAACAATTACGGGAAAGTGAACTGCGCTTCATTATCAGGCATTTCATGGCCGTTCCCACCAAAATTTCACTATTATTCCGAAATAAAATTTGCTCCGTTTCATGTCACGCTCTGCAAGCTGAGATTAAATTGGATATTTATATTTTCTGGCTGATTGTGAGATGAACCAAAATCTAAATAAACCCTCAAATTTTAACCGAATTAATAGCAAGAAAAGCGCACGTTTTTAGAAATTAATTACTGCGGCCTTATTTCAGCATTATCTGAGCACGTTGACTGAATTGCCTTAAGGCCACTTTAGTTTTTTTTAACTAAGTTAAAACAATTGAGTGGATTCTCATTAAATAAAATTTGCGGAAGTTTTAATGTATTTGTGTTGCGAATGTATAGGAAACTCAATATAGAAAATGTGCGCCAACAAAAAAAACAAAAACAATGGTGTGGGTGTGTATTTTTGGCTAATAAACCTCTTGGATTACATATATTTGTGTTGCTCCTTGCTAGATGTTAGTCGAAACCGGTCGAGTTTGTTTTATTAAAAGTGGAATTATTTTACTGTAATTTTATCCTTTTCATTTTTTCATTTACTCTTGGATTATTATAGCCATAGCTCCTTTCACACCGAACACACTCACAAGGAAGGAGAGAAACCCGGTGCCGGCATTAGCCTACACTTAACGTAGAATACCAAGGGGGCCAACGGCTTAACGTTCCTTCCAAAGGACGGAACGCTGCTCATCAAAATCTCACAAATAGAGGGACGGGCGATCTTGGAAACAATCCTACTTTAGCAGGATTCGTGCCTGCTGCCCTTTCGAGCAGCAGGCACGTAGCAGCCAGCGTTCTAACCACTACACCACCGGAACCCAAGCAGGGATCCAAATATGATTTCTGTAAACATATCTATCTCAAATTGTTTTCATTGGTATAATAAACCAAACGTTTCCGAAGTTTTTTACCAGGGTATCGGATATAAAATATAATCCTTTTAACGCCATAGCAGCACCGAAAAGCGCATAGACAAAGACAAAATTTAATGGTAAATAATATGATTCAATGAATTTACTTCAAAACTTTTATGGACGCGTCAATTGTTATATGTATAATCAAAATGATGACAAGAACGACTACAGCAGAAACAATTAAACAACGAATTTAAAATAAAAAAACATTTTACTTTGACTGGTTTTGCTATAACAACCTGATGATACTAATCTTTAGCGAAACTAGTATTATTAAAAATATTTTGCTTGAAAGGTTACTTTTTAAAACTTATTTTATTATGAGTAGGCAATTCCACGAAGCGGAGTCTAAGCTTTTTGGGTAGTATAATTTTAAGCACATTACAAGGTCAATAACCATTCTATGGCTCAGTTTTCATCGCAAAATGTTTCAATTGCCTTAATAACTCCCGAATATATTATTTGAAATAAGAGAAAGAACTTGCAAACAAAATAATGGCAGTTAATGCTGTCTTTAAATAACCGACTTTTATTGTAACAAGCAACATGCCAGTTTTATTTATTTTTGCTTAATTTTAGCAAGCTCATAAACAGCACTTGACGAAATTTTACAATGACCGCAACAACGATAACATATAAAAAGACATCCAACTATTGCCGTCAGCAGGATTCAAACCCGCGACCACGGTCTCAGATGCTTTCTAATAGAGTCCCTTTGAAGCGTTAAATTCATGCATAGTCGAAATCGCAACCAATGAGGAACGACTGAATTTTTAAAAAATTAGTTTTCTACGGTAAAAAATTCCCTTTCGCGAAATAAATATATGATTATTTTTTAATCAGTGCTCAATATTTCAGAACCAAGGATCGTGAAAATTTCAGAATACAATGCAGATAAATTTTCTTGTTTCGAGGAAAGGCAGCTGACGCGAGAACATTTCCAAATATAATGACCACAAATTACAAAAGTAAAAAAGAAAACAAAACGTTTTCGATTCCCACGCTTGTATTTGGTTCCATTTTCGTCGTTTTTCGGAGAATAGCGACTGCGTGAGAGAGAGAGAGCGGGGAAGGAGAGAGAGAAAAAGAAAGGGGGAGGAAGGGTGCGACGTAACTGTAACGTTGACCACTGTTAAGGGAAGTCGATATCCGACACACACAACCAACATCCCTCTCCTCCATATCTTCCTTCCTATTTCCTTCCATTCTGACTCCCTCTGTATCTCTTTCTCCCTGTTTCTATTCGTTTCTCCCTCCCTCTCTCTCTTATCTCCTCTACGTTTATCCCTTGCTCTCTCTCCCTTCAACTTTCATTAACCCACTCGCTCCATCTTTCCCCACCACTTCTCCACCATTCCCCTCCACCGCTCCCCTCCACCGCTCCCTTCCACCTCTCCACTCCACCGCTCCACTCCACCGCTCCACTCCACCGCTCCACTCCACCGCTCCACTCCACCGCTCCCTTCCACTGCTCCCCTCCACTGCTCCCTTCCACTGCTCTACTCCACCGCTCCACTCCACCTTTTTCCCGGGGTTCCCCACTCTTTTCGTCCCCTCTCCCTCCCTCCCACTCTCTCACGCTTTCCTTTCCACTATTCCACTCTCCTTTTCCTGCCCCCTCCTCTCTTTCTTTCCCCCTCCCCATCCAGAGCGCTCATTTTACCTTCTCCCCCTCCGCCCCCTCATCTCGTCCCTTTCAACCGGAGCCAATCCCGCTGACGGCGACGGATGAGAATCCTGGAAATCTCGTCCGAAAATTATTTCGCCGCCCCGTTGACGCGTGGAACGTCGGCGTGACATCACACCGGAAGTTAACCAAGTTACCCCCCTACGTTCCCAGATATTTCAATTAAACGGCACGGTTAAATAAGCAGACGATTGCGATTCTGTTTTCCTCGGGCGAAGTGAAAACAATGGTACCTACTTTTTTTTTCGAGATGAAATTTTCTGAGCGGGCGGAGATGTATGTGGAGTGAATTGAGAGGAAAGAAAAAAAACGTCGCAATATTTTTCAAATGCATATGGAATAATTGGAAACCTTTAAATTATATAGCTGGATTCGCTTGTTATGAAGTCGGTTAATAAATATTATTCCGTCATTCATTCGTCAGTCCGGTATAAAATGCTACGCGATCACGCGCGAGATGTAGATATGACCCCATAATAAAGTTTATTCTATGAAATAAATTAATTGTTTATTTAGATAATAAAAAATGGATTCTGAATTTATAAGATTAAATTAAATACTATAAAACAGGAGTTTTTTCTCCCACAGGTTAATTTATTTATTGTCTTTGTGTTTCACTTAATGTTAATAAATCACGCGTGTATTGCTTTCTGTATTGCAATTTAGTTTTTAACAGTAAAATACAATTAAAAGTAGATCTATAGAAAAATCAACCTAAAGATCTCTCATTAAATTCTATCTTACAAAATCAAGCAGAGGAATAATAACTCATTCAAGAAAAAGCTCTAAGTATAAAAAATTGAAACAGAGTACTTATATTAGGTAATTGTTCATTCAACGAGTTATTTATAATCTAATTTTAGTGAATTGCCACTGAAGACGACTGCGTTGTAACCGAAATGCGAGCTCTGTTTTTCATAATCTTTTTTACGGCTATTGGAGATGCTTAAGATTTGTACATATTTTCCAATTTTTAAAAAGATTTTTCTTGAATTTATTTCAAGTCGTAAGACGAGATCCATAATTCTTCGGTTAATAATGATTTGTGAATAAAAAATATTAAAATTACGTTTTAGCTTTAATAAACATGTTTTAAACGTGATAGCTATTCATCAATTAGAATTTTATAATTATTTTTCTATTTCTACAACAGTAAAAATTGTTATAATAAGTCAAATCAAATAATAAAATCTCGTAGCAGATATATAAGGCAATGAATCAGAATAGAATAAACGTTTCCATTAATAACAAGTTTATCAAATTCTTTCTCTCAATTTCAACAATCAGCGTAAAAGGATATTATATTCTCAATCCGAGAAACAAATGAAAATATACTTAATTACAAAAAAATGGTATAGTTTTCTTTGAATCATTAAAAAATATGGTAAATGCTAAAATAGTGGAAGTAAACAGTATGTTTAGAGCAAAGCATGTATCTGAAATGAAACTTAAACGTTTTGAATAAATATATTAAATTATGTGTAAAAGGTATTTAACATTCTTTGTCTTAATAAGTCGATTACTAAAATTCAACTGAGTAAATTTATGGTGAAGTAAACAAATTTAAGAAGTAATACAATAAATGTTAGAATTCTCAACGATTTGGGAGGTAATAAAATACTTTCATTTTTCATCAAATAAAATGTTATTAGAATATCAATGACGTCTTTTGTAGCTAAAATTATTGCAAAAGCGCATCTTTGGTTCAATGATACTTATCGGACTAGCTCATAGGGTATTAAATTATAATGAAGCATAATTATGTTTGGATATGAAAAACGCTATCTTCAATCTATGTGTACGGAAATTTTGTAGCAATATCTGTTTACACACACGCACATGCATATAAAGAAATAAATTCATTTTTAAAATATAGGCCACCGAAATGTTGCGATAGAGGGAGATGATGGGAAAGAATTAATTAATGTTGATATAAATAAAGGTAAATAAGAAAAATGATATACTAGAGAAACGGATCCATGTAATCCATTCGATCTCACGAAAGTAAACTCGAATGGGAGACCGAGTTCAACTCGATTCCATGTTACGTCCAACTCCACTCATCCCCTTCATCCGTTTCCCATCGTCCTTTCTGTATGTGATTATCTCTCTCTTCCTTTACGCCTCTTCCTCTCTCTCTCTCCATCTCTCTCTGTCTCTTCCATTCACCCCTCTTTCATGATTTTACGCCGAGTGGGAGGAGTGACTGACAGCACTTTACGCAAAAACCGCGCATTCCACAATCAACACCACCTCCGCTCTCTCTCTCTCTCTCGCCCCTTCTTTCTCCCTCTTCCTCTAAGCCCATCTCTCACTTGTCTCTCTCCCCATTCACCTCCCTCTTTGCATCTCTTTTTCTCCCATCTCCGCCCCTTCCTACCTCCCCCTGTTTCTCCCTTTCCACATCTCTCTGAGTTTCTCCCCTCTACCTCTCTCTCCCTCTTCTCTCTCCCTCTCTTCCTCTCCCTCTTAAATTCTATCTCCCCTACTCCAAGCCTCTCCCAATTTCTCTCGGTTCCTCCTACCCTTTTTCCTTCGCTCTCTCCCTCCCCCTCTCTCTCCTTCCATGCTTCTCTCCATTCAAGTTTTCCCTACACACATTTCATGTTTCCCTCCGCTCTCATTCCTTCACCCACACAGTTTCTCCCTCCATTTGGGGTGAGAGAAATCTCTCCCTAATCTGTTATCCCACCCTCTCCCTCTCTTTTTCCCGCTCGTCTCCGCTCCTACGCTATTCCCAGTGTCCCTTGTCTGCTCCTACTTCGTCAGATATTTCTGCGGCATAAAGCTTTTATTCTTTAAACGTCACTCGAGTGCCAAATTAACTTCCAAATTCGTTGCATGAAATATTTATTCATTTATTTTTTCGCGCCGTGAGAATTTGAAAGATAAATATTGATCGACATTTAATGGACTCGAAATTCAATTAATATGCTTTCTTTGTATTTTAAAAAAAGAGAGAGTGGGTATAAAGGCGGAAACTCCATTCTGACAGAACGGCGGGAATGCATGCTGAAGAAACATCAAATTCTCATTACGAATTACGTCGCGTGTGAAACAATGTATCATTTTTATAAAAATAAATTTGTTTCTAAGATAATATTTAGTTTTCAGTACAATCTCTTTGAGAATATGAAGTACTTGCACTAGTTCGACCGATTCCTTTGATATGTTCAAGTAATTTCAAATTTTACGTAACAATTAATCAGAATTAAGTAGTAAAAATAAATGTAGACATGGGTACATTTATATTCGCTTTTATACACAACAATTAATACGTCATGCTATTTATTGTTAAAAAAATAAGTTTACTCCTTTATTAATCGCTTGTAGATCCTTTATTTTGAGATGTAGTTTTGAAATTTATAGCAATGCAAGTTTGCAATTAAAAGTTAATATCTCGTTTTTTCTTACAGAATAAGTTGGTCTCTGCGGTATAAATAGTATTCTGAAAATGGTAACTTGGAGATTCTTGGTAATATAAAATCCACCATAAATAGTCGAAATGTATTTTTTAAGTTTTGTAAATGCATCAATTTTCTCAGGTAATGATCAAATGGAAACCTTTCCTGTTTCTTCAAAATACAGATGCTACGAGAATCAATTTATTAGAATAGATACAAAGCTACAATATAAGTACAAAACTACATTCTTCAGAGGCTAATAAATATAACTTTAAACCATTTATAAAACATGACCCCTGAATGACGGAAATTTTGAAATGAATCGAAAACAATATATCTAGGTTTACATTATACAATTATACTTTTATTTAAATAGTTTGCGGACAGCTAGAAGCCAACCCTAATATTATGTTTGGTAATAACTTTTCTGTATCATAATTTAACTGACAATTCACTTCCTAAACAAAAAAATGTGAAACTGCTTTCACAAACAGTAGTCAAACCTAAGCCATGCCCTGCTTACAGAATACTATATCCTTTAAAATTACATGTTTACATAACTCACTATTTTCGTTCTATATTTTCCATGCTCGCATGAATATCATGTTAGCAAGTTGTAAAAACCAAATAGCCGTTTTCGCGTTGAACTAACTTCCATGAATCCGGGCGAAGGATATTTTGTCGAATATTTTATGAGACATGGAACAAAAATAATTTATTACACCCTTTATACTGTAAAAAGCGATCTCAACGCCTTTATATAGAGTTTATCGAAGCACTGAAGTAATTTTTCAATATCGAAAGATTTGAAGATTTAAATGAAACCTCATATAATATCATAGGCTAACAATTGCACACACACACACGCATATATATATATATATATATATATATATATATATATATATATATATATATATATATATATATATATATATATATATATATATATATATATATATCCTTTAATATAAATCAAACCTTTTGAACCCCCTCTCTCCAAATGCAAATATTTCATTCCAATTATTCGGACCCTCTGTGATTCCGAAATTTCCCCTAATCCCCTACTTTAATCACTCTCGAATATCTTGATCTTCTTCGAAATTTTTACTCTTCATCCTTTTAGTGCTTTCAAATGAAAAATTAATCGCGGGCGGACAATTATTTCGAGAATTTTAAATTAAACCGCTTCCTTTTCCTTTTTTCCTGGAACACTGGTAATTCTAATGCGAAAGATGGATGCTGCCTGAGATTTTTTCCTGCTTAAAATGCATGAAATCGAAACGATAAAAAAGATCTTCCTGGCAAACATTATCTTGTAGGAGAAAAAGCAAGCTCCCTTTGACGTCAGATGGGAGGTGAAATATCTCTGCGGTGAATTGGACACATTCGACTAGTTAGGTAATATTTAAGCGCCATATGCATATTTGAGCAGCTTTAAGTAGAACTAACGTGCATTTCGGACGTTTTTAATTCAAGATTTTTGGATGATCTTTTAAATGTAGCGGTTTTAGAAATGAGCATATGGCGATTCTTTTAGCTAAAAAGGTGAAGTTAAACAGTTTTTTCTGTATTTTGAACATTAATTCATAGGAAAAATGCTCATCTTAAGTATGCCTTTGTCATTAAACTGACATAATATGCATAGTTAAGTAGATTTTAGTAATATTTTATTACTTTCAGTGAATCACCACTGATGACGGCTGGTTTGTAGTTGAAACGCGCATCTGGCATTCCTAACAATTTTTATGGCTATGGGAGATACATATTTGGCCAGTTTGCTCTGCGTATCGATGCCCATTTTCTCTCGTATTGTTTTAATTATGTACATTAAACAGCAGCCTTCTTACCAATTCAAAACGAATATGGCAAAATATTTCCTTTTCCAGTTTATTGCACGAGTTTAAAACTGACCGATATACCACGTAGAAACGGAAAAACGTAATTTCTTTGAATTATTACGTAGGAATAAGAATTGCTCCTCTTCAAAAAAACGCGTCATTTTTTCATACCGATCGCGTCAGATTGACGCATTCATTATTTCTCATCGAAAAAAAGACAAACCAACGAGCAGCGCCATTGGGAGAGGATTTCGCGGAGAGCCGGAGGTTTGGTAACCACGAAAACCCACCGCCATTCCTATGTCCTTCTGTATTCCCCCTTTCCCACTCTCCCCGCCATTCCAATGTTGGCGCACGACACCTCCTTCCCTCTCTCTCTCAACGTCGCTTTTCCCTCCAACCCTCCCGTCCCCTCCCCAAACCGCCCATCCCAACCCCATCTGCCTGCCGCACCACTGTCCAATCTCTGGGGCTTGGGTCAGAGCGTACAAGCGATGAACAGGAGCTGTGGGATAGGAAAAAAGAGGGAAGAGATATAGAGGGTAGTGGTAGAGGGATGGAGGCGGTAGTATTCTCACTTCTATCCAATACGTGGACTCACCCACCCTCCCTATCTCCTCTCCTCTCCCCTCCTTTTTGCACGGTGAAAAATCTCTCCTTCCTTCTCACCACTTCCCTCTATCTCTCTCTCTCTCTGCCTCCCCGACCCTTCCACACGAGTAAACCCGCAGCTCATTGCGAACCTGGAATTTCACCTTCTTTTGTTTTTTTTTCCTGGTTTCATTTCTTTTTTTGGTTCTCGAGTCCCACGGCCGAGTCCTCCGCATCCCTCCTACCCTTTTCCCCCGTTCCTTCCCCTAACCCTTATTCATACTATACCCATTCTTTTCCGATTCCTGTGTCCTAAAGCTATGTAACTCCCTTACCCCTACCCTTCATCTTTCCACTAAAACCCTTCAAATTCTAATCTGTCTCTCTCCCCTCCTTCTATTTCTCTCTCTCTTGGTATGTATTTGTCCTCTTTTTTCCATTCCATTCGGTGGTTGCCGCCCACATAATTAAAACTTGAAAAGGATTCGAGTGCGTCCATGGATTGGTGTTACTTTTTGCATGGTGCAATCCTTGGCCGCTCTCTCTCTCTCTTTATATCTCTGCCTTTCTCTCCCGCACTCTATCTTTATCAACACTCCCGTCCAAGCCTTTTCGCTCTCTGTCTGTTTGCGGCACTATCTCTTCCCTATATCTCTTTCGCTCGAATTGTCAAAGAGATAGTTGGGGGGTAAAATCGGGGAGGATAGCGTGTGGGCAGAGGACTCGGCGTCACAGCTGACAGGTTTTAAAATGAGAATTTTTAATGTGCGCTGGCTGTCGAAACAACAACAATAAAAGAGGAAAACAACTCGGCGAAAATAGTAGTTTTTTCCTCTTTCTCTCTTCCTCCATTTTATTCACTCGGAACGGTCTTTTATCGAACGAAAAGATCAAGGACGCTTTTGTTTGTTTATTTTATTTGGGAGGACGTTGAAAAATGCGTTTTCGGACTCTTTAAGGATGGTTATTTACTGCAGCTTAGCGTTTAAAAATGCAGTTAATGTTCATCCTATTGCGAAAAAACTACTTTTTACGATATATCTATTTGTACCTTCAAGCTCTATTATAAAATATTAGAGCGGAAAATTTTAAACCATTAATTCGCCGAGTTTTTAAATGCGAAATATTTATCGTAATTTGCTTTATGAGGGGATCAATGCTACAATTGTCACAAAAGTCAATAATTCTGAATATTCGGTTCAAAATATTCCCTTAGTTGAAACGTAATGATTTTAAGAAGCAGAACAATTTTCTCATTTTATCCTAAATCCTTTTTGTATGGCTTCCTGACAAATTAGTACAGATTATTATAGAAAGGTACTCTTAGTTTACTGAAATATTACATCGATGCAATCAGTTTCCTCTAGAATATGATACATTGAAAACCGTTAGTAGAAGGAAGGAAGATACATAAATTTATTGTCGAAAACTGTTAAAAAAATCATCTCAAGTAGTATAATCAATTTCGCAGAATATAAACGTCTTTTATAAATTTCAACGTTAATTTTTGTAATAAACTTTTTATTGGGAAAATCTCATCGACAGTAAGCAGCAACGGTTATTATCTCGGCTTCATATTTTTATTATGATGGGAATACTTTATGGAAAAATTGTATGTGACAGATTGAATATTTACTTGTTTTGATTTCTAGTAATATCATAACCTGCGGATTTAATTTCATTATTCTTAGATTGAAAAAATATCATTGCGGTTAAACAAAGACAACGATGTTTTTCTCTTTTGAGCACAAAAAATGTAAGCCTGTGGCTTAATATCATTCTGCAAAGATTTCCTGTGAACAATATATCGTATGGCAGAATATTAGAAAGCCATCTACCTATCTACCCCGGGTAATTGACTACTTAACATGATAATGTTGCATACTAAAGGCGATAAAACATTTTTTAATCCGCTTAAAGTAAAATACTAGCTTAGAACGATTAGCCAATAATTCCTAAAATAATTAATTATTTGACCTAAAAGAACGGATGAAAATTTAGCATATATATATATATATATATATATATATATATATATATATATATATATATATGATTAAGCGGGTAAGCACAAGAAACGTATAAACCCTATCACGAAGATAAGAGTCAAATATCCATTATGAAAATATTGAAACTATCATCGCAATCATAATGAAAGTTCGCGGCGGACGTGTATTTGCTTTAGATTCGCGTGATAAAATATTCCAGGAAGTTATAATGAATTCCTTTGTAATTTTTTTCTCCCTGCCGCTGTTATTTGTTTTCCTTTGCGGTGACCTAACTACACCGTACTTCGTCGGAATCGCATTTAAAATCCCTTTAATCCAGAAACGGGTAAAAATAGCTCCAAACCCACGGGGAACGACGGGATACGCGAGAAATTTTGATGAGTGGTCGTCGTTCCGTAGCAATGAAGGACGAAAACCGCGTTTAAATCAACTTCCCTTAATCTGAGCGGTTAAACAGTTTCGGGAAATAATTTCTGTACGCTTCCTCGCATCAAACATTTAACTCGCGATAAACTCCCGATTTTGCGTGCCCGAAAAAATCAAACGACCCCATTCGTATGAAAGAGGCGCTTTTTTATAACCCCCTACTCCCACGGTGAGAGGGGTCGCGTTTTAAAAAATTCAGCGAAAACGCCCGGATAACGTGACGAAGCGCTCAGTCTCTCGCAGTGATAAATAGCGGGATATGCACTTTTGGTCTCTCTCTATCTACATCTATATGTCTCTCTTTATGTATACCTTCTTTGTATCTCTCTCACTACCTCTTCCTCTCTCTCCCTGCCTCTTTCTCCATTCTTCTATCTCTCTCCCTTCCTCTCATTTTTTACCTCTCACTCCCACCCCCTTCATTCTCCCGCCGTCTCATTTTCCCTCTCTCTTAACTCCTCCTTTCTTCCCTCTCCCACTTACCTCCCTCTCCCCACTCTTTTGGTCTCCCTTCCTCCCTCCCCTTCTCTCGCTCCCTTCCTTTTTATCTCTTTCCCTACCTCCCTCTCCCCCTTCTCATTCCTACTCTATCTCATTACCTCTCTTTTTTCCTCATTATCCCTCCCTCTCATTTACTTTCTCTCATACATTCTCTCTCCCACCCGCATACTTCATTCTCCCAACCTCTTACTTCCTCTCTCTGCTTACCTCCCCCTCTCTCGAACTCCTCTCTCCTTCCCTCTAACTCCTCTCTCCTTCCCTCTAACTCCTCTCTCCTTCCCTCTAACTCCTCTTCTTCCCTCTATCACTTACCTCCCTCTCTCCACTCTCTTTCTCTCTCCCTCCTCTTCGCTCCCTCTCCCTCCCTCCTCTTTTCTTTCTCCCTCCTCCCTCTTTATCACTCTCCCTACCTCGCTCTCTCTTTATCTCCCTCTCTCTCCCTCTCCCCCTATATATCTCCCTCTCTCCTTTTCCTTCACACCATATACCTCCTCCCTTATTCTTCCTGCCTCTTATTTCCTCCTTCTCCCTACCTACCTCTTCTCTTTACCTCATACTCCACCCCTCCCGATCTCCCTTATATCCCTCTCCCCACTCTCTTTACCACCTTCTCCCGCTCTCACTCTTCCCCCCTCCGTCCTCCTCGCTTTACCTACTTCCCTTTCTCTGAGATCGACTTTAAATTCATCATTTCCACTAAATTACTGTTTGAAAAACAGACCGCGTTCGCCGCCGCCACACTGGCCGAGTCACCGATATCGACCTTCTGATGGTCTCCGATGGCGGTGCTGTACAAATTTGCGTTACACAAATGGAATCCTCCGATCAAGAGGGGCATTCTGGAGGGGGATGTTCCGGAGGGGGGAGAGAGGGTGGAGAGGGGGAGAGTGGATAGAGGGAGGTGAGGGGGGAGAGAGGGACAGAGAAGAAGGAGAAGGGGCGAGAGGGGGAAGAGGGGGAGAAGGGGAAGAGAGAGGAGATATGGGGAGAGGGTGGGAGGGTGGAGAGTGGATAGAGAGAGGAGAGGGTAGGGAGAGGGGAGGGAGAGATGAGAGGGGGAAGAGGGGAGAGAGGGGGAAGAGGGGGAGAAGGGGAAGAAGGGGAAGAGGGGGAGATGGGTAAGAGAGGGGAGATAGGGGGAGAGGGTGGGAAGGTTGAGAGTGGATAGAGGGAGGAGAGGGGAGGGAGAACGGAGGGAGAGGGGAGGGAGAGAGGAGGGAGAGGGGAGGGAGAGAGGAGAGAGAGAAGGGGGGAGTGGGTGGGAGGGTGGAGAGTGGATAGAGAGAGGAGAGGGAGAGGGGAGGGGAGGGAGAGGGGAGGGAGCGGGGAGGGAGATATGAGAAGGGGATAGATAGATAATCGTCTTTATTCGGGCGAAATTTAGACCAGAAGGTCCATTCTTACATTTAACCCTTAGTTAGGGATGAGGGAGGGGAGGGTTTTTGGAGAGGGTTGGGAGAGGGGGGAGAGGGTTATTAGAGAGGGTTGGGAGAGGGGGGAGGGAGGATTGCATATAGTGTGAGGGCGTGTCCTTCACGACGGCGATAATGACCACCACCCTCGAGTTGTGCTGGCGTCCGTGAAACAATCCAAACTTAGAGCGCAAACAATGACCGCGAGATTCCTTTGTCGGTAGATCGTGTGCCCCGTAGAAGTGTCAATAAAATAGTCCTGTGTGCATTTGCGGGTTTGTGGAAAGGAAGTAGAAAGAGATGGGGCATTAATAAAGGGTTGTCAAAATGTTTGTAAAGGGAGAGAGATAGTTTGATTAGTCGCGCTTTAAATCCTTTTTCCAGCGCGCTAAGCCGGATTTGCCACGCGGATGGGAGAGAGCCTGAGGGAGAGAGAGGGAAGAGGGAGGGAGAGTGATAGGGAGGGAAGTAGAGAGAGATAGAGCGAGGGAGTGATAGAGTGGAGAGAGAGGCATTAGTGGGTGTCGTTCGTGGAATGGGGAATCGAAAGGATTGTTTTCGTTTTTGAAAATGCGATATTTTCGCATCGCAAAAGATTTCGAAATCGTAACGCATTTATCAAGGAATAACGTGTCTCTGGGCTTCGTCATGTGATGGACTTTTTATTTGCCGTCGAGAGAGAATGTGGGAGGGATAGAACAAATATTTGGCTTTTATCGGCTGTGATCGGCAGAATTTTACAAAAAAACCTTCGATGATGATAATGAGGCCGTATCCGGAAATTTATTTGGCGAAAATTTTATAAACAATTCCTTCGGTTAGTTTATATTCATTGACAAACTTTGAAATTGCCTGACGCAAAACGTTTAACCAACGCTTGCTTAAGCTGCATTGTTGTCTAGATAGAAAATATGACCGTGATCAAGTAAATTTTATTAATAGAAATGACAATTTTGGGAAAAAATTATCATCCTGTCCTACCTACATAATGTTCGCAAAAAGAAAAATTCATTTTGCCAATTAATGAATTGGTAAAATTAAATTATATCTATCGTATTTTCAACGGATAGCTCTTGATTATAAATATGAATTATGGCATAGGCTATTTTTAAATACTCAGAGTAGTGTACATAAAAACAGCGAAATTCCCAGAATCTCATAATCAAATGTTTTCAACAGAAATTTATATTAAGAGGATTTACGCAGCATTGATATTTATTTCAGTAAAAAAAACGATATGATAAATGCAATGAACATAAAATGGAAGGATGAAAATACGTTCAGAACGTATACCTGGACCCATTTTGCAAAATCCTCAGAAATTTACAAGCTTCGAGTTAAATTGTGATTAAGATATCACAGCTATTTGGTCAAAGATCGATGTGTCAGGGATGTCCTTAGAATCATATACTGTAACGAGACCAGACCGATAACGGACTTTGCTGTTCATTTTATTTTGTTTTTGCGCGCAGCCAACAGGGAGCGCGTCAGTTCTCTCCTCTCTTGTGGAAGCTTACGTTGTGTAGTGTGCGCCCCAGGCGATTAAAGGTGTTTGTGTTATTACGTGTAACTTTCATTTGTGCCTTTTCCTCTCCGAGAAACCCTAGCCCGTCACAAATGGCGCCCAACTCGCGGCTCGGGAGCAGATAAAATTGTGCAAAGGAATATATGCGTTTTAAACACTCATCAGATCTGAGCATCGGATTCCGGAAGCAGCGCAACCAATTCCGTGTTGTGTATAGATACCTCCTCACTTAGTGTCATATACAGCGAAATTAAGTGCGATACTTGTGTCCGCAAATTTCAAATTTGTATTTTGGCCATAATTAGTGTGTGCTGTCTATTTCCTACGTGTTAGTGCTATACATCCTGCCACGTGGTTTTCTTAAGTATCCTTCCGCGAAGCGATACTTCTTCGCCTACTTCCACCTACAGTGAAATTTAGTGTCATACGTGTTTCCGTAAATTTTAAATTTGTATTTTTGGCCATAATTAGTGTGTGCTGTCTATTTCCTACGTGTTAGTGCTATACATCCTGCCACGTGGTTTTCTTAAGTATCCTTCCGCGAAGCGATACTTCTTCGCCTACTTCCACCTACAGTGAAATTTAGTGTCATACGTGTTTCCGTAAATTTTAAATTTGTATTTTTGGCCATAATTAGTGTGTGCTGTTTATTTTCTACGTGTTAGTGCTATAGATCCTGCCACGTGGTTTTTTTATGTATCCTTCCGCGAAGCGGTACTTCTTCGCCTACTTCCACCTACAGTGAAATTTAGTGCGATACGTGTGTCCGTAAATTTCTTATTTCCACGTGTTTTTGTTTTGTCCTTTCGCGCTGCAACAATTAACTGTCCTTCAGCGCTGCGGCATTGTGTTCTTCCGCGTGGCCAAATTGTGTTACTCGCGGCCATATTGCTTTTTTGGCCAAACTGCGTTCTTCCACGTGGTTGTTACTTTGTGCGGCCATATTGCCTTTTCCGCGCTGCGACCTTGGGCCTTGCCGCCTAGCGAATTTTTCCGTATTTCCGCTGAGTGATATTGTTTCCTGCGTGGATTAGTTTAGAAATAGCAACCATGCCTAAATCTAAATCATTACCCACGGAAGGGAAGAGTGAATCTCCGCCAGCCTTGACGTTATCAAACGAACAATTTCAGGCGCTGATTGCGCAAATTACGGACTCGGCAAGAATGACTGTTCTTGATAGGCAATTGACGAGCCCCGTCCTTGTTACACCAAGTAGCGGCAATTTTTCTAAATGTACTTCTCGATTTAACGGCAGTGCTTCGTCTGATGTTGACGCATTCTTGGACTCGGTTTTGACCTTTAAGGATTGCGCAAATGTCAGCGAAGAAAATGCATTACGTGGTGTCTCAATGCTTCTGGAAGGCATTGCTGCGACATGGTGGCAGGGTATAAAGAGAGATATTTCGGACTGGGACGGTGCCGTGTGCGCGTTTCGAGACGCGTTCTCTCGCAAATTGCCGCCTCATCTCGTCTTTAGAGAGATTTTTGCACGTGAGCAACACGAAAATGAAACAAGCGAGATTTTTGTATGCCACATTCGTGCCCTCTTGTCACAATTACCGTATACCTTGCCAGAACGCGCGCAATTAGATATTGTATACGGGTTAATGAATAGAAAAGTTAGGAAAAGACTTTCACCTAGCGATTTCGACTCATTCAAGAGTCTTTTGCAACGTGCAAAAGACATTGAACACTCACGGCGTGAGGTTGGGCGACCATCAAAGGATGTCAGTAGTAATGAAGGTAGACACCGACCGGAGAAGAAACAGCGTCCGAGGTGTAGTTACTGTAAATATTTCGGCCACGTTGAATCAGATTGCAGGAAAGCAAAGGCAACTAAGGGTGATGTTGTACAATCAGTAAAATCATCACCCCAAACCCCAAAATCTGATTCGCCAAAACCACAAATAACGTGTTTTGGGTGCGGTGCCCCAGGTTATGTCAGAAGCAACTGCCCTAACTGTGCTCCTCCCATGAAAACTGAAAGTACGATTGTCTCATCCTTCAATTTTATGCAGTCAACCTTCTCTATTGATGATGGTTCATCGCGACCAATGCTCCCGGTCCAGATTTTAGGACTGAATGGTCTAGCTTGTCTTGACACTGGCTCCCAAAGAAGTATAGCCGGTGCACAGCTTTATCATATATTAATTTCTCGAGGGCGTCCGTTCAGCGAGACTTCCCTGGACATGAAGTTAGCTGATGGAAAAACGCATCGAGTATTAGCCAGGAGTTTTTCTGTGGAAATTTCTGTCGTCAACCGTAAAATCCTCACGACCTTGATCGCAATTCCGGATCATCCGGAGAGCCGGATGCTACTTGGCATAGATTTTATCCGAAGTGCTGGCATGGTTCTGGATTTTCCCGGACATGAATGGTTCTTCAAGGAAGATCCCAGTAGCCGCCATGGTTTTGTACGAGAAGAAGATATTGCTACATCTGTACCTGTGAGCAACGTCCACGTCAGCAACCTGCCATATGTGCTCCGAACAGACGCAAGCGCTTACGCTTTGGGAGCGGTTCTACTCCAGGGGGAGCTTCCAGACCAACGCCCCGTCGAGTATGCGAGCAGACTGCTGACTCCCTTTGTCGCCACTCATGGTGCCCCTGATCCGTGTATATTACGACCGCTGCGGAAACGAGGCCGTCCACGGCAACAGCAATCAGCTTCCAGGACATCGGTGCCTTCTGCGTCATCGGTGCCTTCTACATCATCGGTGCCTTTCCGACATCGGTGCCTTCCACGCCATCGGTGTCTTCTACATCATCGGCGCCTTCCAGGACATCGTTCCCTTCCAGGACATCGGTGCCTTCTGCGTCATCGGTGCCTTCTACATCATCGGTGCCTTTCCGGACATCGGTGCCTTTCCGAACATCGGTGCCTTCCACGCCATCGGTGTCTTCTACATCATCGGCGCCTTCCAGGACATCGTTCCCTTCCAGGACATCGGTGCCTTTCACGCCATCGGTGTCTTCTACATCATCGGCGCCTTTCAGGACATCATTCCCTTCCAGGACATCGGTGCCTTCCAGGACATCGGTGACTTCCAGGACATCGGTGCCTTCTACTTCATCGGTGGCTTCCCACATACCTTCGCTACCTACTAGGATGCAGCCACCTAGGAGATGCCGCCAGTGGCAGACCTTGTAGAATTGCATTCGAGGTCGTACATGCAATTCTAAGGGGGAGGATGTAACGAGACCAGACCGATAACGGACTTTGCTGTTCATTTTATTTTGTTTTTGCGCGCAGCCAACAGGGAGCGCGTCAGTTCTCTCCTCTCTTGTGGAAGCTTACGTTGTGTAGTGTGCGCCCCAGGCGATTAAAGGTGTTTGTGTTATTACGTGTAACTTTCATTTGTGCCTTTTCCTCTCCGAGAAACCCTAGCCCGTCACAATACTTAAAATCCGTTTAATTAGGATTACCATACGTCCTCTTTTAGCCGGATTTGTCCTCTTTTTTTGTCGAAAATTTGCGTCCGGGCGGATTTTTTTTAATGTGTCAAAATATCCGGCTTTTTTAATATGGCAACACTGGCCGACTCGTCCGGATAGACGAGCAGCAGCGGCCGTGTTAATGTAGAATATTTGGAGAAATGGAAGAAATCCCTGGAAGACTTCACTCGTTTCACATGGATGACCTTAAGTGTGACAGCAAACTGGAATGATGTGGAATCTTCTGTCCAATACCTAATAGATAAATGGGTTCCAATTGACGATGTGAAGTGTTTTGACCAATTAATCATTCTGAAGAAGTTTTATTTATTTTTTATATTTTGGTAGCCCTGCTTTTATGATCCGTTCGAAATATACTCGTTTCGTTTTCCCATTCTATATTCGCCCTAAAAACGAAATTCCTTTGAAATCCGTTCAGCAAATACCTTCGAAACTTATAGTTAAAGAAAAATTCTAACCTATATATTGTGGTAGCCCTGCTTAGTCGACCCGATTTAAATACGCTATTTTGGTTATTTATTGTATGAAGATCATATATATTGTTGTATTTGGTTAACATCCATGAGATCAGTTCTTTAAAAATACGTGTAAAAGAAATATTATTTCACTTTTAACTGTGGTTGCTCTGCTCTTTAGCTCCACTTTAAGCATCTTGGTTTCATTATGATATGTTTGAGTTAATCTTACATAAAAAATTTAATTGAAATTTGTTCAGCCAATTCCTTCCAAATCCTTAATTACTGAAAGAGGTTAATTTTTAACTGTGGCACCCCTGTTTGATTGATTTGGTTTAAATATACTAACATGGTTTTGTCTATATGTGTATATTATAAGTAGTAAATTTGGCTAAAATTGAGGCGGGCAGTTCAATACAAATACGTGTAAAATTATTTTTTATTCCTTGTATTGTGGTAGCACTGCCTTCTATATCTATAAAAAAGATCATGAGTTTATTATTTTATGTTGCTAGCCTCCTTTTCACAAAATGTCGTTGAATTCGGTTTCGCCAATTCCGTCCAAATTCATAATTACAGAAAACCTTTCGTTTTAATTTTAATATTTCTTAAATTAATCAACGAACTTGAGAAAGAAGCTTGTGCTCGTAATTAACAAAATTTATTTTTGTCAGAGAGAGAAATCGAATTTTTGACGAATATGCGTGAAGTTTTTTTAGACAGGCGTAGAATTTTTCAAGTTTTTTTTAACGACTAGAAATTGTAATGCATTATCGCCGCATATACCTAAGGCTGTCGTTAGTTTAGCGCGATATTTTGCTTTGATTACATAGTAACATATAAGTTGTTGAGCAAATTATCACATTATTAAAATAAAATGAAAATTTTATGTTTCTTAAATTGAATTACACGACGCGGTATAGGACAATATTTTAATAAGAAATTTTTAATTAAAAGTGTAATTTACGAGCAAAATTGAAGTATTTAAATTTCCATGCCTGAAGGGGGATGTTTAAGCAGCAACATCCCCATTGACTACGCCAGTAATATCCAGGTAAGGAATATAATCCTTAAAAATATTAATTTTTAAGAGGAGGTTTGCGAGATTAGTATTTTTATGTAAGGGGTTCGCGGAATGAAAAAGTTTGGGAACCACTGCACTAGACATCCTCTAACCACTAAATTACCAAGCCAGACAGTTACTCCACATCTTGCTAGTGATTCTTGGTAGTAAAGGATAGATTTTTTCTCTTTCTCTCCATTGGAGTGCCATATGAGTATACTTTGTCGTTTGAGAACTATCGAACTCGTGTTATGGATGAAAACAAATTTCAGTATAAGCACACAAGTACTAAAATAGAAGAAAATAAGTACTTTTCGTAGGTATCTTCTTTTTAGGGCTATTGGAGATACCTAAGACATGTACTTAACTTTTCAACAACAAATGGCTTAGAATCTTCTAAACTTTCTAATCATCTCAGGGCAACGCTATAATCCGTTGACTTTCACAAGAAGTTTTCCAATCCCTTGATTTTTGCGATGGCCAGCTCCTACTATGTAAAAAGCGAACGTGTTTCTTCCATGAGCGCGGGTTCAACGGGATATATCCCGGAACGCTTTTAAAAAAACAAAAAAATTATTTCACCGCAGCTTATAAAGAAACATTCTCAGGCCGCGGGAATGAAAACGATAACCCCCCGAATCTTCTCCCATACGCTCTCATTATCCGCCCGAAAACACCGTTTGTCATGGAAATGGAATAAGCAATTCACGGAGGCGTGCGCGAAATGATTATATGGGGCGAGGAGGAAAAAAGAGGACGATATATCAAATGCTTTTCGCTTCTGACTGTCGCAAGCGATGTGTTATGTTAGCGACGCCGCTGTTGATTAATTTAAAATTTCGCGAAGTACGCATAAACAAAACGTTAAAAATCTCGCCGCGCGCGCCACGCCGTTATACAACGGAGAGCGAGGGAAAGAGATTATACATAAATTCCCCGTCCAAAATTTCGCGGTATGGTATCTTTTATGGCGTCGTTCCATAAGGGGCGAATTGTTTCGTTTGAACGACTACCGATTACCCGTGTCACGAATTAATTATTTTTTTTTGTCAGTAGGGCTTATGATATGGTGGACATTCAGTGAGAGTGAATTCTTATTATTATTTTTTTTCGAGAGTTTATTCATTTTATTTTTGATCTCTCGGAATTAGTTTGCATCTGGCGGAGATTAATTACTTTTGTGAAATAATTCTACCAAGAAAGAGTTTGACTAAATAAAACATTACGAATGTAATGTTTTTTTCGGGGCAAAACAGTTCACTCTTCGCTAATGCAAATTTTAACGCAAAAAAGCGTCGGTGGAAGGTTTATGGCGTTTCCCTGTCTTTATTTTAGCAAAGAATATTAGAATCCTTCTACTAGAAGTGAAGAAAAAGTGGCATTTATCACAAAATATTATGTAAAAACTGAACAAACAATAAAAAATAGTCTTAAATCAACTTTTAGAAGGTACAAAGTAAAAAAATAAGAGATGTGAAATCGAAGAATCACACTAAATATTCTCATTGTGTACTAAAAAATCTTCTAAAACATGTATGGCTTAGTATCGTGCAGCAAAAGGTAAATTGCTTAGGTTTGTTATTGCAAAGATATACAATTTTTAGAAAATGACCTTTTATTTATCGAAATTCATATAAAAGGCGATGAGATCAGATGTCCAATAGAAAGATCCTTGATTCAGGAGCAACTTTACTGCAGACACAGATAAAATATTTTTTATTAGAAAAACCTTGAGCATTCTAAAATGAAATTTCTATAGATTGTGCAGCTATCAATGCCCAATAGAAATATCTTGTTGCCAGGAACAACTTTACCCAAGAAGTGTCCATGCTCGTTAATTGCACATTAATTAGGAATAAGATTGATATAATCCTACAAATGAGAACCACGCGAAGTTTAACTGAAAGTTAACAACAAAAAATCAGAAGAATAACAATACATTTACCGTCCTTATCTGATATATAGGCATATGTACAAATCTTTGTCAATGCAATTATCAACAACTCTTAGTTATTCAAATCGCCTCGAATTACTTTCTCCCACGCCGGTATTGAAACTGCGGTGCACTTTGTCGTCAATAAATATTTATTAAAATTTATTCATGGATGTTTTTTGCATCGACAAATCTTTTGGACGGTGGAAATTATATCCGATCGCCGAGCAAACCGGTAATAACAATAAAAAGAAAAATTACATCGCCCGGAGTCACGCCCAGTCGTAATATGGAAAATATTTATGGAATCCGAGATTTTTTTCTCCTTTTGAGCCCGAATCGGGCAGCGCGTTGGGAGAAAGGGATATGGAAGAGGAAAAAAAAACAGATCCAACGATGTTACCCGCACTCATTTACCGCGCCAAATTATTCATCCCTTTCGTGCGTAATGAAAACGGGGGGTGGGGGAGGGAGGGAGCTAATAGCGGCGAGACCAGGGAGGCGGGAAAGAGAGAGGATCGCAGGAAAATGAAATCTCGATGGAAGAATCGCTAAAAACCACGCGCGTCGCACGCGAAAAAATAAAACATTAGAGAAGAACGTGAAAAAACGGAAAAATCCACACAACCACGAGGAGGCGACTGCGGGGAAGGTGTGATTCCGGCCATGTCCGCATACACTCCGCAGCGTGACGGTCTCGCGCATGCGCCTCAAAGAGGAACTGAAGTAAAAGGAATGGACGAGGCGATAGGATGAGAGGAGAGGACGGAAGGCATATGTGTGAGGATGAGAGAAAGAGGTTGAGGGGGAGGGGGAAGGATGCGGAGTTAGGATTGAAAAAATTCCGATGCATGATTGATTACATATTAGCGATCGCACGGAAACCGGTCGAGGATGGTTTAAGTGGCGCCGGATGGCTGTCCCAATGGGATGCGAGGTGGTGACGTATACGGAAGATAGGGGCAGCTCCGGGTTCCAGCCACATCCTCTTGGCCCCTTCCTATAATCCCCTTCTCCCTCCCTCTCTCGGTAACCATCTTTCATCAAGACCCCCGCTCCTCCATATCGATCAGAACCTGGGGTTCTCCCCCCCCCCTTGCTCTTCCCCCACATCTTCCAATCCGTGAAATATTAATGTCCAGCCTGCTCTTTCCGTAGAGAGGAGATCTGCGGTGGCTGTGACTCGGGCGTCTGCTGGGAAGGTAGGGTGATGATGGGGGAGGCGGCGGAGGGTACGGGTGGAGTGAGTCTATGAGGAGGGAAGGCTGCTGAAATCCCCGTTCTGAGAAGGAGGGAGGATTCAGGTGGAGAAATACAGAAGAAAATGCGTTGAGAGGCGAGAGGGGAGGGGGAGTTCGAACAAGAGGCACGAGGAGGTCGAACGGGAATTCTCGGAATTCGGCGAAGGAAATCCCGAGGTCCTTTTCCTATCTCTCTGGCGTCGCATGGGTGTGTGTGTGTGCGCACTCGGAGGTTTGCGGTTTTTCACAAATGAACTGGGTTCGAACTGGTTGCAACGCGAATCGTCCCGGCTAGTCCTCGAAGTTCGTTTCAGGTATTCGGCGAGTATGTTTCAATTAATCAGAAACACGCTGAAATTTCCAGTGAAAAATTGCTTCTTAAATGTCACTCGGGTATAAATTATGATAAAAATTTGTCAGAAATACTTATGCTACCGCTTTGAGAGGAAGGACTTAATGGGATTTGCAGGGACAAAGAATGCATTTCAGGTTAAATATGGCAATACCTCGATAACTCTTAAGCCAAAAGTAAGACAGAAAAAAGATCGACATATCGAAACTCTGAGTTACAGAAATCCATTTCAAAGCTCATGAGCACTAGGGTGGGTCAAAAATGGTGATTTTTAAAACGTTTATTGGATATTGTGTCGGGCACATCTCGCAAAGATTGCGTTTTGGTGTCCATAGGTGGACTGCAAAATTTGGTTTTATTCGAACATCATTTAGGTCTCCTCCAGGGGCGATATACAAACTATATTTTCACCTTTTTTCTCGGTTATGGCGCAACATTTTCATCGTAAGATGAGCTACACTAACCGCAAACACACCAATCGATTTATGCGGTCAAGCGCAAGAAAACATGTTATGTGATCAATTTCGATCAAGACGAATTTTAGCCTCCATTTGGTCAAAAATCGCATTTTTCAGAGGGAATTCCGGTTTGGGTGAAGGATACGATTATAGATTTGCTACAGAAAGCGATCACGTAGTTCATATTTGATTAGATAAGCGTCAGCTTTCGGTACGCAGCTCTTTGCTTGTTTCGATCATCGCCGAAACTATCCAGAATTCACCACTGGGAGGTGGCTGCATGCCAAGCTCCGCCCGTCCCCGCCCAACCTCCCTACCTTTAGGGCAGATGTTTACTTTTGATTCATAAAGTAGAGAGATGCGTAAGACTTGTGACTGAAGCATCCGTCGCTGACTGCAATCACGGAAGGAGATACCGAAATTCGCAACTAAGAGAGACTTTATGAACCAAAAGTAGACATCTGCACTAAAGGTTGGGAGGTTGGGCGGGCCTGGGCGGAGCTGGGCATGCAGCCACCTCCCCGTGGTGAATTCTGGGTTGTTTCGGCGATGATCGAAACAAGCTAAGAGCTTATCTAATCAAATATGGACTGCGTGATCGCTTTCTGTAGCAAATCCGTAATCGTATCCTTCACCCAAACCGGAATTCCCTCTGAAAAAATGCGATTTTTGACCAAATGGGGCTAAAATTCGTCTTGATCGAAATTGATCACATAACATGTTTTCTTGCGCTTGACGAAACGAATCGATTGGTGTGTTTGCGGTTAGTGTAGTTCATCTTACGATGAAAATACTGCGCCATAACCGAGAAAAATGGTGAAAATAGACATACAGTATATAAATCGCCTCTGGGAGAGACCTAAATGGTGTTCGAATAAAACCAAATTTTGCAGTCCACCTATGGACACCAAGACGCAACCTTTGCGAGACGGGCACCAATAATTAATTTTCAACCTTATTCTGAACGGCGTTAATCATTAAAATTTGTATCAAACTCCTCTCCCTTTCTCGCCGAGGGCAGCTTTCAGCACCTTTGTTAGTATTTTTGAATGCAAATTTTAAAAATGCTCGAAAATCGTTAATGTGAGATTCAAGTGGGCAGGAAAACCTTCAAGGAATCAAATCCCTTTTTCGGGAATTTCGATCTATCTGTTCCATTGTTTTCTGTCACCTACGTTTTTCCAAAATTTTAGTTCGAAAAAAGTGCAACCAAGGCGACCTCGAGAAAATGGTACAACGCGGAAATAAAAACGGGGACGCAGAAAAGATCCGAAGTATAATACGATTTGAAGCTTTTTCACTCGAAAAAATACTATACAGGCAATTTAGTTTCGATAATAAAAACGTTTACGATCATTTACTCTCAACAGATTCTTTAAAAATTTTCTTTCAGCTTGAAGTATATTTTTAGATTTCTGAAAAGCAGAGACTCTTAAACTGGGTTGAGCAACCTTTTATGCATGGCCGGACGCATTGGTGGTTGCGAATACTTCGGCGGGCCGCATCGAAAGTCGCCAATGCTTAAGCGGACCGGATTAGAGTTTAAATCCAAGTTATCCTGAGATTCTGAATTAGAACATTAATAAAATTTAATAAAAATCAGATTTCTAATAAAGGTTTTACTGTCATAATTTTACCAAATAATATGAATTTGTGTGTTAAATTTTATAGACAGCTTTTTCATCACCATCATCATTTTCGGAGACCTGCGGGCCGTAAGTTTCCCACCCTAGCTTTAAATTTGAGTCATACGATTGGATATAATTTCATTTTACATCGAATTTTTGAACATCAGTTTCCGTGTGTTTCAACAGATTAACTTAGAAATCAGTAACAGAAAGGACTTAGAACCACAATGGATTTATGCGAAGATATACGTTTTTAACATTTCTCTATTCAAGTTTGACGAAAATTTCGATAAAATCTCTTTATATAGTTTGTGTTAGAAATTTCCTGGCATAATTGACGATATTTTTCATTTTACAGTAGTAGAAGAATTTTTTTCTTGCGAAATTCCCAGTGATCGTTTCACGAATTGAAATGCATACGTCTCCATTTATATAAAAACCCTCTCGTTTTACAACTTCATTTCGCAATAAATTAAGACCGCACGTTTAAAAATGCGATAAATCCACGTCACTTTTGCTACGTCCCTCAAAACTAATGAGCAGGAGGATTATCGGATAGGAATTAATGAACGCGTTCATCATAAATTGCCCACCTATTCGTTTTAATCACAATCGCAAAAATATTTAAATGCATTTTAGAGTACACTTCACCTACATTTTCATGATGAACATTCATATAATATAAAAAATGTATATTTTTGCAAATCCAATGAGGAAAGATAAACTTGTTCATAAAATAACCGACTGAACGGCAAAAAATAATAATATCTGAATTTAAAAAATCGTTGCTTACATTGAGATATATGATGATAATGGCATGGGAGAGAGGGAGAGAGAGAGAGAAAAAAACGTAATTCACTGTGCAGTTGTGCTTCCATATGTCGTCGTAAAATCAGTAGCCGCTAGGATTTCGATGTTCGCGTTATTGCGGGCGGCTATGATGCCATATCACTTAAAATTTCGATAGTATTGCAAGAAATAGCTGATAAAATCGACAATAAACAATAGCTCGTCACATGCCTTTGGCAGATTAGCCGCACGTGTTTTATCTGGCCTGTTGACTGAGAAAATCGTAGTTTGTTATTTATTCAAATAGCAAACAGTCGAAAAAAGGTATCATTGTAATTTATTCCTCTGTATACTCTGCAAACGCCAAGGAAAAGCAAAGTGGTCGTATTATGTTCTACCTTTAAATTACTGTGCCTAATGCAATGGAAGTGAGATGAATTGGTTACCATTGTTTGTAATTTTATAGATTTTCGTTCTGAAAGGCTCAGGTTTTGGAACATATTTAATGCAAAAAAATTACAAGAAATACTGTATACCGTGTTTACTGTCATAATTGTCATACTTTTTTCCCAGAGTTTTGCTATACGAATGTAAAAGGTGCGAGAATTACGCCTGACAAGGAGTTTTCTCTACACCATTACCACATTTATCTAGAGCAGCGCATGTTATCGAAAAAAAATGTGATAGTGATACTATGTATGATTAATACAAAATCCCGTTTCAAACCTTTGTTGGATTTTAAATATTGTAATATTCAGCTATAATAATAAAATAATAATAAAAATATCAAGAGAAACAAAGAAAATATCGTTTCAGCATCGTGTGACAAGTAATTATCGTTGAACATGTCTTTCGTGAGAAAAAAAGTTGGCGTGAGGAATACTTCAGGATCAATAGCTACTCACACACCTAAAAATTATGGCGCGAGAAATATGTCAGGGCGAGAATTATTAGAATCAATATGATACGTAGATCATATTCAAAATTGAAATTTCCTATTAACAAAAAATAATTAATAAGCTGAAATTGTTAAACAAAACTTCGTGTCCCTCCCTAATAGTTTAAATTCATTATCATTCTGAGTATGTATGCAAAGATAGATGGATCTAGCGATCCTATCCTGAACCATTCCCTACTAAAATTTAATTTAAATATTTAAATTACCTGTACGAAAATGTTTACTTAGGATGCATTTGGCGTAAAAACGGAAGCCGTTATTTAATTGAAATTACTTCAAATACTAGTTAATAATTATTTAAAATTTATATCACTACATTATTACGCTTAACAAAATTGAACACTTTGACAATTGAAAATCTAGCGCTTTTACTGTCACCAGAATGCTCATTGAAGTGCTTGATGATAAAAAAATCAAAGTTGTTTTAAGAATTTAGTGGGTAGAAATAAATTCCAAACTAATATTCCGGAAATTCTCAAGTAAAAATCTTCTATTTAATACAAATAGTTATATAAATAATGAGATATAACTGTAATTGTAGCTCCATTATATGCACCGCTGGCGGCATAATATCCAGGGATATATCTATCTTATTTATAAATAATGAGATATATTCGTAATCCTGTCACGAGAGAGACAGCTATATTTTTGAGGGGAGAATCAGATGGAGAAAGAGAAAGGGAAGTGTTATAATTTTAATTTAATACTTTGTTCATGCAAACCGTCATTTTTGACGGACTATTATATTATTATATCTATGAATGTAAATAGATTTTTATTCATCCGTAGAAAATTTTAATCTTAATCAAAGCATTCGTAAAGATTTTTTTAAGCAAAATTTTCATCTTTTAATTAGAAGTAGATACGCTTTCTGTCACATTCAATTACCCATGTTTAGACATCTACGACGAGAGCAAATAATTAGAGCTACTAAGTACGGGCAAAGGCTGACACTACGGTCTAGAAATGACCCATACAAAACGCAGTACTAAAAAAGAAATCTTAAAATTCACGGAAGTTCCAGACGCATTTTCTTTTTCTGCAGAGGTGAGACACGAGCGTAACAGCTGAGTCTAGCAAGTTTGAGTCAAGAAATCAGATGTCGTAGTAATGCATTCTAAATCCTACTTCGATTCCGCTCACGTTCCTTCATAATATTGTAACTCTCTTGCAGGATCAACTCAATTTTTCTACCGTTTTACTTAACAGTATTCAAAAATGTATAATTCGACGGAGTTATCGAAGAAATTAAATTTGAATCCGAAAGATGCCTAAACGCAACGTAGGAATACATTTTAATATATGAATTCTGGAAATAAAAAAACCTGCCTCTGATGATATAAAAAGGAATCCCTCAGAATATTTGGAAGATAGGATTTTTGGCAATACTAGCAAATATTTTCCAAGCGTAGACAATCACTAACTTCATAATCAAGCTATAAATATGGAAGAATATATTCGAAGCAATAACTTACGACCTAATTGAAAAAACTGACACAAGATCGGATTTATGACTTAGATGATTCAGGATCAGTAAAAAAGAGAGAGGGAGAAGGAGGTTAACTCCTTAAAAAAACCAATATGCCGAGTTTATTTACGACACTCGTTAGTGGCATACCAGGACTCTATATAACTTGAGAGGAGAGATGGAGAGAAAATAATAAATACTTAAAACCGCGGAAAAATGATCTGATGAAAGAAGGAGACTCACCCCACCACTACCCACCTTTTCCCCTAGCGGGAAGCAAAGGATGTAATGGAGTTATGGGAGGAGACGGAATAGAATGGGGAAGACGGAAGGGATGCGTGGAGCGTAGAGGAAGAGGACGGGATGGATGGAGAAACAGGGATAGATGGGGAAGGGGGAGATGGAAGGGAGATGAGAGAATGAGAGATAAGATAGATTTGGAGTGGACTGACACACCGACCAACCTTTTTACTCGCGTGAAGCTGACACTTTTGTAGTCCCTTATTCAAGTGAACTCTTAGCCACATAATATAAACAAGATTTTGAAAGTTTTAAAATATTTTTATAATCGAGAGGAGAATAGAAATAAAATTTCAAAGTCAAAAATTCTAAATATTAACATATTAAAGAGTAAATACAATGGGAAATACATAAAGAAAAATAACATGTTTATGAAGTTCGTGAGGGAAAAATTCTGCACTCAGGCTTACATATTACTGGCAAAGAACCACTACGGGAAAATGTACACGACAAAAAGAGGCGTATAAAAACAGCAAAAAGTCCTTGCGGGGTTTTAAAAATATTCAACATTGATGCAAGTATGTAAAGTATCGAGGAAAACAGGAGTATTCAGAGACCCAGGGTATAACCAACAATAATCATGGACAAATTAATTACCGATGTTAATGATACAGTATAGTAATCAAGATCGTCGGAAGAGAGATGATGGAAGTGAGCAGTAGTGAGTTGGGAAAAGGCAGGGTTGGGGAAGGAGATGAGGAAAGGCAGGCTAGATAAAAGCAGAGAATGAATATGACGGAATGTGAAACATGCAAATGACAAATGAGGATGGTTAAAACATCGAGAAATTGGTGGAAATTTTGTGAGACAGAGAGAGAAAAATGGAAGTATGGAAGGCAAGAGTGGTTTGGGTCAGAGATAGACTTTTGAGAGAAATATCGAGTGCAAATTTTCATTTGTTGTCCCTCCAAGAAAAAGAAATTATTTCACGCAGATTAACAAATTTAGCCTAATAAAATACCCAAAAATATACATTTTATGCATACATATATCGCTTATGTAACAGTAGTTTTGCGAGAGATTTACTTTAAAAATGCTTCGATAATTATACTAGCTTGTTGGATTAAAAATATAATTCCACTAATGTAGACCTCCTCAACATTTCCGCATCCACGCATCAATCACCAGAACAGATTATAACCAGAGGTCAACATTAACCCTTTTGGATTGCAGGTACATTCCCACCTTCGTCACCATTGCTTATAGCTTGGTTTTTATCCGCTATCGAAGGCCACCTACAGAAAATTAGCGGACTACAGATTGAGAATCCCATTTCAAATTTGATGAGTCAGTGACGACCCCTTTGCAAAAAGATAAAATATTGAATTCACCAGGAATATTTCCTTACTTTACAGGATAGGCCTAAAGGCCTAAAATAGAAGAACTTCTGGATATTTAGAGGTAGAAGAATGGACAATAGAGAAAGACGGAGATAGGATGGCTGAGGAAATGGAGATAGAGCGGGAGAAAGCGGAGGCATACGCGAAGAAAGAGAAGGTATGTGCACGGATGAAAAACCACAAAAAAAACCCGACAGATAATGAAAGGATTCCACGAGACTTCAGGATTGGAGAGCCAATAGCGATAAATAACTGGTTTAAATGAGGAGGAGACTAGAAGAGAGATGTTATAGTTTGGTCGAAGGGAGTAATGTGGGGGTGGACGTGAACTACAGCGAAGATTGGGAGGGTATGGTTGATGGAGGCAGGAGAAATAGAGAGGGAGGGATGAAAAGAAATTGGTTTTCGGGATGGGAAAGTAGGAAAGAAACGGAGATGATGAATCGGTAAGGATTGGGAGGAAAATGTGAGGAGATTATAGGGAAGGGTAAATAACGTTCGGAAAGCCATAGGTAGGAATATTGGCGGAGGGAATAAGGAACCAAGTCAAAGTTGGAGGAAATACCCTAGAGGGAGAGAAGGAGAAGAATCATTGCTTCGAGCGGGAAACAAACTCTGTCCTTATAGTTGCCAGGACGATGTTCTACCATTAAACCTGCAAAAGTAGACTGTTCATCATCATCATTAGTATTCTGTTTGCAGACGTGTCCGCGATTATAAGTTAAATCAGGCTCTCCATATTCTCTTATTCTCCGCATGCCTCTTCAGCTCCAGGCTACTTTTTTCCCTTTCAGATTGTCTATTCGATGAAATCTTTCCTTTCTCCTTTGCTTTCATATTGGTCTCCAATCGTATCTTTAACCAAGGAGTCTCTCAGGAAATTCCCAATCCAGTTCGCCTGCCCCCTTTTTATCATCATCTTCTCTCCTCATCTCCTTAATAATTCCTCGACATTTACCATCTCCGAGAATTTTATTTTCAGTATTGTTAACGTCCACATTTCGAAAATTTAGAATTACATATTGTATATTGTTATGTATCATGTGTGCGAGTATGTATGTAAGCACACTCACGGACACATAAGCGCACATTTATATACATGCATACATAAATGTTTTCACTAAGCAAAGCGATACTCCACAGAGCGTTTCACTTCGAATTTTTGCTCTCCGCTGACTAATCTATAATGATAAAAGAGGCTGTCTGTGTGTGTTTGTGGCAGTCATAACACTTCAGAAAATAAATGTAGGAGCTTCACAATTTGGCGGCAGCTTCAGCCTGATCCTAAGTGTTGCTGTGCCAAAAATAATTCAAATCGGCAAACAGAGGCCCGAGAGTCCAATTGTTGGTCCAAATGTCGGTTTTATGAAGATATCTCAGCAAACAATTTTGATAAATTCTCCAATAATATCAATGTTTTGACGAGACACATTTTACGGGCCTAAAATGGATAAAATCGGCCTACGGAGTCAAGGATCGTAATGTAAGGGCCGATCCAAATTTCAAGATTTCGAAGGGTCCCCGTGGAACAGTCGGTCCAAATTTAGGCGACGTCCGTCTGCCCGTACGTAGGGAAGGACTGGCTGAACCGATTTCAACCAAATTTGTTAGGTACATAGAATGACATATTTGGACAGGATCGAGCAAGCAGGGGTGCCACAATTGCAAAGTAAACTTTTGGTAGTCATGCTTTTGGAAGAAATTGGCCATACCGATTTCCACTAAATTTGCTACATAGAATCTTCACATAAATTCACGACAAAATGACATATTTGGATCGGATCGACAGAGTAGGGGTGCCACAATTGTAAAATAAATCTTTTCGGTAATTATGATTTTGGAAGGACTTGGCCTAACTGAATTCAACCAAATTTGGTACATAGAATTTTCACATAAATTCATGACCAAAATTACATATTTGAACCCGATTAACTAAGTAGGGGTGCCACAAATGCAAAGTTAAACATTTCGATAATTATGAATTTGGAAGGAATTGGCCAAACCGATTTCAACGAAATTTTGTATGAAGGAGTTGTGCAACATAAAAACAGAATCATTATTTTTAGTATTGATATAGAAAGCAGGGCTGCCACAATAAAAGTCATAACAAATTTCTTTTTAGAAGTGTTTGTGTTGAACTGTCTACATCAATTTTAACCAAATTATAATATTTATTATGTACATATATATATATATATATATATATATATATATATATGGATGTCAACAAGGTGTTGGGATGAAGAAGGAGTAGTTCCGAAAGCTTTACGTTTGTGATGTTTCTGTGTTTTTGTGTTATTTTACGTGTGTCGCTTCGACATCCCCGGGGCCTCGCCAACCTGAAGTCGTCTGATTGGTGAGTGCTCACTGGGTTTCCTCATCCCAACACCTTGTTGACATCCATATATTCATTTTACCTTTCCTTTTCCGTAAGTTGTTATATATATATATATATATATATATATATATATATATATATATATATATATATATATATACATATACACATATATATAATCATAATAGCACATTTGGACCGAATCAACTAAACAGGGGTGCCACAATTACAAATGAAACTATTTCAGTAACTATGTATTTGTAAGGAATTGGCTGAACGAATGTCAACTAAATTTTATATATAGGATTTTTACAAAATACCGTAATGAAATAAAAATTTTTAAAGCGGAGCTTAAGAGCAGGGCTACCAAAATTAAAGGTAAAATAATATTTCATTTACACGTATTTCTAGAGAGCTGTCCGCATGGATTTTAACCCATTATGGTATATATAATCCTCTTGAAATGTGGACTTGGAGGAGAATGCTGAAGATAAAATGGACAGATAGGATGAAAAACGACGAAGTGCTATGAAGAGTAGGAAAGAAGCGAATGATTATACAGACTATTGGAATGAGGAAGGCAAACTGGGTTGAACATTACCTGAGAAGAAAGAGTATGATTAAAGGCGTGTTAGAAGGAAAACTAGATGGAAAAGGGGAAAGAGATTGCAAAAGTTTTCAGCTGATAGAAGATTTGAAAGGGAAAGAGAGTTATCAAGATATGAAGAGGTCAGCGGGAAATAGGAGTATATGGAGAACCAGGTTTAAACATGAATAATCACGGACCTGTCTACGGATAGACTACCTATGATTATGACGATGAATCTTCATATAAATAAATAACCCAAATAGTATATCAAAAGTATATTTCAACCGGGTCGACTAAACAGGGCTACCACAATATTAAGGTTAGAATTTTTCTGTAACTATGAATTTAGAAGGTGTTGGCTGAACCGATTTCAATAAGAAATTTCGTTTGTAGTGCGGGCATAGAAAGTATAAACGAAATGAACATATTTAGAATGGATCTAAAAAGCACGGCTACCACAATGCAATGAAAAATAATTTTCTGGCTTCAATGCAAATACATTAGGATACGATTACATTACGGCGAATTTGACGAAAGCACCTTTTTGAAGATATCTCAGCAACCAAATGAACGATTTTGATAAATCCTATACCAATATCAATGTTAAACCAAGAAACATAGAGACTTTAAAACCTCGTTAGTATACATACTAAAAAGACGTTGAGGATATGCATCTCATTGTCAGTGTCAAAACTTTGACTTCTTGGGGGGGAGGGTGGTATTAAATTTGAGTCTATATTTAATTTGTTCATACCAATTAAAGGGGAATATTGGTCACTTACCTTAAGAGTACCTTGAGTTTGAATGAAAATATTACTGAGTAATATGTGCATGAAAAATTCTAAACTCTAAACTTTGAGCAAAGCACGGGCAATTACGCCAGTACTACAATAAGCAATTGGTATAAAAAAATTGAAATGAGTAATTATCTCAGATACCTCCAACAGCCATAACTAATTCGAGATACCCGAGATAAGTACTCTTTTCAATTTTTCCTTTCTCCATACCTAGTATAGGGGAAAGTATTGTTTTTTATAAAAAAATCTGATCGCCACTACATGACTTTCTCCATCACTGAAATATTTCTAAAAATTCCAAATAGGTTACATAATAAAGAATATTTTAAGAAACCGCGAGACAATTGTAGACTACAAAGAACAGAAATAAACTCAAACCATAGCCTTCTGATATTAGATATAGCCACAAAGCTCGAACATTTAAGAAGAGAAAAAGAAGCTAAGATGTAACTAATTGTCAATTGTTAACAATAGTCTTCGGTAAGTGGCTTAGTTATGGCAGATAATAATAGGGTTTTTAAGATATCTCTTAAACAATGCATTATATGGAAAAATGTTTCGAACAAAGGTACTAGAAAATTAAATTTCCTAAAACTTCCAGTATTCCAGTATGTTTAAATTATTAAATCGCATATTCTTCATTGATTTAGGTACACGCTACATCCTATATTGATGCTTATGACACGGAAAGGACCCCTGAAATTATTTTTGCGAAGACTTCCTCCGATTACTTAAAACCAGGCGGAGGTACGATATATCAGGCAAAGGAACGTCGAAAGTACAATGGAAAATGAATTGAACCGATGTCGATAGAACGATCAGAAATCAAACCATTTTCGCGAAGAAGGTTGGCGCAAAAGTTAAACGCCTCAGCGAATAAACGAGATTTCCCCGAATTTTCATCATCAATCGGCGGGATGCATCTTGCCGAAGTCGGATCTCGCAAATATTCCATCCTAAAAGTTCAAAGTCCGCAATTGTACGGAGAAATTAATTATTCAACGAGTTGTAAAAGGTTGACCAATGTAGAAGATATTTCGAAAAATAATGAAAAGTCAATAAATATACTACAGTCATAGACTCAAAAAATATATATAATATTTAAATGATTGTATGCCAATCCCTACGCGGGACTAAATTTAATATAAAAAGTTAAAAACTTTTTGTCGTTTATATCTGTTGCTTTAAAAGAGTTAATATCAAAATTTACGAATAAAAAATCCATTGTAAGCCAACTACGGAATGAAAAATTAAATGGTGGGCTGCTAAAATTTTTAAAAGTTAATTTTTATATAAAGAGGGTCAGACACAAAAGTTTTAATGTGTTATTAGCCGCAAAAATGGAGTGCACGTTTCTGGCAGGTTTTAACGGAAACAGAGAAAAAATAATTATTTGAATGAATCGGAAAGGTAAAAATAGAGAAATATACAAAAAGCATTTTAAAGAGGAGGGGGATAAAAATCAAATTACAAAACGTGGAACAAATAATAAAAAAATACACTGGTTCCCTTTAAAATTAAATCCTGCTTGGAATTTCATAGCCAGAGGACATTCGTGTCACTTTTTCAGCAACAAAACTTTGCGAAACGTCAGTTTAAAATACTTTCCTTTTGCAAGACTATATCAACGTATTTTTCGTCGCAATATTTGTAAGAGAAAACCTTTTGATGGTCGTTGATGCGGAAGAATTATGTATAAAAATTTCGCCAAAAGGACAAATCCGCTTCTCTCCAGGGCATATTTAACATCATCCTCGTTGCGCAAAAAGATATATAAATCATTTAAAAGGCAGCATTCAACTAACTTTCTTTTATGTTTATATAAATAACATGCATATAAAAAGCTCTATATTACAACGACATGACGGAATTTCTAAATTCTCTAACAATCCGCTCGCTTCCAAGTTATCGTATTTGAAGTTTCGTTGCTCAAATCGTCCTGTATTAACAATAACCATAATTAAGATAGTCTATGTTACACTAACATTTATGGATAAATTAGGATGCTTTGTGTGTTAGAAGTATGGCGTCACCATACGCGCCTTTTATTAGGTACATATTAGCAGAACAACCCGTTCGTTGCCCGGGGTATTTACGATTAAAATCTTGTTGAGCTTCCATGACTTCGAAGCCATAACTATTTATTTATTTCCATGCGGCCTCTAAACAACCGTAAACGGCCTTTTACAAGGGGCTCATTAACACAACAACAAGGACGATTACAAACATCCATGCCCTAGGTGAAGAAAAACCCACCTAGACGGGATTCGAACCCGCGACCTTCGGATTGGCAGGCGAGGGCGTTACTCTGCCACCACCGAGGCCGCAATTTTGGAAATCATACAATAAATCTTTGACAATTATTCCTCATAGACTAAGTTGACGGTCTAATTTCTTGGCGAAAGAGTATACATAAAAATAACAGTGCGGTCACGGTCGATCGAACAAATATGGTGGTCGAGCCGTTCAAACCAGGTGACTTTCGTATCTGGTTACCGTAATATGTACGGACGTTCATAAGCAAGTTCATAATACGACTTTAAAAGACTAAAATTACCTCTAACTACTAATGCACCATAATACACAGTTAATATAAGCTGTAATAACAAACTATCATTTGACATAAATAACCTTTGCAACTTGTAAGAAACATAAGGTGTACTGTGTACCAAACTCAGCCTGCGTTTCACGTGATCGTACAGCCGGTGGAGTCTTACCACACGATTCGGAATATCGCGGTGCGATGTCGAGTTTTGTCGTTGGTTTCTAAAATAAGTTCGAAACTACGAGATTTAGAATATTGGTGTATTTGAGGCATTGTGACTGCACTGTATTTCGGTTACTTACTCTTGAACATGCAATCAAAAACTTATTATGACAAAAGCAATGCGCTTATAAATGGACCCTGACAACTTTTAGCGATTGACCTTGGGACTTATTAATAGTAACCGCAAAACAAACATTGAAGACGTCTGAATTCAAAAGGGTAGTCGCTAGGAATCATAGGGATGCGTGGCATAAAAACACTATCCTTTTACACATCGACATTACATTTAAATTTTGGTTTGCAAAAACGATATAAATATCAATAGATAACCATAATAGGAAGTTTCCGTCGGTACTTTCTTTTGATATCAATGTTCTCTGTTTGTAATGTAAACATCCCATCATATCGTTTCAATGCAAGACTCAACCGGACGCCGGCCGGACTAACCATCGGACAAAATCTTTTGAACCAAATGTAAAAAAATATCACCAAGGTGCACACCCTAAGGATCTCCTTAATGCAAAGTTTTAGACATAGATTTCATGGTCTTGGAGATATGGCGCTAACACATAAACACGCACACACAAACTGACTCTTGTTTTATTACAGATCCGGATAATAATATCGCGAAATAGGTATGACATCTTTACATTTTTTCTTCGTCAGTATTAGGAGCATTGCTGTTTCGACAATTTAGCCAAAACAGATTTCAATTCTCTCGTTCATATTGTTCAATAACTGAAAATAGTTCAAAACTTCTCTATTTAGTCATAATAGTTGAATAAAATAACGACTCAGAAGTCTTTTCAGGTAGAATATGCAAACAACCCATGCCATCGTAGCTAGTTGGTAGTAGAAACTTTGTTTACACAAGGGAACCATAATTTGCTGTTTTTACTAATAAAATATCGAATAAAAAACATGCTATTCGGCAAAACTAAGAAACAAAATAATTTACGAATATGGTATGTTTGATGAATCCTAATAGTCGTTTGTAACTTATAAAAATTAAAAATTGATGATTGGTTGTTAAAATATTTAATAATCACCTCTAGAACCAGAATGTATTCATAGTCAGGAGGGCAATATCGGGAGAAGGTTTGCCCAAGCCATGTCCCTTTTCAGGGAACAATTGAGAGCGAGTTCTCTCTGACAAACTCCGGCCAGGGGCATCTCAAAGCCATTTAATTAACGATTCTCTGGAAAGGGATAATAGGAATTTTATTAATGTATTAATATTATTCTATGACCCTCGTCGTTCAGCGATTAATTTTAAAAAGGCTCTTGCTAATTCGTGTCTTTCCGTTGTACGTTAAATCCTTGAATAATAAATACGAAAAAGGATTTATTTGAAGTATTTATAATACATATATGCATTTATTTAAAATTAATTCAAATAGAAGTACTTTTTATAAATTAATGGGACAAATTTAATATCTAATGACAGAAGAAAATGTTTCATACGAATTCGAAATATTTCACATTGGACAAAGAATAGCATCTAAGAATATTCTCTTAATAGGGATCGATATAAAATTCTGTTTTTTGAGGTTTTCTTCAGCCACATAACAGATTCCTTTTATAATGTGTTATAATGGACATCATTACCAATGACGTTGAAAGATTTTATTTACATTTTTTTGGAAAGCTATAGATAATATAGGTAGTTAAGTGGTAGAATATCCGCCCGGCAAGTGGAAAGACCCGGGTTCGATTCCCGGTCATAGCAGAATTTTTTCTGTTTCAAAGTTATTAACAATAACACTTGTATTTTATATGCCTTTTGTATTAGCGAATAGATTTTGCAAAGTGAACAAATAAATTACACACACATATATATATATATATATATATATATATATATATATATATATATATATATATATATGGATGTCAACAAGGTGTTGGGATGAGGAAACCCAGTGAGCACTCACCAATCAGACGACTTCAGGTTGGCGAGGCCCCGGGGATGTCGAAGCGACACACGTAAAATAACACAAGTTCTCTCTCTGTAGCTGAAGAAGGAGTAGTTCCGAAAGCTTTACGTTTGTGATGTTTCTGTGTTTTTGTGTTATTTTACGTGTGTCGCTTCGACATCCCCGGGGCCTCGCCAACCTGAAGTCGTCTGATTGGTGAGTGATCACTGGGTTTCCTCATCCCAACACCTTGTTGACATCCATATATTCATTTTACCTTTCCTTTTCCGTAAGTTGTTATATATATATATATATATATATAGTAATGACGCTAAAAGCAGTCTCAGTGGACATGCTGATAATCCAGGTATATATGCCCACGTCAGCTCATGAAGATGAAGAAATCGAAAAGATTTATGAGCAAATTAATGACATTTACGAAGAAGTCGTAAGAGGAAACATAAACTCCATAATAATGGGAGATTGGAAAAGCATAATCGGAGAAGGACAGGAAGAAAATTTTGTCGGGCAAGACGGACTTGGAAAGAGAAACCGAGGAGGGGAGAAACTCGTAGAATTCTGCATCAATAATGACCTTGTAGTGACTAAAACATGGTTCAAAACCATAAATGAAGGTTATACCCATGGAAAAGCCCAGGAGGTAGAATGAGATGTCAAATACATTACATCCTAGTAAAAAAAGATTCAGGGATATCATAAAGACCGCCAAGTCATTACCAAGAGCAGACGTTGACTCAGATAACAGCCTTCTAATAGTTGCCGTAAGTACAAAGCTCAAACAAATAAGAAAAACGAGAAGAGAAAGACAGACTTGGGACCTAGAAAAACTGAAAAAAAGGCAGGATGTTGTCAGCATGAACTTGGAATATCGTCTAAGAAATTTGGAAATAAACCAAAGAACGTGAATATAGAATGGGAAGAAATTAAAACTTGTATCAAAGATATCTTGGATAAAGAGATTGGAAAACAAGGGAAGAAAATCGGAAAATTATGGATTACTAAGGAAATGCTGGAGAAAATGGATGAGAGACGAAAAGAGAAGATAGAGCCAACTATAAACGTATAATCAATGAGTTGAGAAGGGTAACAGATAAAGCTAGAGAAAATTGGATAAAAGATAAATGTGATGAAATACAACAAATGGAGAAGTTAGGACAGAACGGTACGATATGATGTACGCTACGGCACTGGAATAAGAAGTGTTATGCGGACATCTGCGGAATAAATATCGGTAGAGGAGTAAGACAGGGCTGCTGCCTATCGCCGACAATATTTAATATATATGGAGAAAGTCTAATTCAAGAGGCGTTAGAAGGCACAGAAGATTTCTAAATTGGAGGAAGGATTATAAGAACAGTAAAATACGCGGATGATCAAGTACTTGTAGCAAGAAAGGAAGAGAAAATCCTGAAAATGATAAATAGACTAGTGATATCAGGTAGAAAATAAGGTATGGAAATAAATACAGAAAAATCCAAGGTCATTCGAATATCGGGTAAAGAAGAGAATCTGAACATAACTATTGGGGGAAAGCCTTTAGAACAAGTTTCAGAATATAAATACCTTGTAAGCATCATAACAAGAGAAGCAAAATTTACGGATGAGATCAGGACTAGAATAGGAAAAGGAAAAGCGGCTTTCATAAGAAAGAAACACCTACTTACGGGGAATATAAGGGAAGATATGCGCAAAAAGTTCATAAAATGCTATGTATGGAGTATAGATTTGTACGTAGCAGAAACATGGATGCTAAGGTAAAATGACATCAAATACTTGAATGCTTTTAAATGTGGAGTTGGAGGAGAATGCTGAAGATAAAATGGACAGATAGGATGAAAAACGATGAAGTGCTGCGAAGAGTAGGAGAGAAACGAATGATTATACAGACCATTAGAAAGAGGAAGGCAAACGGGGTTGGACATTACCTGAGGAGAGAGAGTATGATTAAAGACGTGTTAGAAGGAAAACTAGATGGAAAAAGGGAAAGAGGTAAAAAAAGGTTTCAGCTGATAGAAGATTTGAAAGAGAAAGAGAGTTATCAAGATATGAAGAGGACAGCGGAAAATAGGAGTATATGGAGAACCAGGTTTAACCATGAATAATCACGATCCTGTCTACGGACAGACTACCTATGATGATGATATATATATAAATTTGTGTAGACCAAGCAAGGCAAGAGATCCATTATCAACTCAGTATATTATCGTTTTATACGACCAACCGAAAAATTTTAATCTTACCCGTAATTTTGGCTGCATATTTCTAAACAATATATCAGTATTGCTATATTTCTCTATTAAGCCATTAAAAATTCCTGGACGAAAATTTCGTACGGAATAATTTCCGCTTTTATATTCCGTCCTCACCCCTCCTTGGATCGTCGGGATGGACGAGGAATCGGGCAAAAAGGCCTTTTAAGGCTAAAGCCATCGACCTCTCGCTTTGGGAAAGGCGCTTTACGAAGAGAGGACGCTTCAACAGAAGCGGAGAAAGAGAGTTGTCAGCAGCAACGTGAAAGGAGAGAGTGACGGAGAGACGGAAAAGGATGAAAAAGGGAGGAGATGGGAGCGGGAAAATGAAAGGTGGGCGGAGATGGTGTTAGAGGAAGAGAAGGAACGGAGAGGGTGAAAGTCAGAGAGTGAAAGCTGGAGAAAGAAGTCAAAAGGTAAGAAGGGCGGAGGATAGAAGAGGAGGGGAAAAAGACAAAGAAGGGATGCGGGAAAAAGAGATGAACGAAGCGAAAGTGTTGAGGTCGAAAGGCAGGAGTGACGTTGCATGAAGATGCGAAGGCACATGTAGAAGAGTCCAGGAAGTTACACACGCGCACGCCGGAACGGACGCAAAGACAGACGGGCACACAAATTCATACATACAGACACACACACAGACACACACACACACACACACACACACATATATATATATATATATATATATATATATATATATATATATATATATACACACACATATAGTCAGGCCCCGATTTAGCGCTCTTCTATATAGTGCCACCCCCGCATACCGACTAAGAAACGTTGTGAACAGACCTTTCACGTTAAGATTAGGTACATAGAGCAAGCATGTACCTCGATTTACCGCCACCCCCGCTTAACCGTCAGTGTCAGCGTTGGCCAAACCGTGGCGATAATATATCAATACTTCTTACATACTCGTATATAGGATATATCATATAAATCCTAAGATAGTTCTGGAAATGCTACAGAGCTGAACTTTGGCATAAATACAGCTCATTGGATATAACCACAGGAAAAAATCCGAAATTTCAGAAAATGTTATTTTTAAGGGGTGTTTTTGACCCCAATGTGCAATTTTAAATACCCATAAGAAAAGCATTGAAAACTGTGCAGGGCTATATAAAATTGTTTTTTATTAATTATTTACAATTAAGATACAAAGTTGAGACATGCATAATAATGTGGAAGAAAGAATGAAGTTTATTTTTCCCGAAGACAGAATTCAATCCATGCTGAATTTAAGTAAAAAGTTGATTTTTATCATAAAATTATGAAAAGTTTTTCGGTTTTCAACAATAAAAAATCGTAACTCCCAAAGCAACGATTCCAATGCCTTTCAGTGGGAATGCAATTTTCATACTTTAGCAGCATTGATTTAATGTTAATATTGCATTTTAATCCGTTTGATTTTAGCCAACGACGTATAAATATGATGATCTTTTAATGTTAAATTGGCTGCAAAATATTTAGGCAAATTCACTCCGCTGAAGACAGCTTAATACTTCAACAGGCACTCAACATCGTAACCAACTGGTATCCTGATTCTTCTCTTCGATTAAACCCAAACAAATCCACCGTAATGACCGTAACTCTTCGCAAAAATCCTCTAGAATTTAACTACACAATTGACTCTATTTTATTACCCAGAACCATTCTTCAGAAGGACCTAGGGGTATTAATTGATAATAAGTTAAACTTCACAGCAGGATGCAGGATGCAGCTTCCCTTAAATTATACTTTTCCACATTAGTCTTCCCAGTTGTGAATTATGCTTCCCCTATTTGGTCTATGGCTGCAGCCTCTAATCTTTCTTCTCTTGATTGCGTACTAAATTTCTTTGTTAGAATAGTTAAATATCGTATACCCTCTCTCCGGACTTCCTCTAAGGAAGCCATCCTAACGGCCTTGTCCCTAGACCAATTTTCGGTATCTCGACAAAAATCTGACCTCTCCTTATGTTATAACATTTTAAACTCTAATATAGACAGTCCAGAACTCTTGGCCTCTTTCGGTTTACGAGTACCCTCTAGAACAACACGCTCTATGGATTTACTCCACATTCCAACCACAAGGTTATCTATTATTAGGCGCTCTCTTTTTTTCCGTCTTCCTACCCTATTTAATTATCTACCTTCCCACATAGATCCGTTTATCCTTTCCTGTAAATCATTTATCAAAGGTTCTAGAGCTCATTTACCTCATTCTCACCTCTAATTTCTTTGTGCTCTATCCGCAGTGTTATTTTCCCCTTTCTCTTTCGTGTTGTATTCTTCTTATTATTATTATTCTCTGTATTTTTCCTGTTTTTTATTCGCTTTTATTTATACTCATGATGTTATATATTTCACTCTTAAATGGCGAATGCTGTATGTGAAATTTTTAATAAAATAAAATAAATAAATAAATAAATTTTTTGTCCGGATACGTACTAAAATGCCATAATCCTAAAACAAAAAATATCCTAATTTTTACTTTCTCCATATACGTAGTATAGGAGAAAGTATTGTTTTCATGAAAAAAATCGACTTCGAAATTTCAGCGGAAATACACGTTTTGAGATCCCTTGAACACGTTTTGACCATTTACTCCATGATGTCTGTGTGTGTATGTGATAGCTTTTTTGTGGGTGCTCTATATCAGAAATTATTAATCAGGTCAACGCGAAATTTTATATTTAACATTTTTATGAAAGTCAGAAGAACTGATTAGTTTTTGGTAAAAATCGGGCAACCGGAAGTGAAGTGGGTGTTTACTCTTGTCACTTATCCGTTACTTTGAAATATTTGCTTTAATATTTGATAATTGTAAAAATGTATTGGAATAAAAGTTGTAGAAAATTTAATTTTCTACAACTTTTGTTTGAAACATATTTTCATATAATGCATTTTTAAAGAGAAATCTTATATTTATAGCTGCAACCACCACGCCACCTACCGACGACTATTGTTAACATTTGACGCTTGGTTACGTCTTAGTTAGTAACGCTCCTTTTTCTTTTCTTAATTGTTGGAGCTTTATATCCAATACTAAAAGGCTATGGTTTGAGTTTATTTCTGTTCTTTGTAAAGCCTAAAATTTTCTCAGTTTATTAAAATATTTATTATTATGTATTTGGAATTTATAGAAATATTACAGATATGGAGAAAGTCATGTGGTGGCCACATCAGATTTTTACATAAATTTTTGTGTAACATACAGGTTACTGTCTTAATGATGATTATAGTTATTGCTGAATCATTATGATCTAAGCCATGAAACCTGATATTAGAAAACTTGGACGCGAGCCGATTGCCAGAGAATTAGGAATTCCGGAGAGATTCCTTTATTTCGCAGAAAATGAAAACTGTTATCTTATTTAAATGGGTAGGTCAAATACTGTCTGGTTGGTTTACTTACGAGTTACGATCTTGGTATATAGTGATATTTTACGCGCTTGCAGTATGCAAACACCGACAACTCGTATGTGTGTGTGTGTGTATGTATGTATGTATGTATATATATATATATATATATATATATATATATATACATATATATATATATATATATATATATATATATATAATATGTGAGTGTGTGTGTTTACACACACAGTCCAACCCCGATTTAGCGCTGACATGGTATGTACGTGGGGTCTTTTACATAACAATGTAGTATTCGAGCCCTAACATTCCCGTCTACGAAGGTCAGAGCTAGAATTATAAACACGCTGTAATGGACACTTTCCATTAAATGTCGCAGTTTAGCTAACATATACTTTTGAAAAGATCATCATTAAGATTATCATATTCCATTAAAAAGCATTGGAATGTTAATTAGTTGGTGTTCTCATAATCAGATTGAGATGAGTGACAGCATTACGTGTTTATGAAATGAAATTAATTTTTACGTAGAATGTTATTTCTTATTCAGGTGACTTTTATCAACGTTAAAAATCATCTGTGTAGATTAATGACGATATAGCTGACATTTATTTTATAAGATATATTATACGTTGACAACTAACCATTGATTTATTTACGTTGCAATTTTGAATTAACGCTTGGCTGGAGTCTTTCCTCTTTTACGTTTTAGTTTAACTTAATACTTCATTGATCCCCGCCCTCCATTTTTGACCTGCAATTACACTAGTGATTGGTATAAAATCTTAAAAAAATAGACGTGTAACGAAGTAATTTTTGAGCTGATGCTGAAGAGAAAATATATCCCATATCAATGGAAATATAAACCTAATTAGCTACATAAATTCTATTCTATAGTTGGTCTCTTTATTTTTACACAATTTAAAAAATGCAAATAAAATATCATGAACCCATTTTTCATTCCTTTGCACCAATAGGTCTTTCCAACTTATATGTACATCGGCACGGAGAAGCTGCTACCTATGACAGATGATATGGCATCGTTAAAGCAAATAAAAATTGTTTCTATTACAGAAAATTACACGTCAAATGAAACTTTCATCAGAATCCTACGCCGCCGGCGGTACAGTAATGTTGTGTGTGTTTGTTTTTGTGTGTGTAGCCATCATGAAAGGAATATTTTATTTTAGAGAAATGCCGTTATTAAATTTATGGAACAATTTTTCCTGTTGTACTATTGTATTAAAAGTTTTTGTTGGCTGACCTAGTTCTGAACATTACGTCACATACAACAGTTCAGAGTACTTATTGTCAAGAACTTCTAAAAAAACTGTAAGCCTAATTCAAGGAAAAGAGTAATCGAAGGCAGCTTAATTTGAGGAACATTTATTCACGAAACTTCATTATAAATTAGATATGAGAGTTCATTTATTTATGTCTACCTTTACTTATTTATGAGAGTTTGAAGAAATCGGGTTTTTGATGGACAATGTGACTTTATGTTGAGAATATTTTTTCAAACATTTTGAGTATGACAGCACAACAGGCGCTTGTATCAGGTTATTGATGTCGACAGAGCATCTTCTGGAACAGTTTTCAATTAAAGATTTATATGTTAAAACATCCAAACTTTCTTGAAAACTACTATGAAAGAAATTGTGTGATTTGTGTACCCCCATAGGAGTTATTATGAAAACTAAATAGTCCTTTTGTGATGACAGTGCGCGTGTATCTGCACACATGCATGGGGTAGGAGTAGTGAGAAAGAAAGATCCGTGGAATTGGAAGAAAGAGAGTAAGTTAAGGAGGGAGAGGGAGGGAGAGAGAGAGAGAGAGTGGGAAGGTGAGGAGGCAGGAGTAGGCGAGATGAAAAAGTAGCCTAAACCTGAAATTGAAAAGCCAAGGTCCGGACGGTTTTCGTGTTTTTCCCGTTTTATTTTCTCGCGCCCTTAAGACTTCAGGACAGTCGATGCTACTGAGGAAGAGCGAAAACAACGGAAGAACGAAATGGACAGAGTCAACAGTGGACTGTGGAAGGAAGGATAAATGGCGGCGAAGGGGTGAGATAATGATCCTCCGGAAACAAGTGAAGGGTGAAAGAGGAACGTGGAGAGAGAGGGAGGTAGACAAAAAACGAAAACGTGAGAAAAGGTTAATGAAATTGTAACTATTTATGGCTTATATATGTCGTTTTGAGGTGAAACTATCCGTTAATGTGTGATTGTTGGTCGTGCGGATTTCCCTAAAAAAAGCTCTAAATATCAAATGTGTATATATTAATAATTTTTATAAAGAATTCCGGCTGATTTTAAATGGGTCAATAAAAATTTCCATATTTACATTTTAAAGAAATGGTTCGTAAATAAATTCATAGCAATTCTTAAGAGATAGGAAATATATTTTTATTTAGCACAATTGTAACAAACTTACGAAACTATAACACGTTTATCAAACGTTTCTAAATATAATTTTAAGAAATATTTAAATTGAAAAAAAAATCCACTTAATAAAAATCCCTCTCGTTTCATAGCGGTGCGACTAGCACGAGAAATTACATCTCAACGGCAATGCTCCCCTTTCATTTCTGAGACTTTTTTGTATGCTGCTATAACAAAGAAAGAATGTCGGAGGAAGGAGAATGATCAGAAAACGAAGCGCAGTTGGCATTGAAGAAAGCGTAGAAATAGATGAGAAAAGGAGAGTGAGAGAAGGGATAAAAAGAGACAAGATGAGTTTGAGATAGCGATGGGAGATAAGTAAGAAAAGCAATGAACCAGGATGCGGTCAAGAAATGCCCACTCTTCTTACGTCTCCAGCATATCAGAGAACGAGGGTTTGAGAGGGGCTGGGAGACGGAAAAAGAGAGAGAGATAGAAAGAGAGCGAGAAGGAAGGGTCCAGAATAAGACAGTTCTCACTTTTTTCCATGCCGTTTTTTCTTGTATTTTCTCCCTTTCATTTTTTGCTTTACCGCCCGAATATCCAGGTTTGCAGTCGAATAGAGGTTTATAAAATTCGAGGAAGGGATTCGAGGGAGAGAGAGAGGGAGAGAGAGAGAAATAGAGAGAAGAAAGGAATCCTGAGAAAAGAAGAGAAATAAGGAGGAAAAAGGCATGCGAGAAGTCAAAGAAATCGGAGGAGAGGGACAGTTGCAGAGGGGGAAAATGGAAAGAATTGAGAGAGTGAGGAAAATGTGCGGCTGGGATTATAAGGACGTTGAAAGGATTGTTATGAAAATAGTAATTTTTACGTGCGGAGTTAAAATCTGTAAATGGTGTAAAAAATGGATGCGAACAAATGAGATAAAATGAAAAAAACATTTATTATACAAAATGACACAAAAAGATCCAAGAAAAAAAAATAAAGAAAAAATGGATAAGTGCATGAAACGAGTATACTCGAAATGATGTGGCGGTTGAAAGAGAAGGGAAATAAGGGAACGCTGAAGAAAAATTCGGCATGACATAAAGAGCACATATTTTCTTACGCTACTTATCAACACAATAATGTCTGTTTACATTGACGTACGGACAACTTGGAAATAGTTGGGTTGCACTTCTTCTAAATCGGACGTAATAAAATACCCTCTTTATGTTGCGAAATATGACTCTTTTCAACATTGTCTATCCCGAGTGGTACACTATATCAGTGATTTAAAAATGTTCTGTGTGCGCAGAACCCTTTAAAAAATAAACAGAATTTTTCGGCACAACAGGATTAAAACAACCACTACTCTACATAAACACAATAAATCACTTAGATTCTATAACCAATGCGACAGACTACGGACAGGCAAGATAATAAAAAACGACTTTTTTAAACTCAGGGGCAACTAAAACTTGCAAATTCATAAAAATACTAAAATCGAAATATATCACGATCACTATGGTTCTCTATGTACTTCGTATATGAGTAAGTAACAGAAAGAAATGGAGAATGCAACTGTGACGACACAGATTCTAAGTCATTAATTTGGGTTGGTGACGGTAAAATAAAATGGAATATCCAAGGAAATATAATGACAGCGGCGGAAGTAAGGCGGATGAATTTTACAGAATCAGCAAGTCAAGTTCTGAAGAAGAGAAGGACATAGGTTATGTGAGTGAGGTCAGAGATCAAGATCACCTTCTGTAGGAGAAAGGAAGTAAGAGAAAAATATGGAATTGAAAGAGATTTAGGTTGATAGAAAGGGAAGGTGGAAGAAAAAGAATTATATAAATATATATACTTAAGGAAAAGGAAAGGTAGTGATGAGGGTGGCAGCAAGGTGTTGAAGGAAACCCAGTGGACACTAAACAAGTTGAGCTTCAAGTTGGCAAGTTGTTGGGGGCATCCAAGAGACACGTAAAAAACACGCACACAAAAACGAAAGTTTTTCGGGCATATGCCCTTCGTCAGGCGTGGAGAGAGTGAAAAGAAAATTTTTTTATTAAAACCTTAGGGAATAATTTTGAAACGAGAAAAAAGTCTGCTACGATATTTCAGTGGTTGAATATCCGTCCGGCAAGTAGAAGACCAGTGCTTGATTCCCGGTCATAGCAGAATTTTTTTCGTTTCAAAATTATTCCCAACTTTACAGCTTATGCCTGTCTGCATAGGATCTTCGGATCACTTTATTCCATCAATTTATTAAAACCTTTGACAAAATACTAATTTATTTTTCAACATAGTCCCCTCCTCTTGCAATGCACGTTTACCATCGCGAAACCAACAAATGGATTCTGTCAGAGAAGAACTTTTTTGGTTGCTTGCTCAGCCAATCATGCACCGCATTTTTAAGATCGCAGTCGGAACGAATGTATTTCCGTCGTAATGCCTCTTTGAGTGGGCCAAAAAGATGAAAATCACTCGAAGCCAAGTCTGGGGAATTAGGGGGTTGGAGTATCACTTCAAAATTCAGATCCTGAATGGTTTCAAGAGTCGCACGGGCACTATGAGGACGGGCATTTTCTTGTTACAAACAATCTCTTTTCGGATGAGTCCCCGACGATGGGACAGGATTGAAGGCTTCAGTCCATTCTTAAGAAGATCGCGATAGGAATCACTATTGACAATTGTCCCTTTTTCCATAAAACTCTCCAAAATTACTCCATTTTTGTCCCAAAATGCAGTCAACATCACTTTTCCTGCGGATGGTGTCGCTTTGAATTTATTTGGCTTTGGCGAGCTTGGATGCCGCCAATCTTTACTTGCTCACTTACTCTCAGGCTTAAAGTGCTTGATCCATGTCTCATTCCCAGTCACTACGCGGTTCAAGAAATATTCCCCTTCAGCTTCATACCGAGAGAGTAGCACAGAGCAGGCATCAACACGTTGTTGCGGTCTTCAGTGAGTTACCGGGGCACCCAACTCAAACAAACTTTATTGAAACCAAGCTCTTTGTGGATAATATTGTGAACAGATGCTGATGCTCAATTTCTTGCTGATTTATTTCACTTTAATGCGACGGTTTTCGCGAACGAGCCTATCAACGGCAGAAATGTTCTCAGGTGTGACTACACGATCAGCCTGGCCTGGCCGAGCAGCGTCTTCCACGTCTTGTACACCATTTTTAAACTTTTCAACCCATTTATGCACTCCTCTGCGATAAACAGTTATTTCCATACACATTAACCATCCTCCAGTATATTTCAAATGGCTTCACCACTGCGTTCAAAAATCATATAACTGATCTCAACACCAACTTTGTGCAATGTTCTATATCTATATCCATATTTTTGCTTTTTTTATTTGAACTACCCTTGTATATACATATATTATAACCGCGCTAGTATGTGTTACAGAAGCTATTTCTTACTTCTGTATGAGCTAGAATGCTGAAAAAAATTCAGATTGATTATTTATGACTTACAAACAAAGAGAAATGCAAAACATGAAGCTTTTAAGTTAAAGAGTCAGAAAAAAAATTTATTCGATAAAATCTTATAAGATTAACATTGGAGGATTGTTACCATAATGTCCGCTTTAAAAGCGTAAGACGGAAATGAATGTAAGACACCTTTCGTTTGTTTATTAAAATTATTTATGATTGCCCTATAAATTAGAAACTTGAACCATAGTACATCTACATCTACAGTTTACCCTGCAAGCCACCGCAAGGGTGTGTGGCAGAGGGTGTATTAACAAAAGAGCGCAAATTCTTTTTCCTTATGTAGATTTTCAAATACGATTCGAATTGAATCAGAAAATTCTTTGAAGACGAAAATTTTAAGCTCTTTGTGAATAAAATATTTCGTAGCCAAGAACAACCCACATTGCTGTCGTACTCATAAAATTATATAGGACCCAATTGGAAAAACAGAGGAAGACGGGAGTGTGAAGAAAAGAAAGAGTGAACGAGAGAAGGAAGAAGAGAGAGAGAGAAGAGAAAGTGGAAGTTTGGGAAAGCGGGATATTTGGTGGGAGGTAGAGATATAGGGAAGTAGAGAGGGAAATAGAGAAAGGGAGAGTAATGGGAGGAAGGGATAGAGAAGCCCGAAATTAGGGCTAAATATAATTTTCTATCTTAAATATACGCTGAAATGAGGAGGTTCACGTTTGCACAGGGGCAGCGGACGAATTCACCTCACGGAGCGAGGTACGGGATTATATTTTTAGCTGCCACTACCACGCCCCCTACCGACGACTATTGTTAACAATTGACGCTTAGTTACGTCTTAGTAACGCTCCTTTTCTTTTCTTAATTGTTGGAGCTTTGTGGCTATATCAAATATTGGAAGGCTATGGTTTGAGTTTATTTCTGTTGTTTGCCAAGTCAAAAATATTATAGCAGTTTCTTAAAATATTTATTATTATGTAACCTATTTGGAATTTTTAGAAAAATTACAGGTATGGAGAAAGTCATGTAGTGGCCACATCAGATTTTTTATCGAGTTATACAACTAATTTTAGTAGTTTATTTAAAACCAAACATACATCCCTAAAAATATATTCATTAAACTCACGTCACGTCAGGGTGTGAAAATACAAATAACAGGAAATGATAACAGAGTAGTAAATCAAATAATTAAAAATGTAGTTTATAATGGTGTTAAATTAAATGTCATTTAAATTTATCTTTTTTGTTAATTTTTTTTAGAAATCAAATGTACATTCCGTATAAAATACCCATATTCAACACATATTCACTTGAAACTAATCTAAATCCAACATGTACATGGTAGGAACAAAGAAACAGCCAGAAATGGGGGGGAGGGGTTCGCGAGCGTCAGCGAGCAGGGGATTGCCCCCTAGTACATATATATAAATGCTTAAGGAAAAGGAAAGGTAAATGGGATAAATGAATGGCAACAAGTTGTAGGGTCAGCCCATAACGAAAGTAACACCATAGGATTTTGAGGAGGTGCGTCAGGTAGTCCCTAACGTAAATTTTATCATGGTTCTTCTCCTATTGTGATCACTGATATTCTTAGAGAAAAACAAACCTATTCACTCCTTCCTACAGTCAATATCCCAAATTTAATCGTCGTGTTTTTGTTTATAGTAATACGTTGGAATTCTGATTATTTATTAAAAATGAGAAAATATATTTTCGCGGCTATATATATATATATATATATATATATATATATATATATATATATATATTGCAAGGAGCAGACATTGATTCAGATCACAGCCTTCTAATACTTGACGTGAGTACAAGGCTCAAACAAATAAGAAAAACGAGAAGAGAAAGACAGACCTGGGACCTAGAAAAACTGAAAGAAAGGCAGGATGTAGTCAGCATGAAGTTGGAAGATAACCTAAGAAAGTTGGAAAACAAACCGAAGACCGTCGATATAGAATGGGATGAAATTAAAACCAGTATCAAGGATACCATGGATAAAGAGATTGGAAAACAAGAGAAGAAAATCAGAAAACCATGGATCACGAAGGAAATGCTGGAGAAAATGGATGAGAGACGAAAATGGAAAAACGTTAACAGTGAAGAAGGTAGAGCCAACTATAGGCGTATAAACAATGAGTTGAGAAGGGTAACAGATAAAGCTAGAGAAAATTGGCTAAAAGGAAAATGTGATGAAATAGAACAAATGGAGAAATTAGGACGGTACGATATGATGTACGCTAGGGCACTGGAATTAGAAGATAAGAAGTCTAATGGAATTTGTGGTAAAGGAATTATGAATACGGATGGGAAGATAGTCTCAGAAACAAAGGATGTAGCACAGGTATGGGAAGAATACATTAAGGAATTATACAGCAAACAGACAGGAGCGGCAAAAATAGAACTGGAAAATGAGGAAAACATTGAAGAAGACAACTTAGGACCAAGTATTATGGAGAGCGAAGTAGAAAAAGCGATAGTGGAACTTAAGAAGGGGGAAAGCCACGGGCAGCGATGGAATACCGGCTGAGATACTTAAAGTCATAGGATCAGAAGGACTAAAAGCGATCACGAAATTAATTAATAAGATTTACGACACGGGAGAGTGGCCTCAGGATTTCCTAGAAGTAACAATGATCCCTCTAAAGAAGAAGCCAAAGGCAATGCAGTGTAAAGATTACAGAACTATAAGCCTTCTGTCACACACATCGAAGATCATCACGAGGATTCTTAATAAAAGGCTGGAGAAAAAGGCAGAAGAAATAATAGGGGAAGATCAATTCGGTTTCAGAAAAGGACGAGGAACTAGAGATGCTATAGGAGTAGTTAGAATCATATCAGAAAGGGCAATAGAATACAGTCAAGATATCTGCGCATGTTTCGTAGACTGGCAGAAGGCCTTTGATAGAGTAAATTGGGTAAAGTTGATGAAGATATTAAAGGATATAGGTGTAGACTGGAAAGACAGGAGACTGATTAGGAATCTATATGAGAATCAAGTTGTAAAGGTCAGGTTTGAGAATGTGGAAACCTGCGGAATAAATATCGGTAGAGGAGTAAGACAAGGATGCTGCCTATCGCCAACCCTATTCAATATATATGGAGAAAGTCTAATGCAAGAAGCTTTAGAAGGCACAGGGGATTTCAAAATTGGAGGAAGGATTATAAGAACAGTAAAATACGCAGATGATCAAGTACTTCTAGCAAGAAAGGAAGAGGAGCTACAAAAAATGATAAATAGACTAGTGATAACAGGTAGAAAATACGGTATGGAAATAAATACAGAAAAATCCAAGGTCATTCGAATATCGGGTAAAGAAGAGAATCTGAACATAACTATTGGGGGAAAGCCATTAGAACAAGTTTCAGAATATAAATACCTTGGAAGTATCATAACACGAGAGGCAAAATGTACGGATGAGATCAAAACTAGAATAGGAAAAGCAAAAGCGGCTTTCAGGAGAAAGAAACAACTACTTACAGGGAATATAAGGGAAGATATCTGCAAGAAGTTGATAAAATGCTACGTATGTAGTATAGCATTGTATGGGGCAGAAACATGGACGCTAAGGAAAAATGACATCAAATACTTGGAAAGCTTTGAAATGTGGACTTGGAGGAGAATGCTGAAGATAAAATGGACAGATAGGATGAAAAACGATGAAGTGCTACGAAGAATAGGAGAGAAGCGAATGATTATACAGACTATCAGAAAGAGGAAGGCTAACTGGGTTGGACATTACCTGAGGAGAGAGAGTATGATTAAAGACGTGTTAGAAGGAAAACTAGATGGGAAAAGGGAAAGAGGTAGGAAAAGGTTTCAGCTGATAGACGATTTGAAAGGGAAAGAGAGTTATCAAGATATAAAGAGGACAGCGGAAAATAGGAGTATATGGAGAACCAGGTTTAACCATGAATAATCACGGACCTGTCTACGGACAGACTACCTATGATGATGATATATATATATATATATATATATATATATATATATATATATATATATATATATACATACATACTAGTGTATTGCCTGTCATATGACGGATAAATAATAATCTCCCCTCCCTCCCTCTTGCCGTCCCTTACTAGTGTTGCTTGACTTTAGCAAAGCGTTCGACTCAGTAGACAAAGACATACTCCTAGCAAAACTCCGCTACATGCGATTCTCTTCACCTTCAATAGATTGGTTCTCCTCGTACCTTAGCGACGGTTTCCAAAAAGTCATCTCCAATGACTCCTCGTCTTCATGGCTTAATGTTAACCAAGGCATTCCGCAGGGCTCAATTTTAGGTTCCTTATTGTTTTCTCGATTTATTAATGATTGTTCTCAATATTTAGCTTACTCCAAGCATCATCTGTACGCCGATGATCTCCAAATATACTAAGACAACAAACCAAATAACTTATCTCTTTCCATTGCCAACATAAATCATGACATTGCTCAACTCCAAGATTGGAGCTATGATAATCTTCTCAACATAAACTCCTTGAAATCTCAGGCCATTTAGATCAGTTATTCAAAACTCCTGGCTTCTATAAACCTTGCGGAATCAGTTCCTCTGTCTTTGAATGGCTCAGTTATTCCCTATTGCAAAATCATAAAAAATCTCGGTATTATAATTAATGAAACGCTTACCTGGAATAATCATGTAATAAAAGTTGGCAAGAGGGTAAACTCTTCCTTACAAACTCTAAGGCCTCTCACTAACATTTTTTCCTCTTCACAAAAAATACAGCTAGTGACCTTTCTAATTTTAACATAATGAAGTTGGAGCGCGATACAATTTTCGGAAAATATCTAATCTTTCATCGAGTCGCCCTGATGCATAGGAATTGGGGTTTCACATTTATCGTCATTTGGAGTAAAAGCTTTCTGAAAGTGTTGATTTAATAGATTTGCTTTCTCCGCACTATCGTGAACTACGTCTCTCGTTTCCGATTTCAGTGACGGAATAGTGGGGCCTCTACCTTGGACTTATCTGACGTAAGACCAAAATGCTTTGGGTTCTCTTTCAAGTTATCCTGTAAAACCTTCTTTTTGTAACTGTTAAACGCATTGCGCATTGACACTCTGGCTATGGAGCGCGCATTCTTGTATAGCTGCCTTAACGTTGCAATCTGTTTGATCGTAGCTGTTGAGGATGTGTTATTTTCGCGAGAGTGGAGTTTTTTTGCCGTCGGAGAGCACTCCTAATTTCCTGGTTGTGCCATCAAGGTTCTGCATTTTCACGCTTCAGTTTGCTTGGAATAAATTTATCTGTGCACTCTGGCATCATATCTCTGAACATGCACCAGGATTATTCCGCGTCTGCAATATCTGTTACCTCGAAAAAATTAGTATATTTATTTCGCAGAAAAGACCTAAATCTTGTGAAATCAGCTTTGGCGAATACACATCGCTTTCTTAACCTGTTTTTCGATGTTTAGTTGAAACTCCACGTACACTGCCTTGTGATCGGTTATTCCCTCAGCAACAGATACCCTGTTCATACTCTCAGGAAGATTAGTAGCCAATAAATCTAATATATTACTAAATCTCGTAGGAAATCTCACTAACTGATACAATGAGTGTTTGCCGAAAGTTTCAAGTAAAGCCTCGCACGATTCACGATCTCTACCACCGTGATAAAAGCAATTATGCCTCCCATCAATTGACGGAAGATCGAAATCGCCCCCGATTGTAATGGTTTTATCATTATTAATCGAACTTCGCGTCGTCACTTGTTTCTCTAGGTAATAAATAGTTTCCACGATCGCATTTGGTGGCCTATAAAAGGCGCATATATTTACAGTCGCTCTATTTCACACTACACCAAACACTTTGGACTTCGTCGTCATTAATCTGTATTGGGTAATTTTCGTATTTATTGCTAACTGCTATAAAGACTCCACATCCCGACCGGATACATCGATCTTTTCTATAAATGCTATAGTCACGAGGAAAGACTTTGACGTTATCTTATTGGCCTATTCTCATAACTCTCCAATGTATGATCAAAAGTTCATTCTTAAAGAAACTTTATAAACATTAATTATGCTAATCTACTTGCTGAAGCTGCCCCTCTTCCCTGGTGCATAACAGAATATACTGAAGACATTAACAAAAAAGTTGAATCACTAAAGACTTTGCTATTATCATTATTTGACAAATATGCACCCGTCAAAACTATTCGTGTCTCCAAACCTCGCGCGCCGTGGCTAACTACGGATATAAAACTAATGATGGCCCGATGCGACTCAATTTTTCGCCTTTACAAATCGAACAAATCTCCAAGCACTTTTAATGCCTACAAAAACATTAGATATAAAACTAAGCAGCATATTAGGAACGCTAAAAAAAATTGGCAATCTCAATATCTAATCCGAAAGAAACTCCGTCTGCACTATGGAATAATCTGCTACACCTCGGGATTGCCAAGCCTAAGAATTCTTTTTTGCCTCCAGATTCGCTTGATTCGCTTAATACTAGTTTCTCGACACCTTCCACAGGTGTTCACTCTGAACGTAAACGCAAAGTAAATAGAAGACTTGATCTAAAAGAAAATGAGTCTATTTGTTCTAAATCATTTCATTTCAAGTTGGTATCTCAAATAGACGTTCTTAAATTAAAGCTATACGCAGAATTAAATCAAAAACGCAGGGTGCAGACGGCATCTCAATTTTACTAATTAACAAATTAATTCACCTTATCCTACCAATAATCACTAATATATTTAACCACTCCTTACGTCTGGGTATATTCCCATCGCAATGGAAACGCGCATTAATCCGCCCCACCCTAAAGAAATCACTATCAAAGGATAACAAAGTCAATCATCCGATTAGTTTTCTTACCACCCTTTTTAAAGCATTAAAGAGACTTGTGCACAAGCAAGTTACAGATTTCCTTAACTCAAATCGCATACTTGACTCCTTCCAATCATGCTTTCAAAAGTCACACAGCACTACCACTGCTTTAGTTAAAATCACGGATGACATACGACGATCCATGGATGTCAGGAAATCGACTGTTAGTAGTAGTAGTAGTTATTAGTACTGCTTGACTTTAGCAAAGGCTTTGACTCACTAGACAAAGACATCCTTCTGGCAAACCTCAGCAGCATGAGATTCTCATTCCATTCAATTAACTGGTTCTCTTCGTACCTTAGTGATCGTCACCAGATGGTTATCTTGGACGATTCTTCCTCCTCTTGGATAAGTATCACCCAAGGTGTCCCACAGGGCTCAATCTTAGGTCCTCTTCTATTTTCTTTCTACAATAATGACTCCTCCCAAACACTTACATATTGTTACCATCATTTATACGCGGATGAGCTTCAAATTTACTTGAACTGCGAGCCTAATAATTTATCCTTAGATAATACTAATCACGACCTGAGTCAGCTTAAAAAATGGAGTGATGATAACATTCTCAGTATTAACCCAACAAAATCTCAAGCAATTATAATCGGATATCCAAAACTACTTCCGTCAGTAAATCTTGCTGAAGTTACTCCTCTATCACTGAATGGTTCAATCACCCCCTATTGTAACACTTACAAATCTCGGTAAACTACTAAATGAAACACTCTCCTGGACTAACCATGTTATGAAAGAGTACAGAATGGTAAATTCTTCCCTACAGGCGTCTTCATAATACTCTGCCCTCTTCCCTAACCATAAAGCTGGTCACCTCTTTAGTCGTTTCACACTTCGACTACTGTGACTTTGTATACCAAGATCTAGGAGCTTCCCCTTAAGCTCCAGTGTACCCACAATTCCTGCGTATGATTAATCTTTAATCTTAAGAAGTCGGACCATATTTAGGAATATTTTTTCAAACTTTATTGGCTAAACCTTGAGTCTCGTAGAAAATTGCATCTTCTTTCGTTATTATACGAAATTCTTAAAACAAACGTCCCACGATATATATCTACACAGTTTATCACCATTAACACAATTCATAAATTTAACACTAGATGATGCCATAAACTTCTGATTCCGCACCACAGAACAGGCATCTATAACAGATCCTTCACTTTCACAGCATACAGATTATGGAGTAGTCTCCCACCCGAAATAAAGTACTCTTCAACCCTATGTACCTTCAAACACACGTAACACAAACATCTCCTGTCCCATTCCCTTTCATTATCCTAAACGGACAAGCACATATTTTTCCTTACAGGTCGTCGAAATCATTTAAATATCTGCATATGAATATGTACATCTTAATGTGCACTTTCTTAGATTTTACGTAAAACTGTGTTTATATGTGTATTTCATTTTATGTACTTTTCCAATATGATCCTGTAAATCTTTAATGTGTACTTCTGTGTTTTTCTTAGTTTTTATGCAAAGCTGTTTATGTATATTTCAATTTCTGTAATTTTCTAATATGACCATGTAAATCTATATTGCTATTAGTAGGTTTCGCAGGTTTTTCACACCCCCCTTCTTGTGTGGGTGTATTACTGCATTGAGATTTTTACTAGGAAATAGTATCTTAATATTCCCTTGTTTTCCCCACAAACAACAAACCTCCATCTCTTTTTATTTCCAAAAATGCTAACATGGCATTGTACTTATGTAGCAATTTATTTTATGTAATCTTTTGTTATATTTTTTCTCTTTGTTACTATCTTCCTGAATGTAATTGACAATGGGTTAGATGGAAGAGGAGACTGCCTAATCTCAATCTCGCCCAAATAAAAACGCATATTTATCTATATATCCCTCCCTCTCTCCCTCCCTTCCTCTCTCTCTCCCTCTCTTTTCTCCCACCTCCTTACTCTCCCATTCCCTCCTGTCATAATATATACCTCTCCCTCTTTTTCTCCGTCTCCCAATTTACCTCTTTCCTCACGCCCTTTTTTAATTCTATACTTCCCTTACTCTCTATGTACCTTCCATACTATATCCCTTCCGATTTCCATCCGCACATTCCCCTCTCTCTTACTCTACATCTAGTCTTCTAGATAAGTAAAATAATCCTAACTAAATCCCAGTCCCATAATGATTACGTAATTTCGCGAAATATTCTACGATAGTTTAAGGATATTTATGCACTCGTATACATTACACGTATGCGGGTTGAGACAACAATTTATTCTCAAGGTTTAACAATGACGTGCTCGGCAAGGCAACATCCCGTTTAAAAGCCGACATTTTTCCAAAATATGTGATTTAAATATTTAATATGAGAGATTTCGAACGGTAGACGGAAAAAGATTAATAGAATTAGGAACTTCATTAATTTTTTTAAAGCATAGTTTAAATTTAAAGATCGTATGTCAATTCTTTCTACTTTTATTTTCCAAAAGAATAAAAGCCTGCACTTTAAATGCCGCTTTGAACGTGTTATCTTACGGGAAATAAAAATCGCTCCCCTGGAGTCGAACCAGGGTCTTATTTCGTCATTTAATTTTTATATCTGATTCAAACATTCCTGCGACATTAAAATCTTCCACGTAATCGGAGAGTTTGTTACAAACGCGTTAAAATGTCCCATCGATGACGTCAGCGTAAGATACAGAGTAAGGCTTTTATTAATAGAGATGTTAGACCGTAGCTCCCGCGCTACGCCTGTTATTAATAGGAATAATTTGCATTCTCTGATGTTCAAACATAGGAATATAATAATTACTATGATGTATTAACGAATCTGTTCACTACGCTTTAGTAATAAATTAGCAAGTAATATGTAATACTCTTTAGATGGCGGGTTGGAAGGTTTAAAAACTCTGAAAAGATAAGAGCGTATGCGTATGTCCATGAAAACCATGGTAAGTGGCACTGCAAATCAAATCTGTATAGATCAACGGGAGAGTAGCAAATGGCGTGTGTTCGAAAAAATTCCCAGTTTACAAAAACCATCGAAAGTGAATGTCTACCGCTACAAAAGCAAATATTAGACGAAGAGGATACTTAACTGAAAATTTTAATGAGGAGATTCTAATTTTACAGATTTATAGAGCTCACCTTACGGCTTGACAAACAAAGTGTCTCCGATAACCATAAAAATCTCTGGACCAACCAGATGTTGTTTCGGCTACCATGCAGCCGTCATCAGCGGTGATACACCGTTAATAGAAAACCACCACTCACAGGAGCTGCTTTTTAACCGAAATGCGCATCCAGTTTTCCTAAAAGTTTTATGACTTTTGGAGAGACATCGTTTGCCATTTTCATTTCAGCTATAAGACGTCCTTGATAATTATCTTAAGAATTCCTGACCAATAGATCGGAGATTAATTTTCCCTTGAATCCCAGGACATTTTCTAAGTTGAATAAAAGGCACTCAAATTAATTTATTTGATAAACTGTTAATATTTTATGCATTGATATTTGGAGGTAAATGACGAACAATTTTACTATTTGCGTCCGAAATTTATAACTTCAATTTATTTTACAACCATACTTTCCGAACCAGCGATCCACGCAATGGAAGCTAAGCACTTCTTTATCTAGACTTCTAATAGAATAAACGCACCCGTGTTTATGGTCAGAATATATGGCATAAATAAATGACATTTTAAAAACAGTGGAGGTAATTGTAATAGCCTAAAATATCACATGGCTCAGCCGTCTACATCTTAACCTCTGTCAAAGTGATGTGTCAACGAAAACAAATACAGATGCCATCCTGAGCGAAAATAATCTGCAAGAAGTCAAGATTACACTTTCTAGAAATCCAGTCTTCCAAATTAATTTCATGAGTAAAAATATTTTTTTGAAATTCAGCGGATTGCCTCAAATTCCAGCATAACATAATGTATGCATTGCTATATATTTATTTTCAATTACCTCGTTTGAAATTGAATTGAATTACGCATGAATAAGCGCCTTTTTAATATTCCGAGAGCAAAGAACTATCATCCCCTCTGCGGCCTTACTATAATTTTTTTTCGAATCTCACCACCAGAGGGCTCCACCTTCTATGCATCTCGTGAGAGTGGAAAAATAATAATGGAATCGGTCCGTTAATCATCTCTTTAAAAATACAAAATCCTCCAGAAAAATCTTCCGAGAACGAGTTCCCAGCGTGCTAGCGGAATTTACACCCGGAGCACTTGAGATACAGAATGTTCTCGATTTATATAGTCTTAACTTCGTTTCGATATAACGTCGATGGCATATAAGTTACGTTGTTCTGACATAACGTCGTTATCGAAAAATATTATCTAGATTTGTCCAATTACCAATAGATCAGAAAATGGTAAGAAATAATTTTAAAATGAACAATTCGTGATAAATTGCAGATGCCTCAAAGAGGCCAGTGGGATTAAATCCATTAACTTTCAGACAGGAGGAAGGCAGTCCTGAATCATTGTGTAAATAATCTCTCCTCCTCTGTCCTCGATATTCTCCCAATATTTTTGATGGATGCTTTTAAGTATGATAACCACTGATTTATTATTTTCCTAATATAAATATGTAGATAAATAATTGACTTTTTGGGGCGAGTTTGAGACCGGTAAGTCCTCCCTATTACACCAAAACCCATTCGTATAGAAAATTATAAACCTGAGCAAGTCATTTTTAAGTAAACACAAGAAATATCAAATTACATAAATAAATAAGATTTTTCGAGTTAAATAGGTAAAAATATATAGCAGTAAAAATGAATAACTAAATGTACAGAACAAAATAAAGGACATAGGTTGGGTAAGAAAAGCCAAAAGATGAAAATAATTCTTCTTGTTTAGTAAAAACCCATTTGCGGAGAAAAACAAGTGAATCGGTTTGTGAATAACCTGCGAAAATGTAAGATAGATAAACTTAGAAAACATTTCAGATGTACAATTATACGTTATTAAATTAAGAAATATACCTACTAGTGATTAACCAGGGGAAGGGAATCACAGATCAATGTTACAGTCGATTGGGAAAGGCTGGAAAAAGTGAAATGTTTTTACTTATTTAGGTGATATTTTGATTCAGGATGGAAGACGTACGAAAGAGATCAGGACAAAAATAGCAAGCGGAAAGGAGGCATTTTTGAGACGACGAGAGGAAGTCTGAATAGAGATTAAAAAGTGGTTATTGAAAACATTACCATTATATAGGCACGAGACATGGGCAATGAGGAAACAGGATGTGAGCAAATTAGAGGCGTTTGAGATGAGTATTGCTTAGACTGGAGAAAATTAGTTTGATTTAGAGAAAAACAAATGAAGTTTTTTAATACGGTAGAGGAAGAGGAGGTATTAACACTAGAACGCCCAAGGCCGGCAATTTGACGGTTTTTGAAATTTCGTTCGCTATAATTTTGGTCGCGTTCATCACAGGATATTTTCCTCTCTTGACTTTTCATGATGTTTGGTGTTGTTTACTCATTAGGTTTTAATCTCCTACTTTAAACGGTTCTCGAGATATAACATGATTTACCTAGAAGGCCCAGTGCCGTCAATTTGACGGCTCAATATTTTCCGTTTGCTCTCAGGAGACGAGATCGCTCTACAATCTTGGTATCGCAGTGATAGACCATTTAGACTCTCAGTCATTTTATAACAGCACTAAATACGGAGTGGACATTATAGATCAGATGAGTAAGCAGTACTTTGTGAAGGCGGGTTCAAGGAGATGGCCAGCACATACGTTCTACAACATTCTCGACCTAGCGGGAATAAACGCGTGGGTAATCTACAAGGCTGTTACAGGGAAATCCACATCTAGAAAGTAATTCATCCAGGATCTCGCTGAAGAACTTAGAAAAGATTGCGTGAAAAAGCTACGCCATGCAGATGCGTCGCCCGTTGCACCGGAATCTGAAATTACACTTGCTGAGAGACTAACACGCCGCCAATGTCAAGTAAATAACAAATGTAACAAAAATAGAACCGCCGTTCTTTGCGTTGAATGCCAAAGATTGGTTTGCGGTAAATGCAGCGGGAAAGTGAACCACGTGTGCGTTGAATGTCTGCAATGAGTGCAGTTCATAAGAAAACCTCTCACAAAATACAAAGTTTCTTAGTCAATAGGTAGAGTTTCAGTTTGAAGAGTGACATATATCTCAAGTAATTTCTATTGATGTTTATTCAGTCAAGACGACTATATTACGTTTTTTTATCTTCAGAATAACATCTGTGCATTCATAGTTCTCTTTACATGGAAATATCTGTTGCTGAATGCAACGCGTTATCAGGAATATTTGATTTATGAATATATTTGAAAAGAAGAATAACTGATAAAAAGCAATAAAAAAGTTTGTTTCACTATTATTCTCCAACTCCCACAAACAAAGGCAGCGCTCTCTTAAAAATATTTTACATTTTGTACTTTACAAGTATGCTTTTACATATTTTCGACCAGATTGTACTTTGTATTTGTAAAATAAAATAACATGAAGTTGATATAAAGACTACAGAGATACAACGTACCGATTGCGAAATTAATTTTGTTCATTCGAAAGAGAGGAGCGGCGGTAAAAATGAAACCGTCAAATTGACGGCTCCGGGCGTTTTAGGAGGCAAACCAAGTCCGGGCGTTCTAGTGTTAATTGGAATAATAAGGGAGACAAGAAATGGATGAATAAAATATTGAAAGATAACGGTCTGCTGAAAGAAGTCATACAAGGAAGAATGTTAGGAAAGAGTCAGAAGAAAGGAATAAAAGATGCATTCAAAAAAGGGAATGGGGATGAGAAGACGAAGAAAAAGCCTTTGGATAGTACTCTCTTGCCATAAATACTGTTACAACAATAACAGAAGAAATGTTTGGAATGCTTTATTGAAAACTTTTTAAATATACAGGAATGAAAAATCACACTATTTCTTATTCTTTTGTTGACCTACTCTTCGAAATGATCACCTTTTGCCTGAATGTAGGCCTTAAGACGCCCAGGTCAGGCGTCGATAGATTCACGCACGACGATCAATGGGATATCTGCTACTGCTTTCTCCAAAGCGCGCTTCAGACTGGCGATACTGCGGTGTCTCTTTTTGCAGGCCATCTCTTCAAGCACTGAATAAAGTTTGTAATCCAGGGGATTAAGATCTGGACTGCCAGAGGGTCAATCATTGGTCGAAATGAAGTCCGGCACATTCGCCTCCAGCCACTGTTGCGTGGTCTTGGCCTTATGAGCCGGGGCTGAGTCCTGCTGGAAGCTCCAATCTTCTCCACCGAACATGTTGTTGTTAAGGGGTTTCACGACAGGCTTCAGGACAGTATCTTGGTAGACTAAGCAGAAGTGTCAACCCCTTTCTCACAAAAGTGAAGCTTTGTTACACCGTTATAGCTGACACCCCACCAAACCATAACAGAAGCATGGTGGTGAGCCCTCTGAATCTTTAGAACTCTCTCCCAAGCCGTGCGAGCAATAGGAGCGTAGACCTGGTCAATTTGTTGATTAAAAGACAGCTCTATAGTAAAGATTTTCTCGTCGGTAAAAATAATCTTCTTGTGCTTGGTTTGCGCGTACTGCTCGAGGAGGGATATTGATTACAGAGCTCTCTGCTGCTTAAGCTGGGGAGTCAAGAAATGTCCGGTATTGCGGCGATAAGCTCTCATGTTAAGGTCACTTCGTAGCAATCTAGACATTGATTGAAGAGATACTCAGCTCTCTTGCCATCACTTTCTGTTTTCGCACTGGATTTCGGCGAATGCGTGCCCGAACAGCTTTCAGACGATTGGCCGTCCTCGGGCGGTCAGCAACTCCACTTGTCTCGTTGTACCGCTGGATAGTACGGTAAACAAACAGCCTTCTTATACCAAGTTTCCTTAGCGTCTTTAAATACTCTGAAGAATCCTTGCCAACCTTGTCACAGCGACATGATTCTCGTAATCCCCCCATTCCATGATTACCACTTATAATAGCGTGCCCTCCGCGCTGCAGGTAAAGGTACAATGTTGCAACTCTCGCTTGACCGCGCGGCGGCTAGGTGACACTACATACAGGAGTGCGCGGCAAGGCGGGAATTTTGAAACAGTATTAATGGCTGGAATATTTAGTGGGTTGGATGAACCAAAGAATCTGTCGCAAGGTAGATTAAGTATGATTACCTGCTAGTACATTAACCATAAGATCATAAAGAGGATTAAATGAAATAAATTAAATATAAAAATAATAACAATAAATAGAAAATAATTGACCCGAATAAACCAATATAGCATTAAAAAATTACAATAATGTAGATACACAATGACCTCTGGCACATCATTTTCTGCTAAAGACCAATAGTACCCCGCAAGAACTTACATTCGGTGTGTATGCCGAAGTGAGAAAACAAAATTTTGTCAAGGGTGTTTTGCGGGAACGATTTCGTAATGCGCAATAAAAGAACATATTGAAAACGACATATTCGTTCCGCTTCTTATTTTTTGAAAGCAGAGTTGGAGGGAGGAGGGTAAGGGAATGGGAAGAAGTGGAGAGGGTGAGTTGAGAGAGGAGGATGAGGTGAGAGAGGTGAGTGAGGCTTGGGGATACCGAGAGAGAGAGGGAGAAAGAGAGAGCGAGAGAGTGATTCTGCGGATGCCCGATACCAGAGCGCGTAACTTATTCATGTGCGGGCACAAAGCGTTTCGACTAACGGATCCACTTGGGAAATGTATATGGGACCAATCGGTGACTAAAGAGGATATGAGATGTTTCCGGTTGGATACAAAATGGGTTTTAGAGTTCGAATGGTTTCCTTAAACGTTTATTCGCCAGGATTATTCGGCCTCGAATCGGAAATTAAACTAGCGATCTCCTTTTTGTTTCGAGGGTTAAACAACGCATTTTGGGAGGGATGCTTCGATGAACCGGGGAAAAAGAAGCATTAAAAAATCACAGCCTGGGATACATCCAATTGGGCGATGGCCCAAATGCTCGAGCGAAGGAAACTTGTTTTACGATTTTAAAAAATATATCTAAAATAGTTTAACATTTTTCATTTGAAAAATCGACTGCTACTTATAAAAAATCACTAAATGTCTCTCCAATGGCCATTAAAATGTCAGGGAAAGACAGTTGCGCACCTCGGCTACAATACAACCGTCATCAGTGATGATTCACCAGTTGCACATCATTATTTCGAAGAAACAAACTATATATGTCTTTAATTCTAATAAGCAGTAGATTCTAATAAAGGGTAATCTAAAAAATAATTTGGTAAATTACCTCATATAACACTTATGAGGGCTGCTTTGTAGCCGAAATGCGAATCTTGTTTTCGGAATCTATTTATGATAATTGGATTGGATGAAGCGCAAGACCTATCTATTTAAGACAAACAATAACAGAAGTTGTAGCGAAAAGGCTTTAAATACGGGACTTGGTAAATAATAAGTAATTAAAGAATTATATCTGACAAATTCTACAAAAGGTTTTATTTTATCACTAACCGTTAGCGAGTGTGGTCATCTTCAAGTACTATGCTTCTGACTTTACAAACTCACGTTCCAACGTATATGATTAGATGTATCGTTTAGCCTTAAATTTTCGTTTTCTACGAATGCGTCGCGTTAACATTGTTCCGCAACACTTTTTACATGACTAACTGAGTCGTTCCTTAATTAATTTCAGAAAACAAAAGTATCTCCAAGATTTTAATATCGAGTAACATAAGGTATCCGAAAATTAATTATTTGAAAAGTATGCCCGGTGAAAGACCCTCGTACTATACCATTATAATGTATTAAATTATAATAAAATTGTACGCCGCATGTCTAGCAAATAAATTAATATTATTCAACTTTAATTTACAATTGCTATCTCTTCTTTTTACATTGCTTCAAATGTAACCTATGTAGGTTAATAATAAATTATACAAGATGAGTTGGATAGAGCGCGATCATAAAATCGTTAAGTTAAACGTTGGTAATTAGAATTTATATGAAAACTACGGGGAAATTTTAATACATACAAATTCCATTTCCATAATAAGATTTGAAATTTATTTAAGAACAGAGAAATTTGCGAAGCTACTTTCTTATTCGTTACATCAAGATTTAATTGTGCAATGTTAAGCCTTAAATATGCATTACGATGATTTCAACATGAGAACAGCTATGGAGCCATTGAAATGCGGATTATCGATCAAAGTGACCTCGTTTAACTTCGTTGTGGTTATTGGAGTTAGCTAACACAAGTACTTAATTTTTAAATTTTTGATACTTATGTCCTAATTCTTGAAATCGCTTTCAGTCACGAGAGCACCATAATTCTCTAGGAGTTGAGACTATTAAGGTAAATGAGGAAACGAATAAATTATCACATTCGTGGATCTGTTCAAAAATCATTACCAAGAGTCAATCAGTGCAAATTCGTAAAGATTACCGAATTAATCAGAGTAGCCAGTCAGTTTGCATGCGCACGAATTCCAATTTTTTTGAACGACGATGTCGTTCGAATAAGAGCTTTCATTCTTCTTAGGACTTTAAGGTACTCTTTCCACTCGATGAATCCATTGTTATTTTTTGGACATATCCACGTTCAGGGTGGTGTTCCCTTGTCTCCCGCGTTTGATAAAGTTCTCTACTTGACACAGGGAGGACAAGATGCACACAGATAGGAAGTGAAGGATGAAGAGATGGAAAGAGAGAGAGAGGGGGGTGAAGAGGGGTGATCTCCGTGAAGGCTACAATCCTCCTCTTCACGTCTCAGCTAAGCGGAGTGTCAGTGATTGAAGAGTGATATGAGAGTCCGTGCGGGAAGCGTTTGTTGAGACGTTGACGTGGGAAATTCTGGATCTGATAGGTTGACTAGGGCGAAGATGCTGTCGAAAGAGGGAGACGAAATAAATTGAAGGGGAGAAGAGAGAGAGGAAAAGGAAGAGTGAGTGAAAGGAAATACGCCTGTGCGAAAGACGGAAAGAAAGAAACGAGAAGTTATATGACGTAGAACGGGATGGAAAAGTGTCGGCAGTGTGTTTGTGAGCGTGGGAGTGCGTGTGTACATAAATGTGTGTTCGCGGCGGTGGACGGTTAGGATGTAAAAGGGGATCGAATGGGTTGTGCGCGACGGGTTTGTGTCGAGGGGATTGAGAGGAAGAAAGAAGGTAAAGATAGAGTAAGATGGGTAAAGAAGAGTTAGATGGGAAAGCGAAAGGTTGAATGAGAAAGATAGGCCACAAAGAAAGAGAGAGGGATAGATTTTTGACCCAAGTAAAAGAAAGAAAAAATAAAAATAAAGACTGAATTAGAAATATATTAATCGCGACTTGTTTTACGCACGCTTCCGAACGAGAAAAGTTAAATCGTGTTTTGATAGTGCATGGTAAATATGCACACGCGCGCGCGCACACACGCACAAACAAACAAACACACACACACACACACACACACAAGCAAATTGAAGTGGCCACCGGCAGCTATAGTCTTTCCATAGTTTCATAGTTGAAAAAGTAATCAATTTGACTCTTCATTTTCTAAATAAAACGTATTTTGTTAATTTTAACTCATTTCGAGAAATTTTCAGTTTATTTTTATTTAATTTGCTTTTTTTGAACTAAAAATCATCCTGGCATTCTTTCATGTCGCTACTCCAAGCGTAAAATTAAATACGTGCCATTTTCAACGTCAAAGTAAGCTAAGCGGCACAAAATAAATTAACTTGAAAAATAAACTGTTTATGGTTGGGTATTGTTATATGTTATATTTTTCATAATAATTACTTTGGTACCGCTGCAGCATAACTATGCTTTGGCCTCACGCTAAATGTGCTATTTTTACATGATGATATATATAAATGTGCACGAAATGTATCAATAGAAACAAATCCAGGAGTATTTATAAATTCGCTAATTAACCTCCAGGTAAAATAACGCTTTAAATAAAATAAGGCAAATTTAAATAAAATTTTATTTTTAGTTATTAAAAAAATATACACAATTTATTATGAAATGATTATCGGAAGCAACAAATATTGTAATTATTAATATAAAATTTAGTAACAAATGTGTCACAATATTGTATGTTCAACCTTCATCGAAATTAAAATTAAATGATTACCATGGAAACATTTCATAATTTCCATGTAGAAAAATGAGTTGTATAACGACAAGTTTACAATCCTATCTGAAAAGATGTTAATATTTATTACCAAAAATAAATATATAAATAAGGGACCACGTGCTTTCAAAAGCTGGGTTGTATTTTCCTGACCTCCGAACGCTTACTTACCGAGTGCGTTCACGGGAGACTCGCGTTTCATTTGTTTTCTCATTCGATACTACGATATCGCATTTTCCTCGAACATCATAACCTTTCCGATTCCTTCCATCTTTTCCCAAGTTTATCTTTCAATTCGAGACGGCGAAACGTCGATAAGGTTCCATCAAGTGCTTCCTTATTTCCATCCCGGAATAAAAATCTATCCTTCCATGCATCAAATCTTCTACCGTTTTTATGGTGTACTCCTATTCCCTCTTCCTTTCTCCGTTTGCCTCCCGCACTCCCCCCGCCACTATTTAAAAGGCTTTAATCTTCTACCCTACTCCCTGCCGTACTCGAACCTTCCTCTGCTTCTATATACTGTATTGTCCCGAATATAAAGCGACCTCGATTATAACGCGACCCAAAGATTTTTGGAAAGTTTTTCAAGATAAAACTAAACCTCGAATATAACGCGACACCAGACAACCTTCAGCCAATATAACAAAAGTCCCTCGTTCATCCATCCGTTCTCCTGCTCGTGAAAGATTGCATCTGACGGTAACTTTTCTTTTGGCATCCTTATACGATTTAAAATTACGTAGGGTGTCAGTTTTCGCCCTTCGGCTGTGACTGCAAGCATAACAGTTATCTTTGATTTTTCATTTCCGTTGGATTTTACAACACCTATTTAACTACGATTACTTTAAAATTCATGTGATAACTTCGTCGGATTCCTCTGTTAACCTGGGATTTGGTAGAACCTTTTTTCTCAACATGATCAACACCATTTTTGTCACACATTGTTAAATATAGAATGTGTAAAAACCCGCTATGGTAGTTACAAAGAATACACCGACGCATTTTAGCTTAAATTCAATGACTATCGAGGGGTTCAGACGCCGATTGAACTCGATTTATTCTTTGCCTCGGTTGCCTTTCAAGTACATTGTAACGTACGCCTAATGCGGTCTACAATTTACGGTGATTTTTCGAAACACGTTTTTACGATCTTTTAAATCACTAGTACTCGAATGTAATGTGGGGGCTACTTTTAAAATTCTATTTTTTGGAAAAAATATCGCATTATATTCGGGAAAATACGGTAAATACCTTTCTTAGACCAACTTTTCAGACAGGAAATGAGGGTTTTTAATACTTAAAAAAATTCTCTTAAGGCAGATTGTGTGAAATGGTGAAACGAGAGATTTTATGTAGGAAAGACAGCATAATACTTTCTGGCAATAGGCTTGAAATGCAAATATCTAAATAATCTTGCATATTGAAATAAAAAATAGTATTTTGGAACTGAATTAAATTGTCTAACTTATCCCTTCCCCATGCGTCAGAGAATTATATTATAAAATTAAAATTCGAGCAAAGAAAATTCATTCATCGATTTATTCTTCGGTAATGTTGGCCTCAAAAGACTATAATTTAAAAGTTATTCGATCTAATTACTTGCCGATCGCTTTACGACTTACGATGATAATTATATTGTTGATGCGCGTATAAACTACACACAAATGTACTAATTAATCTTTATTAAGCTCAGCTCAATAAATAGCAATCTACGCCAAATACTAGTTATTTAGCTAACCATCTAACACTGTCCAACATCTACATCCTATTTGTTATACATAACTCTTTAAAGATAACAACAATACGGTTAAACTTAAAGATGACAGCGTGACAGAACTACATGCAAAAGCTATTATATTAATAGCGATAAAAGTTTTATAGTATTAATCCACGTTCAGAACGCAGTAACAGACCCATTTCAGACCAATATGGGAGGTATGATTAATGAAAAGAAATGATTATACAAAAGCAAATTTATTTAAATCGAAAACTACAGGATAATTTAGCAAGATAAAGGTGAAAGCAAGCGGAGGAAAACTATTGGGAAATAGGAGTGACGGTGGTATAGTGGTTAGGACGCTGGCTGCTCGAATGGGCAGCAGAGAAGAATCTAGCGAAAGTAGGATTTTTCCAAGGTTACCCGGCTTCAGGGTCGGATTCAGACAATTCGCCGCCCTGAGGCGGGAAGTTTTTGGCCGTCACCTCTCCACCTCGTTCTGTGTGTCTCCGATGATCAAGAATTTTACATTATTAATATCTAATATTATAACGCAATCGTGCCAATATTTATATAAATTAATTTATAAACAAGTAGTTATAGAAAAACTTTAATTTGTAAGACATGTCACATCAATAACAAGATGGAAAAGTATATTCCATAAATGGAATACACAGAGATTTCAAAGGCGTTCTTAATGGGAAATACGTATGAAACGGTATTAGTCGTAGTAATTGGTTTTTTAAGTGCGTCGACGGCTATGGTCATTTTGCATTGTCCACGGGAATAATTTTGAAATTGGAGATGTATACACAGAAGGGCGGAGGGAAACCCGGTGCCGGCATTAGCCTACTCTTTACGAAAAGCTCCAAGGGGGCCAACTGCTTAACGTCCCTTCAGAAGGACGGAACGCTGAATTTGCCCGGTCTCCTTGAACCGCACAAACAGGGAGCCGGGCGACCTCGAAAAAAAATTCTACTTGCGCAGGATTCGTGCCCGCTGCCTTTTCGAGCAGCAGGCGAGTAGCAGCCAGCGTCCTAATCACTACACCACCGGCACCCCGTATGTAACGGTATCAAAAGATTAAGTTAATCTCGAATTTTTAACCCCGAAACTATAGTCTCGGGGACTATCTTGTAGTAAACGTTGTTCTCTATACAAATAAATTTTTTAATCTATTCCTCACAGATAATATAAGAGAATGGGAGAGAAACGTGTGATTTTTTAATTGTTGTTTGCTGAGAGAACCGTCTTAGCGATCGATGTAACCAAATATGCGATGTTTTGCTCGGGATATTCTCGAATTTTTATCTCTAAAACTATAATTCGTAATTATGTGGTCTCTAGACCATCTTGTACTAAATGTTGTTCTCTATTCGAATAATTTTCTTAATCTATACCGTACAGATCAGAGCTAGGGAGAGAAAAGTTTGATATTTCATTGTGGCTTGACGGATGCCATTTAACAAGATACGAGTATATGATTAATAAAGTGGAAGTTTTAATTGACGGATTCAGTTGAAACTCACAATTGGGCGATTAATTTTAATAAAGATTACTCATACTTAATTAAATTCAAATCCGTCCAGTGGTTTAGGAGATGAAAGTTACAGCGGACGGACCAGACGTGCCCATAAGGCGTTACGCTATTACCACTTCGCTGGTAAAGAACGCCTAATAAACACACAGACACTCATATACGAGTATATGCACGAATAACTGAATAATATTTTGCCTTAGGGACCATACTAGTGACATGTTGCTTAATGCGCCGAGAAATTAATTCTATAAGCTCATTTTGTGTTTTTTCCTAAATAATGTGTTCGCAATTGAGTGTTTTTCGGCCTCCTTTTCTGTTTTTCAATTCTCCGCAAGCGCTCTCCCATATTACTGTCAAATTTTGCTATCATTTCAATTAGCTTTAAAAATTTACCATTGTTAGCATCATAGAGTCTATCAGAATCTCCTCGAAATGCTAAGCATTATTTGGCAATATATTTTACTTTTTACACAACCCATTTCAAAAATTTATACCAATGTTCTTTTTCGCTTTCTAAAAGATATTGCTGATTGGAAACGATGGTTTTGTGATTTTTAGTCTTTTGAAAGTTTCCAACCACTCATCGTACTTCAACAAATGCGTTCTACTTGTTTCGTGTTGCTTCGGAACTCTAGATATATTTTTCCAATTTTTAAACCCAGTTTCACCAGATAAACTACTGTCAAAATAGTTTACAGAAAAAACAATAAACCGAATCACGTATTTATGAGTATACTAACCACTCTCTATGCATTTCTTCGCCATTTGGCAAAAATAATTTGTAATTTTTAACGGTAAAGGAACTTCCCTCATTATGTTTTTGGAAAGAATATCTTGAACCTTAACTGGGCCCCTTGTGGTGAAAGACACTACTTGAGATTACACTTGGCCAAGAAGCAGGATCACAAGTAATTTCGAGCAAATCCAAGTTTAGTTCCTCGTAAACTGTTTCATGTCGATGTTCATCATGAATATCGCTGTAATTGGTTTGGGTTCCTCTGCTAAAATCTTTATCACACGATTCTTTCACTATCGCAATATTTTCTTCACTTATCTCTGCATCCATATCATAAGTTTGTTCCTGGCACATGTCATCGCCCACAGTGTTGGTATCTCTCCTTTTATAATACTTGGTCAATTCACCGCAGTAGCTTAGAAGAAAAACTAATCAATTCCTTTCCCTTTAACACAATTTCAAATGTAAAATTTCACGTTAATATGATCAATTGTTTTTGAGGTATAGCACCCACAAAATTCCGGTCACAGACACACCCACAGACATCACCGAGAAAATAGTCAAAACGTGTTCAGAGGATTTTAGAACTTGTATGTATTTCGGTATAAATCTCGAATTAGATTTTTTTCATGAAAACAATAACTCAAAAATACTTATGGGATAAGTAAAAAAGAGAGGAAAGATGCACATATCATGCGCGCATATAGTTGTTCCCAACCTTACTTCACTTCGCGAACTCCTTTATATAACTTAATTCTTGTCGCGAACCCCTTGGATTAACCTTTTACCTTCACCAACCCCTTGAGCTGTAACAGTTTTAGCGGCGAACCCTTCATAATGGGGAGTAAATTTTGTATTAACAAATCTTTTTGAACGCATTTAATTCGTTAAATATAAAATGCTTATATAGCACGTAGTATGTTAATGTTTACAATAAAGTCAGACTTTCTGATATTGTCATCAATTTCTAGTAAATCCCCTGTAAAATTCAAATATAATTCTTGAAGCATAACAAAAAATTAAAAATAAAACCATGCAACTAATTTGAATGAAATTAAAATATTGGTAAGAATTGTAGAACCAAGAAAGTGAAAAAGACGCCATTACCAAATATTTATCGCGAACCTCTCAGATTTATTTTGCAAACCTCTAGGGGTACGAGAATCAGCAGCTGGAAAACGCTGCGCGTATACATACAACGCGTTCTTTGCGATTTATGTAATCACTAGCGTAATTGCCCATCAAATATGAAGGGATTATCATAAAAGTATTCCTAATATATTTGATTTCAATAATATAAATCTGGAAGATGTGTTACGAACTGATTTGGCTTTCATGCACAATAAAATCACTGATTTTGAAAGTTATCTTTTTTAAATTATATTGTTTAAATAATTGTTATCAGAGAGGTGGAATAATTATCCAAATATTTCCTGATAATAAGAGGAAAATCGAAATAATAATTTACCAGGTTACCTGTCGAAATAGACGGTTAACAGAGTGCGACTGCAGAGATCCGGGTCGCAGCTCCCACGTGTGGGGACTAACACACACGACATCTCCCATCCCTCCCTCCAACTGTCTGTCTCCTCCTACCGTCTTGGTGGCGTTTGACTGCCTTCAAATTTCATTCAGATCGGGTCACTCATACATCCACCGTAACCTATATCGAATTTATCTCTCTATTCAAAATATCAATAGAGACGCACCCTCCTCCTGATTGAGATTCTGATATTGGATGTAGCCTAAGCTCTAAGTTGGATTGACCTTAGGATAAGTTGCAAGTTTCTTGCACATCGATCAAGCCATTTTTGCACTATCGCCGGCTTTTAGTTGCCCCCTCCCCACAACCCCCCTCCTGATTGAAATTTAGATATGATATGTAGCCTAAGATCTAAGTTTGATCGAACTTTCGATTCTTTGCAAGTTTCGTAAAAAAAGGTCCAGCGGTTTTTGCGCTATCGCCGGGTCTTAGTTTCCCAATTCCCACAGTTGTAATTCTGATGTGATAAATATCATTAATGAATGGCGACCCAAAGCTTCGATCTGAAATGTTTTAAGTGCCTGCACATCTACATGGCAGGACCTTTCTTATGAAACCTCAACCATACTCCTAGGTGCTGTCGTTGTCTCACACGTTCTACCACAGGAAAAAAAGCAATTGAAATAATTATATAGATAATGCATGAAGAATTTTCAGAAATTTACTTGAAATATTTGAGCAAATTATAAGATATTTTAAGTGTATAGAATTTAATTTAATAATTAAATTATTTTACTCTTATTAACATGTAAAGACAGGATAAAATGTAAATGTCAAATTATCATCAAAGGAAAAAGTACTAACAAGAACTGTTATGAGTTTTAACTATATTGTAAGATCGCAATTTTTTTTAACTGCGTATAGTAGTTTTCAATTTTATTTTGAAAATTGGCTTTATATAAAGAAATTTAAATAAAAGTCATAAAATGTTATTTTTTTAATCCTATTAGTAATTCGGTTCGAAATATTTTCTGTATTATCATATAAAGAAATCCATTGAAACTTACGGTAGTATAAAATTTTTTATAATCCATTATAATTTATTATTGTTATTTTTGTACTGCAGCTATTTTAATCCTATACAGATGCTACTTCCCCTTTCTCCATTTCTGTTCATTTCCATTCTCTTTTCCTTCCTCCCTCTGACTACTTAATAGATTCAGTAAATAAGTTATACCAATGCATAAAAGTCTGATCCGTGTGAAAGCACTAAATTATTGGCGCAAGGGAATAAAATAGAATAGAATTCAACAATTGGGACAACAATGGCCCTATCTAAATAAAATGCGTGAAAACGCGAAAAATCGTATTAATACGTGATTTTTAGCAGATTTAAGAATAATATTTAAATTCTTCTCTTCGCATAACCTCATCCTTGAAATAATGTAAAATGTAAACAAAAAAGGTTTGCATGTCAAGGAATGTCTTTTTGCGTGATTCATATTTGCAATGCGAATTAATAATTCCGGTATGTTATAAGATGAATTGAATATATAAATAGTTAATTACAAAAAAAAATTTAACTGAAAAGAAATTAATGAAAAACACGATTTTAATTGTAAAAAATCGGATGTCCATGACCACGTGACTTTCTCCATGCATGTAATATTTTGAAAATTTCAAATAGGTTACATGGTAATAAATATTTTAAGGAACTGCTAGAAAAATTTAAAGACTACAAAAAGTCCAAATACATTCAAACCATAGCCTTCTGATATTGAATATAGCCCCGAAACTACAATAAATAAGAAAATAAAAAGGAGCGTTACTAAGATGTAACTAAGTGTAAATTGTTTACAATAGCCGACGGTAGGTGGGATCGTAGATTGAAGTCATGGTTGAGGCTTCTGGAAAAATAAAGGTCAAAATGTCTAAAAGAGGAGGTTGTAGGGATAATTGATACACCAACGTATAGGTAGGTAGAAACGACCGTGACGATTAGATACGTTATATCGATTGTAAGACGGAGGGTTATCTAGGCTCGTTCTTTCTAGGACAATACGAGATCACAATAGAAACTTTCAATCTGCGAGAGACAGTCTTTAGGTAGATTTTGGTGCATTGCACCCCCTGCCACCCACCAACTAGGTGAATTGCAGAGTAATATGTAGTTATAGATGTAGGTGGTGTGGTGGTGAGAGCAAAAATTTATTTTAGAAATAACTCCTAAAAAATGCATAATATGGGTAAACGTTTCGAACAAAAATTGTAGAAAATTAAATTTCATACACCTTTTATTCCAGTACCACTTTTCATTTATCAAATATTAAAGCAAATATTTCAAAAAATCTGATGTGTCCACCATATGACTTTCTCCATAACTGTAATATTTCTCAAACACTATTCAGTTCTTTTCCTTTTCACAAAAATGTCAAATGTAAAATTTCGTGTTGATCTGATTAATAGTTTTTGAGTTATATCACCCACAAAATACTGGTCACAGACACCCAAACACACACACACAGACACGCCCACAGACATAATGGAGAAAATAGTGAAAACGTGTTCAGGGGATCTTAAAACGTATTTCCTTTGAAATCTCGAATTCGACTATTTTCTATTCTCTTAACTTCCTATATGGAGAAAATAAAAATTTGGGCGCCTTCTCTCTCGTACTAAAGCATTCAAAGCACGATTTCCTTACGCATATATTTTACGGACCACAATACAATCTCGAGGTTTAACAATGGTTGGCAAGGCGACATATCGTTAAAAAACTTAAAATTTTCCAATAGATATGATTTAAAAGTATAACTTGAGCGATTTTTAAGTCAAACATCGACAATACGAATAAAAATCTGTTTACTTTTCTTTAAATGGTCTCTGTTCGAAGATAGTAAGTAAATTATTTCTTATTTAATTTTGCAATGGAAAAAATCCTGTAAGTGAGAAAAAGAGATTTTCAAGTGTTCTCTTATGGGAATTTGTATAGAGCGTTCCGACGGACGGAAATACGGACCAATCAACTAATGGAATAAGAATATTACGTATATAATAATGTCAAAAAAGAAAATATTAATGACTTAGTATAATGTCTACGAACTGAAATGCTAGTAGTAATGCCTAGGAAATACAGACAACTCTCGTTCAACGAACGATATGCATTCCTGAAAAGCGTTCGTAAAACGTAAATCCGTTGAACGATCGTGATTTTTCCGTTGACTTCCCCGTTAAAACTACAGATGCTTTAAGAAACACTGCGTAGTACACTTCCTCCTTATCGGTCCTTCAAGTCTAAGTAGATATTTGTAAATATATTTTGAGTAACAAACAGCATGTTTAGTTGGTTGGTTGACTTCGCTCTCCCCTGCCAGGGCGAAGTAAGCAGTACCCAGCGTATCTACGCTGTTCCCTGCTGAGTTCAGTAATAATATATATTTTCACTGTTTATAGTCACGGCTCAGTTTTTGGCGGGTCATGTAAGGGAAAGGGATAATTTGGGTTTTTTGTGTGGTGCTGCTGGAACGACATAGTCCCATAAATTCTGTATTAGCGGATTATTACAAATTCTCAGGGTATTATAAAAATTTTGTTTATAGCCTCCATATATTTCAACAGCGGTTGAATTTTTAAGTCTTTATGGATGTCTTCATTCTTTTGGAACCATCTGGCACCCGTAATGAGACGTAGCATTTTATTTTGGTAAACGGTGAGCCTTTTAATTTTCGTCTTTCCACAGTATGACCAGACAGGGCAGGCATATGTTAAGATGGGACGGATCATGGCAGTAAACGTCAATATTTTGGTCTTGAGAGCCATTGGGGACTTACATTTCAGGATGCAGTAGAGTGCTTTTTTCGCGGCGTTTGCTTTCCCTATAATCTCACTGATGTGTGCGTTCCAGGTAAGTTTTTTTATCTAGGGTGACGCCTAGAAATTTCAGTTTTTCATGTCGTGGAATGAAGGTATTGTAAAGTTGCATCGGGAGTCCTTCGCCTATTTTAGGATGTATTGAGAACACCAAGTTGACGGATTTACTGGGGTTTACTTTAAGCATCCAATTTTTTATCCAGTCCCCGATTTCGTCTAGGTGGTCTTGGAGGAAATCCGTAGCCGTGTGCGCGTTCCGGTGTTTTGCGGCTACCGTAGTGTCATCCGCATAAAGGAGAAGTTGGGTATTTTCGGAGCGCGGGATGTCGTTAACAAAAACATTGAAAAGGTTTGGAGAAAGAGCAGAGCCTTGAGGAACGCCAGCATAGCATTGGAATATGGAGGAAGAAGAGGTATTAAGGCTTACAAAAACTGACGGGAGGAAAGGAATGAGTGAAGAATTATTAGAAGGTAAATTGTTGTGACTTGTTTGCTGTTAAAACCATCCGTTATGAATTCAACAAGGCGGAGTATCTGGTGAGAAGTGCTCATGCTTCCTTGGAATCCTGCTTATTCATTAATAGTGATGTTGTTGCTTCGGAGAAATTATTGTAGTCTGTTTTTTATTATTTTTTCCAGAAGTTTTCCAAGAGTTGGTAGCAGACTTATGAACCGGTAAGAAGAGGGAATGGTGGGGTCTTTTTGTGGTTTGGGAATCATTTTAATCATGGCAGTTTTCCATGCAGTGGAAAAGTAGTTTTTTATAAGGCAAGAATTATAAAGGCTAGTCAGGAAATGTAGGTATTCTTCAGGAAGGTTTTTCAGAGCTTTATTGGAGATTTTATCAAAACCTGCAGCCGACTTTCTTTTACCTTTTTTTGATAATGGTGTAAATCTCCAGTGACGAGGTCAAATTTGGTTTAGATGTAGACGTAAGACTGTTAATTTCGATGTATAGGTTTACATCTTCTTCATGAGGCGAGGGAGCGTCATTAGAGAAGGAGTGCTGCAAATGGGAAGCAAACATAGCACATTTTTGGGAATCTGTAGTAGCCGTGACTCCATTCAGATACAATGGAGGAGGCGTGGTTTATATTTTTAAGGCTTCTTGCTAATTTCCAGACGGAGTAATCTTCATGTGAAAGGTTTTTAATGTGATTGCTCCATGAGCTCTGTCGGTGTAACTTGATGAGGGAGCGGACGCGGTTCCTTAGTGCATTGAAATGACTTCTGTCTTATGCGGATCTGGTATTTTGCCATTTTTTTCTTGCGGAATTTCTTTTTCTCATTGTTTTGATTATTTCTGGAGGCATCTGGTCAGGGGATTTTGATGCTACAGAGAATGAAGGTAACTGGAGGGAGGAGTGAATGGCGGTTGTCAATAGCTTTCGGAGAATTTAGTGGTAGAGATAAAAGGGTTGGAAGAAATGATAACGTAGCTTTTTTAAAGGAGTTCCAATTGATTGCTGGCTGTGTGCTGTCTGCCGGTGAGGGTAGGAGATGGTAGGTGGATAATACAGGCAGGTGACCTGAGGCAGAGTTATCAAGAACCACAAAGGTTGGAGGTTGAAGTAGATTTGCTGCGAGGACTATGCCCAAAATAAACGTTGAGTTAGGAGAAACCCTGTTGGGTTGTAACGGTGAAAATATTGAGAAATTATAACGTTGCTGTAGTTGGTGTAATCGGCGGCCGCGTTGGTTGCTGACAAAGCATCCCCATGAGTGTTTTTTGCATTGAAGTCTCCTGTTAATATTGATTTTTGTTTTAAAATTTGGAGGATTGCTTTTCTATCTTTGGTTGGGTATGTGTTGCCCGAGGGTAAATTGTAATTGACCAGACTGTAAATTGTCCTCGGTCGGTGCGTACGCTGAGGCCAACTAGCTCTAACGTTGTTGTAGGTGGATTAGGTAATTGTGAGCAAGTTATCCCTTTTCTTGAAAAGATAATGACGCCGCCACCGTTGTTTGCCCTTCTATCCACCCAGAATTGACGATAGTTTGGTACGAATATTGAATGATGAGGCAATAATCTTGATTCTTGAATGGTGACTATATCCGGTTGGTGAACAGCGATGAGTGCTCGGAGTTCTTCCTCTTTCGATATGATTCCATTGCAGTTCCACTGAAGAATCATGAGGTTCTCTTTAAGATTCCTCCGGGCCATTGAAGTATCCGATAAGAATGTTCCTAATTTCCTCAAGGATGATTTCAAGCTTTGTTTTCCCTTGGGGAGGAAGCCGCATAAGGAGTTCAAATAGACGTTTGACTGCCGACATAAGGAAGTGTAGGGCGTCTCCATCTAAGGGAGCAGAGGGAAAGGAGTGAATGGAAGCGGAGGAAGCAGAAGCGTTTGGAGGGGGGATAGAGGCTGATGGAGAGGGAGAGGGTTGGCGAGATGGAAGGGAGGGAAAATCAGAGGGCGAAAAATTAGATGGTGCTTTAGCTGCCTCCGCGTCCTGGCGTCTCCCTCTCAGCTTATGAAAGTTGGGCAGCCTCTGTAATTTGCTGGGTGAGCGCCGCTACAATTTGCGCATTTTGCTGGCTCCGGTTTCATCACTGTACATTCGGCAGCAGCATGAAAGTCACCGCATTTGACACAATGCCTTTTCAGACCACAGGATTTATAAGTATGGCCAAATCTTTGGCATCTTGTACATTGTGGAGGACCCTGGGACGGCTTATAGGGAGTAATTAATATTTTAAGGGAGCCGATGTACGGATTATTGTAAAGGCGTTGCGCCTCATCTTCACTGCTTACAATGACTTGGAATATTGGAGTTGGTCGTAGCGGGAAGGGAAACGGTAAGGCGTCAGGGTAGAGTTGCAGTTCCTTTTCCCGTTTATCCAACATCTCAAGGGTAGGTTTTGTTGTGTGTACTTGACGTAGGCTTTCCACCGTTATATTCTTCAGTTCAATAATACGCTTGAGGGCATCAAGTGGGTAGTCAATGGGCAGTCCCCGGATTGCAAGGACTGGTTTCTTTTCCTCGGGGAGTCTGTATGTGACGTACTCTATGCTATTTTCCTTGAGGTGGTTGATAACCCCCCGGAAATCATTTATAGAGGAGCATTGGATTCTAAGTTGCTTCGCCTGCATAACTACCACCGGTTTCATTGTTTAAACATTAATAATACCCGGTTCGCGTTTGTGCCAATTGATATTTTCATGAATGTATATTGGCGGAATGCCGTTGCGTTGTTGAGGATTAGTAGCGGTATCATTGGGCGGCGTCTTTTCCACTAATGGCCTCGGAGGGAGATTGCATTGGCTAGAAGAGTCAGACGGGCGAGATCTATATCCATCGATTGCGATTCTTTAGACAGAGGGGCGAAAGAATTTCTCGTTGGAATGGGGTCCCTAACAATCACATTTTTTGGGAGGTGCGGCGAGTTAGTTTTTCGTTTTTCTTTACGTGATTGAACTAAAACGAAATCGTTTTCTTTCGTTTGTGGGAGAGTTGTATTGTTAGAGGCAGCCCCGCATACTAATGCAATAAAATTCGGGTTATCGAGCAAGGTTTCGGGGATATTTATATTGACGGTTCCAGCAGTTGGAGGTAACATGGGTTGGGGGAGGTGAAGGACGAGCCGTGACTCACTGAATTCAGCTGTCTTGAGGTCGAGGGGACGTCCCACGGTGGCCGACCGACCGAGACTTCACCCGCCACTGCGGCAGTGGTTGATGGTTCCTGAATGGTCCTTCTCTCCAGGTTTTCGGAACGGATGTCACTAGCAGTCACCGGGTTGGGGTCAAGGGAAGCAGGGGAGTAGACAGAATCAGTCTCGCTGTCAACCGAAACAGAGTGTTCCGGCGAAAGAGACGCAGAGGAAGTCGACATGTCCGAGGATATGTCGATGGGTTAGAGTTCAAGCAGGCCGGGTCGTATATAATCAAACGCGGTCACTAAAAGTATTCCGAAAATCGTAGTCCAAGAGAGCGGTAGAACATCTTCATCAAGCTAATAAACAAAACACTACACCGATACGGCTAGCTCGGCTTACCCGGCTAAAGAAGCAGCCTTCGGCCGGGTTAAGGTTCGCTCTCGGGGTAAGGAGCTCCTCGTAAACACGTCTGTCCTCTCCGAAAGCTCCGCCGAGTATCCCTGTTTAGTGAAGTCATATGAAGTCTCTCAAGAAAAGCAGGCGAAAGGAAATATTCGTGGTAAAGTGACACACGAAGAATCCATGGGTAAACAAGACGGTCTTCGTGACCCCAAGATCTATCGTAAACATCCGAGTTTCTTCGATATGAGTTGAATACATATTATTTAGTTCGGTAAAGTGAACAGATTTTTCGGCGAAAAGTAAAGCTATAAAATTCAATTCATTCGTTAAAGCGAACATTCGTTCAACGAACGTTCTTTGCACGAGAGTTACCTGTATCGAATTTTTGATTCACCGATTAATTTTCTTATCAATTTTAATTCACAATACAACCGACTAATACTTAAAACATGGAATTACTAGAATAGTTATAATATAATCTGTATGTTCACGTAATACCTTCGTCGTAAATTACCCATTTCTTTCACTTACAAACGTTGTGTATACGTAAAAAAGAGACTATTTTACGTTCAGCTCTTCGTCGTAGATAATCCATTTCCCTTCATTTTCCAAATGTTGCGTGCGCTCGAAAAAATTAATCTATCTAGTGGTACACGCAAAAACTTTTGCGAAATCATTCAGAAATCTGCATGTTTTACCGAGCAGTTACACAGTTCGGAGATTGATTTATCTTGAAATTACTTATGACTCGTCTGTGAAAATGAGTTTCACTTAACAACGAGTGAAACGAAATTTTGATGACTGCAAAAACAATTTAAATCAATGCAATATAAAAAAGATATACCGCATTACAATCTCATGCATTCCGTCAGCCAAACCGACTTCTTACGTCGGTGTTTAACCCGTAACCTCAGGCATCGGCCTCTCAGACCATAGGAAAAATTTCAATAGTTTCATTTAGGGTTCGTGAATCATGTACGCCTTTAAGATTTTGTTAACCTTTCTATCCTACAGGTAGCTTTGTTTACTTTACCGACAGTTGCCTTCGAGCGTTCGCGTACTTATTTCGGGATAGTTCTTTTTCACGGTTTAGGAAATTTTTGAAGATATGTAGCAGTTAAACCGTCCTGGACCGTCACACGTCCGGAAAAGAAAACTAAAACTGCCTTCCAATGTTTTATTTGTAGCAGCTCAATATGTTTAAAATGTTCAGCACCCGCTTGAGGAGCATGCGCCGGAGTGACGAAGTTTAGGGTCCTCATTTTTTAATAAGATTTCCTTTTTTAAATTCTTTTATATTCATGTGTTTAAACAAACCTTTTGCAAACGACCAAAGCAAATACTGACGTTTCTGTATGGAATTAAAAAAGTAACCTATCAAAAATTAGAGCCTTACTTTTTTGTGTTAAAAATTTTTCATTGTCATATTTACTAAGAATATATTGCATACTAAGAGTTCACATTTTTCTGTTTGTTCATTAAGACCCTATTTCAAAAATAAACAAGGAAACTTTATACAGTGTTGTTTCTTCTCACATAATTATTTATTTTTGGTGTGTGGTCTGAGAGACCGCATGCCTGTGTTTGCGCGTCAATTTCTGATACCTGTGGTTACGAGTTAACGTAGAATATGCGGAAAATGCTATTGGCAAGTAATGAAAGAAGAAACTCTTGCAAAAGCATTTTCTTTTACTTTTTTAAACGCATAAATCTAGACTGTTTTTGAGAGTTGGGCCTTGTCACTTTTGTCAAATACTATCGAACCGGGGAATTTGATAAAACCGATGAAATTGCCAATTCGAAATTTGTAAATCCACTTCTACCATTACAGCTAATTACACGGCCTATTTGGTTCAGCCCTCCCCAACAAACCCTCATTTGGACAAAAAAGAATTCCAGGGGCCTGCTTAGGCTAGCGTCACGATGCAAGAATGACTGTTAAATAACATTGGCGAATTATAATAATACGTTCAAACGATCGGCCAAGACGCGGAATAATCTTTGTTAACTCCAGTCGATACTCGATAAAATAATGAACCCTGAAGGCTGAGATGGCATCACGACAGATATAGGTACATAGTCACAGACTGACATAACATTCACGTAGATATGAAGTTAAAATACAGTCTGCTGCCAATGCGACGCCTCTCAAATTGTTGGAATATTTTGGAAATGGCTGTGCATTTCAATATGACTGAACTTCTTGTTACCACTGGAATTTATAAATCCGCCTCCGAAACACACAGATATTTTGCATTTAATATCCACCTCGCCATTCAAAGCGAGTGCGCGAACCCGTACTATTCAATTGTGGTCGAAGATTATGGAGAATTGGAGGAATCTACCTCTTTAAGAAAAAGATCTTTCTTACCTTTTCTTTCAAGTTGACGAGGGTTCCTCTTCATTTATCTCTCAAAGGTAGGGCCATATGAAGTTTGCAAAACGAGTTAACTGAACATCACATATCGATTAGGCGCGAACGTTCACAATTATTTACGAGGTTGATGGTAATCCATTTCGGTAGAGATTTGAAGGAAATATTACGCATAGTTTCTCATGTTTGCTACAATTCTAAAAAATTTTCTACGGTATGAAATATATGGTAAATTGGTTGACATTGATGTGAAAATACTGGCAAATTAGACTCCTCCGCCTCCTCTTGGTGTGGATGGTTCCAAGTCGTGGCCGCATAGGAGCACATCCACCCTATAAGGGCTCTCCACACTCGGGTTTTCCAACAGTTTAAAATGTACGGTTAAAACTGTACGGGCAAAACGGAGAGTGTGAAGGACAAATCGGGAAGAATGGTCTGGAATGAACAAAATGTTTCACCGCTTGATTTTTGCAAGGTGTACGGATAAAGGGCGCTCCACACTCGGTTTATCCAACAGTTTTAAATTTACTTTCCCTGTACACCGAGGTCGCCTCCACACTATCAGTTTTACCCGTACGGTTAAGTCGGTACGTGTTTATGGCAGGCGGACCCTCACCCTCACTCTCCGTCAATTGTAACTTCTAGTTTACATAAATACTTGAATAAACTTACACAACTCTTGCTTATCTTTTACCAGTGTGGAAAGTATACTGTGTCGAAAACGTGCAGCCTTGAGCGACAGGAGTCTACAGAATCAGCGGATGTAGACATCGGTTTAGCCAAACGGTAACTTTCGGCCAGGCAGCCCTTTTCCTCTTGGTAGTTAATACGAGGAAACTGATGCCTACCTCGGTGTTAAATGATGAGGGTAAAGGAGATTTAATCGCCGTTTTTCATGAGAGATTTCTAATGGTAAGCTACCACCAATTAGTTTATGCCAGCCTTATAATTAACGACTTTACTTCGACAGTTAGAAAAGAGTATATTAAAACGTTTTATTACACTTCTAAAATAAAAACATTAAATTTATGAATTTCCCGTTAAAAAAGTTTTAAATACGTTAATATTAAAATCTTACTGTCCGTTACTATAAAAGTTACACAGATTGGGATAATCTGCCTATTTCATTCCTTTTCGTAGATTATTATTATCGTGAGAATCACGAGGTCATTTCCTGAAATTCTTATTAATACGGAAATTAGTTTTAAAATTACACATGCAAGTTATAAATCTAAAAAAAATTAAATGGTTTTATTTGGTCCTGGTACGTCATTGCAACATTCGATAATAATTTAAATTAATTTCTGTCAACAAAATTTCCCATAACGTATACCGAGCAAATGCTAATTTTCAACAAACCGAATTTAAGCATCGGTAAAATAACGCCACGCATTGAGTTTTGATTAATAATCACCAAAATCTATCAAATAATTGAGTATATATTAATTTCCGTATCATTAAAATATCGTCAGCCAATGAATTGCTATAATTATTCAATTAATAATAACTAAAAAACTATAATTAAGCATTCCTTCGATATGTTTTATATTCGACGGGTATAATATATGCGTGCATTTTTTTTCGTAGAGAGCTTTAGGAAAAATTCGAGTGAAACGTGGAACTATATTCAACATGAGTTTTTTTATTTTTGCAACGGATCATAAATTATCAGTTTTATGTTATAATATGACCAACCTCATCATCAATCAATGTTGAACGCGTTTTTCGCATTAAATATTCATAGCCTCGTGAAGAGAGTACGATCGCAATTTCAACATTTAAAAAAGATGGATCGATTTCTCTTTTAAAATGATTTCATTAATAATTTCCAGGTTCTGATATTTCGCTTTCACATTATCAAACAATAAATACCGCATGACGGTAAACCGCTTGACGTGATTATCCTCAGGACTTTCAAGAACTTTGCCCATGTCGCGCTTTAAATCGCGCGTGACAAACTCTTGAAAGCAATACTTGTCAACTTCCTCGCTGTCATAGCGGGAGAAAGTGACTATAGGCTAAGAATCACTTAGCCTAAAGTTAGCCAAATTATCATTTGAGCGCTTGAGCAGTTAAGGAGGAAACAGCGCATTTTCGCTTTCGCTATTTAAATCACGAACTATCGGCAGTCATCAACTTTAATACTAAAAATATTCTCTTTTTCCAAAGCCACCTTGCTACTGCACTAGTAAGCATTCCTCGGATTTAATGCATGTATAAAAAAACGGAAGAAAATGTTAAAGAGGACTCGTATACAACCGACAACCGAAACCTCTTTAAAGCAACATCCTCGATTAATGCTTGTAAATCCGAAAACAGCGGCAAATAATTTTCAACGAAATCACGCTACGGGAGCCATAACACTTCCTTCTTACTATATACAGCTTTATAGTTAGCTTTCACTTATAATTTAAAACTCCAATGTTCTTCGTGACATGTTACGTACGTGCAATGCCAGGCATGAGTAGGTGAGCTCGTTTTTTTTCCTCGTCATGGTAACCGATGACGCCATTTTTCCCACTTTCACTTCGCGTCTATTACGGAGAATGATGAATGGGTCCCGACGTTGTCCATTAAGCTTCCAAGCGTGCGCAAACACGGCCGAACCTACGCGCCAACGCGTTCAACAATATACTTAAAATCGATGGTGCTTACTAGATTGAATAGAACACATTCAGATAATTCAATAAAAATTAGGAAAACATCCAAACTCTTAGGATATTGAAACGTATGAAAATATAATAAGAAATATTATATATTTTAAACTTCTCGAATTGAAATCTCTATTTGGTTATTTGGATAAAGTAAATTTTGTTTTCATTAGGAATTATTTAAATGCTGGCACGTGCTTCGTTCTTATTCTCATCAACTTTTAAGAATGAAATATTTAAGTTATTGACATATCAACGAAGTAAGATAACATTAGATAAATAAATGTACACAGTGATTGCTGGCGTTTCTCAATTTCGCATAGCAACACGTTCTCAGCATTTTTGTCCATTTATATTTTATATTTACTTTAAGTATGTATGTTCACGGCTAGTGGACAAATAAATACCGAGCATACGAGAGGCACAATTAATAGGGAATGGAATTCTACAGACCAAACTGTTTTCTTTTCATTTGCATGTAGAAATAATTTTATAATTCATTCTTGCCAAAAACTCCTGTCGAAATTGGTTTATTTATGCATCGGACGTCTATCGAACAATTGTTTCTCTTTTAACCGTAAAAACACAATTGAAATCAAACTTACAATGTCAATTTGCACTCTATTTATATTCGCGACCGGTTTCCCAGTAACAACTGCGTCATCAGGCCTGATGTCGCCACTGTAAAACAGAAAAGTGTAGGTAGTCATCACACATATTTACTGGCATCGAACTATCTGTTTTATAAAGATGGCGTTATGATCGACCAAGTTCCGAACATTTGTGAGACAATGAAAGTATACACCGCTACCTCGCTAAATCTTCTTTGTTGTCTTTTATAAAGAACTTCCTTAAAACAAAAGTTTTAATAAAATTCGTAAATTTTTATCAGTTAATCCTTAGTAAGAATTCAATACAACGTAGTATATCTACGGAAAAAATGGCGAAAAGATATATGCCTATATAAACTGTAGCATACGACATTTTAGATTTTTTTAATTTGCGTTAATATTTACTTATCTATAAATACGGATCGTAATAATTTTTTTAGAGCTAATTCGACCAAAAATAGCTTAGCTGAAATGAAGCGATGTAATAATATCCACAGATACGAGACAATCTAGTCAAGATATGAAAAGCTGCTAGCTGAGAATTTAATTCTGCGAAAAAAGTCTAAAAACAGCATTTCTTAGCCAACCTAATTCATAAATATCCTCTATAAAAATTTACCCTTCCACTTTCCCTCTAGTTTCTCTTTAAATATATTCCATAGAAATTTCGTCATATATACACATATGTAAATATTGTCAGGTAGATATAACCAAGCTTGATTCACTGAACACAAATGTGAAATTATACGGAAAAACAGATTTCTGTTTCTTAGCTGCTCAGGTTTGCACAGGTGAGTATAGCCACCTCCCTCTTCTCTGTCCGTAACGCAAACATTTTCTTTTCAGTTTTCACCTAATATTTTTGGTAATCTCGTATGATGGAGGTAGAGAATTCGTTCTAAAAGGCGTCAATGTTTGCAGATGCATGATGGAAATATTTCGTAAAATTCACAAACTAAGCAGAATGTTAATATATTCTTATGAATTTCTTTAGAAGATACGGTAATGAAAAATTCCATAGAGTTTCTACTTCCTAGACTTTTTGTTTCTAATATACGAGTAGATGTCACGCAATTGTAATGTCGTCACCACTAGTTACTAGTAGGTGCTCCTCAGTAATGGTGAAAACCAAATATGACACATGTCAACTGAAGTAAGTTGGGTATTCCATTGATTTTACATGGGCCGTCACAATTATCGTGGTGACATGGTAACGTAATGAACCGAAATTTACGAGAGATGAGCGATAAAAAGTGACAGTCTATTCTCGTTTTACGCCTCAGGGGTCGTTCTCATACGCACCGGAGACATGTGGTCCAGACATAAAAGCGAAGAGATATCGATATCCCTTGACATATCAGGCATGACACTTATCCAAAACGGAATTTTATAATTACCACTAAAGGAATGAACATGGAATTAGGGTTACCTAACCGCTAGACGTATGTCAAAGAAACACACGTTTAAAAATATTATTTGGATTATGAAAAAATTATATTCCTGAAAATATTTTTGTAAGTTGCAATTTTAAGTTGGGTAATCTTTTATCTATCTCAGAGATAAATTATTTGACCATTCCACTTGATTACTTAATCAAAATAATTACTAATTAAATTAAAATTACGCCTTTCTAATTTGATAAGCAGTAAATTACATTCCTGAATTTGTCTTTATTGGGAGTCTTGAGTTAAGATTTTGGTGTGGATTACATTGCAATTTTTATCAATAGTACTAAAGGAATCCTTCAAATTTATTAGCGAATTTAAATAGTTATTTACTGTATTTAATAAAAATTACGGATTTTGATTTTTCTTAATCGTTTTTTATGTAATTATGAATATTCGTACTTACAGAATAAAAATTTGCGATTTGTGAAGGAAAATATAACATCAAAGCAATTATAGGATTTTAATTGCTTTAATATAAAATTACTATCTGTATTAGTAATCTTATTATTTATCACAGCATTCAATAAAAATCTGATGTGGCCACCACATGACTTTCTCCAAACCTGTAATATTTCTACGAATTCCAAATAAGTTACATGATAATAAATATTTTAAGGAACTGGGAGAAAACTTTAAAGACTACAAAGAACAGAAATAAACTCAAACCATAACCTTCTGATATTGGATGGTCCTGGAACTCCAAAAATTAAGAAAAGAAAAAGGAGCGTTACTAATACGTAACTAAGAGTCAATTGTTAGCAATAGTCGTCAGTAGGTGGCGTGGTGGTAGCGACTAAATATATAAGATATCTCTTAAACAATGCATTATATGAAAACATGTTTCAAACAAAGGTTGTAGAACATTAAATTTCCTTCAACATTTATTCCAATATATTTTTACATTTATCACATATTAAAGAAAATATTGCAAAATAACTGATAAGTGACAAGAGTAAACGCCCACTTTCGGTTGACCGATGTATACCAAAAACTAATCAGTTCTTTTTCCTTTAACATTAATGTCAAATATAAAATTTTGAGTTGATCTGAATAATAGTTTTTGAGTAGAGCACCCACAAAATTCCGGCCACAGACACACACAAAGACACACGCACACACCCACAGACATCATCGATAACATAGCAAAAATGTGTTCAGGGGACCTTAAAACATATTTCCGTTGAAATCTCGAATTCGATTTTTTTCATGAAAACAATACTTTCTCTATACCTCGTATATGGAGAAAATAAAAATATGCTTTTTCCGTGGTTTCCCATGTTTCAAGAAAATTACCAGAAAGCTTTAAGAAGTTGAAAGGCAGGGAAGATGGACGGAGAAATATTTGCATTGTTATATTACGATGAAATCATTTGTAATTATCCATTTATGTAATAGAATCCGATAAAGTCGTGATGAAGTGATTAAATAAAACATTAAATAATTTGTATATATATATATCCATTGCCCATGAAAGCTAGATCGTAATTCGTTAAAACGTGAACATACGGAATGTAATAAATCTTTAAAATTATTAGCTTTGAATTTGTAAAGATGCGCTATATATTATTTTCCATTCCATAATCAAATTTACTGCCAAAAAATACAATGGGAATTATGAAGGATTAAAGTGAAATCTCTGCAATTGTATCTTATCAGAACCCTGAATAGGAGAATAGAATATTTCGATAACGGAAAACTTTCATGAGGATATGATCATTGCAGCAGCATTTTGACTTTTCTCTACAAAAAACGCCGTATATTTCCATTTGATCATAACAACCCTTTTTAACTGAATCGGCAATTTAGATATTTTAAAAAGCGTTTCTTCCAAAATTTTGATCTTGCGATCGTCTTTGGACTGAACTCCTCTAAATGATAAAGAAAATCTTGCAGCCACAAACGTTTTAGAAAAACCAGATTCATTTGTCGCAGCAAAGCAGATTCGTCGATTCTAAAAAAGACACAATGCGCACGTGGGATCTTCAATGCTTTTGCGAATGACGTACATCCTTCCACTACGCACGTTTGGCTACACAGGGTTAAACTGGTGCAAATTTTATCTAACACCCGTCAAATTTTATTATGAGCGGTCCTGAATAAGTAGTGCACCACTTTTTACTCACGCATGTAGCGCGAGAAAGCTCCTAGTCTATACGGCTAAGTGATATTTTTCCTTGACATATTAAACTTTCGAGTTATCTTCGTCATCGACGGAATAGTTAACTCCATCGATATCGGATGAATATTTAATTTTTAGAATTGTTTGAATTTGTCATCAATGCAAGTGACACAAAAACAGCACGATAAATACCAGTAATATATAACAGCGGACATGAAAACGATTGATCTCAACCAACTTTCTCCGGGCTTAACGATTCCAAACCCCAGAAAACTCACTGAAGACTCAAATGGTAGATCGAGAATGGGATAGAGGGAATCCGAAGACCCTCCGCTTAAATCGAGGGACGGTTTTAAAGGGTGGAGAAATAAAGACTCGGAGCGCGACCCAGAGAGAGAGAGAGGGGGGTTCCTTCACCTCCTCCCTCCACAGTTCCTCGCAGCCGCCCTCAGCCAATCCCGGAACCTTTATATATATATATCATTCCTATCCCTATACCCCATCTTAACCAATAAGACCCCTTTCGATTCCCTCTCCCACACCCCCTCCCCTACCTCGCGATACTTTGTCTCCCTAAAGCTTTCCGCATCGGGAGACTGAAACGGAGTCCATTGTCTACGCTATCGCTTTCCAGCTTCCCTTCACCCCTCTCCCTTTCCAGCTTCCCTTCACCCCTCCCCCGTTCGGTGCGTCGCACAGTCCCACGTGAAAAGGAAATCTTTCTGGTCTTTCTCCTCCGACTGCCCCACACACCCCCTACTTTTTTCTATCCTATCCTTTTCATTCTTTGCCTTTCCATTCCGAGATTTCGGAAAATAATAATAAAAGAGACCTTTTATTTCTGGGGAAGTCGGAGGGAGGTAGTTCTGTGCTCCTGATGGATGATCCTGATATAGTCTAGAGATTTTTGTAGGTAGTGAAGGAGAGGATAAAAAGTGATTTGTAATTTTTCCTCAGAGCTGGTGAATCGGTGGGAATTGTTTTTCAAACTATTTTTTATTTGTTTTTGTTCTCGTGTTCCGTGTTTGGAGGCTCGGTCATTGATTCAATGAGCTAAAGATATCTACGGATCATGTTCATCGTTCCTTCCATTTTGTACCACCTGCATATTTTTTCAGTTATTGTTTCACATCTTTCGTATTAATTAAGCTATGATTTCGTATGTATAAAGTTTATATATAATTAAAAGGAAATAGTACATCTAACTTTAGTAAAACCTCGACGTATATGCATTCATGGAAAAGACCGTGTTAAGAGGGTGACAGAGAGAGAAGGGAAACGAAGAGAGGAAGAGAGAGAGGGAGAGAGAGGGAGAGAAGAAGAGTGAGAGGGAGAGAGGAAGAGAGAGAGTGAGATAGAGAAAGAGTGGGGTAGAGAGAGAAGGAGGGAGGGAGAGACAGAGGGGGAGAGAGAGGGAGAGAGAGAGGGAGGGAGAAAGAGGGAGAGAGAGAGGTAGAGAGAGAGGTAGAGAGAGAGGGAGAGAGAGAGGGAGGGAGAGGGAGGGAGAGGGAGGGAGAGAGAAGGAGAGAGAGGGAGAGAGAGAGGAAGAGAGAGAAAGTGAGATAGAGATAGATAGATAATCGTCCTTATTCGGGCGAAATTTAGACCATAAGGTCCATTCTTACATTTAACCCTTTTACATTGGGGGAGAGAGAGAAGGAGGGAAAGAGAGAGAGAGGGGGGGAGAGAGAGGAGGAGTGAGAGGGGGGAGAGAGAGAGGGAGGGAGAGAGAGGGAGGGAGGGAGGGAAGGAGGGGGAGGGAGAGAGGGGGAGAGAGAGAGGGAGGGAGAGAGAGGGAGGGAGGGAAGGAGGGGGAGGGAGAGAGGGGGCGAGAGAGAGGGAGAGAGAGGGAGAGAGAGGGAGAGAGAGGGAGAGAGAGGGAGAGAGAGGGAGAGAGAGGGAGAGAGAGGAAGAGAGTGGGAGAGAGAGAGGAAGAGAGAGAAAGTGAGATAGAGATAGATAGATAATCGTCCTTATTCGGGCGAAATTTAGACCATAAGGTCCATTCTTACATTTAACCCTTTTACATTGGGGGAGAGAGAGAAGGAGGGAAAGAGAGAGAGAGGGGGGGGAGAGAGAGGAGGAGTGAGAGGGGGGAGAGAGAGAGGGAGGGAGAGAGAGGGAGGGAGGGAGGGAAGGAGGGGGAGGGAGAGAGGGGGAGAGAGAGAGGGAGGGAGAGAGAGGGAGGGAGGGAAGGAGGGGGAGGGAGAGAGGGGGCGAGAGAGAGGGAGAGAGAGGGAGAGAGAGGGAGAGAGAGGGAGAGAGAGGGAGAGAGAGGGAGAGAGAGGGAGAGAGAGGGAGAGAGTGGGAGAGAGAGAGGAAGAGAGAGAGAGGGAGAGAGAGAGAGGGAGAGAGAGAGGGAGAGAGAGAAAGAGCGGGAGCGAGGGAGAGAGAGGGAGAGAGAGAAAGCACTAGCTAAGTTTACTAAAAATACAGCGTCTCCCCCATAGTTTTTTCTGCATTTTTTTTCAGATAAATTTGTGGTCTATCCAGCCAGGGACTTTGCCGCCCCAGCTAGTATCCCAAATTAGTCTCGTATTAGCATGAGGGAAGTATGGAGGGCGTATAGGTAGTGTTTTTAATGTTAGGCGAAGAGGAGCGTGGATGAGGGGGGGAAGTACCAGTGAAGGACTGCAGATGCCCCCACAGATAACGAGTTCTTCCGACAACGCACAATCAAGCAGCAGGCTACTATGTCCCTATTTTCTTCCTCCACCCACAGAGCTACAATTATTTCCAATATTAAATAGGGATATTTCATTCTATTGATATTTCTCTGTTTGATAATATACATTGTATAAATAAATCTCTTCAGGGTAACTGAGGTACTTCTTCCATTAAAAAGAATTCGATGATGAAACCTTTATTTCTCAGAATATCATCACAACCATACTTCGCTTAGCACGGGTCCCTGGATTAGACTGAGAATATAGGGATCAGTTTTTCCATAGGGATTCCGTTAGATTACATTAGCGTGCCATCTTTAGCTGAGCATGCAACAATTTAGTTGCATTATATTCGGCATTCCACTTTAAAAATATTATTTTTAGTGCTTTCTTATATTCCTCAAATGAAAAGCATACATTCACATACAAAATTCACTAGAGAATAATTGAACTCGTCTTGTGGCTGAAACAATTCAAGAAAAAGCAATTCAAAATCATTGGTTGAAAAAGTAAGTGCCTAAATTAGATATCTCCAATACCCATAGCAATCTTGTTATGACTATTTGAGATACCTATGATAATCGCTTATTTTCTCCATTTTTGACAATGACAATTCTTGACCATTTCTGAAATGTTAAAAATATTTTATTTGAAGTTTTTCATTTAAACTTTATATATTAACTTGAAAATATATAATATTTTAAAAGGTAATAGCCTACATTAATTCATGAGATGGTGATAGTTATACTAAGAACATTCATACAATAAAGTATATATTTATATTTATTCATTTTAGCTCTTTTATGTTCCTTAAAAATTGATGTGGCCACCACATGACTTTCCCTATATCTGTAATATTTCTTAAAATTCAAAATAGGTTAAATTATAATACATATTTTAAGAAACCGCGAGAAAAATAAAAAGATTTAACAAAGAACTGAAATAAACTCATACCGTAGCATTCTGGTATTGGATACTAACTGAGGTTACCCGGCTTCGCTCGGGCAAGGGTTTTCTTTTAAGTAGCAAATGATTTTTATTTCTCGGAGACCGGCGCTGTCGGTGCCCCCAAATTTCTCAAATGTGTTATTCGGAGAAGAGGTTCATAGGGAATTTTAACTATCACCTAAAGGAACCATTGAAAAATTTTAGTCAGGCTTGTGCTCGTGGGTGTATTTCAATTGCGAATCCCTCATATATCAAGGCAGACTGCTTTTTCAAGAATATTTGGCGTAATCGAGAAGTTTTTAAAAAACAGGCATTATTCTGAGTATACCATAAGCCCTGAATTTTCGTTCCCAATACATTAATTATGCAAGCGATGTTTACATTAACGTTTTCTATTTTATGTATTGTATTGTAAAGTTTTACCATTAATATAATTACGCAGTAACGTCTAAATTACTATTCACATGAAGGCTTTAAAGCAGCAATAAAATTATGAGGATTATGTCGATACTATTAGCCAAAACGTAAAAAATAACAACATCTTGGTTACCAAAACAATGTAAGTAGATGTATCAATTTATGCTGCGATAAATCTTTCAATGTTTAAATGATAAAGGATAAAAATGTTATAATATTCTTTATAAATCATTTGACTCAATTTAAAAGTATTCATAGACTATATTTAATCTATTTGTACCCTTTATCTTGGCATTGGCTATTCTTCCTCTACGGCGCGCCGCGGCGTAGATTTTCCTTGCATTATTGTTTACGTGGTTATCTCTTTTTGAAGAGGACAACAATTGATAAATTTATTTTTGTTGCCGCCTGGAAAATGTTAATAAATTTTGCGCTTAAAGGATAATTTCGAGCGATTTAACATTTAATACGACTAAACATGAACAGAATTAAAATATTCAGTCTTTACTGCGTAAAGTAAGCCATTTCACATGATCATAAGTTAATATTTATGCGTATTTATATTCACATCAGTGAAGGGCTGCATGGCATTCGGGGTTTCTCCACGTTTTTCCCATGCATTCTTATGGAAATAGTATTTCGTTGACCCCACGGGGTATGAGAGACTCTACGATCTGGAAACCTAGACTAAAACCCATGAAACTTTTGAATTAGATGGATCTTATAGTGTATGAGTTATTAGTGCACAAACATTCTCTTTTATATATTAGATAGCCACGAAGTTCCAACAATTAAACATAAAAAGGAATGTTACTAAGAGGTAACTAAGTGTCAAGTGTTTACAATAGTTGCCTGTAGGTGGTGGCAGATAAAAAATTATTTTTAAAAATATGTGTATCCTAAACATTACATTATATGAGGAAATTATTCGAACAAACGTGGAAAATAATTTTTCCTCCAGTTTTTATTCAAATACATTTTTACATTGATCAAATAATAAAGTAAATATAATAAAACAGATGAGACAGGAGTAAACACCCACTTCCCGCTGACCGATTTTTACCAAAAACAAATCAAGTCTTGTATGGAAAAATTAAAAATCGCTGATGTATTTGGTTTGTCTGTCCGTCAGTCTGTGTGGGAAATATCCTACAACCTACAGAAACCAAATTTTCAGGATGGTAAAATGATAACGAATCTGGAATTAGTCGCTATGGAGTAATCAGGGTGTTAGAATAAAGCATTTTATGTAATTTGCTCGGTAATTCTTCCCTAACTTGTATTTCTTAGAGCTAGCCGTTCACGAAAGGCTCTAGGCTTGCACTTATGATGAGAACACACTTTCCTAATTCTTGCGCCTCTAGGAAAACACGATAGATGTATGACAATAATTTTAAAGGAAGGAAATATAAGATGAACCAAGTAAAACAAAGGAGGGAGTATATTGAAGTCATTGAAACATTTTGTAGAAATTTCATAACGCTGTAGACGTAGAGTTTTCCGTATTCTGCTCACGAAAAATTCATCAACCGTAGAAAATAGACTCGCAGATCAACCGAGGCAGCCATTTTACCAAAATAACGCCCCTTGTGTAAATAGCGTGAAAAAATTCCATGGGAAAGAGTGCGTTACGCACCTCACTTTCATTCATTCCATCTTCCCGTCCGACGGGTGAGTGAGTGCGACTAATTGGGCCCAAATCGCTGAGAAATGTATTCAGAAGGTGTCAGATTGTCTATTAAAATATATCCATTTTTTTAAACGCTACCATGCAGTAAAATAACACAAAAGACTAGCAAAAACCACCGAGATCACCGCAGGATTCAAACCCGCAACTCTAACCCAGCTCGCCAACAACCACTCCACCAAGAACAAATTCAATAGATCCCTTGCAAGAAATTCCACCAAACTGTTCCAGAACGTCAACTATTTCCACCTCAAACCGCGAAACGCTTCAAGATATACTTTTAAAAAAATACTAGTGCAGGCTTTTTACATAGAGAATCTCAAAGTTTAAATTGCTTCCTCCTTAATAAGAACATCCAGTTGATGAGGGAAAGACTAAAACCGCAATGAAGGCCAAAGTTTTCCATAATCGGTTTAGTGTTTGGCAATAGAATGTTATTGGCAGACAAGTAAATCGATAACTCACGTTAAAAAACATAATTTTTCCATAGAAGTGAATATTAATAAAAGATAAATTTAGATTACGACTATAATTTTAATAAGAAAAATTATTATAAATAATACTTTCGGATTATCAAAGATGTATACGATCTGGGATTCGGACAGATCTTTGCAAGACGAATTCATCACAAATCATTCTGAAAGCTTGAAGTTGAGGTGATAGAATAAAAACAGAAATTACAAAGTTTTTAAAAAATTAATACCTTTTTTGAAACGGTATGAGTTCCTGAAAAGTAATACAAATTTCCATAAAGTTAGTTAACACTTTGCATATAGCAAAACACTGATGAATGGTATAACGCACTAAAAATTACATTTTTTACATTTCAGTCGTCTTACCTCAGTTTTTTGTTACAATTTCCGACGTAGAGGAAATATCGCTCGCTTGACTGAAATAATACCATATACATGCGGAGAGACGTTAATATGGCAAAATTTTAGGAAATATTATTTTTCCTACGTTTTAAAAGAGAATAGTATTATTTTATTAACAATTACATTAACATTGGAGTATTAAATTAACATTTGTTTTTGAAAAAATAAACATTCGACATTTTTGCGGAAACATTCGGCGCCTATGGCAAATGCCACCTTCGCCATAGCCTAGTTACAGCACTGCATGCACCTACATATATATTTATTAAAAATCTATAGCTGCGAAATTCCTTAAATTAAGGTGTATTAAAATGCATTAAGCATGAATTTTTACCTTCATATTTTCGAAACGGCGTCCCGCTTAATTTCCCGTAATAGGCTTCCGATATTCCAACGCCATTCGTTCACTCATTATCAAATCCCTATCAAACCGCTTACAAGCGGCAATTCCAAGCAAGAAATTTGGAGATTTAACCGGCACAAAAAACCGCCTGTTGATTTGCAAATTGTAATCTCGAGTTCAATCGTCGGAGGTCGGGAAAAGGGATTAAGATCATAAATTAAGAAATCGATTGGATAGGGTGGCTTGAGAGAGAGAGAGAGAAAGGTAGGGATCAAAGAGTGGGGTGATTAGTGAGGAGAAGAAAAGACAGTGAGTGGGTGAGAGAAATGGTGTGAGTAGAATGGAGAAACATGAGTTTTCTCTAATGTGCCATCATTATATGCTCCGCTCATCCCTCGAACTGCGCGACTTCTCATCACGCGTTTCCGGTTTAACGCTATTTTTTATTGGATAACTATCTCGAACCCATCTCGCACTCATTTCGACTCACAGGCCATAAGGAAGGATTAATGATAAAAGTCTGAATGCAAAGGAACTAAACTAATTCACGTATATCACTGAGCACAGGTGAAAAGTGGTATAATAATTGTGGATAAGAATTAAGGATAAGTCGTCTATTAAGGTTCAAGAAGAACTACTCGGGTGTAAGTACTCACAGAACAAGAGGAAACCTGTGAAATTTTGCGCATACACACAGATATATATGCCGTCACTTTTCTGAGACTTACGAACGGAGCCACCTATGTTTCCCCACGTGTCTCTCTTCGACACCTCAGCGGCTCTCCTAACGGGTAAGAGTCCATTGGGCTTCCTTTAACATCTAGTCACCACTCATAAATCAATTTAGCTTTCTTCTTCATCAATCATTTATATACGTACGCATGTACCCACACACAAATATGTATGGTTGAGAAAGATAAGTCAGTAAATTACACGTAATTGCATTTCGGAAACGTTAAGATATTCAGGAATAACCATAAAGTTTATAGTTTCAAATAAAAATTTCTCATGCAAATTAAAGTTGAGGAAAGAGTTGGAGGAAGTAAAAGATCACTTGGTAAGGTGAGGTACGGTGGGTACTTCGTGAGTACCACCACCACCAATGGTAGCCACGAAGTTTTAGCACGAAACTTGAGAACACTAAACAGTGTAAGGCAGCAAGAGTGAGTCATAAGTATTTCTTCTGTGCGTAGCACATGTACTTTTGGGTTGCCTAGTAAATTTTTTCCTTATTGTAATGAAATTTTGATAATATTAATACACATATACACATATTGATGTACATATACTAATTTAACAATGTTTATATACACATAACAATAATAAATTTATATTAAATGTCAAATACTTAATAACATTTACACATTTATGAAGTAAGACACCATAGTATTTTTAAATTAATATTTTTATACTAAGAACTTGAGTCAAGTATGTTAACTCTACTAAAATTAAACTTTGATTTTTGGAATTCAAAGAAGACATTTTCTTTATCTAAAGACGAACATATAAACATATATTTTCATGATACATTATATTGTTTCACTATGTGAATAACTTAGAAATTCATGAATTAAACAACGATAAAAATTTATTTTTCGCTCCAGGAAAAATATCTTATATATATCTTATACATTAAGCCCTTGTACAACGCGGATTCCCCGAAGTTTGATTTGACGAAACGCTGTAGAATAAATGTAATTTATTCACCAAACACACATAAAATTGAATTGCACTGGGCCCTAAATTGGGCGCGTCGATTCTAAAAAAGAAAACATAATGCACACCAAGGTTTTCCCATTATTTTTACGTATGCCGTAAATCCTTCTCAAACGCTGGTTTGATTATACACGGTTACGTAAAAGAGCTTATTCATCCAACACGCATAAAATTGAATTATAAGGGGTCCTAAGCTGGGCTCGCACCCATGTTACGTATGTAAGTATAAGAAGTGAAATAGCTCATAGCCTACACGAACAAGTGATTTTGTTTTCATATGGTATTGAATTTGCACTATGCGGTTTTGCACAAAGTGAAGCGTAAGGGAGCACTGTACTCTGTTAAAAACTTATGTAGGTTCGATGACCTGAACAGGAATGAGAGATAGATATGGTGTAGCCAGATAGACTGAGAGAAATAGAGAGAAAAATAAGGGGAATGAGAGGCGATAGAGAGGAATATCTCAAGTACGGAATAAATCTTTACCTCATTTCTCGCCGGAATAAGAAAGCGCTTTAAAGTAAAAATTTCGTTATTTGAGAGAGGAGGAGAGAGGCGATGGAGGGGCTTAGAAAAAATAGAACAAAGATGGAAGAACAAAAAAACTTTCACAAGTAATGAGAAGGATGAGAAGACTGATTCGACAATCCTTTACGAAACGGATTTGCAAGCTTCCTTCGTTTGAGAATTGGAGACGTCTTCTGATATCCTTATTCGGATGAGATTGAGATCTCTTCTTGCCTTTTCTTTATATTATTTCCCGGAGGTTTGGATGAGGCTGGGAGAAAAGGAAAAAAATAAGATGAAAATTAAAGCGGTTCGGTTTTTGGGGGATGGACGTATTGGAGAAGGCAAATGATCGAGGGATGGTATCATTGGAGGAGAAGAGCTTTTTTGGCATTGGAAGGAAAGGGAGGGGGGAAGCTGGGCGGAAAGCAAAAAGGGATTCCGAGACGTTGAAAACAAGAGGAATAGAAGCGAACGGAAGAGCAGCCGAAGGAAGAATGGATGGAATCGGGAAAAAGATTCGTGATCGGAAAGAAGAAAAAAAGTTCCCTCGACTCAAAAGCTTTGTGCGTATTAAAATTCCGGCTGAATAACAACGGATTGAAGAAGGTACGGAGATAGGGAGAAAGAAGAAAGCCCAAGTGGAGAGCGATAATCCGTCTGCCGAGGAAGCGAAAGAGAGATAGAGAGAGAGCAGCGTCATCTGCATTCGGATGGTTGAAACAACAAAACGGGCTATTTATCATTATTTGATTACTACTTTTAATAAAAGCTTTGATTGTTTTCTTGAGGATTCAGTACGGAAAAGGAAAACAATTAATATGCGAGGTGATTCTCTTTTTACAAACATTACGAATAAATTTTTGTTTATTAACTCTGTCGTGATTCTAGGTATAATATAACAGTTGAGGTGGTTTCCTGTTACTTTTACAAACGGTTATTTTTAACTTGATACCATCACTTAATTAGGCTGACCCACTGGATATATAAGCCTTTTGCAGCCGCCTCTCTGAGATACAGACTCTGTATGGGCAACTCTTAGTCTGGTCTCTACCTATTGACCTTAATACGTATATCTCAAATTGAAAAATTCCTCTTTTCTAATATAAAATGGGTAAACCCTTGAATTTCTCTCTCGTCCAACCCAATGTTGCGTTCATGGAAAAGGCCGCGTTGAGAAAATTAATCGCCTTATGACAAGATCTAGCATTCACATAAACTAGGGGATTCCTCTGGCCTCATGCACGCGAAAAAATGTAGTGAGCGCCAAATTTAGGACTGCGAATTATTAAATTTTGTGTTGGAAAATAAGTGTTACATTTACTTAACCGTATATAATCATAAAGCTCGTTGAGGGAATCCGCGTTGGCCAAATGTTTACTGAATCCTAATGTTAAGATAGCAGCAAAAGTTAGAACAAACCAGATTTTATTATTTTCCACACACTAGAATACTTTCGTAAATCAATTTATATAAATTAATATTATTGCGTTATATTCATTTGGCGGTAAACCGGAGTGGACTCTATATATAATTCTTCTTTAACTAACATTTAAGATTTTAAAAATATTTAAACCATTTTCAAATGAACACTTTTGTCATAGTCATTGCTTCATCTATGTCAGGAATATGATTATAGTTGAACCTCTCTAATACGGAAAGCTCAGATCCAGAGACGTACCGGACTGTAGGGTGGTAAGTATATAATGACTGTGCTTTTAATACAATGATATGAGTAAATAAAAATATGACACTCGTAAAACAATACTAACAATACGTATGTTTTATGAATGAAGTTTCTTATACAAAAACTTGGTTTACCTAATCTAGATAAGGTCATAGATGAAACGGTCAGATTCAACGTAATACGAACGTTTTAACATACAAAAAATTCCATCTTTATCTGTGGGAACTCCGAGGACGGATAAATTGAAACTCCATCCACGACATCTTTTCAGACCAAAGATATATTTCGGGTTATGTGGCAATCCCGGAGCCATATCGAGCCGGAGGATTTTCCAGAGCACAGAATTCCGGATTAGAAAGGTTTAACTGTAATTTCTTCCGTCGTTGACTATTAATTGATAAAAAAAGTTTCATAAAATCCAATAGAATTTTGTTTGGTGTTGTGTTAGGATAGCGCAACCCGATTGTTTGCCGTGAAATTAATAAGGTCGCAAAAAAACTGACCTATATGATAAGTCTGATAATTTTTCTGTTGCCAATAATCAGTGGATATTTATTAAAAGCATTATTTGAATTTCAACTGCTTATATTATTCATAGGGCGATGTGCATCGATGAAAATTACATCAATTTGGAATTTTAGCTCCATCGAATTCCAAAAAGTCGATGAAATAGAGCGGAATACGAGAAGGTAATAACGAAACGCCTACGCCCTGATAACGAGTGGTTAGAGGAACTAATATGTAGCAATTTAAAAATTACGAGATATTTAATAAAGGAAGAAAAACGAAGCGGCCACATCGTGGGAATTTTAACAGCGTTGCTGTATATAGCATCGCTTTTTCGAGTAACTTCGTATTTTATTCCTGAACTTTCAAATGGCCGAGCAAACAAATAAGCGCGGATGAATAACTATATCGATTAAAACCGCGTCACGGACACGGGAGCTCTGGATTTGTTTTTTTTTAACCACTCCCAGCATAATTAGCCATTATTAGAGAGATAATTGGCTGCGAAGCGCGGAATCCGTTGTAAAAATAGATACAATTACTACTATATCGGTCAAAATGCTGCGAGCGTTTTGCAAAAACCCCTGTAAAATATGCCGGCCCCAAATTTGTGCGCACGATGCGGCAAGAGGCGGTTCGCTGGATTAAAAAAAGAAGGGATAGAATCATTAATTTTTGGCGCCTATGGTTTAGAAATTCAAATACCCTCCGATTTAAAAATAAAATTAACGGAGGATTAGACAATACGAATAAATCTAGCCGGCGACTTAAATTTCTCACCATTTCTTCGCTCCGGAGAATCCGCAAATAAAATTAAGCGTCGAGGACGAATCAATCGTTTTCGTAACATTCGTATCCTAGAGAACGATTTCCGGTTTTTCGATAGAGAGAGAGAGAGAGAGATAAGTGGGAAGGAGAGAAAAAATCTGTCAAAAATCGCCACCATCCGCTTTTTTCGTAAGGGAAACAAGTCAATTTTTTCATTAAAGAGATGTGCGCCATTTGCGGAGAGAATTAATCGTCTATCCTAAGGGATAAATGGATTACTTCTCGGAAAACTTTTAAAGGCAAATCCTTTGAACGATTACGTAGCATTAAGAGACTTGGGCATGAGAGATGTAGAGGGAGGGAGAGACAGAGTGGGAGGGAGAGAGAGATTGGGAGGGAGAGAGAGAGTGGGAGTGAGAGAGAGAGTGGGAGGGAGAGAGTGGGAGGGAGGGAGAGAGTGGGAGGGAGAGAAAGAGTGGGAGGGAGAGAGAGTGGGAGAGAGAGTGGGAGGGAGAGTGAGAGGGAGGGAGTGAGAGGGGGGAGAGAGAGGGGGGAGAGAGTGGGAGGGAGATTGAGAGTGGGAGGGAGAGAGAGTGGAAGGGAGAGAGACATGGGGGGAGGGAAAGAGAGGTAAAGAGAGAATAGGAGAGAATTTGGGTGAAATGGAAGGAGAGGGAGATTCGAGACGTTGAGAAACCACAGAAAGATTTATTTCGGGGAGGAGGAGAAAGAAGGGACTTCAGGGGAAATCGAAAAAAATGGAGAGAAGAAAACCCCGATACGATTTAGGCGGAGAAGGAAAGTATAAGAGGTGAGAGGGAGTTTGAACGCCACTCTTGCGAAATTTCCTCAAGAACCCAGCACGCTGAAAATTGACACGCATAATGGTTAGAGAGAAAGAAAAGGAAAGGTAACAGAGCGAGGTTGTAGGAAGAAAGAGAGGGAAAGAGGGAGAGAAAGTTAGAGAGAGAAGAGAGAGAGGGAGGAGGAAAAAGAGTGAAAGGGGGCGGAAAGTTGAGAGAAGAGAGGAAAGGAAAAATTTTTAAGGAGATTGGTTTTGAATTTGAGAATCCCCTTGGCAGTAGGTCCCGCTAATGAGAGAAAGAGGCGGGAGTACGGTGGGCCCAGGAAACGGAGTGTTTGGGTTTAGGTGTGTGTGAGAGAGAGAGAGATATAGAGAGAGAGATAGAGAGAGAAAGAGAGATCGAGGGTTGGGGAGGTAGAGGAAGGGGGGAGGAAGGACTTAAGAGGATGATGATTTCGGAGAGGAGAGGCGGAGGAAGAGGATTCGTCGTATTGAATGGTGCCGGATTGGTGCCAGGTTAGGAGTTTAGGCATCGGAGCGTTTTGGGGGAGGGGGGGGGGGTAAGAGAGGGAGCAAATCGACGGCACTAAAATGGATGACGGTGGAGAAGGATGATTCAATGGCGTTGGATTAAAATATTGTTGTCAATGCGTCTTATGCTACGCGACGTGAAGGATGGGCCGATTAGATGTTTAATTCCTCAGATAGTAGAAATATTGAGCAGAATGAAAAAAGTGCGAAATGAATCAAGCAGCATAGGTCATGCTGTTCGATAAAATATCGTGGTCGATCACTCTTGCACTAAGCAACACGAACGACGAAGTGATTGTTTTTATTCCAAGAATAACAGCGACATTGGATGGATATGGTATGCAGAATCAAATCCTTTGAATGCGAAAAATAAGAAATGAATTAGACTATATCTGGTGTTGCTGTAGTATAAATAATAGAAAGCACGATTAACTGACATAACTTTTTAGAATAATGATGGTTTTTGTTATTAATTGAATCTGAAAATGTTCTCGTAACATGAATGATATAATCATTTGTTTCGTGTGTTTATTTCTTGGCCAGCAATTTTACGATATTACTAAAATAAATAACCCTATATATTAAGCAGTTTAGGCGAACAAATAATGCTTACTCGAACAAAATATGGAAATACTACCAATTATTTGTTGTTTTATTCTATTTGTTTTACTTTCAAAAAGAGTTTTAACAGTCTTATAGGCGTTGCGAAGTCTGCAAAAATTCGCTACCTATATTACAGGTCGAATTGCGATGATTGTTTTAATTCCGCCAGTGTTCTTTAAACACCTTAGTAGAATAGAAAAGACAGTTTCAGCGCAGCGATAGTGACGCCGCCTGTCAGTAGAAACTGTAAGCTAAAGATAAACAAAAGATAAACGTAATGACGTCATAACAAAAGACGATCGTAATGCGCAATGTTAGTTTGGTATCATGGAAGGCGGTAAATTTGAATCGAGTTAAAATTTTGCTGTTGGTATCATGGAAGGCGGTAAATTTTAATCGAGTTACAATTTTGCTGTTGGTATCTTGGAAGGCGGTAAATTCGAATCGAATTAAACTTTCTGGGTTGGTATTTTGGATGGCGGCGGATTTGAGTACGTTAAAATGAAGCGAAATATTGAGCAGGTTGATCAAGTTTTTTTTATTTCCAATAAAAGACAATCATTATTACTTTATAAAAACACACAACAAAAATGACAATCTTTTTTCAAAGGAGGTGTGGTCCATCGATATGAATTTCTCCTTTATTGCAGTGTTCCAGGCATGGCTGATATCGTTCCCTCTTATTCCAGTCTTCTATTTCTTGTAATTCGGGAAATGTGGCGGCTATCTGATGGATGTCACGTGGATGATACAGTTCAATATAATCAATAGGTATAAATTTCAGATCCTCTAATTTCATCGTCTTCCAACCACGATCATGATAGGCCCTAATGGCCGACCCAACTTTATGTATAATTGCGAGTTGTTTTAAGTCCATAACTGAAAGTTAATTATTTTCAAATCAATGATTGCTTAGATTTATAATATAATAATAATTTTAAATATAAATTAAATTACCTTTGGAGAGCGATCTTATGCGTGGAGTATTCTGGATGCGTCTTTCTTCGAGAAACTCACTTATGCACGCGTCCGTCTTCTGCCGAGTCTCAAAACCGAATGAAACCTTCTATGTGCAAGATTGCAAAAATGCTGAGGTTGCACGGCCGCGAGACTCTGCGTAGCGATCTTGAGTCAGCGAACCGGACGTGATCACTGCAAAATGCCGAGTTCGTGCATATACCGGATGTGATCTGGAGAGTGGGGGTTAACGCAAAAGTATCACGTCAACACTTTCCCAACTTGCGGTATATTTGAATCGAGTTAAAATTTGGTGCTCGGCGGTGATTTTAAATACGTCAAAATGAAACAAATATTTTGGTCGTAACTCGTCTTACTTATATGATTTAACAAGTCGTAACTTGTCGAATGGAAGGATGAGATGAAATAAAAATAGTTTTTTAATAATCAATATTCCTTTATTTCCATTTTAAAATGTCTTAATGTAATTTATTTCTTTTTATTAAAGGACAGGTTATCACAAATCGATCATGCTCCTTTTTAGGATCATCTCCTTTTTCCCACTCGTATACATTTACACCGCATTTACTACAAATAGTCATGTCCATATATCCAGAATAAATAAATCCAACAGAAGCCATTTTATATACATCGAAAATAAATTGATTTTTAGGAAAGCAATTGAATGATATAAGTCTATCAGATTCATTTTTTAGGTCAACATTTTGCCGAAACCAGTTCTTAATTTTGTGACAATTATCCACAGCACACATTAAATTTCCATCATTTCTATGTTTATGCAGCATACACCTTTTACCCGATGAGGGTAATTGTGAAATCGGAGGGCAGTCAAAAACGAGTAAATCGATGACTTTATGTCCTATTATATTGGATAAGAATTTACATTTTTCTAAACCTTTTACGAAAAAAAGATGATAACCTAATGCATATTTCAACAGTACATATTCGATTTTTTTATGGGTGTTGTCACCTTCTTCTACCTCCATTCCGTGAAAGTATTTGGTAAGCCATGAAGTTTCTTTTTTACAAATTAATTCACGTGGTGATGAAAAAATCCATGATTGGCTATAATCATTGTCAATATCGCAAATAGCCAATTCTTTGACTACGAATTCATTCTTTTGATTGCGAAAGGCTTGAAAATCCACTATACATTTTCTCAATTGAAAAATCTCTAATGGCGTTTGGTTTACGGGAGTATTAGCTCCATCGCCAGGGACCGACTCCATTATTCACACACTCACAAATAGCAGTTTACGGGAGTTTTAATTCCGCGCCAGTGACTGCAGTCATTTCACATATGCTGTAATAAAAATTCTCCGATTGAGCAATGTATAGGAATTTCCAAATTTAATCTTTCAAAATCGATTTTGCTACCTGTTGGTTTAGCTATATCGGTAACGTTATGCAGACCGATTACGCAGCCAACATTCATGAAACTTTCGTAATACTCTTTTACGTTTGAAGATTCTTTAATTAAAGTATTTAATGTAAAATTCAAAGGTTTAGATTGCACCAATAGCTTATTCCACTCCTCCTCATTCAAGGTGACCGATTGACGGTCACCTTTGATTATTAAATGTTTAACTCCGAAATACTTTACAAATAGTAATGGCAGATTTTCAATGATTGGTTTGCTATCAGAATTAAAATAGTTAGAAATTATATCTTTTTGTTCCAATAAATTAAGCCATCGATCATTACTCAGAATGACTGCCCCTTTACCGATTTGAGTAAATTGCACACACAATTCAAAAGTTTCACAATGATTAAACCCAACACTAACACTTTTCACTTTCTTATTATTCAGATAGTACACAGTTTCCAATAAGAGTTGATTGATTTCACAAATAATCTTCTTCCGCGATGACTTTGGGGGTGATGCGGGATCTGCTTGCAGACTGGATGGCGGTGGTGGCGATGACGATGATGGTGATGATTGCAGATTGGATAACTCCGGTCTTGGAACACTTCTCCTCCATTTCGGTAGAACTCCTGTACTGCTCGAACTCTCCATAGCGAAAGACTGTGTGGAGTTTATATATTTCAATATAACCTACTATAATTGATGGAGGGGTGGTGGGGGTAAAGGGGAAGGTGTGAAAGTGGAAGGGGAGCCTCAGAAGTCTTAAATCCTCGGCGATTGGTTGCTTGTCTTAGATTGCATCATGCGTTGGAGTTGATTTATCTTCGAGCAGCAGCTTTGTGATTGAAGATCACAACGTCTTCTTTGTCTCGCTTTCCAAAATTCGAAGAAAAAGAGCTTTGCGACTTGACAGTCGTTGAGATGGGGTGGGTAAATTGGGAAATGAAATAGGTTAAGGTTTCCCCGATTGATTTGCAGAGAGTGTAAAGACAGCAAAACTCTCCACAAAGGTCAGAGTGATAACTTTGGAGTCGAAATGAATTTTCGGTGTAGGAAAACGGTTGGAGGAAAGAGATGATTTCGTAAATGAAAGGTGGATAACCGTATGAGTCGAAATATTCGGCGTAATAATTGTCTATCACGTGAACTGCAACCCAATGACTTCCAGGTTTATTAGATGGATCAAAGTTTATCATGTAAATTCCAGGTTTTGGCTGATGAAGTAAATGATCTGCAGGAAAAACTCCATGCCAAATCTCATTTATGATTATTTTATGGTTAAGAAATGTTCGGGTTTTGTGGAAAGTTATTCTAGTAATAGATATTTTGAAAAAAATTAAGCATCGGCTTTTATTTAGAAAATTTCTTCGTAATACATGATCGAAAAAATGTTTCCCCAAACAAATTTTACCAAAAAATACCATTTTGAAAACAATATTTCTCTGATTATATAAATAATCATAAGTGAGATTTGATAAATTATATTATTTTATAGATTACGGAATTTTATTAATTTTCGTTATACAAATTTATTTGGCAAATATTTTTTTTATTAAAAAATATTTAGCGTTTGTGGAAAGTTATTCTAGTAATAGATACTTTGAAAAAAAAATTATGCATCGGCTTTTTTTAGAAAATTTCTTCGTAATACATTATCGAAAAAATGTTCTCCAAACAAATTTTGACAAAAAATACGTTTTTTAAAACAATATTTCTCTGATTATATAAATAATCATAAGTGAGATTTGATAAATTAATTATTTTATAGATTACTGAATTTTATTAATTTTCGTTATACTCAAATTTATTTGGCAAATATTTTTTTGGTTAAAAAATATTTAGCGTTTGTGGAAAGTTATTCTAGTAATAGATATTTTGAAAAAAAAATTAAGCATCGGCTTTTTTTAGAAAATTTCTTCGTAATGCTTGATCGAAAAAATGTTTTCCCAAACTAATTTTGAGAAAAATACGTTTTTAAAACAATATTTCTCTGATTATATAAATAATCATAAGTGAGATTTGATAAATTAATTATTTTATAGATTACTGAATTTTATTAATTTTCGTTATACTCAAATTTATTTGGCAAATATTTTTTTTTGTTAAAAAATATTTAGCGTTTGTGGAAAGTTATTCTAGTAATAGATATTTTGAAAAAAAAAATTATGCATCGGCTTTTTTTAGAAAATTTCTTTGTAATACATTATCGAAAAAATGTTTTCCAAACAAATTTTGACAAAAAATACGTTTTTTAAAACAATATTTCTCTGATTATATAAATAATCATAAGTGAGATTTGATAAATTAATTATTTTATAGATTACTGAATTTTATTAATTTTTGTTATACTCAAATTTATTTGGCAAATATTTTTTTTGGTTAAAAAATATTTAGCGTTTGTGGAAAGTTATTCTAGTAATAGATATTTTGAAAAAAAAAATTATGCATCGGCTTTTTTTAGAAAATTTCTTTGTAATACATTATCGAAAAAATGTTTTCCAAACAAATTTTGACAAAAAATACGTTTTTTAAAACAATATTTCTCTGATTATATAAATAATCATAAGTGAGATTTGATAAATTAATTATTTTATAGATTACTGAATTTTATTAATTTTCGTTATACTCAAATTTATTTGGCAAATATTTTTTTGGTTAAAAAATATTTAGCGTTTGTGGAAAGTTATTCTAGTAATAGATATTTTGAAAAAAAAATTAAGCATCGGCTTTTTTTAGAAAATTTCTTCGTAATGCTTGATCGAAAAAATGTTTTCCCAAACTAATTTTGAGAAAAATACGTTTTTAAAACAATATTTCTCTGATTATATAAATAATCATAAGTGAGATTTGATAAATTAATTATTTTATAGATTACTGAATTTTATTAATTTTCGTTATACTCAAATTTATTTGGCAAATATTTTTTTTTGTTAAAAAATATTTAGCGTTTGTGGAAAGTTATTCTAGTAATAGATATTTTGAAAAAAATAATTATGCATCGGCTTTTTTTAGAAAATTTCTTTGTAATACATTATCGAAAAAATGTTTTCCAAACAAATTTTGACAAAAAATACGTTTTTTAAAACAATATTTCTCTGATTATATAAATAATCATAAGTGAGATTTGATAAATTAATTATTTTATAGATTACGGAATTTTATTAATTTTCGTTATACTCAAATTTATTTGGCAAATATTTTTTTTGTTAAAAAATATTTAGCGTTTGTGGAAAGTTATTCTAGTAATAGATATTTTGAACAAAAAAATTATGCATCGGCTTTTTTTAGAAAATTTCTTTGTAATACATTATCGAAAAAATGTTTTCCAAACAAATTTTGACAAAAAATACGTTTTTTAAAACAATATTTCTCTGATTATATAAATAATCATAAGTGAGATTTGATAAATTAATTATTTTATAGATTACTGAATTTTATTAATTTTCGTTATACTCAAATTTATTTGGCAAATATTTTTTTTTGGTTAAAAAATATTTAGCGTTTGTGGAAAGTTATTCTAGTAATAGATATTTTGAAAAAAAAAAATTATGCATCGGCTTTTTTTAGAAAATTTCTTTGTAATACATTATCGAAAAAATGTTTTCCAAACAAATTTTGACAAAAAATACGTTTTTTAAAACAATATTTCTCTGATTATATAAATAATCATAAGTGAGATTTGATAAATTAATTATTTTATAGATTACGGAATTTTATTAATTTTTGTTATACTCAAATTTATTTGGCAAATATTTTTTTTGGTTAAAAAATATTTAGCGTTTGTGGAAAGTTATTCTAGTAATAGATATTTTGAACAAAAAAATTATGCATCGGCTTTTTTTAGAAAATTTCTTTGTAATACATTATCGAAAAAATGTTTTCCAAACAAATTTTGACAAAAAATACGTTTTTTAAAACAATATTTCTCTGATTATATAAATAATCATAAGTGAGATTTGATAAATTAATTATTTTATAGATTACTGAATTTTATTAATTTTTGTTATACTCAAATTTATTTGGCAAATATTTTTTTGGTTAAAAAATATTTAGCGTTTGTGGAAAGTTATTCTAGTAATAGATATTTTGAAAAAAAAATTAAGCATCGGCTTTTTTTAGAAAATTTCTTCGTAATGCTTGATCGAAAAAATGTTTTCCCAAACTAATTTTGAGAAAAATACGTTTTTAAAACAATATTTCTTTAAATTCCTCAATACAAAAATATTTATTTAAAGATCGCCTCCAAAGACTTCTTCCCAGCACATCCTAGTGGCAAAAAATACGAAGGTCTGCGAGAGGTGGCGGGTGGGGGTGGAGGCACGTGCGACGCGACACAGCCCAACAGATCTGGTTACGAGGATTGCGCGGCCGGATGTAGATAGCGTCTTAAAAATGCAAGGTGGTATTCTTTCAGAGAGCGAGTGCAGGCTTTTCTTCTTAGTTCCCCAGCGGAAAAGAAAGAGAAACATATGCGTGGAGACTTTCTATTTAAATATCGCAATTATTTATTACGTACTTTATTAAATCCAATTGAGATACGGGAATTCTTTCATTTCAACGACGTCGTTGGATAGAATAGAAGACTCTCCGCTTAGAAGATTCGGATAAAAGAAAAGAATGATATCGTATCATGTTAAAGTGAATATTTTATTACCCGTATTATAATTTTTGGATATGATATCGATTATAAACGGAATTTAAACATTTTAAATAAAGTAAAACAGATTTGATAGATGGTAAATACATACAAAATTTTAACAAAAATCATTTTATTGGAAAACATTCTATAACTTAAAATTTGCATCTCAGTACAAGCTATAACTTTTTGTTTGAACCATTTGGATATAAATAATACCTTACGCAATATATAAAAGATTTATCTGTTATTTTTTCGAAATAGTTTCTCTACAAATATTTATTCAAAGATCGCCTTCAAAGGCTTCTTCCCAGTTTTTCTTTCGTAATACTTGATCGAAAACATGTTTTCCCAAACGAAATTTGAAAAAATTACGTTTTTTTAAAACAATATTTCTATGATTATATAAATAAACATAAATGAGATTTGATAAATTGATTATTTTTATAGATTACTGAATTTTATTATTTTTCGGTATATTCAAATTTATTTGGCATATATTTTTTGGTTAAAAAATATTCAGGTTTTTTTTGGAAAGTTATTCTAGTAATAGATATTTTTAAAAAAGTCAAATCCATTACTGAAAGGAAATGGAAATTGAACCGATAATTATTTCACCTAATAATTTAAAATCAAAATTCTATCCTATGAAAACAGAACTTACATTTCGAATTGGATGTGATTTATTATTATTATTTATTACTAACATATGAATGCTGTTGATATCCACGAGCGTAATGAATAACGAAGAGATGCACAATTTCGACTTTCATAATATAACAACAGCGAGATTCTCTAAGGTGAGATGTTATGATGTCGCGATCTGGTTACGACGATTGCGCGGCCGGATGTAGATAGCGTCTTAAAAGTGCAAGGTGGCATTCTTTCAGAGAGCGAGTGCCTCTACCCCCACCCGCCACCTATCGCAGACCTTCGCATTTTTTTCCCTCTTAGTTCCCCAGCGGAAAAGAAACGAGTGGAGACTTTCTATTTAAATCTCGCGATGATTTAATACGTACTTTATTAAATCCAATTGGGATACGGGAATTCTTTCATTTCAACGACAACGTTGGATAGAATAGAAGACTCTCCTCTTAGTAGATTCGGATAAAAGAAGATAATTATATCGTATCAGGTTAAAGTGAATATTTTATTACCCGTATTATAATTTTTGGATATAATATCGATTATATACGGAATTTAAACAATCTAAATAAAGTTAAAACAAATTTGATAAATGGTAAATACATACAAAATTTTAACAAAAATCATTTTATTGGAAAACAGTCTATAACTTAAAATTTGCATATCAGTACAAGCTATAACTTTTGTTTGAAACATTTGGATATAAATAATACCTTACGCAATACATAAAAGATTTATCTGTTATTTTTTCGAAATAGGCTCTCTTCAAATATTTATTCAAAGATCGCCTTCAAAGGCTTCTTCCCAGTTTCTCTTTAAATTTGGAATTTTACTGTTTCCCCAGGACAAGGTGTTGACCCCGTCGTCACAAAGATAACGTTTGTCGTCAGAAGCACTCAAGGCAACTTTATTCATTTCCATCGAATAAAGTTCATGCTTTTTACTTTTAATCACATTCATTTTGCGAAATACAACAGAATTATCCCTTAAACAATTTACATAGTCTTCAAATTTTAAACCTTTATTGATAACTGCTTTGGTTATTCCTTTTGCTTTTTTCTTTTCCTTCGAATCTCTAACTTTAAATGCGTACAATTTGCTCCGCAGTCCTACAAAATGAGTCATTATCTTTCCGTTACACTCGTCTTTAAATTTTCCAATCATCTTTTTATTTTTATCAGAGAAGCAAAGATGGTCCTTTGGAAAGTTGGATGTGTCGTAAAAGTCCAAGTCAGTCAACATATCTTTGTAAAAGTCATCAGTCCTTACTTCATAAATGAAGCTGTCAGTGTCCATGTAACATAGGTTTAACCCGTCACCGAATTTAGGCTTCATCCTCCGATAGTGAAAGTCATACATCAATGTTTTACTTAATTCTAAAACTGATAATCCTATATAAATAGGTTTATCCATTTTAATTTTAGATTTTCTCAAGTGAACGATGACTAAATTTTCATTAATGATCGTTCGGTCGAGGAATGTTGATTTGGATATTAGTTTATCCAATCGTTTTTCATTGGAAACCAATTCCAAATTTATCCTCTTCCGAACGTTTTCCATAGTTTTACCAAAAACGGAATTATTCATTAATTTGTAAAAATCCTTTTCAAAATCATTTTCTGCAATTTTCCTACGTTCAGTGTTTAAATCGATATATGATTTCAACCACGGAGATTGGTTAAATTCAATGACTCGGTGAATTTTCTTGAGTCTTAGTCCAAGAGAAAGAGCCTGTTTTAGGTTAACGTAGTGAATAACATACTTAGTTTTATCGTCTAGAGTCGTCAACAATTTGGTATGCTTACCACCTGGAGGAATTTTATTTTCAGGACATAACGGTAGATCGTTGTGTTCGTGGTGGAGATCACTCGGATATTCTAAATCGACTTCTAAAATGTAACCTTTCGAATGATCATCTGAAATAGAAGTTACGTTAAAATTTTGAATTTCCTCCCGATCAAGCCAACGAAACCCACTATGGGGCAGGTAATTACTCATTGCCCAGCCGTAGAGGTTGTTAGCATCTAAATAAGCAATATATCGAGATTCAATCTCTGGATTAAAATTATCTATATACTTGTTATTGGCCTCAGAATACCTTTTCATGCACTGACTGATTCCACCACGAATACCCTTCTCTACCATCAAAATCATGTCATAGTCATTCATCAGTTCAAGGTTAATTTTAGTGTATTTCAACATGGCGTCGAAAGCAAGACCAGGTGCGGTGAAGTACCATGTTGGGTCTAATTTGTACGTTTTCAAACATACTTCCCTAAATTTTTCAAAAACATCAGCTAACAACAAAACGTCAGTCTTCAGGTAAAGATCGCTATATTCACCTAGAGTCGAACAATTAAAATCGTTCCAAATTTTCTTTGCATAGTCATAGTCCTCGTCTTTGATGTGTTCCTGAGTCAACTGACTATAAAATTCCTCTTTGGGTGGTAAGCACACATCGTTCAATTTGTCCCAGCAGTCTACGTATTCGTAAGGGAAAACACCTTTACGAGTGACCAAGTCCAGTTTTTCTCCAAAATACTTTGCAGTTTGCTCGAACTTATCTTGGGGGAGATTTTCAACTAATTTTGAGAGGGAAGAAGCCATGAAACGAAATGTATCGAGGAATCTGATGGAAAAGTTTTCACTCACCTTCTTTGAAAAGGAAATATATTTTTCCTCCGAATTGGGGATGCAATGTATTTCCTTTTCGTCGTAACCTAAATGAGGAATGATCAGGTGGGAGTCGTAACCGGATAGGTTGTGGATGAAAACGGGGAGAAAATTTGGCATTTTGAAATTTAAATTGCAATTTGAATGAGCAGGTCCTCGATACATACCCGTGAGATGACAGTGATCTCTCACGCGATCATTACCTAATTCCTCCCCACAAATGTGACAAACGGTCGCCGTATTGAATGCTTCCTGTTCCTCCGGGGTCATCGCAACCATAGGAGTCACGTTTTTGTACACTCTGCATATGAGCTCTGAGACATCTCTTAAATTCTTAACGAATACCTCGGCGGCATCCGCACCACGATAGAGAACAGGATCGAAAATCTCTCCCGTGGAGGATACCAAAACAAAACAAAAAGACATGACCTCATGTTTTTGGGTGGATATCGAGTAGGAATGATCAAGAGGGCTACTGCAACTGGCAAATTTTGGTAGGATGCATTCGAAATCAGCGTACACCACGAAAGGGACACGCATGGTGTGCCTGAAATTTTTGAATTTTAACCACTTGTCTTCATCTGTGGGGAGCAGGATTTTCGAGGGAGCATTGGTGTTGCAGTCCCGTTTATGTTCCATGAGCTTTTCTTCATCGTGATAATGAGTGAAACATCTTTTGCACATGTATAGTCTATTATCTTTTTTAGTCATCTGGCGGTGAACTAACCTTTCAAAATTTCTTATGTAACAATAATGGGTCTTGGAGCCTTCAGTTAAAAGCAAAAGGTCTCGGTGGTCATCGAGTTCCTCATCCACAACTTTGATAGGGTACACATTATTTTTTTCATCAATACCGAAAACATTAACCGAAATATTGTTGGTTTTTTCAAATTTTGGAATTTTTGAGAGCTCCACAGGGTACTCAATGCAATCCCAATCGTACCCTTTTCGAAATTCCTCGTTGTTGTATTTGGACACGCGTTGAGGATCTTTCTGAACATTTTTTGCCCAAATCGCATATTTAAGACAAAAGCAATCGCTATTATTGATATTTATTACCGAAAGTGTGTTTTTTATTTTTGGTGGCAAATCAATAAAAGAGGACCCTCTCAAAGGTGTGTACTTATTGATCCTCAATTCTAACCCAAGAATCTCGGATAGCGACCAACCGGAACCTTTTGCCTGCTGCTCAGACTTTTCCTTCAAAATTTTTCCAAAAAGTTCATTCAAAATTTCATCAATATCATTAGCCTGAAGGACTCGAACATTTTTCGTTTTGAACACTCTCTCACTCGATTCATTCTCCTTTTTAAACGTAGCTTTTAAAATTATATTAATTTTCAGAGCCGTATTTGCCAACTGTTCGCTAATTTTACCTATCAAAATTTCCCTAATACCGTCTAAAAACGTGATAATGTCTCTATTCACTCCATCTCCACTCATCCAAAATGTCTTTAGACGATTCCTCACTGCCGATTCTATTTCTACAACTCGGTTTCCACCTCTCTGTATCACGTGTCGCTCATTTCATGCGCTACGCGATAACGTGGGTTAAAATATACGAAACACACCTCACAAAGTGTTTCCATCCCAACCGTTTCAAAAAAACAATGAAAGAAATAAAGAAACCAAGAATTTATATATATATGCAGGTTAGGAAAAAGGAGGTTAAATTGGTAAACGTAGTATCTGAAAAAATAAAAATATCAATTTCAATACTCATACAATTGCATTCCCCATTCCTATATATCAATTACATAATCTCACAAGTCTTATACTAAATAATTTAACATTACAATAGAAACAATAATATGTAGAAATCTTCTACAACTTTAAGATGACATTTATATTTGTATAGAATGCTGAAATGTTATACGGTTCAATGACTTCCAAAGAAGAGAACTGGGATGTTTCTATATGAAATACATTGATTGCAGCAATATTTCACCCTAGAAATATTATCACTATTTTTTTCGTAAAGAAATAATCTCTATCACTTATATCACTGCTATTACTAAAATTGTCAATTATAAAATCTTGAGAGGTTACATTTAGCCCTCATCGAACACATCATTTTTCAAGGATGTGATAATTTTCAGAATTTATGAAATAAACTCAATTTTAAAAGAATTCTTCCAAAACGATTAAATATTTTGAATGAAAATATGCTTACCAGATGGCGTAGGTATTGAAGGTATTCTTTGGAAACAATTTTGTTTGTGAATACTGCTGCAGCAAAATATATGACACGAGGTCCGATGCTGAGAAAACGTCACATAAAGTCGAAGACTCAAAGCGTTATGGCGTGTACTCTTTCTTCAAATCGCAAGTTGGGAAAGTGTTGACGTGATACTTTTGCGTTAACCCCCACTCTCCAGATCACATCCGGTGTATGCACGAACTCGGCACTTTGCAGTGATCACGTCCGGTTCGCTGACTCAAAATCGCTACGCAGAGTCTCGCGGCCGTGCAGTCTCAGCATTTTTGCAATCTTGCACATAGAAGGTTTCATTCGGTTTTGAGACTCGGCAGAGGACGGACGCGTGCATAAGTGAGTTTCTCGAAGAAAGACGCATCCAGAATACTCCACGCATAAGATCGCTCTCCAAAGGTAATTTAATTTATATTTAAAATTATTATTATATTATAAATCTAAGCAATCATTGATTTGAAAATAATTAACTTTCAGTTATGGACTTAAAACAACTCGCAATTATACATAAAGTTGGGTCGGCCATGAACGTGGTTGGAAGACGATGAAATTAGAGGATCTGAAATTTATACCTATTGATTACATTGAACTGTATCATCCACGTGACATCCATCAGATAGCCGCCACATTTCCCGAATTACAAGAATTAGAAGATTGGAATAAGACGGAACGATATCAACCATGCCTGGAACACTGCAATAAAGGAGAAATTCATATCGATGGACCACACCTCCTTTGAAAAAAGATTGTCATTTTTGTTGTGTTTTTATAAAGTAATAATGATTGTCTTTCATTGGAAATAAAAAAAACTTGATCAACCTGCTCAATATTTCGCTTCATTTTAACGTACTCAAATCCGCCGCCATCCAAAATACCAACCCAGAAAGTTTAATTCGATTCGAATTTACCGCCTTCCAAGATACCAACAGCAAAATTGTAACTCGATTAAAATTTACCGCCTTCCATGATACCAACAGCAAAATTTTAACTCGATTCAAATTTACCGCCTTCCATGATACCAAACTAACATTGCGCATTACGATCGTCTTTTGTTATGACGTCATTACGTTTATCTTTTGTTTATCTTTAGCTTACAGTTTCTACTGACAGGCGGCGTCACTATCGCTGCGCTGAAACTGTCTTTTCTATTCTACTCACCTTCTCCATCTAGTGGCAAAGCGTCACCGATGTTTAAGAAAATTACAATCTATTGATTTTGTAATTTACGTTCTACTGGGCTGTAGTAGAGTGCGATCGTGATTATGCAAATATTTCCTAAAAGGAATAAGGCGATACTTTTGGTTTTTCCTCAGCGATTGCTATGGTTACCATAAAAATGATTCCAAACCCATAAATCATCGTTTGAAAAAATGGTAGGTGTTTATGACAGTATTTTTAGCACCACTAAATTATCGGTGCTGCAAAAATACCAGCTGAACGGGTTCATACGTTGACTCTGACACCAACATCTCTGGGTATTACCTACTTTAGAGGTAGCATGCAGCGAAATTCTATTCAATTTTGGAATCTTTCCACGCGCATGAAAACTAAGGGGGACTATCCGGTATTAATAGAGCGCATTAATCGTATTCAGGAGCATGCCGTGAATTAAAAATGAGGCTAGAGCATTTTTTTTCCGTTTTGTCGAATTAGCATGTTTGATATAACTATACGTTACTAGTACCGTGGAAAATATGGCGCCATTTCACGTAAGACTTTCAGCGTCTGCGATCACAAAATTTAATTTTTCACTTAGGGACAGGAAGTATGTAAAATAGACTCGTTAGAAAGATTCATTGAGTAGAAGTTAGCGTTAATTTCCATTTTCATTCCATTCTATATTTTTCGTTAAGTACGGGAATTTAAGCTTAACGATTGATAATATATCATTACTACAAACATATTAGTTTATTTGACATTTGAGTAAAACAATGTAACAACATGATGGAAAAGTATACTCCATAAATGGAATACACAGAGATTTAAAAGGCGTTCTTAATGGGAAATAGGTATGAAACGGTATCGAAAGATTGGACAATTCTTTAATTTTTATAGCGAAACTAAAAGTCATAATCATATGGTCTCGTGGACTTTACGGTGGCAAATGAAGTTTTCTATCCGAATAAATTTTTTAATCTATACCTTACAGATCATATAAGACCTAGGTAGAGAAATATATGGTATTTAATTGTTGCTTGACAGATGCCATTTAACGAGATACGAGTATAAATTGATTAAAGATGCCCGATGAAATTCAACGGGAATGTTTTTTAATAAAATTTCATTATCCAAGTCAATGGTACCCAATTACACGAAACCGGCAACAATGTGAATCACTAAGAATGCATCAAATTCTCGCTGTTGATCAATTCGAAGCGTATTAAAAATCGATGGTAGGAAAACAAACTCGTTCTTTTAGGTGTTCGTAGTTTGAAGCCTTGAACTCCTACCATCACTCTTAAGTAATTTTAATATGAGAATGATTAATGTTCTACATTCAAATGTATTCCTTCTCGTAAATAGCGCAACGAATGTTGCTTACATCCGTTAATATGAAAATCATTTCTCTCTCCTTCTTTCTTCGTATCGTATTAAAAGTGTTCAAAGCATGTTTTCAACTAACAATAGCATTTCGAGGTTTAACAATACAATGGGTTGGCATGGCAACATCCCTTTAAAATGGAAAGATTTCCCCAAAATATGTGAATTAAACGTTTAACATGACGATTTTAGAACTGTAGGCGAAAAATGATGAACAGAATAAGAAACTTCATAATTGTATCTCTAAAATGGTTTAGATCCGAAGGTCGCAGGTTAATTATTTCTAATTTAGATCTCAAAAAGAATAGAAGCCTGCACATCGAAATGTCTATTTTTACGCCTCAATTTATGGGAAATGGAAATGTGTTCCTTGGAGTCGAACTCAGGACTTTTTCAAGATTGTTTTCGTCATCAACTTAAACTATGCAAATATAGTATTCCTGCCAAATTTCAAAAATATATCTCGATCTTTTATCGAGTTATTTGCATTTTATGGCGTGACAGAGGGAGCCACAAATGGATAAAGGGGCAGAAGTAGGATTTTAAAGATATTAGATTATGCAAGTGGAAGTTCTAATTGACGATTGCAGCTCAAAATCACAATTCGGCGATTAATTTTAATAAGGATCACTGCCACTTAATTAAAATAAAAAATCCGTCAAGCGGTTAAGGAGATGAAAGGCACGACAGAAGTACGGACGGACGCGACGTGCTCATAAGGTGTTCTGCTACTATCGCTTCGCTGGTAAAGAAAGGCCTAAAAAGGAATGTGTTCATGTAAAATTATCTGCATGTAGGCATAGGCTGGAGGAGACGAAATTCTGGAAAATAGAAGCAAAAAAATGTTGCCTTTACCGGGAATCGACCAAAATTTACGCATTAAAACTGAATTAATATACACATCGTAATTTGAATGAAAAAGAAACTTGTAAATTTCCACTAACAATTGTAATATACGAACGGTTTCGCCTGTCACAGCATCATCAGGTGACGAAAGTTTGGCCGAGAGTTCTATATATATACGGAGACGTAGGGTAGGAGGGTTAAATGAATAATGATAGGCAGGAGGGAGAACATACAATCAGTAATAAGATATCAACAATGAGGTCAGGCTCAACCTTGTGGAATTTACTCGACATGAAAAAAAGAACCTAGTTACTTCCACAAATTTAATTTTAAACTAAAATAAGGGGGGGAGAGGGAGACAGGAGGGGTTACAATGAAAACGAATGGAAGATAATTGAATAAACGCTTAGGAAAAGGAAGGGGTTGGAAAAGAAGGCCAAAGCAAAATGTTACAAAAACTTGGTAAAAGGGCCAAAGACAACAATGTTGATACAAAGTATTTACAAAATATTCTGTAAGCTAAATAGGGGAGAATGGTTGTGGAAAAGGTATTCATTTAAGAGAAGCGAGACTTCACAAATAATTATCTCCAGCTGTTCAAGAGCATCCAATTTGCGACCTTTAATTTCGAAGTGGAGGAATTTAGTGTTGAAGGAACTATGATGACTGAGATTTAAAAGATGTTTCACAAATTGAGAATTCAAATTATTTAAACGGAAGTATCGCTTATGCTCCTTAATCCTCTTGTCAAAACTCCTTCCCGTTTGGCCGATGTAGACCGCTCCGCAATCATCACAAACAAGATCCCACCCCTTGCTTCCAGTCAGCCAACAAAAAATCTCTTTCTTGTGTCTCCTTGCTCCTCAATGCCAAGAAAAGGTTCATGTCCTCGTCATGAATTCCCTTCCCCCGAGACTTTACGGTTTACCGAAACTCCACAAACTCAATTGCCCGATCAGACCTGTTGTTTCTAGTGTTTCCGCTCCAGCTCATAAACATTCCCATAACTTAACACCCTTTTCCGTCATTTCTACCGCTTTTCAGCGAAATACGCTATTAAAAATTCCGTTGAAATTTTCAAAGTGTTAAATTTAAATTCTTACCCTAACAACACCAAACTTGTCTCCTTTGATTTCTGTAATCTCTTTACTTCTATCCCTACCGGTGAGGCCCTAAGTCTCGCTAAAGATATTTTAATCAAAAGAGGGATTGATTCTTGCACTATTGCTGAATTATTTAACTTGTTGCGCGAATCAAAATTATTTCTTATTCGATGGCCAAGTTTTTAGACAAACCGATGGCCTTGCTATGGGGTCCCCCGTCTCACCCCTGTTAGCGAACATATTTATGAATCACTTGGAAGAAAGTCCATTTAGTTCTGACTTTGCATTGCTTAACAATGTAAAAGGCTGATACAGATACGTAGACGACATTTTGTGTCTGTGGTCGTGAACTGATCGCCAATTAACTTCATTTTTATCTCAACTTAATACTCTTTACAATGCCATCAAGTTTACAATTGAAACAGAAATTAATGATTCCCTCAACTTTTTGAATTTATCTTGTCTTTTCATCAAAATAAGCTAGTTTTCTCTATTTTCTGCAAACCTACGTGTACTGATCACGCCATTCCCAACCACTCATCCCACCATTTTTCCCATAAGCACGAGGTTTTCCATTCAATGTTCCATCGCCTCCTTAACATCCCTCTTTCCATAGCTAATTTCGATAAAGACCTCAACATTATAAATCAAATCGCCTTAACGACGGCTACAATAGCAATTTGATAGATCGCCTCCTGTCAAATAAATTATAGAAAATCGCTTCACAGAAAATTATTTCCTGTCCCGAATTTCCTTGCAATTATAAACACTGGCGCAGAGTCCCATTCGTAGGCCCCCTCTCCTACAAACTTTCTAACCTCTTCCCTAAAGACATCAAACCATCAAACGCCTTCTTTTCCCCGATAACTTACGCTCAACTTTTTCTGAATACTAAAGACTCCATATTTAATTTATCAAAAAGTCGTGTCTATAAATTGTCTTGTGGATTTTGTGACGTTATTTACATAGGATAGACCGGAAGAAATTTTAAGAAGACCATCGAGGAATATAAACGTTGTTTCGAGTTGCGAAGTGCGTCATCACACTTTGCTAAGCACCTATTTGAGAACGGCCATTCCAGCTCATTTATTCCCGAGTTTCTCCGCTTCGAATCAAAGGGCAACAGACTGGACCTCTTAGAGCAGTTGGGAATTGTAATCCATGATGTTACAGATAATGTTTCACTCACCAATGAATTTATTTTTTACAATCACTCTCCATTGTTCTTTTTTTCTGCTTTCCTAACTAATTAATTTATTGCCTTTTTGCTTTGTCATTTAAAGTCTTTTTCGTAACTTCTGTTAATTGCTTCCATTTTTTTAATATTAACTTTGCTCGCATAACTGTTAAACATAACAGTTTGAATTTTGTCATTCACTTTGTAATTTATATTTTTTAATTTTTTCAAATTATCTTATTACTGATTGTATGTTATCCCTCCCTCCCATCATTATTCATTTAACCCTCCTACCCTACTTCTCCGTATATATAAAACTCTCGGCCAAGCTTTCGTCACCTGATGATGCTGTAACAGGCGAAACCATTCGTATATTACAATTGTTATTGAAAAGTGGAACCTTCCCAAGTCGACTTTGTTGTTCACGTCGTAATTATTTGCCCTTCTTCTTTATCCAAACGAATACTACGTCTTTCTAAAGCGAGACGAAGAAATCCAAAAGGCACACCGATACTCTCTCTATCAGATTTCCAAAATTGGTAACGGCATACGATATCCCGTCTCAAACAACCGAATCACGTACTCTAAATTAAATTGTGCTAAAGACAGAAAAAATCATTTTTCCTATCTTCATTTTTTCTTTACTCAACCCCTTGCTTAAAAGGAAATTTGTTGGTTATTTTTGCTGATTCGCAATGCTATCCTATCAATCCGAAGTATTTTAAACAAAATATAAACTTTTTCATAAACCCATTTGTGAAAATGTTTTGATTTCGGTCATTATATGTGGAATATTAGGAAATAATTTATGCATTTAATATATGACTGACGTAAAGCATTTTTATATAGAGGATTGAAGTCCTCTAGATAAATGTTAAATTCACTAACAAGGTATAGTAAAACGTCACAGTTAAGACTTATTCACATAGAATCAAGATCAAGATTTTTTCCACTAAGCGGATCGGTTTTGTTATTCTTCTCAACTTCTTTGACTTATTTTTACTTTCTCATACACGTAGTATATTGAGAAAGTATTGTAATCGTGAAAAAATTCGATTTCTAGATTTTGATGGAAATACACGTTTTAGGGGCCCCTGATTCCATAACAGTGGTTTTCGCCACGCCGTCTAAAATAAAATCGAATGATATCTCGTATTTGTGCAATATATCATATTTTGCAGACCCTTTTTCCATAAAAATCATATTGCACAAAAATGAAGGGTAGTTTATTCTTGACGATCTTTAGAAAAATTTCATTTACTACAAAATGGCTTAATAGAATTTGATTAAAATATATCCAGTTGTAGAGCCTACTGTCACAAATAATACTACGTAAGCCATAAATCTCTTAATGGCGTCCAGTGACATTACAATGTACGCTTAGCTACCTTATCTAAGCCCTATGACGTCACGCCTCCGCCGCGATCCAATCAAAATCTTTCAGCAGCCTAGACGGTTAAACTAAATCGAATGATATCTCATATTTGTAGAAATATCATTCATAATAGACACTTTGAAGAGATGAAAGATATTGAGCAACAATTAAAGGCACTTTATTCTAGGATATTTTGAAACAAAATTCGTTTTACTCAAAAATGGCTGTAAGGATTTCAATTAAAATCCATTTAATCGTACAGCCTGATGTCACAAATAATACTAACTATGCCATATGTCCCAAAGAATTATTATATGGTCCAGTGGCATTAAATATACGCTAATCTACGTTTAACTTCGATTTATAAACGTTTCTCTTTTACAAGCGTACAATCGACCAAACGCTTATATGTACGTATATGAGAAAGTTTGAGCAATGTATACTGCGCCGTTTATTTTAATATAATTTTTAATTTAAGAGCAATAAATTCCCAAAACAATCCCCATGTGGAAGTAATAGAGGCAGCCAATTAAAGTCACTGGAGCCTTTTGCGTTTTTTTCCGTTTTGTTGACGGAGAAAATTGTTATTAAAAAATCGCTAATTTCTTAAATAACTCGGGATTTTCCGCGGATTAAAGTTCAAAATTGATTGTTTACTCTATAAGTTATTATTAGGCTTGGTAGTTTTCGACGTTTATATTTTTTAAATTTGGACGATTTTATTTTTCCTAAAAATCGGCGACGAATATCGACGTTTATTTTAATACATTTTATTAAGCTTGGTAGTTTCCGACGTTTATATTTCTAAAAAAGCGACCACTTGTGTCGTTTATTTTTCCTAAAAATCGGGGACGAATATCAACTTTTATTTTCATACATTTTATCAATAAAAATGACATAAATTGGATTCTTCCAATTAAATTTAACTATGACATTATATATAAAAATAACACATCTCGTATGCCGGATTTTTTGTTGTTCTCTAAACTTTGGTTAATGTTATGTTGTTGGCCTCGCCCACCAACCCTGAAGAGCTAATTTTTCTGAATAAATCACAAGCGAATTTTATTCGTTAAATCGCGCCTCTTATTCAAGAAATCGTGAATTCAATAACAAAATTAATGTGACGTTAATATAATCCACAACCAAATATACATGTGAATATTTGAAGAAAGAAATCTTATCTTGTTGAGTGACAAACTGTGATGAGGGTACAAAAAAGTCCTGAGTAGGAACACTGAGCGAGACTACAGCATTGCAAGAATAAAATCTGACGTGGCCAACACATGACTTTCTACATACCTGTAATATTTCTAATAATTCCAAATAGGTTAAATGATAATAAATACTGTAAGGAACTGCGAGAAAATTTAAAGATTTCACAAAGAACAGAAATAAACTAAAACCGTAGCCTTCTGATATTGAATATAATAGCCCCGAAGCTCCAACAATTAAGAAAATAAAAAGGAGCGTCAGGTGTTTACAACAGTCGCCGGTAGGTGGTGTAGTTGTGGCAGCTAAAAATTTAGTTTTAAAAATATCTCTTCACATTTCATTATATGGGAAAATGTTTCGAACAAGTGTTGTAGAAAATTAAATTTCCTACTACTTTTATTCTAGTACTATATTGCACCAAATATTAAAGCAAATATTAAATAAATATAATATCTCCTTAGCAATGCGTTCTACGAAAAAATGTTTCAAACAAAAGTTTTAGAGAATAACATTATCTATATAGTACTTTTTCTAAATATAAAATTTGGCATTGATACCTGCGTAAGTTTTTGAGTTAGAGCATCAATAAAATCCTATCACATACAGATAGACAGACAGACACACAGACATCATCGAGAAAATAGTCAAAACGTGTTCAGGGTACCTTAAAACATGTATTTTCGTTGAAATCTCGAATTCGATTTTTTCATGAAAACAATACTTGCTCTATACTTCGTATATGGAGAAAGTAATAAGCATGGGATTCTCTCACTCGTAGAATGAATTGTGAGTACGGCTATCAAAAATAGAAATTTAATGGCTGCGTTTTTGAAAATACTATAGGGTAGGACTCCAGCAATATACTCGTAGTAGTAGATATTTAACATAACCAACCACGAAATGAGTTATGAGCGAATGAATTTGGTCAAGCGAGGAGTAGGATTTAGTTATACTTTCGAAACCTGCTATAGGAACATCTGGCGATCAGTATTAATCCAGTTTGGGAAAATTTTTCTCTTAGGCATAGGTAAGGATCGGCAGTTGGTTTCCAGCGTGACTTCCCTGGAGCCAAAGATAGGGCCAAGTCTGCGTACTGCACCAGTTGCAGCCCCTCTCGCGCCGGAGATGTGGAGGCGCCAGGTTAGCCCTCTATCCATGGTCACTCCGAGGTATTTAGCCTCAGAGGACCATGGGATAGCGTGCCCCTGCAGGGTGAGCGTGGCTGCCGGTTGCACCCGAGGAAGGGCACGAAACATGATGGCGACGGTTTTAGATGGATTTACTGCAACTCTCCACTTGCAGTACCAGGCGTTGAACTTATCCAGAGCTCGCTGCTGGTATTTGACTGCCTATGCCTCGTTCCTAGATCTAGTGAGGATGGCTGCATCGTCGGCATAAAGGCCAACTATGACCTGAGGCCCGTGGTCCCTAGGGAAGTCATGGGTGAAGGTGTTGAATAACACTGGACCTAGGACGGATCCCTGGGGGACGCCCGCCTGAATCAGGCGAGTCCCGGATCGCTCTCCCTCCCAGCACACCCATAATTTTCTGTTCCCTAGGTAGGACCTCAGGAGAAGAATTAGGGGCAGAGGCATACCAGCCCAGAGCATTTTGGCAATCAGCGCCTCCTGCCATACTCGGTCAAACGCCTGGCTAATGTCCAAGAAAACCGCCGCCGTCCTGTGCCGGACATTGAAACCGTCGGTGATGAAGCCGACAACCTTGGCAAGCTGATGCGTGGTGGAATGCTGCTGGCGGAAGCCGAACTGCTCTCCAGGGATGACAGTCCTATCGGAGAGGTGTCTCCGCAGGGTTGGGAGGATCAGCCTCTCGAACATCTTCCCAAAGTTATTGAGGAGGGAAATGGGACGATAATTCTCGGCAACACCCGCAGCCTTGTTAGCTTTGGGGATCCCAATTTTCTTCGCCCTTTTCCATTCCTCAGGGAAGTGCCGGATGCTCAAGCAGCCATTGTACAGCGCTGTAAGGAACTGTACAGCTGCTACAGGGAGCTGCTTAATCACCAACCCGCTGATTTCATCATCACCTGGAGAGCGGTGCGAGGATAGGTTCCTCATGACAGCAACGACTTTCGCGGTGCCAATCCGAGGAAAGAAGTCCCGATCGACATCAGCAGAATTCTGAATAGTATTCATGGCTGTTTCCACCATCGCCTCAGAATCCGCTGAGTCGGCTTATACTTATGACTGTTTCCTCTATTTATATGTAGGGTAAAGCGAGGAGAGATGACAGGGGTAAGAGAAATGACGCATCTCTAGTTTACATAGTCATAGACAGGGGGCAGAAACGGCGGTCAGTGCAGTGTGAACAGTGATGGAGAAAGTACACGTTGATAAATTCATATTGTGCAGCTTTTTGTGTGATTTACAAACGAATTTCATTCACAGCTGTTGTTTGTAAGTGCCTGAATTTTCATATATCTTTTGTAATCATTTCATTTCGCATGTTTATCGCGGTAATAATGAAAAACTTGCTTTCTGTAGATGGAGTTGGGTAAATGGACACGTGGAATTATTACTTGTATACTGTTCCACTATGTTTTGTCCGGAGAAGAAGGCTGCGTCATCAATCCTAACATTTTAGGAGAGACGGCCGCTTATTTTGCAATATTATATGAAATATAAAAAATTGCGGTATCTTATGCAGATCTTGCTTTTCAGTTTACCAACACCTATATTCCCATTAGCCATCTCTCCTACCCATAGTGCGTCATCTTACCTACCCTAGGAGGAGAGATGGCAAAATAACGGGGTTTTGAAAAATCGCTTAAAATCATATTTGAAGGCTTTTTAAAAAACTATTTCTATTTTTCCTAATATGACTAATAACCATAGAATGCATTATTATCAGCCATCTCATGATTTTTCATCTATTCTAAAATGTACAATTTTTTGTTGAATTGTGCGACATTTCTCCTCGCTTTACCCTATAGTGCAATCGTGCATGAATGTAAACAAAGTATACTTAAGGTAAAAAGTGGAGATCTGCATGATTATGACACTAGAAACAAGGATTTATTAAATATAGAGCATTATAGACTCTCTCTATTTGCAAAGTGCACTGAACTTGCTGGAAAAATCCTGTTTAATAAGCTTCCAAAGCAAATGAGAGCATCGGTTGACAGTACAAAGACGTTCCAAAGGAATCTGAAAGAATTCTTTATTGAGTCAATATATTATTACATTGAAGAGTATATGGAAAGAGGAAAATATGATTAACCTCAATATGAAAAGTTATTTTGTTTGAAATATATATGTAATGCAATGTAACATGTAATATTGTAATAACCACTTGGCGATGCCCATACAATGGAAAATTGTCCATGGCGAATAAATTATTATTATTATTTATCGACATTTATCGATTTGAATCGAATCCTACCAAGCTTAGTTATCATCGTTCATCGTCCGATTCGAAGTCATATTAGAAATATGACTATCAATTTTACATTTGTTTCTCTGTTATAAACATTGTTTGAATTTTCCCATAAGTACAGGATAAAATATGGTACGTTAAAAATACGTTGAGTCCAACTCTTGACGATATGCCATGAATGCTGTCTAATTCTTATACCGCCAAAGAACTTACTTAAATTTACACAAGATACCATCTATTTGAGCTTAAATTAGATATAATCTACAACAATCATTTCTTCATAAATATTTTCATCAAAGATACGGGAGGAGGATGCAATTACATACTATACCTTTTTAAAAATTCAATGCATTCTGATTTTGGAAAAATATTTTGAAGGTATATGCGCTATCAGTTTATGGCATATCATCAGGAAGTTATCGAATGAAAATTAAATTAATTTATTCTGCTAATTTTGAGGAGCAACAAAATTTTAAAGGTATTAATGAATAAATTTATGTATAGCTAATGGTTTTAAAACGCAAATGGAGCAAAATTAAAATATATATTGTTGAAAAATCAATTAAGGCAGACTTTTAACTCGACGGTGACCACCATTCAATAGTACACCCATCACTTTAATTGTACGGTTATGATTTTCACGTTTTCGGTTTAACGCTGTTTGGAAAATGTTTCCGAAGATTTAAAAAGCATAAATGCTTAATCTTCTCTCTGAGTTTATAAAATAGGATAAAGGTAATAGCGATGAACACATTGTAAATAAATAATTTCAAATTGAGCTCTGGGCACTCCAAAATTTGGTCCCATGTATCCCTATTGGGAAACCTAGCCTCCTCTGCATGGCTTCCCTTTTCGCGGTATTTTTCAGAAAACCATCTACCGAGAAAAGTGATGGATGGGTATACTGACTTTAAACAGGCACACTACGCATGGCTTCCGATCGCTGACGGATTCTAGACGAAGCAATCATGGCTTAATCGCACACACCACGAATCGATAAGCATTCAGAATTCTTCACCATGGAAACGGTCCCATTTTATACGGAGACGTCTTTTACTCATCGCGGCAAATAGGATTATTACGGACGTAAGAGCGGGGTGCGGGAAAGGAATATGACATGGCTTTTGGAAAGAGAGAGAGAGAGCATAAGTAGGTGGAGGAGGAGAAATGGAGCGCGGAAGAGAGGAGAGAGATTGATGAAGAGATTTTGACGGGCTTAAAAAGAAATTGGAACTCTGGAGGAATAGGAGGAGGCAGAGAGAGAGAGAAAGCCAGAGAGAGAGAAGAGGAGGAGAGATCTTGAATTCGGCTTGGAAAGACCGATTCATTTAGCTCTCTCATCTGGTTACCCTCCGCGCAGTCCCCAAATTGACTCCCGTCTCATCTTTCCCATTACAAGACGAAAAAAATTCCCCCGGCCGACATTTCTGTTGATGACGAGGGAAGGAGAAAGATGGAGGGAGAGAGGGGAGTAGAAAGGGGGGAGAGACTGAAAATTGTTTTCTGTCCCGAGGTAGATAGACGATATCCTTATAGTATTTGCAAAGAAGAGATCTCGGTTTTACAGATATCCCTTTTTTCCTCTATTATTTTTTTTATAAAAGCACTGCTGGGGAACAGAGGAGTAGGGAGAGTTTGACGGGAGTAATCGCAAACGTCCCGTAACGTTGATTATGTGTCATTCAAAAAAGTGCGTTCCACAACTCGCGGTGGGTGGCAAACGAGTTTCGTTTTAAATTATTTTTTTTATTAATCTCGAAAGCTTCGAATGAGCAGGCAGTGAAATTACTTCTCTATTAATGCCGATGTATGCATTATAGTTGTTCTGATAATTTAAATATATTTAGGTGCATACAGGCTTATTATCAACAAAGTTGTATTTCCATCTGTTTCGTATTATAGGCCCGCGTTTTATTCCATTAAAAAGGGTTTGCGTCAAATAAAGCCAATAAACTTAATAGCAGTGTGCTCTGAATAGATATCGTCGGCGCACGATTTGCCCTCGCAAAAAGAAATGAAACTCAATAAGCACGGATAAAATCGAAATCATTTTTTTTAACTTGCAAGCCATTTTCACAATCCATAAGTTTTCTCAGTATCGACTCCTTGAGTCCTTTATTATGCTGACTTATTTTGGTAAAAATAAGATAAATTCATACATTAAAACTAATTACGGTAATGGTTTCTAAGTTTATTGACTGGTGAAATTATCGAATACGAGCGAAAATGCGCCAATTAATTTCCGAGGTATAATTTACGCAAGGATTTTGAAGTGGATGTAGTAAGTAAAATTATCATCGCTTATCATTTAAAAATAAATATTTTTTGGATTCGAAGTGAAATTTTTGGTCCATTTGGAATGGCTTTAAATGCTATTAGCACTGAAAATCCTCCATTTGATTGGGTCTTTATTCTGCTTTACCTAATGCTTTCCCCATCAATTTGAGAGAAAAGAGACGGGTCTTAAAACCATAAAAATAAATGATGCATATTAAGTACATTTTCTAGTAAATTTTTTAACATGCTTGCTAAAATGAAGTAGACTTTTGAGTAGAGGTTCATTGAAACTTAAATGAGCACCAGGAACATTAGAAGAAGTGAAAGACCTTAGATGGTATAAAAGGGGTTCGATGATTCAAAATTCTACCGAAAGATAGAATAGCTATGATTATTAGGAACATCGATGAAAAACCCTCCCTAAGGACTGCATAACCTTACAGAGGTGGGAGGGTTTGTGTACTCTTACGAACCAAAGAGCTATGCCGGCGGGAGATAATTCTCCTGGTAGGACCATCCAAGCCGGAAAGGTCTGAGGGGAAGAGTCAGACTAAGAACCAGTCTTGGGGGTTTTACATCCCCCTGTGCAAGGGCAGCAGCTTGCACAGTACCTCTGTAGGTGGTGATCACGTGGATCTGAACAGCTACAGATGGGTAATCACTCTGTGAAACTGCGATGAGGAAAGCAAGGGGAAACTACCTCATTATATTTCCCATGATAGGCTGAAAAGCTGAAATTACCTCTATGGATCTTTCTGGGGTAAAATATTCCGGAGGTAAAATAGTCCCCCAATCGGATCTCTGGGTGGGGACTACCCTAGGGGATGCACAGAGGAAATGTAAGATTAATAAGAAAGCAAGTAGTGAGAAATTAAATATAGGCACATGGAATGTTAGGACTATGAATTCAGGGGGTAAACTAGAGAACTTAAAAAGGGAAATGAGAAGGAATAATGTAGGTATAGTAGGTCTTAGTGAAGTCCGGTGGGAAGGAGAAGGCGAGATAAATTCAGACGAATTTAAGATTATTTACTCGGGAGGGGAGAAAAAGGAAAGGGGAGTGGGGATTATAATGAGAAAAGAGATAGCTGAAAGAATTAGTAAGGTAGTGACAGTTAATGATAGATAAATAGCCGTAAAACTCCAGATGGAGCCAGTGGATATGCTTATAACTCAAGTGTATATGCCAACAACTAATGCTGGCGACGACGAAGTAGATGAAATCTATGAACAGAATATGGAGATATTGGAGGATGAGGGAAAAGGAAGGATCACCACCATAGTAATGGGAGATTGGAACAGTGTAGTCGGAGAGGGACAGGAAGATAACATAGTGGGAAAATATGGACTAGGGAAGAGAAATGAAAGAGGGGATAAACTTGTGGAATTCTGCCATAGAAATAGATTGATTGTAACTAATACATGGTTTAAGCATCACCAGCGGAGACTTTACACATGGAGAAGCCCAGGAGACCAGAGACGATACCAGATAGATTACATACTAGTCAATGAAAGATTTAGAAATAGCATTAAAAATGTGAAAACACTACCAGGGGCAGATATCGATTCTGACCACAACCTTTTGGTGGCAAATATACAATGTAGACTGAAGAGCGTTAGGAGAAACATAAGAGTTAACAAGAAATGGAACATAGAGGAACTCCTTAAAAACAAGGAGGCTATCATGACTGAGCTGGAGGAAAGGTTGGGGGAGAGAGCTGAAGAAAATAGGAAGAATGTAGATGAGGAGTGGAGATACATCCATAGCAACATTAAAGATGTAATGGAAAAGAAGGTAGGAAAGATAACGGGTGAAAGAAACAAAAAACCCTGGATCACAGCAGCCATGCTGCAAAAAATGGAAGAGCGGAGAAAGTGGAAGAACATGAACACTGAAGAAGGCCAAAGAAAGTACAAGGAGTTAAATAATGCTTTAAGAAGGGAAACAGATAAAGCAAGAGAACAGTGGATAAATGAAAAATGCGAGGAGATTGTCGAATGTGAAAGAATTTGTAGAACAGACCTCATGTATAGCAAAGCAAGGGAACTATTCAAGAAAAAAGCAAGAAAGATAGGACGTAAAGGAATCATGAACAAAAGTGGTAAAATAGTATCGGAGCCAGACGATGTAAAGAATGTCTGGAAAGAATACATTGAGGTTCTGTATGACAAAGAAGGAAAGCCAAGAAATATTGAATTAAATGAAGAAGAGGATGTGGAAGAAGATCAGCTAGGACCAAGTATTCTCGAGTCTGAAGTTAAAAGAGCAATTGATGACATGAAAAGAAGGAAGGCTGTTGGGAGTGATGATATATCCGTGGACGTTCTTAAGGTTTTGGGGTCTAAAGCAGTTAAGCAACTCACAAAATTTTTTAACCAAGTATATGATACTGGCATATGGCCTGAAGATTTTTTAGATGTTGTGATGGTACCACTGGAAAAAAAGAACCATGCAAAATGTTGTAAGGATTACAGAACTATTAGTTTAATTTCTCATACAGCTAAAGTTCTAACCAGAATAATAACCAAAAGAATTGAATGTAAAATAGAAAAGGAGCTGCAAGATAATCAGTTTGGTTTTAGAAGAGGAAGGGGGACTAGAGATGCTATAGGATGTATGAGGATGATGATAGAAAGAGCGCTAGAAGTCAATAAAGGTATGTATTTTTGTTTTGTAGATTGGGAGAAAGCTGTTGACCGAGTGAAATGGGATAAAATGCTGGGTATTTTAAACAAAATAGGAATAGATTGGAAAGATAAAAGACTGCTTAAAAACCTTTACTTTGATCAAAAGATTAGAGTCAGGGTTGAAGGAGAAGAAACAGAAAGTACTTCAATAGGGAGGGGAGTGAGGCAGGGTTGTCCTATTTCACCAGCGATATTTAATATTTATGCAGAAACAATAACAGAAGAAGCGTTGATGGAAGAGAAAGGATTTAAGATAGGAGGTGAAAGTATTACCACCATTAAATACGCAGATGATCAGGGCTTAATAGCAGAAGGTGAGAAAGAGCTTCAGAGGATGACAGACAGACTAGTGGAGGTTGGCCAACAATATGGAATGAAGATCAATACAGAAAAAACGAAAGTCATGGTGGTTTCAAAGGAACATAAAGAATTAAATATAATGGTAAATGGCCAAAAATTGGAACAAGTAAGTAGTTTCAAATATCTCGGCAGTATTTTAGCACAGGATGGAAGTAGTACACAGGACATCAGAAGTAGGATTGCAATGGCAAAAGCAGCATTTAACGAGAAGAAGGAGCTTCTCACAAGCAAGAAAATAAATTTAGAAACAAGGAAGAAATTAGCAAAATGCTAAATATGGAGCATAGCTCTTTATGGTGCAGAGACGTGGACGGTAAGGAGAAAGGAAGAAAAATATTTAGAAAGTTTTGAGATGTGGGTATGGAGAAGAATGATGAAAGTGAAATGGACAGAGAGGAAGAGAAACGAAGAAGTATTAGAAATGGTGGGAGAAGAAAGGACGCTAATAAAAACAATCAGGAAAAGAAAAGCAAATTGGATAGGGCACATATTGAGAAGACAGTGTTTACAAAGGACGATCTTAGAAGGAAAAATTAGTGGAAGAAGAGGAAGAGGGAGAAAAAGAATAGGAATATTAGATAATATAAAGCAGGGATATAATACTTATAGAGGTATAAAAGAGGCTTCTAGGGAGAGAGAGAAATGGAGGTAGCGATTCAGTTAAAACCTGTCTTCGGACAGAAGCATGATGATGATGACGATGAAAAAATGAACAAACACACGACACGTTTTACGACATTAACGAATGTGCATGTAAAAAATCAGTCAATATAAAGATGCTAAATAGAAAAATCTGCAGGCACTCACATTGATGCTGAAGGGGCCAGTAACAGGTAAGGATTCCATAGTTCCTTAATCGGAAAGCGTAAATTTCGGCATGCACTTTTGAGTTGAAAGGTTTTAACTTCGGCTCTCTCTTAGCAAGCCTGTCGATATTTCTCTCAGATTTCCCTCCTTAAACGTTTTTGGCAGTTCATGCCATTGCCATGTGAATATCGCTGCATTACTCCACAAGTGAATGTAATTTTTCCACCACACTTTGAGCATGTTAAGTGCTAAAATTTCTCTATGGATTTATCGATTTAATCGATTTTTCTCGAAACATTAGTGTTTAAAAATGTCGTAATTCTTAAGGATACGTGGAGTATATGTTTGCATTCCGGTAAGCATTTTCAGAGCATGTACTACTTTCTATGGCCACTAAGGTTCTATTAATTATTATTATTATTCTATTATTATTACTTTTGTGTGTTTTGTAGATGAGTGGTATTACTTAAGTTTTATTGGCTCCATATATTTGGGACGACATTCTCAGAGAATGGAAAATATGTCTCTCCTTGGTTTCTTATAATATCCAGTATAGTTCTGTATTTTGAATGATACGATAGTTCAGATGTATGTAATCCGTAGTTTGCATCTTATGTGTGGAATTTCTTCATCTGGATATCATATAGTTATTTTGCTCAAAGCTTTAATACGAGCCTTTTTCCGTCCATTTTTACTTTCTCCATATAGGTAGCATAGGGGAAAGAATTGTTTTCATGAAAAAAATCGACTTCGAGATTTCAACGGAAATACACGTTTTGAGGTCCCCTGAACACCATTTTCTCGATGATGTCTGTGTGTGTGTGTGTGTGATAGCTTTTTGTGGGTGCTCGAACTCAAAAACAGGTCAACGCGAAATTTTATATCTAACATTTTTACAAAAGTCACAAGATCAGAGAAGTTTTTGGTAAAAATCTGTCAACCGGAAGAGGGTGTTAACTCTTGTCACTTATCCGTTATTTTGATATATTTGCTTTAACATTAGATAAATGTAAAAATATATTGGAATAAAAGTTGTAGGAAATTTAATTTGCTACAACCTTTCTTTGAAACATGTTTTCATATAATGCATTGTCTAAGAGATATCTTATATTTTTAGCTGCCACCACCATGCCACCTACCGGCGTCTATTGTTTACAAATGACGCTTAGTTACATCTTAGTAACGCTCCTTTTTCTTTTCTTAATTGTTTGAGCTTTGTGACTATATCCAATATTAGAAGGCTATGGTTTGAGTTTATTTCTGTTCTTTGTGAAGTTTAAAATCCTCTCACAGTTTCTTAAAATATTTATTATTATCTAACCTATTTGAAATTTTTAGAAATATTACAGATATGGAGAAAGTCATGTAGTGGCCACATCAGATTTTTACTGATAGAGTTGTATTTAATTTTAGGTTCTATGAGGGAATCCATTGGGAATGTGTGAATGAGTGCACTCCTATCGCTATAGGTGAAAAACTACGCGAAAAAGGCCTTTAACTCTGTTAAAGACAAAAATTACTTATCACATACCTTGAATTTAGTTGCTATTTCTTCATGCGATGCATACAGAGTGTCACGCTCTCAAACAACATTAGACGAAAATAAGCATTTAAATGTACACATTGTTTTTTTTTAATTGAAAATTGTACAATGTTAAATAAAATGTTACTGCATGGTATTAATAACACGTAAATATCTATAAAATATTCCATGACATTTTGACAGTAACCTACGTGAGTATATCCATAAACATATGCCGAGAATTATTTAGGAAAAATAGCATCATTAAAATGTAAGAATACGGGATGAAAATCTGCTCTTAAATACCCTATAATCTCAAGTAATTTTTGGCATGACAAATTTGAAATCTTTTGAAAATATCTCTCAGAACAAAATAAAATAAAAAAGCTGGTACAATTAAAAAAAAACTGACCAATAATCTGAGAATTTTGACGTCGGAAAGGCATTCGAAATTGGAACGAATTTGAAGCAAGACTTTATGCATATATATAAATCAGAGAGACCGTTGATATTCAAGCGAAAAAGAGTGCAAAATGTCGCTTTGATTTGGGGCGGGCTTATCGAAAGAGAAAGAAAAGGCGGACGGCAGAAGAAAGATGACCGAAACTCGTTTGGAAATCGGAGCTTCAAATAAGAGTAAGGAGAGGTCGGGAGGGCTTTGGAAACGAGAGAGAGGTTAATGGATGCGACGAAAGACCGCAGAGCTAACGACGTGAATTATAGCGACGGCTGGAAGCGAACGAATGGAACGTAAAACCAGCGAGGGTCGGAAATGTCTGCACTACTCCCCTCTTTTTCCAGCATCATTAGAACGTGAAATCAGTAGGTCATTAAAAAAAATCGTAGCGGCATTTGATCGACTTTTTCCAAATGAAGACTAATATTTTTGCATGAGGTCTTCTTATTAAACAATTGATGGACGCCAGTGTTTTTGTTACTGTTTATAAAAATACGAATTCTAGCGGCAAACCATGTTTGTGGTCTGCAGCCTTCTCTTTTTATTTCGCGGCATACTTTCTGCTTTGCTCTATTGTAGCGGCGCGCTGAATCGAATTTTACGACAACGTGCTGAACATTAATGTCACTCGGAAGAAAAAAATGCACATTTACCACATAGAAGGAATAATAAAACGAACTATCAAATAGCTTAAATATTTCAGCAGGTTTAAGTGATAACGATGCTAAGATATAAAGAAACAGTGTATACGCCACCTTTTTGAACATCGCGTGATAGCGGTTCGCGAATTTGGACTTCGCGAAAAATTTTTTATGACTATTACTTGTGTTTCGCGCATATTACTTGCATTTAGCGTCATGCGTTTACGATGCCAACAAGCGTGAACACCCTCTACCTTTTTGTTTCTAGGTTCATTTTAAACTTTAACACCCTAGAAAAGGGCATTATTAATATATTATATTTATAATGCTCGTTATTACTAGTTTTCAAAGTAAACAAACGTGATAACCATCGACTTAATTCTTTTGTAGCTCAGTTTAAACCTCACTGCCAACCGGGCTGTTTTCGATAACAGTCGAAGTTGTTGGCATCTAACGGCAAAATTAGAAATTATTGGCAAATGGAAAAGCGTCCTGCGCGTTTAGTTTTTCAAAACTTTTACGAGCATGACATTGAAAATATTCGTTCTTCGCGTATGAGGTTGCTGGTTTTTGACCGAAATATTTAATGATTTAATGCAATTATCTTTGTATTTTGAATTTAAATTAAGGAACTGTTGTTTTTTGAGGTTTTCATTGTTTATTACGAATTTTTAATGTAAATCTAAGAATTGGTATCATTTTGTAACGTAAGATTTTCTGCCGCGTGTTTTGAACGCGATTACTAAAAGAAATGTTATAACTTTATAACGATAGGTTTTGATTTTCTGTTATGCATTTCTAACGTAATTAGTAAAAGAAATTAAACCACTTTTTAATGCTATTGTGTTTTTTTGTGGCTTGGAAATGTTTGCTGCAGAATCCAGGAAAGCATTTGTGCATGATGTACTCGACATTCCATTTCAGTAATTCAATTTAAATTAAACCATTTCCTTAGAATGAACAAAAGAAGATCGAAAATCACATGCGAAATTTTGTGGAGGTAAACTGTACAAGTGCGGAAAGAAGAGTAATCGTTTTGTTATGCTGGGTTTTCATTATTCACTATATTTTCACTATTACGCGTTTTGAAGGTAATTAAAAGTATTTTTTACTTTACAATGATAGATTTTTCATTTGCGGTTACGTCTTCTTTTATTTTCTGTTAAACTGCATTATTTATGATAAAAAGTGAATTATTTAGGTTGGCTGAGAACCACTATTACGCGGTTTGAAGGTAATTAAAAGTATTTTTTACTTTACAATGATAGGTTTTTTATTTGCGGTTACGTCTTCTTTTATTTTCTGTTAAACTGCATTGTTTAAGATAAAAAGTGAATTTTTTAGGTTGGCTGGGAACCACTGTCTCGCAATAACATGGCGTCTTAAGGCCGGAATACACTGGTGATTAAGTCCCGACACTTGTCGCACGAGGAAATCACCGAGATATTTAAACTGGAAACAAATCTTGCGCGACTTACTGTCTGTGAGCAGCTCAACGCGATTTGACCTTGGTGTTGTCACAGCAACTTTTGCGCTTGTGTGTACACTGTGCTCTGTGGCGAGTCCAGTGCGGAATGAGTTCACCAAGGAAGGTTCTGTGTGCCGTTGCGTTTGTTGTTGATTGCATTACTAAAAAGAAAATGCTTGGTCAGAGAATGGATTCTCAGAAGAAAGAATTTCGGTGATTATGAGAATTTCTTCATCAGTTATCTGCAAATGTCCTGCCAGAGTCTTTGTTGCGCTTATTTTTTAAATCTGCGGATTTCACATCCCATAACTCCACATTGCACTCGTACATTTGAATGAGTTCAATGGTCTCTTCCTTTGTCCATGTTTTCCTCTAGTCGCCCATGTTTTTTCCTCACCCAGCTCTCAGACAGTATCAAGAAATTCCAACCTGGTTGTAACCGCTCGAGAATCTTTCGTAACCAAATTGATAGCTCTCTACACTAATAGTGAGTCAACTGTCGTTGCTTCCGCTGCAAGTTGATAACACTGTCTGATAGACTGCTCTCGGCGCTGTCTACACTAGCGATATTTCTATCAGACACCTACTCACGCGACTTTAATCACCAGTGTATTCCGGCCTTTATGGGAAAATAGGACTTGCACTTCGCGAATTAGCATTCCGCGTAAGTTTTCCGGAGCCAATTATTCGCGAAGTTCAAAAAGGTGGTGTATACGAAGTACGTATCTGTGATGGATAATCATTAAGTTAGAATTCACCATTAACACCGATGACGGCTGCCTTTTAACCAAAATGTGCATTTGCTTTTAATAACCATTTTATGACTTTTGGAGAGCTCTGAATTATCAGTTTGATCTAAACCATAATCCTGCGAATCTATTTTGGATTAAAAGTGAATTTAAACTTGTAACGTGCTAAAACCTAATATTGCTTTTTGTTAAAACTTTATTTTCTCTATCCGAATCTGAGAATGGCGAAATTTCTCCTTTTCATGTAACACCAAATATAGCGCGGCACGTCAAGTGTTTCGTCGAGGTACAACACAGTGCGTCGTACAGTTTGCGAAGAACAACACTATATTATAGCATATGAAGATCTTCTTTCTGGTACAAGGGTAATTTGCTTTTATATTCTTCAATCGTTTATACTCACTTTCGGTGGTTTTACGAAACACGGTTGGAAGTATTATGGTATTTCAACAAATAAGGTCATGATTGATGTTACGAAGGGAATATATTTTATCGATATACTATATGAAGATATTTCAAGCGCTTATACTGTTATCATTACTATTTTTACTTTCTTCATACGTAGTATAGAGGACTGTATTGTTTTCATGAAAAAATCGACTTCGAGATTTCAACGGAAATACACGTTTTGAGGTTCCCTGAACACGTTTTCACCATTTTCTCGATGGTGTCTGTGTGTGAATGTGATAGTTTTTTTGTGGGTGCTCTAACTCGAAAACTATTAATCAGGTCAAGGCGAAATTTGATATTTAACATTTTTATGGAAGTCGCAAGAACTGATTAGTTTTTGTAAAAAATCGGTTAACTGGAAGTTGGTGTTTACTCTTGTCACTTATCCGTAATTTTGAAATATTTGCTTTAATATTTGATATATGTAAAAACATACTGGAATAAACGTTCTAGGTAGTTTAATTTTCTACAACATTTGTTTGAAACATGTTTTCATATAATGCATTGTTTAAGAGATATCATATATTTTTAGCCGCTACCACCACGCCACCTACCGACGACTATTGTTAAAAATTGACGCTTAGTTACTTCTTAGTAGCGCTCCATTTTCTTTCTTAATTGTTGGAGCTTTGTGGCTATATCCAATATCAGAAAGCTATGGTTTGAGTTAATTTCTGTTCTTTGCAAAGTCTAATATTTACTCGCAGTTTCTTAAAATATGTATTATTATGTAACCTATTTGAAATTTTTAGAAATATTACAGATATGGACAAAGTCATGTGATGGCCACATCAGATTTATTCACATAGTAACCGTAATTGATCATGCATATGCCCGAGCGTTGCAACAGTTCGTCGAGTCCTACTAAAAATAAAACGATCCCATTCTGCGACACAAGGTTCCATTTGCGGCGAGGTTTCCGCCGATGATGGTGTTTAATTTCTGAAAGTGATAATTTACGATGCCATAAGTTTCTCCTGATTACGTGAAAAGATAAAATCTACGTATTTTTACTAATTAATCATCTACGCCGAGTGATTATGTTACCTAGGCGACGCTAGTGAAATATGAAAGGTGAGATTTTTTTAAAGTTTCCTCTACAATGGAGATATAGCCATGAAAGCATTTTCTTGCGATTACGAGTAAGACTGTTTTGTGTATAGTGTATCTTAATGTTAATAAGGAATGATGGCGGTTGCGGATGATTCGTTCAACTAATACAACGGAGATAACATTTTGATATTATCCTTCTTTTTATAGAAGATTTATATTTAATTCAATGTGCTGCGGATACCTTGTGTTTTCCTGATACATCGATAATCAAGATCCTGTTAATCAGTGATTGAACGCATAACCTATTCAAGGATTAGGGCGATGTCACTCATCTGCTCCCGTCTAAGACATATCACAGGAACACAGAGGGGTAATAAGTAAGAATAAAGATAATAAATAGCAATGGAATTTTAATCAAAAAATATGTCAAAGGATTTATTTTCCCTAATCCAAATCTAGGAATATATACATATAATCAGGAATTTAAAAAATGTATTTTCTGCGGTAGATTATCTAAACGCCATTGAAAATACTCGCAGTAGAGTAATTCGGAATGTTTATGGAATAATTGCTCAAAGTTATAAGTTCATCAGAGGAGATTTGGAAAGCGTAAAACACAGTTGATCAAGAAAACAACGTTCGTAAAATGTTCTTTGTTTGGGCGGATATGATATACAAGAATAATAAAGACATGGTTATGCAGAAAGCGGTCCTTCGAGAATCGGCTATAAATATATCAAGCTAAGTTGGTGGTCCTGAAGCGCTCGATTTTCACTCCACTGCTTTGAAAAAGGTAAAAATCGAACTAAGACTTCTTTACTTTGGTCGATGAGGCCAATGATACAATAGTTTTAATTGGTTCTTAAAGGTAAATAATAATAATCAATACTAATAATTGATGCTCATGATACGTAGCTGGCAATTATAGGATTTTTATTTGCGATATATTTAAGCAAAATAAAACGACATTTTAGTAACAGTAAATAAAAATTTCTAATTAAGTGAAGTTAATACTTTCCTTCATTTTCGATAGGATATTTCCATAGATCCTCAATAGTAAGCTTTACCAATATGCAGATTTATAAATACTTATATGATGCGAGAAATCATAGAATACTTGGTTATATAAATTTCTCTCCATCGAGCAGTTGGAACATAATAGTCTGTTGTAATTAATTACAAGCTAAAGTTGTTTTTTGTACTTAAATAATGTTAAATATACCAGTTTTAATGCGTTGATACTACACCAGCGTCGGATGAACCCGTCCTGACGTCGTCTCGTGTCTTTCGATAGAGAACACGCAGGAAGGTAAAGCCGAACATGGGTTAGGAAGAGATGAGTTTCTCGAAACAGCTTTCTTGGGAGAACGAAATTATAAAAGGGTGCAAAAGGAGGAGTCAGCTAAATATGGAACCAGTGGCGGGAACGGAATTAAAAGTGGGGATTAAAGTTGGGAGGCTTCGTTGGGAAGAATGGGATAAACAAGTTTACCAAAGTTAATGAAGTGAATGGAAACGAAGAGAGAGTTGGGAAAAAAACACTATGAGACTGTTGTTGTATTTTTACATTAGGTTGTTAGATGACACTTATTCGATTTAGTCCCTCTACGTGGTAGGAGGTGTTTTACGTCCTAATCCGTAAAATAGGATATAATTTTACCCCCTCGCGAAGCTCTATTTCAAATTAACATTGTCTTGTGAAATACTGTTCAACTCTTCGTTTTTCTAACGAATCATCCTTAAATTCCTCTGCTCTAGACATCTAATGCCATTAGAGATACTTTTTTAATGTAAAAATTAGAGCGCGATGGAGATTTTCGAGCACTTGGGATACACCTGTATGCTTTTCTTTGGTCATGGAGGCAGGACCGAGTGAACTTTACGCCTTAGAATGAAAACAGCATCTCCAAAATATCAGACGAAATAAGTGTCGAAGAATAAAATATGGATAAAAGGGAATAATATTCGAGTGAAGAATAATTACATATTGCGACACAATCCATTGAGGTGCTGAATACAGGAACATTAACATATTTTTAAAATCATCTGCGAAATGTTAAATCATAAAATTCAAATGTTATTTGAGAGTTGCATTAATACTTTTAAAGCTAATAACAATCTATTTAAGAGTACATATTCTGCGAAATATCGCCAACGCACAAAGAGGCTTACGCCGAAAAATGCCAAAGTGACTATTAATTAAACAACTTGCTTTGTATTTTTATTTTCGACAGTTAGAATTGCATACCGCGTATTAATTAATGTTTGAGATACATTTCTATAACATCCTTTATCAATTAGGTTTATGGATGAGTAGAGTAATATGTTACAAAACATGTATCAGTCAAGTGATTCCTAAAGCATAAAATATTTTCATGTTTACCATTTGACCATTTTATGAACGAATTACTCACCTTTATCGCCAGGCAGGTAGAAACAAAATTTCTTCCGGTGATCGCGTACATGCTGCAGCAAAAGAATTTTAATCGAATCTTTTGGAAGGTTAACGCTATTCGAAATGCAAATTAAACACACCGAAAAGTTCGTGGCATGCCTTTAGTTGAAAATAAACCCCGCTTTTACTCGATTAGCTTTATATATATATATATATATATATATATATATATATATATATATATATATATATATATATATATCCTTTTACAAGAAGTTTCAAACGGCTATGAAAAAGAAATGTGCAAATCGAAAATTTTCGTTTAAAATCATTCGTACCAAACACTTTGATACCGATATTTTTTTTCCCTCCTCGTTTCGGTGAACTACGAGAAGAGGAGATGCGAGCAAAATATTCGCTTTTTGGGCAAGGTGTAGAGCGGAGAAAATTAATCGGACCGAGAAAAAAACAAATGAAGTTTTAAGTGCAGTAGGAGAAGGGGTGAGGTTAAATAGAGTAATAGAGGAAAGACAAGAAATGGATGGGTAATATCTGAAATTCATAGAAAGGAGAATACAAGGAAAGAGGCAGAGTTAGGAAGAAGAAAGTAACATTAGGTACATAAAAAGAAGGGAATGGGTATGGGAAGATGAAGAGAAAGGCCTTGAGCATATTTCGTTGGGGGTAGCCAAAAACCTACCGAAAGACAGAAAATCTTTGAAGATGATTCGATTAGGGTTACCGATCGATAATAAAGAAACCTCGATGTTTGTATTTTTATTTATGTATTTATTCCATTTTTTTGGTTTCCGCCATGCATTTTTCATTTATTTACAAACAAAGCTATATACAGCTCTCTTGAATCCTATTAGAGGCAGTGATTTCGAGTTTGTGCAGAGGAAGGGAATCCATTGGGTAGTTAGCCGTGACGCCTTTGTGGGCCCTCAATGTAGCGATCTGCCGGTTATCGTGGAAGTGTTGACGAAGTATCGTCGATGTAGCGATGATTGAATGGGGCAAGTGTCGAATCCATCGCCGCGTGCGTATTTGAAGTCGTGATGGCGCGATGCGATGCGAGGTATGTTTTTCGATATACCGAGAAAAAAGAACAGTGTTAAACTAAGTTAGTGGATGCATGCATCATCTGCTGTTACATTTACAAAAATATCGGTGGATAATACAATGGAGTTAATTTCTAAGTAGTTATGCGAATGGTTTTTGATTAATATAAATGTCAACAATATTAATAAAACTGAATTTTTAAATGGTACCTATCGAAATATTTCTGGTGCATCTGATATCAGTGAAATTATATTTAATGAACTGAACAATACAACTTAAACTAATAAAAAAATCAATAGAATGTCAGAGCTATAATATGTAAATTAAAAATAACAGGAGTATAATAGGTTATCAGTATCAGTTATGAGAAAGATTCTTGATTCATATAAATAAGGTTGTATTATTAAATGCTACTGAATGTTTTACGATAATTAAGAGAATTGTGGCATTAAATTTAATGAATAAAACAAAATTAATTAATAATAAATAGAAACAGCAAAATTTCATAACTACAAGATGTTAACTACTAATAACGACACCGATTAGTTTGTAATTAAACATGCACGAACATACACACAAAATTACAGAAAGAGCAAAAAACGTTAGCGATTTAAAGCATATTTTATAAGCATTACTAACTCCAATGTTAGTATGAAATTACATTGATTACTAACTGCAGTTTTTTTTAATGAAAACTATTGCTATTTTATTATCTTCAATGCGATATTATTTATTTTTAGTACCTACTGCATTGAGAATACTTGATATCTTCACATTATTCTGTGAGGAGTTATTTTTTTATAATTACGGACAAACGTTTAAGCCTCCAACCATTATGTGCGGCGTTCATTGAGGGGAGGATGAGGAGGGCGGGAGGAATAGGCACGCTTAAGAGGCACATGTCGACGACATATCTCTTATTTATTATTTATCGTTGCATCCGAGCTTCCATTCGGGAGAATTTTACTTGAAATAATGGCGTTTGATATACTAACCGGCTTTACCGATGAGGGAAACAAATTAGTTTCTTTGGTGACGACCTAACCAACACCTACTTTCGAAGGAAAGACGAAGAAGTAGCGGCGAGAAATGGGGGGGATAAAGGGGGCAGAAACATTTCCGAACACCACCTTAAAACACTCCGCGCCGACAACAAAGAGATTCAAATAACCCAAAAAGCTTTCGCCTACTCACCTCCGAACTAGGAGGGATGATGCTTTCCCAAAATAAAATATTCCACAACTGGAGAAAGCTTCTTTAGTATTTCCGCCAACGTCCCTTGCCCTTCCTTTTACTTTCCTCCCTCTCCCATCCCTCCCCATTCCTCCTCCTACCTCCCCCTTAAACCGGTGAGTTTTGACAGTTCCGACAAACTAACGAGGCTCAATTTGCACGAGCGAAGCGCGATTCTTATCACCTGATGTTGTTGGCAGTAGTTGATAGCGAAAAGGGGGTCTGAGTGGGTTCCGGGAAAATCTTAAAAGGATAAAATAATGCGCGAGTAAGACTGTGGTGGGAGAAGATTACGGGAGGAAGGTGTACGAGAAAGCGAAAGGGAGATAGAAAATCGTTATCGTTTATAGGTGTGGGAGACCTTGCCGATTCACAATGTCATGATTAGAGCCCTGCACGGGTATGATATTTTCCACCCGTACCCTATCCGTACCCGCAGACTACTAACCCGTACCCAACCCTTACCGCAGAATATTAACCCGCACCCGACCCGTATCCGCAGGCTCGCACCCGCACAGAAGGCCTACTTGTCCGACCCGACCATATTTTTTAACTGTCTGGTCCTCGAGACACTAATCCGTAGCAAGAAATCGTGAAAAAATAAAAATATTATTTCTTAGTCAGTCATTTATTTTGTGTAAATTAAAATGAAATGTAATTGTACATTAACATTCATTTTTAAGATCGAAAAAATGTTTTAAAAATATCTACGATTTATTTTATACTACTATAAATTTTACAAAATAATTTAATCGAGAAAATGAAACATTAATTAACAGTATCTACCCTGAGATTTAAAATGAATATTTAAAAATAGGACATGAGCCACGTTTGCGGGATCTAAACTGTTTCTTCTTTCACTAACAACATGTCCCGCCAATCAAAAACACCTCTCTGATGGAGCACTGGTCGCTGGTACTGCAAAAATACGATTCGCTAAAATACTTAAATTTGGCAAACAATTCTTTTGCTTATCCCACCATTTCATCAAATCAAAATCATTAGTAATGTTGTCAGATAGTTTTAAGTCAATATATGCAGTCAATTCGTCTGGAGAAATGTGATCATTTACTGTGTCTGTATCCATTAACTGAACTAAGGTGTCTGACATTTTATACCTTTTCATCGGTTGCTCTACAAGCGTACACGGATTTGTTGTCACGGATTTGATTTCATATCCCTTCTCCTTTTTAATGTCATCATAATAAGTTTTACCGGAAGTTTTTAAAATTTTCATGATGTTAGATTCTGTTGAACCTATTTCTAAATGATCGTTTATTTTCAAATGCCACAAGTAAACCAAAAATATTATTGGATATTTTTCTCCTTCTAATTCAATCAATGCTTTCTGGAATGGATTGAGGTATTCTGCTAAATCTAATAAATCTTTCTTTTCAACCTCACAAATCATATCACTCAACTTTTTTTCAATTAAAATATTGTAAATAACCTCCCAATTTTCAAGTATTGAAGAGATCTTACGAAGAATTAAATTACAACTTTTCTTGACGTCTTCTTTCAATGTAGATTTCAGCGCACCTTGTAAGCCTGATTTTAAAAAATATTTCACAAATTTTTTACACTTCTGAATTAAAGCAAGTAGTCGACAACGTTTGTCAATTGCAACTTTGTATCTATTTATATAATAAAAGGAATCGTTTTTTCGTCAGACACTTTTCTTGACACATGATATATGCCGACCTGCATAAATTGCAAATTTGTATCTCCCTATGGAACGCTACTTCTGGCCGCGAGGGTGGACTTGACTAGCTGTAAAAGGCGTGTGAAAAGTTCCAGGGCCTACATTGACGAGGCAAATTGAATTGGAATTAAAACTAGTTTTCGTACCGCTCTTTACCCGCACCGGTGCCTTTTGTGTCCGAACCCGACCCGTACCCGCATAGAAGCACTATATACCCGACCCGACCGAAACTTTCGCTGCGTGTACCCGCGGGTCTGGTCGAGTAAACTGCGGGTATGCAGGCCTCTACTCATGATGTTAAAAACAAATGTAATTTAGGAAGGACCAAATCGTTTAAACTATATGGAAGGAAGTGGTGAAAAGATCGGATTTTCTTCACTGAAAGTAAAATTTCATGTTCAATGAATTATCCTCCTATATATAATTTCGAATGTAAGTTCGTACGTACTATGTACGCAAACTTGACGCTGACGTCATCAATGGCACTTTTTAACGCATTTTTAACAAACTACCCGATTAGGTGGAATGTTGAAATTTCGCAGGCATGTTTAATTCAGAATTAGAAATTTAATGACGAAAAGCGAATACGGAAAAAGACCCTGGTTCGACTCCAGGGAGAAGATTTCCATTTCCCGTAAGATAACACGTAAAAAGCGACTTTTTAAAGAGCAGGTTTTTATTCTTTTGAAAAATAAAATTAGAAAGAATGACGTACGATCTTTGAATTTAAACTATGTTTTAGGAAAATTAATGAAGTTTCTTATTCTATTCATCTTTTTCCGACTACCGTTCGAAATATCTCATATTAAACATTAAAATTACATATTTTGGGAAAATATTGGCTTGTAAAACGGGATTTTGCCTTGCCGACCACGTCATTGTTAAACTTCGAGAATCAATTACTGTCTCAACCCTAATACGCGTAATACATACGATTGCATAGATTGCCTTAAATTATCTTAGGATTTTTTGCAAAATTACGTAAACAGGGGGAGGGAGAGAATTGATCTATTTAAAAATATAATTAGCAATAAAATAAACGATTTGAATAAGTTATTGCCTTTATTATTATTTTTTCATTATTCACTGATATGTACGCTTCCGTCATTTTTGACGGGTCTCGGCTAGTTGAAAACAATAACGACCGATGTTTTGGTATCTTACACCAGTGTTGCGCAATATTTCTAAATGGCAACAAGTTTTCTAACGGGTAACTACAGCGCGATTTCCATTAAAAATCCAATATTTTATCAGATTTTTGGGGAATAAGATGATTTATTTCTATATAAACATGAAGTAAAATCCCGAATACGCCGATGTCGAATAACCAAAATTTCTATAGCCCGTTTTTCATTATTACATGAAAGTTTTGATGCAACATTGCGTACTAAGTTATTTACGATATTTACTTATCGCTCACTTGACGAAGAAGTTAATACGCAGTATAGTATTACTTGACTTATGCGTTTACTTTATAATTAAAAATAAACTGACTTTTCTTTACTTTCTCAATATTTGATTGAAATTGAAGGAATAAAGTGATCTGATGATCCTATGCAGACAGGCATATTTATAGGCATAGGCATATTTATTTAATTTGTCATTTGTGTAAACAAGCATATCGATCAGACGGAATAGGCTCGATATCAATCGGGAGTTTACTTTATGTCAATTAGGACATGTTTAGAGAAATATATAATATATTAATTCGAAATAAACAAAAAGCAATTCCCTCGTGACCCGCTGCAAACATTTCATGATCCGCAAAAGGTTGGTTTAAACACCGCTTCCTTACACCAATACTCATAATTTGACAACAGTGAAAAACACAGAACTTCAGTTTGTAAATTTTTATCAGGGTAAATATTTTTATTCAAGCGCTTTAATTTAAGAGAAAAAATGTTTTCATCATTTCCCATGGTACATTTATCCCTCATACTGGAAGGTTTAGATTTACACGTTTTATGATACAGGGAATAATTTTGAAAGCAATGCAACTAAATTATTGCATGTTGAGCTCTAGATGGTGCCCTAATGTAATCTCATGGAATTTCTATGTGAAAACCTAGCACACTTTACACGGCTTCACTTTGTACGGTCTTACTCAGGAATGCATGTGCAGTGCAAAGCGAGAGCGAGGGTTCTGAAAAATAATAATTCACTGTTGAATGTTATTAAAATATCTCAGTTATAATACTCAAAATTAAAACGACGCGTTCAGTCAAAGTGGGAAATATCATTAGTGGAATTTCACAAGTTAATATTGGAATTAAAGTGGGAAGAGGAATAATAAGAATGGAAAAGGTAGCCTGCGGCTTGATTGTGCCTTGTCTGTGGGGGGGGGGGGGGGTATTTGTCTTTACTCGCTATCTGTGGGGACAACTGCAGTCCTTTCCTGGTAATTTTCCCCTTCATCCACTTTCCTTTTCGCCTAACGTCAAAAAACCACTCCCTCTACGCCGCCTACCCTTTCCCTCATGCTAACACGAGACTAATTTGGAATACTAGCGTGGGCAGCAAAGACCCAGGCTGAAAAGACCACGGATTAATCTGAAAGCAAATGCAGAAAGAACTACGGCGGACTCTTGTCTCTTCAGTAAATTAACAAGAGCTTTCTCTCTCTGTATCTCTTCCTTCTTTATCAGCCGTTAACGCATCGCACGCTTTCCCCCCTTTTCATCTACCCTCACTCCAAACGCTCTTCTCTTTCTATCTCCCGCTATCTCTTCCATACGCTTTCCTCCAAAATCCTTGTTTCATCCTTTTATTTATTATCGAGCGGACGTCTGCCACTTTCTTTTGCCCTTTCATTACAAATGTACCAAAATGAGGGATAGGAAGTCTCTAAATGTGAACGACGTGCTAGGGAAGGGCTGTGATAAGACCGCATTTGGCGTTAAGGACGGCTGGAGGCGATGGAATGTGTTAAATGCGCTGTGATTCTTGATATCACTACAACTAACATTACTTACGGATGATAACATAATCTAAAATCTATTTTTAATGACTAATTTATTTAATATTAACTCAACAAAAGGTACGCAATTGAGAGATTTGGCTAAGGAGAAAAATAAGATTATATATTTATTTTGTGTGTATTTATATAGATATGTAAATGTATATATATATATCACTTAAACGTTAGGCATAAGGAATAGCCTTAAAAATGTGTATTCAATAACAATCATCCTGCTAAGATCTTACGGAGTGGAATTCATAGGACTTTATGGAGTCGAACATTCCCTGATGCCCAAAAAAGTGCTCTTTGATTAAATGCGATGGAGAATATATGTGAAAAATGGGCATAAAAATATAGAATTAACCAATGCCGTTACGGAAAAGCCCGCGACTTGTGGGAAGGGAGGATCCGTAATCAAAAGGTACCCCACACCGAGGAATATGGATAAGTGGCCAGAGGAAAGGGAATACATCCGTTACGCCACTCGAATAAACCCTTTATAAGTCAGAGTCTAAACCATTGCTGCATCAGAGAGTAACTTAAGTAATTCTATCATGTTATCGCAGGCCAATTTTCACTCTAAAATAATGTTAACATTTGCATCTTAATAAATGTATGATAACAACACAATCATAATTTATATATATTCTCAGTGCTTTAATAGTGTCTGATAGGGCCCAAACCAAACTCTCTCAAGTGAAGGGTTTTTTCTTACATTTCATATTTAGTTCTATGCTATTTTAGTAACACCATCGGGGAGAAGAATTTCATGCAATAGACGAATGACACATTCAACAAGATCGAGTGCATCAGTAAGTTACAATGCAGGCATATAGGAATAATCGTGCGAAAGAATTGCAATTTTAGTTGAAAGGGGAAGGAAAAAGAGGATGCCAACATGCAAGCCCCTTCACAACGTCATGCACGCGGTGTCATAACGCACCGCAAATATGCATAAGCCTCACACTCCATTAGCAAAATTCGCTCCTAAAGGCGAAGATCACCCCCCTGAAGCACAATGCTCGAACTCCTCTCCGATGCATTCGAAGGAACGACCCGTAAGAGGCTTATAGAGGAGTTCGCTACTACTCCGCGTCTCATGCCGTTCCTCCATGCCTTAACGACTCAGTCGCTGACTGAGTACTGAAAAATTAATTAAAAACACTTACGCCGCTAATCTGTTGGGCGTCTTTGGAAGGGTGGTGTCCCTGCTGGAGCTCCGCCATGTTCAGTTCCAGGGGCAGCTCTTCCCTCACAACGTCTTCGCAACCATCGCCATCCTTCTTTTTCCTCCTCCTCTGCGGAGGAGTCTTGTAAATCTTCATGAAGCCTTTCAGAGGCCTGCGCTCTGCAGAATACCGTTAGCATACAATTAAGGAAATGAGACTCCACACAGTGCAGGGAAAAGGGGGAGGAAGGGAGGGAATGGGTGCGGTCTTTTGGGGGGAAGGAACGGATCTCGCGGTGGAAGGAGATATTTGGAATATTAAAGGAAGAAATAGGCGGAGTAGAAGGGGAATTGGGGGTTGGTGTGTCGAATATTAGGAAGAAGGCGAAAAGAGGGGGAAGATAGGGAGGAAGGAGGAGTGAGGGAGGGAGTGAGGGATTAAGACGGCGGGAGGAGAAAGGGAGGGCGAGGTAGGAAGGGAAGATAAGTAGATCTTAAAGGGGTTTTGGGAAACAGTTCCTTCTCAAACGTGAGAAAGGTTTATAGCGGGTGGGTGGATGGGGAAGAAGAGTATGCGGTTTAGTAGGAGAAGGATTCTGGTGAAAGCAGAGAGAGAGAGAGAGAGATAGAATGGGATGGAAAGAGGGAGAAAACAAAGAAGAAATGATAGAGAATATTACGTTGCGAAGAAACGGGTAATTTTTGAAGAGTGGTATTAATTATGGACGAAAGGAAGGACTGGAAAGAACGAGAGGAAAGCAAAGGGAACTCGAATAAAGGGTAGACATCAACAGGAAAGGATAGATGCAATGGAAGGAGAGGAAAATAATGAATACAATAGGAACGTGGAAAGAAAGGTTGGGATTGGATGATAGATTGAAAGGACACCGTGAAAGACAAAGATAACAATATAAAAAATAAAAACTATTTTTAAGAGTAGGTATAATTTAAAAGTGAAATTTTTTCTGTTCTTATAAAAGTTTCATGGCAAGGGAAAATTTATGTATTTTTTATCCATCTATGAACTGCTTTTATTATCAGCCGCCATTTAATAACATAACATGCAAATTTATAAGAGAAAGATTTTCAATTTCTTGCTTATTTTTGAGCTTTACGAGATGAAACTCAGTGTCTTTGCTCTAAGATTTTTTGCTTATTTGCATTTTGTCTTTTGGTTCAAATAACAGTTATTATTAAATATAATTGATTTCAATTTGCATTTATTCTTTTATGATCGTAACTGATATTCCATTGACTGCGTAATACTAATCATAACCATCCATAAATAATTTACCAAATATATTTTAGATGAAGGTAAATTATACGTTAAATTATTCAGCAGCAGATAGAATTTGAAAATCCAATCGACATTTATTAGAACGCTTGACAGTTTTTAAATAAATAACTCTAATACCTTAGAAAACATTTTGGAAGAAGAGCCGAACCCAGGCTGCCAGCATTGAGATGTTAAACAGCCTTCTTAGAAAAATTAAACTAAAAACCGAGAAATATTTAACAAAACGCGAGGGAAGGAGTAATATATAGATGAGGAATAAAAAAGATAAGTGGGAGAAAAATAGGGGGTCATGAAAGAGAAAGTTCACAAGAGGGGTATCAAACACGCGGTCCGCGAGCCTCATGCGGCCCGCGTCGAGCATTTATGCCGCTCACAAATTAACTATTTATATTATGATGCGGCAAAATCTCAAACATATTTCTCCTGTAACAACTCATTTAAATCTTTGTAAATAATCTTAGAAATGTAAGAAATGTATTAAATAAACACCTCCGAAAGGCGCCCAGTTCATTTCTCAGTTCCATTTAAAACACCTTACACAGAAGGGGCAGAGAGAAATGCTCTTCCCGCTGACAGCACGTTATTTGCCGTTGTCATTGGGGACAACTAACCTGCAATTCCAAATCTAATATTATCGTAATAAATTGGTTTAAGTGCGCACCGAGGAGATCTTCGTAACCAGTGGAAAGAAAGAATTAATGTACAATGAATTTAACACTGGGACAGCCTTTAACATTGAATGCTGCCCGCAGATTTGGTAAGGTGCGTTAATACGGCCCGCGTCTTCCATGCATCGCCTTCATGCGGCCCGCACAACGATGTGACCTTGATTTTACACAAAGAGGAGAGATATGCGGAGGGGAAAAGAAGAGGTACGCAGGAAAATGGAATGAAATAGTGAGGAGGTGTATAGTCAGGGAAAGAGATGAGCGAGAGAGGGAATTGTAGTACAGAGAAAAAAAAAGAGATGTATTGGTTTAATGAAAGGGAAATGAAAAAGCAAGACGGATGAGGGAGAGTGGTGGAAAAAGAGGGTGAAAGCAACGTGTGTAAAAAAGTTATTTTCAAAGGAAACGCATCCGCAAAGGGTGATTACAAACAGCTCATTAATTGCGCGCCGCGAAAAAAAGTATGTTGAGGCTCGGAAACTACTAGTTCTGTTTCAATGACGAGCGATGCAGAAGGAAAAGATTTTTAGTCTCGTCGGATGAGACAGATGAAAGGTAATTCGTTCTGGTTAAGCTATTTTCACTTTTTGAAAAATCTTGGGACTTTTTCTTTTCGATGTATACGTATTTTTAAGCTTGAAAGATAGCCAAAGAGGAAGAGATCCAGATAATGGGGTCAGTAATTCGAGACTTTCATCTAGAAAGTATTTAAAAAATCCAATGTGAACATGGAGTACATTAGCGTGATTAAACATTAAAGTGAGCTAAAATTTCTATATAGATTTAACTTTAATGGAAGATAGTTATATATTTAAGACGGACACGACCAATTATATCTCTTTCAGGATATTACAAATAAGAGTCATCTGGACTGCAGAAAGTATAAAAACTGTTAAAATACAGTAAAACCAATAGAATAAAGTACACCCTTTTTCAAACGACTATTTCTATGTTGTTAGGCTTGGCAAATGTAAAGAGATGTTGAGCAGTTATTATCACAATAGAAATTGAACAGTTTCCATAGAAACTCATTGAAATAATTAAGATTGAACTGGGGAAGATGACAATAATTAACATGAAAATCCATTTATTTCGATAAAAGTAACTATTTAAGCTCTCCGGAAGTTCAATTAATTATTATTATTACTCTTCGCTTCCAAAAAGAAGATTACTGTTGCCGCGAGTGGAAAAATTGTAAGGGATAAGCGATAGAAACTTTGTAACGTAAAAATTAGCCGCGGATGAAAAATGAAATTGGCCATCACTTTAGCAACTAACCGTACTAATTTATTCAGTACTGTACTGATTTTGATAGAATTTTAGTGTTAGGCTGTCTGTAGTGACTTTTGTACTGTCTTACGAATATAATTTTTCCTAATTTGATATTGCCTTAATACGAACACCTAGTTCACTTAATAGTATTTTGAAACATCTGCGTCTGACCCTACCAATTCAAACGATGGTTTTCTAGACAAGATATAATAGTTTAAATTGCTCGCTGATATAGTGAAATATTATCATAAAATATTTCTAAAAATAGTGCAAATATTCTATAGATTGCAAAGTTGATGTTCAAACTTTTATCAAACGAATTTTGCACTTATATGCTTCATTTATCAGGACAGTATTCACGGATTTGCTACTTTTTATGTGCAACACAATTAAATTGAACTGATTTGGGGGTAGAAAATCGAGACTATCCAACGCCTCAGCAAAAACAATAAAATCGGATTAATTGAGGCTGCCGCCATTTCTTATTAATTGTAAGAGTGAGCCTAGAAAATGGGTAGAATATGCCGAGACTCAATCCCGGGAAAGAATGAGAAATAGATGAAGTTTGAATATCAATGTACAATGCCTGTTTCATTATTGGTTCTTCTCAGTGTAATACCTTCTGAAGTTAGAAAGAATTTGTTTCAATGAACGTCAAAGAAGGAAGTTCTTTCGTCAATGGAGGACTGGATCAGCGACGACTGCAAAAGTCATCACAGTCAATGAAGGAGCAAGAGAAAGAGCGGAAGTTTAAAACGGGGAATAGCGAGAAAGATGAGGAAAAGCACGGAAGGGAATTAGAGGACGGAAAAAGATAGGAAGAAATGGAAAGAACAGAGGGGGATGGGGGAAAGGGAAAGAATCGAGAGAAAGAGAAAGACAAAGAAGGCTGTTTAGAGAAGAATGACAGCGGCAGAAAGAGATTATAGCGATAGATTCTTTGAGAATTAACAAGATTGGAAAGGTATACTCCGTGTTGGAGTACAAAGAGTTCCCAAATGTGTTCTTTGAGAGTTCACAATGTTATGAATATTTTTCGCTCAGATGAGCATTTAACGAGAAGCTAGCGTAAAAAAAAATGTAAAGCTGTCGTTATTATTTCCGATTTTAACCAAAATTGGAATCGGTCGATCAATTTTAGCAAAACTCCCAAATACTAAAATTTCATCAAAATACGTCCAGCGGTTCCCGAGTTTTAACATGCAGACGGACGGACGGAATCGACCTCCCCTATATGCGCTCACTTCGTGCAAAGAACGCATAAAAATGGAACAAAAGGAAAGGAAGGCGATGAAGGCACGAAGGAGAAATAAGAAGACCTCGGAGTCACTGGGAGGTGGAGATAGGGAAAGGAAGATTTTGCAGGGAGAACGAAATGGGAAGATGGGTGCAGTGGGAGGAGAAAGGAATGGGTTCTTAAGCCGGGGATTAAAGGTGGTGGAAGAAAATACAGAGAAAGAGAGCAAAGGGAGAGAGAGAGAGTGAAGGTGAGGTGGGTGGTAGCTTTGGAGGTGTAGAGGGAGCACAGTTTGTGGCAAAGGAGGGAAAGAAAACGAGGAAGAACAAAGCGAGGACGAGGCGAGGAAGCGTGGAGGGGTTAAACTTTTTTTAAAAGATTGCAATGAAAATCCCCACCTTGTAGCGAGCAAGCGAAAGGAGTATTCGGGTCTTCATTAATAAGGTGGGAAAAGGAGCTGATGACCCGTTAAGTTTTCTGTGCAGGAAATGGTCCAGAGAAATGTTGGAAGAATGCATGTGTGTGTATGTATATATATATATATATATGAATAAGAAAGAAGATGGCGAAAAGTGAGGCAAAACTGAGGATGGGAAAGAAGGATAATATATGGAGCTTTCTCTTATAAGATTAGTCCAGAGGGAAGAAGATTAGGGGGGAAAAGACGACGCGTACACCGATGTAATACTGGCTAATTTGCAATTTAGTTTTCTTTATTTTTTTGGAGAGAGTCCGATTCTTTTTAAAGGATCACGTCGGGGCGTAATAGAAAGTTTTCTTTCAGACTCCATAAGGTTGGTTTCCACGCTAAATTATCTTCCAAATCACCATAGATTCCCATGGAAAATTTTTAAAATATCAATATCAACTTTTGGAATAACGACTGTCAAAATTGTGCAAGTTATCCATGAATAAAATAATCGGCAATTAAAAATACTATCCTTATTTTATTATAGTCTCTAAACGGAAATATTTATAAATCGAATTGGAAAAAGTTTGTGGAGGTTGATAACAGGTACTACACTTACAAATAAATGTATCATAAACTTAATTCGATAATCCCTTGTACAATGAGGGTTTTTCCCAACGCAGGTTCGATTATAAACGTTTAAATAAATATAGTACTTACTTCAGCAATCCGTACAAAATTTCACAACGGACGGTCCTGGACTGAGGCGCACCAAATTTTAAGCATGTATGTTACTTGAAAGTTTTCTATTAGTTTGGCACTAAGAGATTTTTCCCAGCTCAGCCTATTACTATAGAACTGAATCCCTGCGATGCAAAAGAGACTAATGTATATAATATATGGTTAATGGCTAAGATAAAGGTGCAACCAAATTATCAAGCATTAATGGTATCTTAATACAGAATCTTATCCTGTTCATTGGTGAAATTCAGAGAAATATCTGATACAATTTCTCGCACTTCGACAACGCTGGAATCGACTAATGGATTCCAAATTGAAATCGTTTTTCTTCCTACTGCAGCTAGCTCTGGGTTTATCTTAATGATAAATTATATCTTCTGTAACATTAAAGGAATAGACCGGAATAGTTCTCCGTCGTTTTGTTTTTCTGCTTCGCATCGATCCAGCCATTAGTTGCGATACTTTTTAACGGCAGAAGGCACACTATCCTTCGCAATTGCCATAATAAAAGCGAAAAAATAGCAATCTAGGAGGATGAGAATTGGGTCGGATTTTTTATTTGGACCAAAGATTTTGTAAACTGATGGCCATTATTCGACTAAAACGGCTCAATAAATATTCGTTTTAAAATGAATCGGGGGTTAAAATGGGTTTTTGCCTCGCTCAACCCATTCCTCTCCCGGGATTAATTGAAAAACCTCGCGTCGTAAATTACTTCCGTTCCACGGGAGCAGGGACGGGGAGGGCAACGAAGGGACCGAAAGGGGCCCCTAGGAAAAGGAAAAAGCAGGAGAAAGGGGAAGGAGGCCGACGAATAACTGGAAATTCCGTAAAAAAAAATTAAAATACCGTGGGGTGGATAAGTGAAAATCAGATCCTCTTCGGTATTGTGTATATACATTTCTCTCAATAAGTTTATATGTATATTTTTACTTTCATGTGTTTATCCTTTCTGTATTTCTGCCATTTTCCCGAGCAAAATTGTAATAAATAGTTTTTCCTCTAATGTCTGAAGAAAGGATATTTTCAAATATTGAACTACGAGGTGTTCGAAAAGTAACTGATTATATTTGCTTGTAACATCCTTAGGAATAACTAGTATATTGTGGTAAGATTTTAAGCTCACGGTACTGTACCAAAGGCGTTATATGTCGTTTCGCTAGATAACTTTACACCAAATTCATTATTTTCGCTTTACATAATGAGGCAAGGAGAAAGAACATTGATTTTCAAACCAATCACACTCACCTCCCTCTAATCCTCGGAGTTAATGAAAATCTTGAACAAATGGTCCTAGTACGAAAATCTAACCTCAAAATTTCAGATTCGTCTTTTTGTCATTTATTTGCTTTATCAGTTCGAGGAAACGCAATGACATGAGGACGGACGTACTAAAAGAACAACTGGTAGAGAGACGTGGTGAAAAAAAGCGTTTTACGATATTTAGACGCGATAAAAATATAATAACATCAATAAGATTTGATAAAAGCCGTAGGGAAACAGTTGTACCACGATTATTAAAAGCAAGGTGTATAGGAAGTTAGTAGAAAGGATAAACTTCATCAACTGAATTTGTTCAGGTAGTAATCATTAAAATTTCAACTTAACCAGTGTTGTAATAGAAAAAATATTCCACGTCTGTAGAACTCAAATCTAAATAAACAAGGAAGTAAATTCGATAGCATTAGCAACTGCAAAGCTGCACCTTATTTTTATTTCTATTTACTTAAATTACAGGCGCTTTTATTTCATAAAAAACACTGAAAACAATAATGGATGTTACTAGTGCCATAAAAAAGCCTTATTGTGAAACTTTATTCACCAATGAATATGTAACATAAAAACAAAAATGCTAACAGGAAGTGGAAAATAAAAAAGTAAAGGTTATATTCGGACTAAGTATAAATTAGGCTTCTCGGATTCGTTGCATTTAATTGCAGAAGTATTTAAAGTCAAAATGTGCATTGCTTGCATACATTTGAGTGTTAAAGTTAACTTTAAAAACTGGAGAGAACCATCAGCTCATCTTTATGTGAACTAGTCGTCCTCAATGGCAATAATCTAAACATCTATTCAAGTAAGAACTTTATTAGAATGAACAATAACATAATACTGAATTAACCAACTACGCATTTGGAAATGGACGCGGCCCGTCGTTTATGTTAAAAGGAGCTGGTTTTGTCGTTCACGCTTCAATTACACTAATTAGCGAACTGAACTTGCAAAACGAAACGAATTAACAATGATTTTATTACGTGCCAATGTAAATTCAAAAACAGTATCTTATTTATTGTTGCTTAGTTCGCCGAAAGTAAACACGTGCAACCGTTTAATTCGCTGCTTTTCAAACTTTTACGGTTCATAACTACAGCTTACAGTTTCGCTAATTAATTAATTAACGCGCGAAAAACGAACCACTCCCGTTAAAACAATAGCCTGAATTTAAAAAAACACAAGGGTCGCGTTACCTCGTATTAGAAAAAAAATCGCGTACTTTCGCGCACGAGTCATATTAATTAAATGCCGTCATAAGGGCAGAAGTAAGAGTAAGCATTCCAATGCACACACGGCCCAACGACTACACGTTCGTTCGATCCAAAACATTGTTGCAGCGTAACCTTGGGACTTCCGAAGGGGGAAGTTGGGCGCTGGTGGCAAAATGCAAAACAACGCGGCAAGTCCTTGGCAATTCCGTGATTCTCTCTTTCTCTTGTTTGCAATTTTTTCCCCTTTTCCAACTCGTGTTTTTTTTGTGTGGGCATATTGTTTCCGATTTGAGCGAGAAGAGAACAGGGAGAAAGAGACAGAGAAAGAAGGCGAAAAGTAAAACAGTTTATTCGTTACCCGCAAACAAAAACCCCGCAAATGAAAGCCGAGGCTCGATTGTTAGCCACGGTAGCTAAGAGAGGGACCCGGATACGTGTGCGTGTGTGAGAGACAAAATGGTCGGAGGAAGGGAATGTAGGGTGGAGAGAGAAGAAGTGAGAAGTGGGGGTATGAGCAATTTCGAACCCGTAATTCTATTTTTTCCCTCAATCGTTCGCTTTATTCCTCTCCTGCATACTAAATTCCGTTCGAAAGCACCCAATTAAATTTAACTTGTATTTCATACAGCACTTTTTCGGGATATCTGTCGGTTTTCCTGGGAGAGAGGGGAGAGTAATTCGTCCTTCAATTTTTTTATCCCGCAAAGCGTTTTTTGTTTTTAATCGACGCGGTAGGAGCCCAGGAGGGTGTATGGAAGGGAAAAAATACAGAAAAAAAGGTATATATATTTTAGGTCGGTCGGGGAAATCCGATTTTTTCGTCAAATCCGTACAGCGGTGCCAAACTTGATAAAGGATTGTAAGCAATCGAGTTTTCGCCTGGGTGTCAACGGAAAATTTACAGGCGCTCCGAATTCTCGGACACGACGATTTTGAGGGGGTTTAGGGAAAAAGTGCAGGGGTATGTTTTTGATTTGGTGGAAAAATTGTTTCCAGAGTCATTTTATCGGTTCGCGATCAGTTAGTTGATTAAAAATAAGACCAAATAATCCAGGTAAGAACTACACTATCGAAATTCGGGTGATTAATTATCCGTTAAATCGATGCGTTGTGCAGTTTGACCTTTAATTGGCGATAAAAAGCAAAAAACGGGCAATTTTAAAGTTTTATAGAAAATCTAAAAAAAATGTAGCGTATAGTTATATTACTCTTACTTCCGATGCTGTTGATTTTTTCAAGAATTTTTAACGCCTTGTATTCTTATAGGAATTTCAAGTCCTACGTCTTCCATAGAATGTCTATTATAAATTACTGGTTCTTAAATAGGCTATAGGAGAATATAAATGCTTAAGTACTTCCAGAGGGGCTACAGACCTGAAATTTGGCAAGATGCTGACAACATAATCCTAACACACAAAATATCTCAATTTTCCGTAAACTTTAGTGTAACATAGAGGCTATTTTCTCAATGAAAATTATTCTTATCGCTCATACAGAGCAATCTGAGCCATGAAAGTTGAAATATAAAAACTTGGAGGCAAGCCGATTACCAGAGAATTTGGAAATTCCGGATAGGTGCATTAATTTCGCCGAAAATTATAAACATTCTGCGAGAACTTATATACATAGTTTAGGTACGCGTGGCCAAAGTGATATTGCCTTGGGGATCGCGTTGATTTATTTACTAGTTTAGATCTTGGTGTATGGAGATATTTTTGAAGCATTTGAATCATGCAAGCACCAACAACTCGTAAAGCAAACCTCCATTAATACGAACATCCGGTTTACGCGAACAAATAATTTCCCCCGACACCGAATGTACGGTTTAATATATGTGATTTTGTTAGTTAATACTAAATTCGCTCAAGACAAACAACGAACAAAATTTGCTAAATATAAGTAAACGGTTACATGAACACTTGTTTTACCCAAACATGTTTTAGAGCCATTAAGGGCGGCTCAAACAGGGGAAGACGTGACAGAAGTGAACGTTTTCGGTGGACCAGAGGGCTAAATGTAAGAGTAGAACTTACGGTCTAAATTTCGTCCGAATAGAGACATTTATCTATCTATCATCGAGAAAGAAAGGAAGGGAATTGTTTGTCTCATTTCATCAGTCTCGATGGATACCGTTATGTCTTGCTGCAATAGGATATACGGCTACCAAATAATCAAATTCACAGTTACGAGAGCTTCCTGCGCATACGCAGTTTACCGCGCCTGCGAGACCATGACTGTTTTCTCTCACTCCTATGAGGAGAACTGGAAATTTTTGAGAACGGTCTTGAGTGATATCTAAGAAAATTGATGTATCTGACTTAGAGGAACCGGAACAAACTGAAATGGGTGAAATCGATAAGCCTCAAGAGTGGTTGGCGGTATCTCCTCTAGATGACCCTATGCCTATATAAGATGTGCCTCCATCTCTTAACAGCGTTGAAGTCAAGGAGTTACAAACACCTCCAAGATATGAAGTGACTTTTACATTGCAAATACAAGGGAATTGGATCACCAATTCATTCAGTTCTTACAGAAAATAACCCAAGATTGTATGAAATACGCTCGCTATGAATTGAGGAGACAAATAATCAGTGATCTTTTTTCCAAAATCGCCTCTAGAGACTAGAAAATAACAACATAACCAACTTTAACATGAAAACATGTAAACGCGTTTATTTTAGCACTTAAAACATTTAAAATACCTTAGCCACTTCCCGTCCTACGATATCTCCAAAGAAAATAAAAACGCAAAAGAAAGAACGGCCTCTTAATCGAAATACGATACGGAGTATAATATCCAAAACCGATTTGAACCCACAAAACAACCACGAAAAAGCCACCATAACACAAAAATACTCAAACATCCTCCGCTATATTTCCCTTGTTTTGACTCCCATCTCAACCCCCCGATAATACGAATATCTGACGTTCCTCCTCTATCGAAAAATTAAAAAAAATACCACACCAGCGATTCCGATCCATTAAATCGAGTTAGTATGCAAGAAATGATGTCAACTTTCTCAGAGCGCATTCTAACGGGGGACGTTAACCTGAGAGGTATGAGAGGAGGGGTCTTCAAAACGTCTTAAAAAGCGAGGAGATGGGCCTTTAAAAATAAATGCGTAAAGGATATGAAAAGCTAGGGAAAGACACGGAGAAATCGGGTTTTGAATTAGAAAAAAGATAAAAATTCTCCCACAAAACCTCTTATGTAGGGACAAAGAAGAGGGGGCAGGTTGTGAATGAGACGGCTAACAGAGGAGGCAGAGGGTTGGAGAGAAGGGAGGAGGAAAGGAGAAGAGTGGGAGGAGAGAGGGAGGAGAGAGGAAGGGAGGAGAGAGGACGGGTGGAGAGAGGTGGGTGGAGAGAGGGGAGTGGAGAGAGGGGAGAGGAGAGAGAAAGGGCGGAGAAAGAGGGGGATACAGGGTGGGAGAGGAGGGAGGAGTAAAGGAGTAGAGTGGGAGGAAAATGGGAGGAGAGAGGAAGGGAGGAGAGAGGAAGGGAGGAGGGAGAAAGGGTGGAGAGAGGGGAGGATAGAGTGGAGGATAAGAGAGCGAAGGAACGGGGAGTAGGAGAGGGGAGAGGGGAAGGGGAGAGGGAAGAGGGTAAGGGAAGAGGGGTGGGGAAGATGGGAGTGGGAGCAGAGAAAGTGGGAGGAGAGAATGTGGGAGGGGAGAAAGTGGGATGAGAGAAAGTGGGAGGAGAGAAAGTGGGAGGAGAGAAAGGGGTAGGAGTGAAAGGGGGAGAGAGAAAGGGAGAGTAGAGAAAGGGGAGGAGAGAAAGGGGGAGGAGAGAAATAGGAGGAGAGAAAGGGAGAGGGTGGAAAGGGAGAGGAGAGAAAAGGAGAGGAGAGAAAGAGGGAGGATAGAAGGGGGAGGAGAGAAAGGGAGAAAAAAGAATAAGAGAAGAGAAAGGAGAAGAGAAAGGGGGAGGAGAGAACGGGAGAGGAGAGAAATGGAGAGGAGAGAAATGGGGAGGAGAGAAAGGGGAGGAGAGAAAGGGAGAGGGTGGAAAGGGAGAGGAGAGAAAGGGAGAGGAGAGAAAAGGAGAAAAAAGAAAGGGAGAGAAGAGAAAGGGGAAGGAGAGAACGGGAGAGGAGAGAAATGGAGAGGAGAGAAAGGGGGAGGAGAGAAAGGGGAGGAGAGAAAGGGGGAGGAGAGAAAGGGGGAGGAGAGAAAGGGGGAGGAGAGAAAGGGGGAGGAGAAAAAGGGGGAGGAGAGAAAGAGGGAGGAGAGAAAGGGGGAGGAGAGAAAGGGGGAGGATAGAAAGGAGGGGGGAGGATAGAAAGGAGGGGGGAGAAAGAGGGATGAGAGAAAGGGAGAGGGTGGAAAGGGAGAGGGGTGAAAGAAATAGGAGAGAAATGGAGAGAGAAAGTGGGAGGAGAGAAAGGGAGAGGAGAGAAATGGAGAGGAGAGAAATAGAGCGGAGAGAGTGGGGAGAGGGTGGAAATTGGTAGAGGAAGTTTGGTAGGGAGGTAGAGCCGAGGGGTGGGGTTGGGCAGGGAGCCAAACGCATTAAGATCTGGCAATGCGGCTTGTTCTACCCCTCCTCCCCTAGCCGCTCGATTGTCCGTGGGATACAAAACACCCTGCGTATTTTTCCGGCTCTTCCGAGGAATAACATCGGAGGAAGTAAATGAAGAAAGAGATGGAGGAAAGGAGAGTAAGGAAGTGTTGGTAAAGGAAGAGAGCTAAGCAAGGGATTCTGGGAATGCTATTAAGAGGTTCGTAGGTGATACGGTAGTTGGTTTTTGCGAAAAAAACAGGATGTAGCGGATAAACCTGCCCGTCAAAAAAATGAAAGTCTGGATCCAATCGAAGTGGATATGTTCATCTTTCGGAGTCATAGATGATGGTAACTTTCTTTCGTTAAAAAAATACTTAAGGGAAGTGTTAAAGGCGTCTAAGCAAGTACAAAGAACTCATCGTCGGTCTCCTCGTGATTCTGTGACAATGAACTTAGTGAAAAACTATAGTTGTAAACTTTATTGAATATTAAGCACTTAAGTATAACAACTTGAAAAAATGTGCTTCTAGGGGAAATGTGCTTGTACTATACCTCCAATGGCTCTCATTAGGCTATGAAAGACCAAATACGCATTTCAGATACATTGCAGCCGTCTTCAGTGGTGATTAACCGAAATTAAATTCTTTAATATTTCCTTTTATTATTTAATAAAGTTACCATGGCAATTGGAAATACATTAAATATTAAGTTTTTTCTCAAATTTTTAATGTTTCAGTACTCATTCTTCAATTTGTTTTCAGTCATAAGACGTGCTTGATAATTCTCTAGTGTATAAAAGATTTATGAGAGTAACGGAAGTAAAAATTCAAGTTTAGATGACACAGTGCGGATTTTTCTCTGTTGAGGTATTTTGAATTGTCACCACTAAAGAAAATCATTATTTTTGAATGCTTATAATTATAAATCTTTGAACGATCCTTTTAATCGTTAGAGGTGTAATTATTACTAAATTTCTTGTTAACGCTTTAATGCTATTGATTCAATTACTAGTATTTAACAAAATATAATGACTTTCAAATGGAATCGTACATTTTGCTATGTTAACGAGTTCAGAAAATAAAGATAAATGGCCACTCTCAACATATCCTTGCATTAAGCTTTCAGTTGAGAATAAAAGGCAAGATCATATTTGATAAGGGTGTGGATTCTTCTGATTTATAAGTTATTTATTTTTTATTAAGATTTAAAGCTAAATTCAAAATGTACTTAGGTAGCTTTCCGTAGCACGAAACGACCGACTTCTTCAATAATATTGAAGATTGAAACGTCATATTTGTGAAGATAACTCGTCGCATATATAAATACTGAAATGGATATTAAATGATATAGCGTTAAGAATGAAATTATTTATATATTCCACTCTTTGCCTCGAGAGTCGAAAGAGAACGTTATTGGAGATTTTGAATATGATTACCTTTACCTTTTTGGGACCCTTTGGTTAGAAAAACCTCCGAGAATTCGACGAAAAAATTGACTTAAAACTCCTCTTGAAATCAAAAGTTTTTGAAAATTCCGCACCAAAAACTTTCTCGATCCATTGCCAGAAAAAGGGAGACTTAATGGATAAGATTCGTCCGATCGTTAATCAATTACCGTGTTTGTTTGGGATGACATCTGGGTCCGCATCGTCGCTGAGGTGATCAGATACCGTCGGTGCGGGGACCCCTAAGAGAGGGAGCCCCCCTCCCCCGTTTCCCTGTATCACCTGACCCCCGATCAGCACCACGCCCCCGGTCCCGTCTTCGCCTCCGTCCTCTCCGGTCATGTCTCCGCCTCCTCCGCCTCCGCCCCCCAGCCTCCCGTTCGTCCCACCCGTGGGATTGCCATCGACGACCAGGGCGCCTGCCGAATGCCTCTTGGAGGTAGACGGTCCGTGGCGACGGTGGCGCCCGTTGTGGTGGCGGCGGTAAAGAGCCATGAAGACCCCGCACACCAATAGGACGAGCCCGATCGCTATGATCACCAGCGTTGTCAGTACGGGATTCATCGGAAGGGTTGTGGATGGTCCTGGAGAAGAAACGGGTTGGAAATGAATTTCGGAAATGCCCCGGCTTACATAAGCAGTACCTCAATACTGAGTTCATCTCTATATTAAACTCTAGTTATTAATTATTATGAAACGTCTAAAGCAAACAAGCTAAACGTCACTAGAAAATCCTGTACAGATTTAAAGTGCTTGTTACCGATAACCAATTCTAATATGTGCATATTTTCTTCAGATGGGTGCTTAATTTTCATAGTGAAGATACATCCATGTGTTTACATATACGTTAATATGCATTCCGAAGTGAACGCATATAGGGGAGGTCGCTTCCGTCCGTCCGTCCGTCTGCATGTTAAAACTCGGGAACCGCTTGACGTATTTTGATTTTACTATTACGATTTAACGATTTTTACTAAAATTGGTCAACCGATTCCAATATTGGTTAAAATCGGACAACAAATACGACCACTTTACATGAATATCTACATGTATTTTACAATGTTCGTTTCAACTCGGGAACCGCTTCAGGTATTTTGATGAAATTTGGTATTGGGGAGTTTTGCTAAAATTTTTGTTAAAATCGTACATCGATTACGACCACTTTATATGACCTAAAAATAGTTGACAATGTTCCTTTGTGTCAACTCGAGAACTGCTTGATGTATTTTGACGAAATTTGGTATTTAGGAATTTTGCTAAAATTGGTAGGCTGATTCCAATTTTTGTTGATATCGGAAAACAATGACGACCACTTTACATGAAGACCTACATATATTTTACAATGTTCCTTTGTTTCAACTCAAGAACCGCTTAACGTATTTTAATAAAATTTCGTATTGGGAAGTTTTACTTAAATTGATCGAGCGATTACAAATCTGGTTAAAATCGGACAACAATGACGACCACTTTAAATGAAGACCTACATGTAGTTTACAATGTTCCTCTTTTTCAACTCGGGAACCTCTTGAATTATAATAAAATTTCCTATTGGGAAGTTTTACTAAAATTGGTCGACTGGTTCCAATTTTGGTTAAAATAGAACAACAATGACGTCCACGTTATATGAAGACCTACATGTAGGTGAAAATGTTCCTTTGTTTCAACTGGGGAACCGCTTGACATATTGTGATGAAATTTGTTATTAGGGAGTTTTGTAAAAATTAATTGACCGATTTCAATTTTGGTTGAAATCGGACAATAAATACCATGAAGACCTACATATATTTTGCAACGTACCGCGCTTGCTTCTCGTTTAATTTTCATCTGAGCGAAAAATATTGGGAACATTGTGAAATCTCAAAGAACTCATTTGGAAACTCTGTGTACTCAGATATGGAGCACACGTTTCCAATCTTGTTATTATTATTATTATCATTATTAGAAACCCAGAAGTTTATTAAGCAGATTATCTTTTTCCTTTCCATTACCTTTATTACATTGGTTTATTTTTATGAAGCGGATAGGTCATTTAATGTTATAGCAAGCGTCATTAGTAAAATTAATCTCCATATCACCACTATAAAAACAGTACCTACTAAATGCGTACAGTAATTTATTCCTAGGTAATACCGTTTAGTAATTGTTATCGTAACTTTATTTCTCAATAAGTTCACATATTACATGTATCGTCATGTAGTATGTATCTTGTTATTTATTATAGTTTTTTACCTTCAAGTTCCCCTTTAAAACTATCAGATTGGCCTAACTATAAATTTTAGACGATAAAAAAACCGTCCTATTCCGCTTTTCATCCGTTATAAAGCGGTGAGACGGCAATCGAGCGTTAAAAACACGTAAACAGAGCATACATTAGAGATATAAAACATTAGTGCAAAACGGATGTGGAATAATATAATTTGCAGTCTCCTCACCACGAGAACTTTTATGTATACTTCAGGCGATGATCCGGTGAGCGAAGGAATACCTAACGATTAAAATGTCTTTGAACATATTATGAGGTGGGATTGTACTTGATCTGATTTTCTATTAGTACGCTAGTGTCTCCTCCGGTATTTCTACATAGCCACGCATCTATTCGACGGTGATATATGGCGGAGAAAGGGCTGAATGAATGCAGAGGAAGGATGCGTAGGGGGGATGACGTACGGTGTGGACAAGTTTGGCTCCTTGACAGCATCGAATAGCAGCGATCCTGAAAACTTCAAGGTTAATTTCGTGCTCGTATTAAATGAATGACCCATTTGCGATGTGATATACTTTCTCAGTAGGATATGTTATTTTTAATTATCATATTTAGTTGACAAACGATACAACAGTATCTTTCTCAATGCGGAGGTTGCGTTCTTGGAAAAGGCAGCTTTCGGCAAAACTTCGATGCGAAAATTGATTACATTATGGCATAGTCTACTCCGTGCCACATTCACAATTCAGTACCGCTTATGATTAAATTTTATACATTTTGCGTAAATATGCTTCACTTTTATTTAACCGTGCATAATAAAATTAGTGCTGGGGAAATCCGCATTTGGCAAGGATTTACTGTACTCCTCGGACTGTTATAATGTCCAAAATAAGCAAATGCTTTCTGAACGTTATCGAATATCTGACGCTTTAGGAAGCAGGGATTCTTCCTCATCTCTCTAACAAAACTGGTAAAGTATCCGCTACAAACATAAACCATTATGGTGTTTCAGTAACAAAAATATTTCACGTTTAATTTCATATGCAAAATAGCGTATATGTTCCATGACCGAAAATACATAGTGGAAATAATTTTTTACTCCCCTTAATGAAAAACAGCAATTAATTGTTTAAATACAAACTGCAAAATCCAAATCCTATAATTTAAGACGATTGTATCAAGTCTTGCAATGTTTTTCATGACTTTTGACCATTAATTGAGACGCGCTGACAATCATAAACACTCAATATACACGGCAGCCGAGGGAAACCGCGAATTTCCGTTAGAGACAACGAACGTCATTATTAAACAAAAGAGTTGCGTCGCCAATTCCGACAAATTACGGAAATATCTGATTCCGGCTCCCAAAAAAAGGATTTCACAGGTATAAAAAACATTCTTGTCCGAAGTTATCGAATTTTTCATTGTTAACGGGATATACCGTCCTCTTCCGTCGCGCCACTTCATCGATTCTCAATTGTTCGTCATCCGCTCGCCCGTTGGACCAAAAAATCCAAACGGTCTGAAACGATAACAAGGGCTATCGACGGCTAAAAAGTGCGTATTTTTTGGAAGGGAAAAGAGAGGTTTAAAATGGAAAAAATGGAAGGATTCCCGCGTTAAAAAACTCAAGTGGCGAGAGAGATCAACTTTCGCGCACGTTTCCCCTCTTTTATTTTGCCTCACAGGATGTGAACACGGCCCTTGTATCTCTAAGAGTAATGACTTTACGGGTGTTAAAAACAGGCGAGTACTTAACATCGGTGACATCAGTTGATAATTAGTTGTGGTATAAACGGTAATGCGTAAGAAGGAAAATATACTTCATAAATTAATAGCTTTCAAAGGCATTCTTTAATATCACACATAGGAAAATTATATTGGAACAGTTTGTTAGAGCCCCTATTTGAACTGGAGGTTATAATTGACCGATACGGCCCAAAACCATATTTTGACGATTAATATTAATGTGAATATCTCATAGTAAATTTAGTTAAAATCCGTTCAACAGTTCATGAGATGAAATATGCGGCAGGCAGACAAATGAGACGCCCATTACGGCCTTCCATTACTATCGCTTTGCTATGAAAAAACACCTAAAACTACATTATCCTGATATCATTTAACAAAGAAGGTGCCACATTGTGGAAGTGCAATCAAACTCACTTTGTTAATTTCTACTGTAATTCAAGTATGTAAAACTAAAATGTAAATTTACATAGTGAGTTTTATTTCATTTACGTATGTATACTTGATAACACAGTGTAACAACACAGATTAACCGGGTTTTCTATTATCCATATCAAATTCTTAAATTGCTGCATTTTTCTTAATTTCAACAATGACAAAGACGACCGTGTAACTCCTCTCATTCAAATAATATTGTCAATTCTAACGGCAAAAAAAGGCTCGCCTGGACGCATTAGAGGAAGTATCTAATCTCGTCGCAATTTTTTTATATTATTTATCCGTCTTCACCAAAAATAAAATCTTGGCTGCAGAAAAGTGGAGAATTGGTTCGACAAAAATTGTGTATCGAAATCTAGTCTATTCGCTACGATAAAAATTAAAATCACCCTTTATTTTTTAAGTCAAAGTTGACATTTCGCTACGCTGAAAATTAAAATCAACCACTATTTTTTTAAGTCGAAATTGGTCTTTGCTTGGATGAAAATGTCTACCGAAAGGAAAGAATTTTCCCTTTCGTTGAATGCCGAAGTGAATATATTTGCAAAATAATATGGCACTAAATTACAAAAATATTGGGTATAAAGATAGTGACTCAATTATTAATTTTGGTTATGATTTAGAGAAGAAAGACGGGAATTCAGTTCATGTATATTACAATGAATATTCAAATTACGTGTAACTCCTTTACTGTACATATTATTTTTTAATTTTGTCAAACTACCCGGGTTTCGATTATCCGAGCTACCCTTGGTCCCAATGAGTCAGGATAATCGGAGTTATATACTGCGTATCATTTCAACGAAAAACAAATTGGAAGATGATATTAATAGAGGAGAGTAATACTAACGTCGTTTAGTACTGGCAGGCGGAAAATAATTTTGAGCGTTGCTCAAATTTAAATTACTTAAAAGATTATTTTAGATCTTATACAGTTTTACTTTTTATCAATCCATACATAGGAAACTTGTAAGGAACTCTGTTTTATGTATACGTATGTTTGCGCAAATGCCACGGCACATAGTTTAATTTTGCAGTAAAAAAATCCTGAAGACATTTTTATCAGAGCTTATTTTAGTTTATATTTTATGCTATCATTGTCATTTTTATAATTTAATATGCATTCCTTCTCAAGAGAAAACGACAAATGGCTATAGACGAGCAAGTTCTAGTAATTTTTAAAGATACTAAAGAAAGTAGCAGTTACTTCTCAGTTTCAGATGATTTAAATTTTGTGGAAGCTAAGAGAAATGCTGGAAAAAATTACAATTATTCCAATATTAAAATTATTGTACCGATAGTGATAAAAGTCAAAGCACTAATAAATAATTAAATAAAAAATAATTATGTATGATGTTTACAATAAAAACAATTACAAGGTGGAATGCTTAACGAGATAGATATTAAAACCCCTGCTATCTGACTTTGGTGTCGCCCTGTATAAACACTGAAGAGGAGAGGGAGATAAGAGAGTAAGACGGAGGTTCTTGAGCGAGGGATGGAAAGAGTGACGAAAGGAGAGGAGGAAGTAGAAATGATCGGTCCAGAAGAGGCGATCCTTAGAGGGCGAGAGGAGAGCTTTTTTTTGCCGCCGCCTTGAGTGGTAGATGTGACAACGGGGAATACATAAACTCCCAAGCAATGCTCACCTTGCATGATTCCTCCTCACCTCGCCTCACCTCCTCATCACCATCCTTACACAAAGCATAAAAAGTAGGTTAGAGGAAAGGGAATTGGCCACATTTTTTCTCTCCCATCGTAATATTTTGATCAGCCCTCCTCATCCCGAACTCCTAGTTCGAGCGCCCTCTGTTATTTTGAAATCTCTTCCCATCCGCTACAAGGAAAAAATCCGTACCTCATTCCCTGCCCGCACCGGCCTTCTATCACCGGTTAAGTCCGAAGCTCCGGATGCAGAAATATGGGGCTTGGGTGAGTAATAAGGGCAGGCATTTCTGCCTCCTCCTCCTATTCCACCGCCCACCCCTACGACCCCTTTTTTCGTCCCACGTCCGCCTCCGGTTCCGCCTCCTTCGACGAAGGGGCGGGACGAACGGCCCCTCCCATGAATTATACATGCGGAGGGCGGGAGGCCGGAGTGGATTGGAGAGGGTAAGGGGAGGAGATGGGGAGGAGAGAAAGAGAGAGGGACGGAATAGGGTGGGAGGGAGCGTGGGTGGAAGTTTTAATGTGGAGGAAAGGGGCGGCTCGGGGCAGTAGGGGGGGGGGGGGGGCAAGATATGGTTAAGCAAACGAAAGGGTTTTTGAAGAAGGGGACGGGTTTATTGTCCGTTTTTTTTCGAAGAAAATATATATATATATATATTTCGGTTCATGCCGCCGATCTCTCCGTCGATGCTGAGTGAGACGTAACGTTTTGTTCGAGTTTTTGGGTCTAAATGACATTTATCGGGGAAAGAATCCGTGCCGCGGTTTTTGTTCTGCATCGAACTATGGAATGGAATGAGGTGGAAGAGTATAAGGAGCAATAATACGTGAGAGAAAAGTCGACTTTCCGATCTTTGCAGTTATGATTTAAAGACGCTTCAGATGCCATGTGTATGATATGTGGTACACGGGCTAGTACAATTATATATTTTGTATGCATGCATGAGTAAACATACACAGACATATATGTAGAGTTGCTGGCTCGAACTAGCTCAAGCCAAACAGTTCGAGCTTACTCGCCAATATACACTTGGGTCGAGTTCGAGCTTTTAATGAAAAAAGATCGAGTCTCGAGCCTAAGTAACGAAACCTGCTAAGCAGCACTGCGCAGGAAGGGAATGATGTCTTGTACCCGCCAATGCGAAGTAAAATAATATCCAGGAGGGTAAAACAATTTCTTGAAAATGACCTCCAAGTATAACATTGTAAAAACTACCAAAAATATGCAGCTAAAAGTTTTGCAAGTCAGTCAGTTTCGTCTGATTTGGAAAATTTATCGGATGATGAAAACGCTGAAAAATAAAAGTCTTCTTGTGGCGATACTCTTCCTTAACTGCTGAGATGTATTATATTAAAAACAATGCCAGTGGATGAAAATTTAATAAACAGATTACTAGTAAAAGAGATAAACATATATGAAAATACTGGCGTGATTCCAGCAAACATAAAACACATTCTCGACTGCTTTCAGCATACTTCAACAGAAAGTGAACGCGTATTTTCTTTGGCCGGGAATTTAACCACTATTAAAAGAGAGAGTCTTAGTTCGTTAATTGAAAAATTATTTTTTACAGACCAATTAATAAATACTCATATGTTGAACAATACTATAGATTATAAATAGACGTTTATTTTTTTTAAATCGACGATTAAAATTGACGTTTATTTTCCCGAGAGATTTTCGACGAATATCGACGCTTAAATTACTACTTACATATATGGCTGGCAGTTTTCGACCTTACAATTCGATGATTTAAATTTAATTTTTAATTCGAAATTCATAAGTTTTAAAATGTAAATATCAAAGAAAATACTAAAAAACGAATTTAATAAAATATTATTTTATCTTTTAGTTACAATTAAAAAGCGTACAAAGTAAGAAGTATATATAAATCGTTAATTTGATCTTTTACTATTTAAATCGCGATTTTTAACCAAGAAAATCACTACACTTGATCGACCACTAGATTTCGCGTGCTTTTTTTGGTATTATGAGAAAATGTCCAGGAACTGAGTATAGTACGGGAATCTAAATCCGGTACAGAACGTGTTAATGCGACGTATTGTGTTTACATAGACACAAAAACACACACACAAGAATGTTTAGACTTGAAACCTTATATCCTTAAAAATAGCTAGTGTAGAAAAAGTTCATTGTGTGAATATGAAAATATATTTCTTGTTCTTGTATTTTCACTTCTTTCATTACAAATTTTGCCAAACGTGATGATTTCGACAACCAACATTTATGAGAAAACATTTATTAATAGCTGATTCACGGCTTTTAGTAACTGAATCTTGATGATTAAATCAAATTACGACATTGCATGTCGTCCACAAGAATATTATTGTTGTTCTACCACACTGAAAATTGTTGTTAGTATATTTTCAATCTCAAATATCGTAAACTGGTATTTTTATTTCTAAATATTTTTGATTTCGTATAGTAATTCTTCCAATCGCATCATTGACAAATATATTATTTCTCGAATCTAGACAGTCAATTCTGCTTCACTTCTTGAAATCCGAGCAATATGCTGTTGCTTTTGCCGAGAAACATTCTTTAAAAAAAAAGAATTTTCGAGTTCATCTTGATGGTATTTAGACATTCCTTGATGCCAATTAAGGGCTAATTAAGGAAAAACATTAATGATATAATTATCGGAGTAATATTTTCGTCGATAAAAAAGAACTAAATAATACTTTACGTAAAATAAAGAGACGTTGTCATTCCACATATATTTATTTAACACGACCTAGGTATCGTTGCATCGAGCAATATGCTAACTACGTCATTCACGCAGTCGCCCAGCTCAACTTTCCCGACCTTCTTGACCACCACGACAAGTTGACGAAACCAGAAGGACACGCTAATTCTACACTGAAACTCAACGACAAAATTATTATCTTCCCTGCAGACAAAGGTACCACCACCGTGGTAATGGACCGCTCGCATTACAACGACGAATCCCTTCGCCAACTATCTGACCAAACCTCTTACCTTCCTCTCCCCTCCAACCCCACCGACCGCCACCCCTCCAAAATTGCGGCATATCTGCGATCTGTGGAAAAACAAGAAGGCCTCCCTGATTTCACAATTTCCCTAATGATCCCCAATACACCCCTCCAAAAATCCAGAAACCCAACATCCCCGGCCGTCCTATTTTTGCAGGTTCAACTCTTTCACGGAACGATTATCTGCTTTTGTTGACTCCCACCTACATCCTTTCGTCCGTCAAATCCCATTTTTTACGAAAGATTAAAACGTTCTACAACGCCGAAAATTACTCTCATTCCCTTTCCCACCTAACACAATTATGGCCCCTATAGACGTCTGCTTCCTCTACACCAACATTCCTCACAGCCAAGGAGTGTCTGCCCTGAGAAAATCACTGGACTCAAGGCCATCTTACGGAAGACCCTCCTCCCATTTCCTAACGGAGCTGGCGGAAATGGTGCTCCAAAGAACAATTTATCTTTCGGAGAGCGCCACTACCTACAAATAAAATGTACCGCGATGGGCACTCACTCCTATGCCAATGTCTTCTTAGTTGAAGAGGCGAAACGCGTCCTTGACGTATAGCACAGACCACACCTATGGCTGAGGTATATTGAAGACATATTTCGTCTCTGGACGCATGGATCTGACTCTCGGCAATCCTTTTTAACATCACTTCTCTTCCTACCCCACGCTTTCCTTCACACGCCACTCCTCTGCCTCCAACATCACCTTCCTCGATTTCGATCTCTCCATCCGGGAAGACAGAATCCACACCAGCGTGCAACTCAAGCCATCCAACCGTCTTCGACAGCTGCCATCCCCTCCACAACAAAACCTCAATTCCTTACGTTATAGACCACCGAGGGTGGAGAATCTGCTCGGACAGAAACTCGCTGTCCGAGTAATGCTCCACCATCGAAAATGCATTTCTTCAGCGTGGATACCCTCCGGATCTGATCCGGGACCAAATCCGGTGGTCAGTCGCACCCACCACCATAACTCCCACCACAATACTCACGCCATAACCGATTTCACTCCCCAACACACCCTAACCACTCTTTTTTCCCGGCATCCACGATATTTTGAGGAATATCTTAAAAGCCGCCCACCCTATCCTCATATCCTCCCCCCACCAGGTTCCATTTCTTACACCACCGATCCTCTTATTCCGCTGCCTCCCTAATCTGACAAACATTGTATGGAAAAAAGAACCCGCAGCACCAACTCCCCTGCACCCTGCCGGATCTCACCCCTGCGGTAGACCCCGATGTCTCACATGCCCAATAAACCCCCTCTGCAATTCCTTCTCCAGCCCCACCACTAGCATCACCTACCCCATAACTTCCCCTACCAACTTAACCACCCGTAATATCATTTACCTCTTGAGATGCACCCAAAGTCCCGCTTTTTATGTTGGATTCACCAACAATCTCCTCAAAATCCGCATGAACAACCACCGCTACAGCGTCATTCATAAACGACCACTACTTATGGCTGTTCACGCGAACAATAACAAGTTAAAATTGAATGATTTCTTCACGGTGAGAGCCATTCGCGCTCTTCCCGATAATGCTTCGGCTGTCCAACTCTGTCAGTTGGAGCTTGCCCCTATCCATATTTCACATTACTTCACTTCCTCTGGCCTCAACCTTCGCTAGCATTTCTCTCCTTTTCGGCAATTCCTCCACCCATTCTGCATCCTCCAATCCTCGACTTTTATGCACTAACCTTCCACCCCCATGCCTCCACCCAGTGTCACTGCCATTAGTTGTCTCTCTCCTGTGCTGAAGAAGAGATCACCTCCGAAAGCTTCCGTGTTTTTATGTGTTTTACGTGTGTAACTTCAACACCCACAACACATCACAAACGTAGAAGCTTTCGGAATTATTCCTTCATCAGCTACATACAGAGAACTGATCTGTGTTTTAGTGTTCTTTTACGTGTGTCGCTTCGACATCCCCGGGGCCTCGCCAACCTGAAGTCGTCTGATTGGTGAGTGTTCACTGGGTTTCCTCATCCCAACATCTTGTTGACATCCATATATCCATTTTACCTTTCCTTTTCCGTAAGCTTTTATATATATATATATATATATATATATATATATATATATATATATATATGCGTGAGTGTAAAATATATAGAAACAAATATCAAACACCCGAGAGATGTCGGCGTTATAGTAAGATTTGCTCAAAAATCTAAAAGATCGCTTAATGTAGAGGCCCTAAATAATGCAAACAGTTGAAAATTGGCAAGAAATTTTAGTCACGAATTTTGACACTGAAGTTAATTTTGAATACTTTCCCCCACGTGTATGATGTTTCCTCAGCTACCCGAAGTACTCGGATATTTTCATCATTCGTAACCGATGATGGAGTCCCTTCAACAACTAAACCTCGACTCTTGCTAGATGCGATAGATGGAACCGTTAAGAACTCTTCATGTCGCCATTATTTCGTTTAGGTTTTGCGAGAACTTTGTTAATTGCGGAGACCTTAGAATCCTCACTATAAAGGGCCGCGTTACAAAGATTTTTTTATCGTAACTAAAACCTTTATATGCATGTGCACACTAAGGTCTTCTAGTACTTTTCTTTTTTCTCACAATGAAGTTAGTATTATATTTCATTCGGAGGTTTAGATTGTCTTCCGCGGTATTAAGGGAAATTTATATAGAGGCATTACAGATTACGTTGATAAAGGGATTGGTTTATCGTCGCTGACTCGAAAGCACACCTGTGCGGTTTTTTCCTCTTCGTATCATCGCCTAAGTTTGTATCGTGATGGAGGAACGAATTATTCAGTCAGATTAAATAATCGATGTGGGAGTTCTATATAGGGGACGCAGAGTGTTTAACGATATCCACACAGGATTTTCTAAAAAATCTCTTTAATCCACGATTTAAATCATTCTTATTTCCGCTGCAATTCTTAGATAATGTTCCCGTCGTAAAACGTACTAACACATGAAATAGGTGACTTTTACAGCTATAAAACGGTATACCCAACCAAATTAATTTTAACTTGAACGAAATAATGTTCGCTTTGGTTGGTATCAGCGAGTCATTGAGTCTAGAATGTAATAACAGAAATTATTGGAAGGTGATGCATTAGTTTTTTATCATTAGACGATTCCGTTTTCGCAGTAAAAACTGAATAGGTGGAAAAGAAAATAAGATACGGGTAGAAAATAGGTGTCGCAGGTAATTAAGTGATTACGCAATAAAATTACCTTTATACGACAAACTGCTTTAACGGAAGTACAACTAATTGTCTATGTCCTACATCCTGCGGGAGCCCTAATTCAGTTCTATAAATTTTGGGCTAATTATTTGAAGATGAAAATTGCATTCCTGTATCAAATAGAAAGTAAATTTCTTGAAGATAAGTGTCTGTTGATGAATCGAGCGGAACAAACTTTGTCCGGATACATTCTGTAAAAAACGGGATTTTACTGAATATGTATGTGCGTCTGTGTATAATGTATGCTAAAATATATTTGCATGTGTGCTTGCCTTATATGTCCATTTCATTTTTGCAATTAATTGCACCGACTATAAGATATTAAGTTATCCACTAAGCAAGTTAATATATATTAAATGCTGAGGACGGAGAATCATTTAGTAAACACAGTCCGATAGAGAATATAATTTTTTAAATAGCTGAACGTATTGTTCCTTTTTTATGTTTTTGAGTTTCCTTTTGATCTGATGATAATGAGCTGGCGCTGCACGATGTCACAGACAGAACTCGAACCCCGGAGTCTTTCTTTTTCATAAAAATCAACAGATCCTTCGTTAGGAACCGGTTATTAACCCAAGCATTTATTAGTGACATCAAAGCTCTCTCTCTTTCTGAAAGAGAATGAGCGAGTGAGACGGTGTGGGAGAGAAAGACTGCGATATGGATGGAGAGAGAGAGGGAGTAAGGGAGAAAGGGAGGAAGAGAGGGAGTGATAGAGGGAGGGAGAGAGAGGGTGGGAGAGAGGGTGGGAGAGAGGTAGGGAGTAAGATTAAAAGGGAAAGGGAGAAAGGCAGCAAAAAAAGGGGGATGGTAGACACGGTTTCTTAAGCTAAAGCCTTTATTACATAATAGAGAGCGATTCGAATTCGAAAAAATACAACCCTACGACCCATAATGAACAAAAACAATTTCATCCAATTAAATTTCGTAATTTTTTCTTCGCGAGAGGGCTTCTGAGCGGCTCAATTTGCATTCGGAAGCATCTTTTGAACTGCGCACAAAGAAAATCCAGTTGGGAAGGCTCCACTTTGTGGAAATATTCCATAATGGAAATAAAACACTTCTTGTAATTTCCACTAATAAAGATTTACTAGACCGGTTTCGCTTATGCTTATGATGATGCTGTAATATGCAAAACCGGGTTGAGTAGATATTTTTAGTGGAAATTACAATAAGTGTTTTATTTCTATTGTCTACAAACATTTGGATATGTCCTCGTTTTTTATGGCTTTCTCGAAATGCTTCTCTATCTTTTCTCTACTCCTTTCGTGTTTTCCTCTGTACTATTAATACCATACGTATTGAACCACAAACGGAAATTTTACCGATTGACAGATTGGAAATACAAAATGTTGGTAACTCGCAACATATAAACACGGCTTCAAGAGGGAGAGGCCAAAGTTACTTTAAGTTGGCGCGTGGGAGTAATACAGACCCCCCAAACATACAAATTTTTACGTATTTCAAAAAGGTTTTTTACTTACGGAGCTGTTTTCTTCAGTACCTTCCTAAAACTGCTTAAGTGTAATTATTCCACAAAAATTGCAGAATTATATATTAAAATATTCATATACTGCCGCATTTATATATGGGTCATCTAGAGTCTACATTCTAGACACTCAGGCGTCTACTTACGTTAAAACAATGGAATTATAAATTCTTATTTCTATACTCTTATTTAAATGCTGATAACAAGGTTTTACAAAACTAATTGCATAAAGAATGTTCATTGCTTTTTTGTTGAACATTATTGAGAATTTTTTTAATTTAACATAATATTTACAAATGTATAATTCTGTTCTGGTAAGAGTAGACAATATGTAATATGTAATAGCATTAATAATCAGTTTTCTGCAAATAATCGCAAATAAATCCCTTTATATGAAAATTATTTTAAACGCTACTTGATAAGGGCTTTTGAAAACTATCCAAAGGTATTTTATTGCATATTTATTGTTGAAAGTACTTATGAATTTTCTGTTGTCCAAAATTGTGGAATGATATTTTATTGAGTAAGAATTACTTTTTGTACAAATAGAGAAGATTTATGATAAATTCTGAATGGACTGTAAACAAAGGTGAGAAAAGGTAATGTTTGATAATAATAAAAAATGGCAACTAATAAATAAAATTGGAAATTTTCTGCATTAAATTTCGGAATATAAATAGCATTATTTTGATCATAATTATGGAAAAAATTCAGTAAAATTTTTTAATGTTATTTAAATATCCAATATGCTTTTGGGTTTCCCGGACCACCATGAGCCTACTTAAGTTATAAAAGCTGACGCGCCTACTTAAAGGTTAAACGTAACAGAAACTGCGAAAGAATTTTGCATAATGAGGCAGAATAAAAATATTCCTCTAAATTGGAAATATTCTGAGATGAAGTGTTCAACTGTCTAACAGTTGCTTCTTGATGATTTTTTTTATCATGGTAAAATTCATTTTAATTTTGAAGCGCATCTTCTCAGGCAATATCTTATACAGCAATAAATACAGCTCCTAATGAAAATGTAGCATTAATAAATATCTCGCACTGGTTTATAAATTAATTTGCTTTTGTAAACACAATTACGCCTATTGAGATTTCCATGCAATATTTTCACATATTCCTTTATTTTATTTTCAGGTATTCAATGAAATGTCACTGATAAGGAGAATTGCTTTTAGAAAATAGTCGAAACACTACAACTTGAAAGGGAAGAAACAAAACAGTTTGACTTATCAGTACTTCGAGTCAAAGAATCTTATTTTGACTTCTTGAATGTTTAAAATTCAAAACTCTACACCATTTATTGATATTTTCAGAGCATATATATATATATATATATATATATATATATATATATATATATATATATATATACATACATACACACACACAAGCAGTTAAAGAAATTTATAGCTACGTCCTGAGAGAACATTTCGCAGACATGAATCGAAGGCCCAAATACTACCACTTAGACTTTGATGAAGCTTATTTTGTTAATAACAACCATGAAAAAAGCACACATTTACACCAATATTCAGCGATGAAACGAATTCTCTTTAAATTGGTAGGAAATTTAGAAATATCATGAAATATAAGTATGTATATATTAAAATGCTTTAATGTATGTACGCATATATGCATGCGTGTATGTATACATAGAAACATGCATACGAATAAATATATATATTAAACATTTCCTAAAGGAATTAAAACCACCATTTTCAAATGTAAATGGCAAAGATATTTGAAACGGTTCCACTGAGTTACGGTCGGCATGGCTTTCACGGAGACGAGTGCTCTTAAATAAAATAAAACAGAGATTTAGAGCACCAAACTTTTTTACAGTTGTTTGCAGTCGTTTTTTGACAGAATAAAAAACAAACACCCGGTGTGTCACGAACTCGGAGCTGCACGAAGGGTGAAAAATAAAAAAAGTCATCCCGACGTCAAACGCCCGAATAAAACAAACGCGAAGCGCGCCCCACTTCAGCGGCGCAATGAACCGCTGGAACGCTAAAAACTTTTCGGCGTCCATTTCCAAAACGAGAGAGGCAGTATGGTTAAAAACGGCAGCGTAAAACCTATTTCGAAAAAAATATGCATGTCCCCGTGGAAACGCTGTCCTCTCGACGCGAATTAAAACCTCCTGCCGTAAAAGATTAACAAATCAGCGGCATAATTTAGCTCCGGTGCCCCAGGTGACGAGTTTCAAAAATCCTCCTCCTACAAAAAAGGAGAGGAGCGGCGGACGAGTATACTCGAGGAAGAGGGAGGAGCAAAGAGAAGCGGAAGGAGAGACGCATAGAGAGAAAAGTAAGTGAAAGATGAAGAAAAGAATCGGTGCAATACACACATTGCACAAAAATTCACATGATTTTAAGCTTCTTGTCCATGCAATGGACTAATCCTTTGATTGCGCGGTTTTGCTTTGCACGGTTTCGGTTTAGCACAGTTTTGTTCCAAGAGACCACCTCGAATTGCACCGTCTTCGATTTCACGTTAGTACGTTTTCAGGAAGTTCTCTTCAAGCACTGAAAACCATTAAATCCGACTCGGAGATTATGAGAAAGAACAAAGGAACCAATTGTGAGCATAATATATCATAAATACCGTTGTATAGGAGGCACCCGTGTATAGGACGCATGCAGGTTTTTGGCCTAAAATACTAGGAATATTCTACGCGCATATGTATTCCAGCAACCTATGACGGCCACGGCCGCAGGTAAGGGTGGAGCGGATTTGCCACTGACTAGCCGCAAAAGGCGAGTACAAGGGACCCCAAACAAAACATTTCACGGATTTTAGTTAGCTATATTTAAAATTGCTTCTGTTATATACGCATAGGCTATTTTTGCTATTATTTCAGCACTTAGTCTATAAAAACTGCGTATATAGTTCGTTTCGCGTATGATTTTGGGTTTTTTTAATGAGAGTTATAAGAAATTTTATTGGTGTTCGTGATATTAAAATAAATTCCTCGTAATTGGCATATATTTTAATTTCGGGAAGAGAATTAAACGACCGTGCCAAGCAATCCCTCGCAATTTGATTGAAGATTACATGGAATAGACAATGGAAAGAACTGAAGATGTACGCGGTATTGAAGGGGGATCGTACTCATTTCTTCCACTTCCTTGCTGGTCGTTCACTCGCCACAAAGGGATTTGGGGGTAAGATGACAGAATATCACGAAGGGCGAAGGAATGACGAAGATGGAAAGGACGAAAGTATATGGAGGGAGTCGGTGAACGAAGGAATGGGAGGAAAAGAGCAAGCAGGAGGGGTGAGAAAAATATCGAGGGGTCAACGGAGAGGGTCAGATGCAGCTCTACGACTAACAAAAAGGCCCATCCTATCCTCCCCACCCCTTCTCGGCGTACGTGTGCTCGTAGCGTAAATCGTCTTATTTTAGGGGGAGTAAGGGGAGGGGGGACCTTCCCCTTCTTTTTATTCGTTTCGGCAGACGTAAAGGGAACTGAAATTTCAATCCCGCGAACGGAAAAACAGAAGAAAGGGTACGTTCAAAAGGACTCCAGTCCTATCTCTTCTTTCCCTTTCTTTTATTTTAGGAAAGATGTCCAGTTACTTGTTCCCATGAGAAACAGAAGTTTCGATACGTGGTTTTTGGAACAAGGAAGAAAAGATATCCTTCGCAGGATTAAAATTATTTGAAGTTTACTTCCCGGATGCATTTCCCACGGCCCGATATTGTGCTATAATTCAATAATTCACCACCTTGAAATTTCTTATTTGCCAGATGGATAGCCTCCTACGGCCTGCGAGATCACTTAATGCGGCCCGCGCCATGCAATCGAAGAATAGTGAAACTTTAAACGGATAATTTAGAAGTTTTTGGTCGATATTGTGGTCGGAAAACACATTCTGGTAAAATTATGATGCTAAACATTTATGTACACTCATCCCTCGCTTTGCACTGGAAAATACCGTTCAGAGCGAAACCGTGCGTAGTGGGACCAGTTTTCCTATAGGGATTCATGTGTTTACATATGAGCATTGTCATGAGCGTAACATGGAACAATTTAGTTAGAATATATTCAGAATTACTTCCTAAAAAAATTTCTGATAACTTACGAAAGTAACTGAAATATTTTTATAATTTTTGATATTCTGAGATCGTTTCAAAATCCTACTAAAGCAAAAAAGGTAGTCGTGCAATTCGAGGAGTCCCCCAAAATAAATACACTGAACCGAAAACGTGCGATTTGAGGCACGAACTTATAATTGATTTTCAATGGTAGAATTCCACGCAGTACATCGCGTAACTTCCGATGTGAACGTTAATGCGACCCGTCGAAGCACTTGCCATTGCTAATGTGATCCATCTTGTAAAAGCCCACACACGATATACTATATTATTATGAATATCTTTCTGGATTCATTTAAACGACTACAATAATATAATATTAAATTTTACTGCAGTAATTAATTTAAAATACATTGGAAGGATGAAAAGACTCTCGAATGAGAGAATGCCTATCTTTGTTTGAGTGAATATTGGATATCATAAGTTTCACAGTGTTTTTCATAAAGCATTCAAAACTTACTTTTAAGCCAATGATGAAGTAAGTTTTCTTAAATCTTAAGTGCAATCATAGAATATTGAAGAATTACATAGCATATCGTTGCAACTTCATAGACTGCATTTATCAATTATCGTTAAATATTAAATACAACTTCAAAGAAAAAATTTCCATTATCTTGCCTTTCGTAACAAGTTATGAGTTGATTTCAGAGAACGCAGAATCTTCTCTATAATAAGTGTCTCAGTCAGAGATTCATCAATTATGCTCCAAAAAATTAGCCGGTATTTGGTTGTGTAGCATTGGACTCTTTGATATTTAATGAAAGACTCACAAATAGGAAATGCTCACTCGCCATCACGTTAAAATTGAGTAGATGGTGTTGTAGATAAAACAATTACAAAATTATTTTAATTTCCATAATTGTAATTTAACTTGTGAATGTTTAGGCCCTTAAAACGTGAGTTGAACATTGCGTTGGTGCTCGAAATGTACATTCAAATATCATTAGCGCGTTTAAAATATATATATATGCTATATTTTTACTTTAGCACATGTCTGCGCAATTGCTTAAACTGAAATTATGACGAAACCGTAAACGATAGAGATCTGAGACTTGGATGTATGCACTTCTGCCATTTGTTTTCATAAATATAAAAGTTCGGACTGGGTATCATTTTAAATTTTTTTGTTAATATCTCCGAAGGTATAAAAGATTGAAAGGATACATAAACTATAAAAGTATATTTCTATGTTTATGTAGAACGATGATACGCAATGCAATGCTAACTCAGCTATTAGGTAAGCCGCTCTCATTTAAACGCTAACCTCACCTTTACGTGGTACATCCCGTTATAATACAATCGAGGCTCTATCGACGGAATACGTGACAGAATAACCACATGAAAAACATGAAACGCGCTATTTTTTTCCGTCTCCAAGGATAATAGCCTACTTGTTTATATAATATACAAGTAGTTGGTGCTTGCATTCTGCAAGCACTGCATATCACCATGAAAAATACATTAACTTTTCAGAAAGATATTTCAATATTAGAAATATTTTTTAATTCAAAGGTATGCACCTCTTCACAGATTTCGTTCTTTTTTATTGGACAATATTGTAAGAAAAGCAATCCCTAAAATTTGTAACTTTAAGAATATTGTACTTTTTCCATTGTGGGGAATTAATGCCACACATTTCTGCAAAATATTTAAGTCGTAGCACATTTACATATGAAATAATATTTATTTAATTGTTTAAAGTTTAAAATTTTTTAACTGCCAAAAGAACAACTTTATGGATATTTTCGAATGTTTATTTGTGCATCTGCACTATGCTCTAAATATGAAAAAGTCAGCTTCCTAGTTCGTCTCTAAGTACCTATATATTTATATATTTGTTTAAACTTTAAGATTTTTTAACAGCCAAACAAATTAAAACATCAACATTTCTATAGTTCTTATTTCATTATTTTACAATTTCTACCTTTACAAAAATGTTTTGCTTCGGAAATATATAAACTTTAAGAATTTAATCAAACATTTTCGAACTTTTAGCAACCGCATTGTTGCACTTTCTTGAGATTTTCGATTTTTCTAGTCGGTTATGCACATATTCCTACATGCAAAAAAAATAAATAGTCTCCAAGTCATTTTAAAGTGCCTAATTAACGACATCCCAATCTATAAATATCATACTTTACACAAGAAGAAAGCTTGGATGATAATAACAAAAGAAGCTAAAATTACAAAATGGTTGAAATAATTCGATATGGGATGATATTTTTCACAAAATACATGTTTATAAAATTTTAGCTACATTTCTGTGGATCTTGGTGGAATAACAAAATTTTTATACTAAAATATTTAATCCTCATCAATGTTTTAATGAAAAGCAGAAAGGAAACGTTCTTGCAACAGAATCAGCGGTGCCATTTTATACGATCATCATAAAACCCACACTGTGTCACACTAATTGATTATCAATAGCTAGTCGAGGTATTAAAAGTCCTAATAACATTATCCACAGTATTAACATAGAACACAATGCCAACACACAAAGTGGTGGCATATTGTATTTAAAGGATATTATATCAAGACAACGTCTTTTGATAATTTACCTATTTACCGCAGTTTAAAATTTCCCGCTGTTTGTAAGGTTATCTTCCATCTCTCAGAAAATGCTAGCGGGTTTTCGCACTACAGTATATACGTACAGTTATTCGCACATACGTGATCCTAGCATAATTTTGCATACTTTAAAGCTGCACCAAACGCTACTTATGAGCTAAAGCTTTGTTGCTTTGATTCCATAAGTCCTCCGAAATAAATTCTGCGCGCATAAAACGAGGCGGTGCAATTGCTATAGCATCCACAACCGATATGACGAGGAAGCCACCCAATGCATACGGAATTCGCGGACGGATTCCGGGAGATTTAAAAGACATAAGATAGCACCGCTTCTCCCCCTTTCATTCCTATCTCGGCGGGGGCTTCGCCGATGAGAACGTAAAAGGGAAGGGGAGATGTGAGAGAGGAGGAGGAGGCGGATTAGGTGGGAGATGTGAAAAAATGCCTCTAGGGGAGGAGGGTGGTCCGAAAGGACCGAAGGGTGTGGGAGGGAGTGGAAGGGAGCAGAGGAGGAGAAGAAAAGAGAAAGGGAGGGAAGAGAGGACGATCGTTCCGCGTAATCTACGACACGGTTTCCCATATTTCAGGAGCCATTTTTGGAAAGGGGCCGAAAAAAGAGGGAAGAAGGAATGAAAGAAGAGAGAGGGTGAGGCAGGAGGAAAAAGTTGAAGGAGAGGAAGGAGGAGGAAGAGGGAGATATGGAGGAGGAAGAATGAGATTTGGAGGAGGAAGAGGGAGGAATGGAGGTAAAGGGTGGGATGAAACAAGAGGGATGGGGGAGGAAACAGTAGTGGTAGGGAGGAGGAGGAAGTTAGAGGGAAGGAAGAGAGGGAAGAATGAGAGAGAAGGAAGAGAGATAAGGAAGAGAGAGAAGGAAGATAGGGAAAGAAGAGAGGGAAGAAGAGAGGGAAGAAGAGAGGGAAGGAAGAGATGGAAGGAAGAGAGGAAGGGAAGAGAGGGAAGGAAGAGTGAGAAGGAAGAGAGGGATGGAAGAGAGGAAAGGAAGAGAGGGATGGAAGAGAGGAAAGGAAGAGAGGGAAGGAAGAGGGAAGGAAGAGAGGGAAGGTGGAGGGAGGAAAGGGAAGAAAGAGGAATGGAGTAGGAAGAGGTAGGAAGGAGGAAAGGGGAGAAAGAGGAAGAGAGCTAGGGAACTCAACCCTCCCGTACAAAATGGAAGGAAGAGTTAGGGAGGAGAGAGAGTGAGGTTTTTGAAGAAGAGATATTGGAAATACATAGCTTTTTTGGAAGGGTCATGTGGGTTATAGGGCGTCCCTCGTTTTAAATCATTTTGACTCTACGAGTGTGCGTGCGTGCGCGTGTTTGTTTGTGCGCGAGTGTGCGTGTGTGATGGAATTGGGAGGAGAAGGAATGAGGATGCTTGGGGGGGAGGGTGTTAGGACGTGCGGGGGTATGCACAGGATGGATTCTGGGTTGTGCTGGGTTAGATTTCATGAGGAGGAATGGGAGTGGGAAGGAGGAACTCGGGAGGGAGTGTGCTGAGGGAGTTAGGGGTTATATTGGAGAGAATGGAGGTTACGGAGGAAGAGTGCGAGCGTGCATGTGTGTGCGTGCATGTGGAGTGAGTGGGGACGTTAGTGAGAGGAGAATTGGGAGGTTTTGAGGAAGTTGGGATCTCCTGCGAGACCGCAGGGAGGAGTTGGCGAGGGTTGGATTGTGGAGTTGAGGAGGCGGGTGTCTCTTGGGGAGTGTGAGGTTGGGGGGAGCGCAAACTGATGGCTTGGAATCAATAGATGTGGCAGAGAAAGAAAGGGAAAGAAAACGTTATGAAGAATTAAGTGTTATCGCTGGGAATCGCGAAAACGCTTGGCTTTTTGGCTCTGCAAAAACATTTGAAGAGCAAAGGCTGAAGTTTCGACTCCGATGAGCTTTACCGTATCTCTTTCCCTCCACTGCACATCTCCCCTCTATCTATGAAACTCGGTCGGAATTGCGTCAATATTATTGCACATTGAACTCGCTTCTTGAATGGCAGAGAGAGAATTTTTCATTCGCGCTCGAATTTTTCCTTTTTTATTTAGTCTAAAAAAGAAAGGAAGCGATGCGATGGAAAAGTGGGTCGGTTTTACTTGCGAATGATCGCGGGAGCTCTTGAAAATAAAACCAATACATCTATATAAAAGTTAATCTCTCCGCTTGTCGCGAATTTCATTTTTTTCTTTGGATATGCGCGCTTTCGTCGATTAAACCTGTGCCTTATCAATGATTCCCTTTTGCTAGGAATTTCTCCTCTGTTTCTCCATCCGGTTTAACTGATTCAGTAATTACGATTGGAGTGTTTCATTTCGCAGCAGATATTAAAAAAATATCGGTTTCCGTAAGAAAATTAGCGTTTTCCATGATGAAAGCGCAATAAGCGAAAAATGTTCGCGAAATGTTATTATGGGTTTTTAATTACAAAAATCGACCGATTGTTAGAACTCAGCTAATGCTAATAGCTATGTATTCACGCTTTTTGTAACTTCGTACGAATTAAGGTTAAATATGAGAGAATCAGCAACCAATCATTAATACAATTACATTCTATTTTACCTGAAATTCAATTATGTATATATGTTACAAATGAAAATAAACTGAAGCTATTTATCGGAATATACCGATAAGAAAGAAAACAGTAGATCAAAAAAAGAAGTTAGAGCCCAATATTTCGATAAATAGATTTTGTATATACGATACATCCGTATGATATGAAAGTGCAACGCAAACCAATATTGTGGAATAATTTAATCGAAGGAGAAATATTTTCTTATACTATATATTCTACTTTCCCATATCTTTCTCTTAAAAGTTTTCTATAACGTGAATCGATATTTCACAACTTGGCGTTTTAAGAGAAAATCAGAAGCATTAAGATATTTTATTCGCGAAAGTTTATTGACCCGGATTCAAATATAAATTCTTCTGAAATTCTCTTTTATTAAAGATCCGTTATTTTTTATATATTCGAGTAATTTCTTAAAAAGAATTTTCAAAGTCGACGATTCCAAACCTAGATAACTATCCTTGTCGATTGATCCTCGCAGACAGGATGGATAATATATTTTGCCATTATAAAAGAAAATGTGACAAAAGGGAATAGGTTGGAACAGTGACAGAGGACAGAAAATATTTCCAATGCTCTGAATACAATGTAATGTTGCAATAAATGATAAATAAATTTTAATCTATGTTCATTTTTAATGATAAATATGCAATAAGTTTACTATCAGAGTTTTGAGAAAGTTCCGCAAACTAGAGTTGGACCAAATGTCTGAGCTTGTCGAATACGGAGTTTAGTACACATGGCGTTGGACAATCGTAATTTAAATGAAATACACCGATCTCTCTCTTTGCGCTGTACATACGCTTCTGGATAAGAGCGTGGAAAGTGAAGTAGAACATGTGAGGTTACATTTGAGATTTGATAGTCGTAGAATTCGAGGCATTTCATTACCAAGAAAACCGTGCTAAACCGAAAACGCGTCAAGAGAAACCGTAAAATTCGAGGGATGAGTGTATAACAAACCGTGAGACTTACTGGCGATAAGGAATTTAAAGAAAATGTAAGGACTAAAAATAGTAAGCACAACACCTTCGATGAGGAAATATCTCGTACTCATTATTGGTTAACAGTACAGAGAGGACTCGCCGGAGCTGAAATGAAACCCCTCTCAAATTAGCTAGTTAATTGCTTGGGAATTAGCGGGAACAAAATGTTTCTGCCGGAGGCATAAACTCCGGATTACCTTTCAAAATTATTTAGTATAAACAAAAATTTCGGACTTATAAAAATATTTTTTGGCTCCGTTGCTTTTTAAGACCATCCCATACATATTCAAGATATTGGATTAAGTTTATGAGAAATCCGTGTGTATTTCAACAATTTTGTTAAAGGTTAAAGATGGGGTTCCGGGGGAAAAAGGGCAACGGTAAGGTGAGTTAGTGAAAGGAGATGAGAGAGAGAGGTTGAGCAGTCCCGTAACTTTGACCGATATACGAGAATGATAACATTCCCCTTACTTAGGGAACCATTATGAGCGCCCCTTGAAATATACATGGCATCTGGAAAAGGTAAACAGGATGGGGGGGCAGGGTTTAGATTGTACGTGCATATTCATGGGACAGGCGACTTGAATATTCAGATGGAGAAATAAAAGCGAAAGAGAGGAAAAAACAAGCCTCCTCTTTGCTCTTCTTCCTCTCTGTCTCTTTATAAAAAAATCCATTTCAAACGTTTCCTTCTTATTTTTTTACCATTGAGAGAGAGGTTTGGGTGGGGAGAGGGTCATCAGATGAGCAGTGAGATTAGAGTGGGCAATCGTCGGGAGGATGGATTTTCAAAAAGAGCGAGACACTCGGCAAAGAGAATAGCTAACGACAAATATCAAGGGAAGTCTTGTCTTAAAATTTGTATTATTTTTTTTTTCATTCCGGCACTCACGGGTCGGATTTGAAGGACAAAAAATATTGCGCCGATAGAGAAAGGAGTTAATGCCAAATCCTTTACGGGCGCGTAAGTTGGAGAACTTGGTATGAAAATTAAAGACGATTTCAGCAATTTGTAATTAGCTGCAGTCAGTACACCACCTTCGATTACAATTTTGTCATACGCGCACACACATGCACAAAAAAATATAAGCATAAGATTTTAGTAAAAATATGAAGCTATAATAAAACATGCATCTGAAGCTGCGGCGGTTGATGTATAATTTGACATTTTTATCCGGGGAATGTAATGTGTACGTGTATTTATGAATATAATAATACTCATGCAGTTTAACCTCTATAATCCATAGTTTGATAACGAGAATTTTCTACGAGCCATATGGGCATTATTCATTTTCGTATTCATATTCTTTAAAATGAACTTCTGAACGATGATTATTCGTACATTTTATTTCTTCCCTTGACTTTCAAGTTATCAGGTTTGGCTGATTTCTTATTAGGACAATATTTGTAACGGCTGTATATACGGTTTCAAGCATGAAAACATGGTCGAGTTTCAGCCTGATGGAGAAGAAACTGGATTAATTCCAAAAATAAGAATGAATGACATCGTAAATGTGCCAGATAAATCATGCATACTCGAAATATTATATGTACTTAAAAATTCAGGGTAGAAAACTTTCTCGGTCTCCATAGAACAAATTAAATAATGCAGAAATATCGAACTTGGGGAGAGTAATCGATGGATAGATTCGAAAAACCGTGGTTATTCTAGTATTTTCATGGCTAATGGAGAGACATACTGTTCCAATCCCTCATAGCATGCCAAACGACGTAAAAAAAAACTTATTATAACTTCGACATTGTCCAAAACTTATAAAAAGACTTATATTCCCCGTAAAGTTTCAGAAAAAAATAGCGAAAATTTACGAATGTTCCGTCGATCGATAATACCTATTGCTTTCCCGAACATAAAAATAAATCGTTTTAAACGAGAAAAACGCCTTCATTTTATCGAAAGCGGTTCTCCTACGAATCCAATTCCACCAGAACTCTTAAAAAAAATGAAAAGAAGAAAACAAAATGCCATAAAACATTGAGGGAAGAATACCAAACGCGAGAAGACTTTGTTAGTCAAAGCGTTTTAGGACGGGAATTTGCGACGCCGAGGCGTTGAGTTATATGCGGAAAATAAGGACGAGTAGTATGACCGAACTCGGGTTTTCCAGAAGGCGTCGAGATCGATCGCGGTGTAAATTGGATTAACGATATTATGTACAAGTCAAACTTTACGCCCGTCTATGAAACTGACGTCGAATTCACGAATCGAAAGACAGAGATCAATCAATGGGCGAAATTTTTGCCGTCTTTTTTAGCGTCCTACTCCCTTTTTTACTTCACTTCTCCCAGAAAAAAACTTTGTCCGACTTGACGCTCGGAGAATTGGAGTACCTGCGCGATAAACGCCAAAGCGTCACGCGCACGTGAGCCGCAGCTTTTGTTGCGCCGTCATTACCGATGTAATTTTCCTTTCACGACGAATTGCAGACGTTTGAAACGAGCTCGATGCGATGATCGGAGATTGACGTGTTAAAACGTACACGTTGTTATTTTCTTCCGAGAATCAAGTTCACTCGTCAGTGGCAGCATTCATGTCGCGAAATGAAATTGCTTTTGCGATCGCGGATAGATTTAACCACCTCTAAAAATGCCGTTAAATTAAAATTCGAGGTTACATATTACCGTTTTGAATCAGCACTTTTTGACACCGCTTATTCTAGAGGCCTTTTATTCAATAGGTATTTAGAATCATTTTTTCTCTAATTAAAATAATACCAGGGATGCTTATCACATTTAGAAGCTCTGATAAAAATTCCGCTGACAACGAACGAGACGACGTTGTCACAGTACCAAGAGAGGCAAGCAACCGCCTCGGGTGCCGAAGCACCAACCGACTTGTTGCGAATCGATATTTTGTTATAAATATTTGAAGATGTATTATTATTTCATTTTAAAATTTGTACAAATGATAATAAATGTTATATTTCTCATATTTGGATTATGATCAAATAATTATTTTTGTAACTGTCTAGGTATGAAGCGATGCTCATACGTCTCGTCCCGCGTTCTTTTTCTTGCTGCGGTGCTGCATTCTCATAGTATCAGAATTTTATCAGAATAGCATTTACTTTACAATTAAATGCCAATTTATATACACGATTCTAAAAGGCAATCGTCATTCTTAGAGTTTTGCATTAAGGTGATTAAATAATTAGCAGAAGCGTGTGATAATTCATAATACTGCTATCTCGTGAATGTTATTCAAATTTTATCGGGAGCTCGTGATCTTTTACCCGAGTTTCTTAGCCAAGCTACCCCGTACAGAACAACAGAGAGTAGGAAACTTAATAGTTTCTCTGTTTACGTTGCAATGGAGCTCTGAATAATGTAAGGTTGCATTAGACCATTAAATCAAGATTTCCTTATTTAAAAAAAATACAAATCCATCTGAATTCGTTCTAATATTTTAGATATTTATAGAATCCGTGTATTGTAAAAGGTGCTAACAACAAAGTGTACGATAAAATTACGCGGCAGAGATAATATGAACAACTTGGAGCTTTGAGATAATTATAAATTAGAAAGAAAAAACTTCTTTCCTCAAAGACGAAGCTGGCTGCTACCGTAAAACGGGTTCACAGATCAAGAAATTACCCTCTTATTTTCGAGTTGAGCGCACAAAACGACTAAGGACTGCTTTACATTGGTTCATAATGGATGAAAGGGAGAGAAAGGATAATTGTGAAGCGAGAGCGGGTAGAGGATGGTGAGGAGTAGAATGAGAGAGGAAGGGTTTGTCATATGTGCGTGACAGGGAGTGGGAGAGAGAGAGAGGGTGAGAGCGAGAGAGAGGCAGAGGGGGAAGAGAGAAAGAGAGGGAGGTAGAGAGAGTGAGAGGCAGAAAGTCAGAAAGAGAATGAAAGGTAAAAAGTGTGAGAGATAGATGGAGGAAGAGAGAGGGAGGAAGAGAGAGGGAGGAAGAGAGAGGGAGGAAGAGAGAGGGAGGAAGAGAGAGGGAGGAAGAGAGGGGGAGGAAGAGAGAGGGAGGAAGAGAGAGGGAGGAAGAGAGAGAGAGGAAGAGAGAGAGAGGAAGAGAGAGGGAGGAAGAGAGAGGGAGGAAGAGAGAGAGGGAGGAAGAGAGAGAGAGCGGAAGAGAGAGGGAGGAGGAGAGAGAGGCAGTGTGAGAATGAGAGGCAGAGCCAGAGTCGGTGAGAGTGAAAGAGACAGGGTCGAGGCACCGGTGAGGAGTGTTCTGAAAGAGAAGTGAGGGGAGAAGGAGTGGAAGGAGGAGGAGGAAAGGGAAAAGAGGGCGGTTCTGTGGACAAAAAATGACAAAGTGGCGAGGAAAAGAATTGCCATTTTTCACCCATAAATGCGCTGGAGAAAAAAGAAATAAGGAAGAAAATAAACTTTTATCAGAAGAAGGAGAAGGAAAAATGTCAAAGGGGTTGGCTGAAAACAAAAAGGTTATTTTTTGGCCATTGGACCGAAAGAGGCGGAGGATAGAATGAAGGAGGGGAAAAGAATAAATCAGGGGGAATACGGATAACTAGGAAAATAAAGAGAGGTAAGAAGCCAAGAAAAGAAAATTGCGGCGGAGAGAAGATGGAACCATAAAGGAGAAAGCGATAAAAAATCGAAGTTTGCGAGAACACGGGCGAAGAAAAACCGGGAGTTGTACGTAATGAAAAAAGTTAAGACGCTGAAGAAAGAAAGAGAACGAAATGATAGCGAGAAAAAGAGAGAGAGAGAGGGAGAGGGGCAAAAAGAGATAAAAGATAAGGGTGATAAAGTTCCATGTGCGGAGAAGGAATATTGAGATAAATACAAAGCTCGCGCATCTGGATAACTTTTTAGAAGTTTCAAGAGGTTTGAGAGAGAAAGAGAGAGAGGATAAGAGGAGGAATGGAAAAAATTACGATTCTTAAAGAAAGAGGTGCGCAAAGTAACGGGCTTAACCTGAAATTGGATGGAGTGAAAAACAGAGAAAAAACGAAAACGACTAAACGGAATGTGAGGAGAGAGAAAGGGGGTGAAAAAAGAGAAAGATACCGAAAATGACAAAGATTTGACGAGCGATATATATATATATATATATATATATATATATATATATATATATAGAGAGAGAGAGAGAGAGAGAAAGGGGGTAGATAAGGAGGGAAGAAGGATTGAGAGGGAGGTAGGGAGGAGGAAATGAAGTTGGAGGAAGGGGGAGATGGAGGAATGAAAGAGAGGATGGAGGGGGAGGAAGGGAAGGAGGTGGGAGGGAGGGAAAGAGGTGGGAGGGAGGGAAGGAGGTGGAGGGAGGGAAGGAGGTGGAGGGAGGGAAGGAGGTGGGAGGAAGGGAAGGAGGTTGGAGGGAGGGAGGGAGGAGGGAGGGAAGGAGGAGGGAGGGAAGGAGGAGGGAGGGAAGGAGGAGGGAGGGAAGGAGGAGGGAGGGAAGGAGGAGGGGGGGAAGGAGAAGGGAGGGAAGAAGGAGAGAGGGAAGGAGGAGGGAGGGAAGGAGGAGGGAGGGACAGACAGACTTTATTTACGGCGAAATTGAGACTATATAGTACCTTCTTATATTTAACCCTTTCGTCATATAAGCAGTTTTAATATTCTCATATTAAAAGAAATTAATTACATAGAAATTACAATAAAATTCATATTAATTATAAGTTAATTATATATTAGTTAATAGATCACAGGGAATTAGTAAAGAATATTGTTAGATTTGTGGATCGAAAAAAACTGTATCAGTTATGTTTTAACACAAAAAAGTATTTTCCACTGCGGAAAAGACCTACGAAGAGAAGAAAGGTTTAAAAAACCACGAAAAATTCCTAAATATTTTAGAAAAAGAGGAAAAACAATAGTTTGAGAGAAAGAAAGAAAAAATCATTTATAAATACATACATGATTATCCATATAAGAGAGGGGGTGAGAGGGAAATAGGGATTGTAGGGTAAGATATGCCGGAGTGATTACAGAGTAATTACAATACAGGAAAATAAAGTAAAATAAATTATGAATTTATGCCTAATAAGCGCATCCTTGCGACAACCTGAAAGAGAAGATAGGGAGTGGTTCAATGCATGGAGAGTGAGAGGATAAACTTATAATACAAACGTATAAAAGTGTATAGAGATTGAGAGATTTTTATTAACGTTGGAAGGCCATTCCAGAGTTTGCAAGCAATGACAGTAAAGGATTTGTTGTAAATTTCTGTTCTATGAAGTGGATTTAGTAGTTTATCGCATCCTCTGGTATTGCATTGGTGAACTGTATTAATGGCGACGAGCTTAGAAGAAAGATAACAAGGGATGTTATTATTAAAAACTTGATATAATAGGGAGAGGAGGTGAAGGTTTCTTCGGGATTCAAGTTTTAGCCAGGAGAGTCGACGGAAGTATTCTGAGACATGGTCCGACTTTTTAAGATTGAAGATGAATCTGATGCAGGCATTATGAGAACGCTGTAGCTTAATTGCGAGATCCTTTGATAAGTCCTGGTATACAATATCACAATAGTCGAAGTGAGGAATAATTAGCGAGGTCACTAACTGTATTTTTAGTGAAGAAGGAAGAATGTTAGTGAGAGGCCTTAGAGTGTGTAAGGAAGAGTTTACCGTCTTGCAGACTTTAATTAAATGATTATTCCATGTAAGAGTTTTATTAATTATAATACCGTGATTTTTTTTACGATTTTGCAGTAGGGTATAAGTGAACCATTCAAAGACAGGAACTGATTACGCAATGTTTATAGAAGCCAGTAGTTTTGGATATCCGATGAAAATCGTCTGAGATTTCAAGAGGTTTATGTTGAGAAGGTTATCGTAACTCCATTCTTGAAGTTTAGCAATGTCATGATTTATGTTGGCTATTGAAGGAGATAAGTTATTGGGTTTGGTGCCTAAGTAGATTTGGAGATCATCGGCGTACAAATGATGGTTGGAGTAAGTTAAGTATTGAGAACAATCATTAATAAATAGAGAGAACAATAGAGGACCTAAAATTGAGCCCTGCGGAACGCCTTGGTTAAAATTAAGCCATGAAGACGAGGAATCGTTGGAGATGACTTGGAAACGGTCGCTAAGGTACTAGGAGAACTAATCTATTGAAGGTGAAGAGAATCGCATGCAGCGGAGTTTTGCTATGAGTATGTCTTTGTCTACTGACTCAAACGCTTTGCTAAAGTCAAGCAAATCTAGTATGTACTGTAAATTTTCTGTCACCTATGTCTCTGCGTATATCATCGGTGATTTTAATTAATGTGGTGGTGGTGCTATGTGACTTCAGAAATACAGTTTGTTGGGAGTCAAGTAGATGATTTGCGTTGAGAAAATCTGTTACTTTTTCATGCGCAAGTCGCTCAAGGGCTTTTAATAAAGTGGGAAGGAAACTAATCGGTCGAATAGTCATTGTTTGCGGAGAAAGATTTCTTAGGAATTGGGCAGACTAACGCGCGTTTCCATTGCGATGGAAATTTTCCCTGTAATAAGGAGTGGTTGAAAATGGTAGTGATTACTGGGAGTATTAGATATATTAATTTGTTTATGATCATGATAGGAATACCATCAGCACACTGGGGAGAGAGGGATGGAGGAGGGAGGGAGGGAAGGAGTAAGGAGGGAAGGAGGAGGTAGGGAAGGAGGAGGGGGGAAAGGAGGAGAGAGGGAGGGAGGGAAGGAGGAGGGGAGGGAGGGATAGATAGATAATCGTCTTTATTCGGGCGAAATTCAGACCATAAGGTCCATTCTTACAGGAGTAGGGGAGGGAGGGAAAGAGGAGGGGAGGGAGGGGAGGGGAGTGAAGGAAGGAGGAGGGGAGGGAGGGAAGGGTGAGAGAGGGAGGGAAGGTGGAGGGAAGGAGGGAGGAAAGGTGGAGGGAAGGAGGGAGGGAAGGAGGAGGGAGGAAAGGAGGAGGGAGGGATGGAGGAGGGAGGGAGGAATAGAGGAGAGAGATAGGGAAGGAGGAGGGGAGGGTGGGAAGGAGGAAGGAGGAAAGGAGAATGGAGGGAAGAAGGGAGGGAAGAAGAAGGGAGGGAAGGAGGGAGGGTGGGAGGGAAGATGAGGGAGGGAAGGAGAAGGGAGGGAAGGAGAAGGGAGGGAAGGAGAAGGGAGGGAAGGAGAAGGGAGGGAAGGAGGGAGGGTGGGAGGGAAGGATGAGGGACAGACAGACAGACAAACGACTTTATTAGGGCGAAATTGAGACTATGTAGGGAGGGAGGGAAAAAAGGAATGAAGGAGGAGTGAGGGAGGGTGTGAAGGAGGAGGAAAGAGGGAAGGAGGGAGGGAGGGTGGGAAGGTGGAGGAAAGAGGGAAGGAGGGATTAAGGAAGTATAAATGGAGATGTGGAAGGGAGAATATTCGGGAGGGGTGGAGGACGTGGAGTATCCGGACTTCTACTTGCAGTCATTGCTTTCAACATCACCCGCTGCCTCCTCTTCCCCTTCCCGAACTTCATTTCCCAGATGTCTCGTTCCAATCCCGACCGCTTGGCGCTGCCATCGGCTGCACGACCCATCTCCTCCGCCCTTTTCCACACACTATTTATCCTCTCTTACACAAAACAAGCCATCCGTGCCTCTCACCATCTCGGAAAATCCCACCCCTTTCCATTTCTCTCTCGAGCACACATCCTCCTCCTCCTTACGGACTTCTTTTCATCACATGTTTCTTTTTCAAACTTTTATTCCTTTCGCTCTCTCAGTATTTCTACTTTTCCATTTCCTTCCTCCTTTATTCCTACCTCACCCATTTTACCTGTCTTCTGCGGCCGCCACCTAGCTTTCTCGTGGCGATGAAACTCTAAGAATTTTTCGATAAATAAGATTTTCCTAGAGCACGTTCGTTCTACTGCGAATGTTTTCTAAGACGCAGTTCTCATGAAATTTTTTTGTTTACCTGTATTTTGAAGCCGATTGAAAATGACTTGAGAGAATATATATATATATATATATATATATATATATATATATATATAAACTAAAGGAAAAGAAAAGGTAGTGATGAGGGTGGCAACAAGGTGTTGAGGGAAGCCCAGCGGACACTTACCAAGTTGAGGACCAAGCTGGTAGGCTGCTGGGGGCGTCGAAGAGACACGTAAAACACACGAACACAAAAACACACGCAAGCTTATCTTATATATATATATATATATATATATATATATATATTCATATATTCATATATTCTCTCAAGTCATTATATATATTTTTATTTATTTATTTATATTTATGTATGTATCTGCGTGAATACCAGACACTCTTAACAACTCACGTTACAACAAAATTTCGGTATTAGAACTTTTATCATAGGTAATTTTGGATCATTTTACTTGTTAAGTGCTAATGAATTAACCGATAGTATCCAATGAACATTTCCGCAAATAGTCTTACACACTTTATTGTCATTTACATGTTTTCTAAGCTAAACCATGAACTTATGTGGACTCGCTGACAGCAATAATTTCAGAAGTTGGAGTACATACTCCCACAGTCATATTTGAAATTACCAAAGATACAGCGTTCGATGTGAGCTGAGCGCGATTGCAGATTTATACAAAGTCAGAATCTATCCCGCCAATCGCCAAAAGAATGTGGGAGTAACAGGTGTGAATTTCTGAAACAAAGCAGCCATTTCCAGCAGTGCTTCACCGTTGGCAGATACTACATAAAAGAATTAAAATCTACTGCATACTACATTGAATGTATTATTGGATAATGACCATTGATGAAGGATGTTTAGTAGTCGACATCCTATTCGGGTGGAGATGTGATGGAGTGGTTGATGTGCCGATCTTCCACGCAGCGAGCTCGGGTTCGAATTCTGGCGTTGGCTGGTTTTTCGACCAGAACTTATCCTACTCCCTACTCCTGTGTGGTTTCAGGTTGATGAGCAAGTCTGCACTCCGTAATTCTGAAGGGAAGCTATGCAGTACTACCTCTTGGTGCTTCTTGCAAAGATTAGGCAAATGCCGGCATTGAGTCTTCCTCCTCCCGCTCGTCTGTGTGTGTACCGACTGAAAAGCACGTGAGCTGAGTTGCCACTAGCTGCCCAATATCCTCATCAAATTCGAATCGTGTATTTCTGTTTTACGGCTTTGGAAAGTGTTTTTAAATTTGATTTGAGCCAAGAGAGTAGAAATTGCACAGATCATTTTGCAAAAACAAATATACGGGCGTTTAACTGTTGAAGACTTCCCTTCACCTCCCATTTTATATTTAAGGCTCATTCCACACGTTACCAATAACCAATCCACCTTTTACTGAAGCTTACTCCACAGCCATACCTCCCTTCTCTTTCCATCCCATAAACATGAATTCTCACCGACGCTAGAGCGAAGGTAAAAAAGACCGATTTTTCATCACCCCCCTTCTCGCTTACTTCTCTCCGCATGAGGGAGCAAGGACATTAGATATTTTCTCCGTAAAAAAATAGTTTAAAAGAAATAAATTCAGAAAAAAAACTTAAAAAAGGAATAAGAAGATAGGGAAAGAATGAGGAAAGGAGGAAAAGATAAAACAAAAGAAACCATGCAGCCGCTAGGAATTGAATTACAGAAGGATAGACATTTAATACTTTCCTCTTGGTTCATTTCTTTTCTGTTCATTTAGTCTTTCGCTTGTTTCCTATTTTTTCTCCCATCCCAATTCCGTCGTGAAAGTCAGGCGCCGGTCACGCCCCCGTGCGACTCGCCTCATGAAAAAGAAAAACGAAAATGTTTTTCTTTCCCTCTCCAAACTTGTTAAAAACGTTCCCTTCCTCATTTATCTGCGTTTCAGAGATTTTGTGACTTATGTATGTCATCGGCTGCGGGTCGAAGTGAGAGGAGTTTTGGTAGTGAGCGAGCGAGAGGGAAAAAATAAAGGCGTGATTGATTGACTACTTAGGAGAACAAATGACGAGAGAAAATTTGGTGAGTCGTAATTTTTTCTGAAAACGTTTTGAGAGGCACATATATACGTACGTTTTTTCAGAAAAAAAGATTAAATTTTGGAATTTACGTCGAAAGTTTATTTCATCAACTTCTTTTAAATCTCTATTGATACTGCGTCCAGATGTTGCGATTAATTATTTGTTCCGTTGTCGAATGGGAACATGATTACGAAATTTACGCAAATAACCTCAAAATGCGGTCGTCGTGAAAAATTACTAAACTATTGCCTGTCACAAATTGATTCGATCTTCCGATAAACTCTCATAAATTGCTTTTTTAAATTTATAAACAGTATTTTGCTCGTGCTATTTGAATTTAGACTTATTAAGGTGGAATTATCAGACGATAATTTATTTATGGAGTGATCGGAATCTGAAGTTTTCAATTATAAATAAATTATTTGTCGATTGCTTCGATTGGAATTTTGAATCCATTCCCTTATCGTGTAATCTAACGCTGCAGTTTCAATTAAACAATTCTGATTTATTTGGAAATAATAGGAAGTTTTATTCAATTTGAATGTCATTAACTTCTAACTTTGTGTGTATTTTAGCTAACGAAATGCAATCGCTGATGAGAACTTAATTAAAAATTAAGTGTATTTTATACGAGAAATGATAATTAATTGTTTATTTTATGATAAAATTCAGTAACAGCGGAAATTTTAAAACGAATTATACATAATGAAATTGATGGCATTTGCTGAACCTACAAAATGGAAGCATATAGATAGAACTTTTCTGTTTACCATGTTCAATCGTATAGCGGGTACTTCATGAAATCCAGTTTTAAGATTCGGAAAAACATTTTAAATTCAGACGAATATTATTTATCTTGGTTGGAGCACTACCCAAAGTAACACACTCGACCGAAAATTCCATTTCAATTTTGAAATCTTACCCTTAAAAGAGAAATGCGAAAGTTTTACTTCATTAAAAGTATATGCTTTATTTACTCGCGGACGCAAAGAGAAAGTCGCTAATGATTAGATTTACTTAATTTCGAGTTTTGAGATCCTTCTCCTACGCTGAAGCTGAAATGATTTCGGAAAAGAAGAGGTTGGAAAAGTACTCATAAAATCAATTAAACTCATTACCTCATTACCTTAAATATAATGCATCAAAAGACTTAGTCCTATTACGGTAAGGTAAATTTAAATTGTATTTGACTATAAATGCATGAAAATATTCTAATTGCTCGTTACTTAAAATCTTCCATAAAACGCATAATGTGAAGATAATTATGCTTTTGTTATGCATATATTGTTGATAAACCACACGTTGTATGAAATGTTCTTGATTGAGGGGTGTTTAGCGTGTCTAGATCCTAATACCTCCTCAAAATTTCTACAGAAATTTGAAAAAAAGGTGCACTATAATTGGAAGAAATTCAGTCGCACCGTTCCTTATAGAAAGCACTAAGGAGGTCAATTGCACCTCCTGTGGTATTCCCTTCCTTTTGCTCTGAGCTCTCATCTTAAACCTCTTTCCGTCCTCTCCATCCTCAACTCAGCATGCCTCATCCTTCAGACATACGCTCCACCAAGTAAGAACACTGGCTTCGCCGCTTCGCTAACTCGCTATCCAGTGCACTCGCCGCCCTTCAACTGTTATCAACCCCTCTCGAATGGAAAGAGGAAAAAGGGGATGTGGCGAGAGAGAGAAAATAAATAAAACAATTTATATTACAAAACAATCCTTGAGAGACGACGACAGTTATGCAGCACCACAACTGGTGCGGAATGGGGATTTATTTAGAAGAAAGTTAACAAGTACGATAGAGAAATTGCCAGCCAAAAGCTAAGGGACATGCATGCTTACAAGTCAATTATATTTCTGTTTTATTTGCATTTGCATGTTAAGAAAAATTGCGCCATGTGCATTTATCATTACCGTTGCCATTGAAATTCTTAGACTGAATACAGTGAATTGAAAAAAAAGTCACGGAATTGTTAAATTCGATCAATAATGAGTTTATTTAGGTCTTTTGTGCTAAAAAGCGATAATAATACCAATCCTTTCTTATTAAATTACTAGCGTAATTGACCGTCAAATATGACAGGATTATCATAAACGTATTCCAAATATACATGATTTCGATATGAAAAATCAGTAAGAGATGTTATAATCTGGTTTGGTTTTTATGCACAATGAAATCAGTGTTTTTGAAAGTCATCTTTGTTTTAATTATACTGTTTAAGTAATTATTAGTAGAGAGGCCATATGATTATCCAAATATTTTCTGAAAATAAGAGGAAAATCGAAATTATAAGATATAAGGCATAAAGAAATAGCTGAAATTTATAACTTAATAAATGAATTATTTTACTCTTATTAACTCGTAAAAAACAGGATAAAATTTGAACGAACCGTCAATTTACCAGCTAACAAAAATTGTGTAGTAACTTACTTACTATTAACTAAATACTTACATGAACTGCAATGAGTTTTAACTATATTTTAAGATTGCACTTTTCTTTTAACTTTATTAGTTTTGACAATTTCTAGAAAAATCACTTTAGTTATAGAAATTTAAATAAAAGTCATAAAATGTTATTTTTTCAATCCTATTAGAAATTAGATTTGAAATATTTGTATCAGTTAAAGAAACCCAGTGATAATTACGTTATCTTTATTTAGTTTTATAAATTCCCACCATTTGGCAATGGCGCATGATTCAATAGTATAAAATCTTATAAACATTTTAAAGTGTGTATGTATGTATTCTCTTTATGCGTTTCAAAATTTCGTGGGCCATCCTATGAACCAAAGGAAGAACTTGGTCTAGGTTTTCAGACCGTGGGTCTCTTATACCCCATGGGGTCAACAAAATACTATTTCCATAGGAATGCATGTGAAACGGTGTGGATAAAACCCAAAATGCCATGCAGCTATTCACTGATGTGGATATAAATATACCTAAATATTAACTTACGATCATGGAAAATGATTTATTTTACGCACAAAAGACTGAATATTTTAACTCTGTTCATTTTTTGTCGTAATACATGCTAAATCGCTCGAAATTATCCTTAAAGCGTAAAATTTATCGGTTTAGATGAGCATTTTCCAAGCGGCAACCTAAGCTAAATTTCTTAATTGTTGTCCTCTTCAAAGGGAAATAGCCATGTAAAGATTAATGCAAGGAAATTCCACGCCATGGTGCGCCGTAGTGGAAGAATAGCCAATGCAAAGATAAAGGTTACAAATGGATTCATGCCTAAATGTAGTCTACGAATACTTTTGAAATGAGCCAAATGATTTTTAAGGAATATTAAAACATTGTAACCTATTACCATTAACACTGAAATATTTATAGCAACATTAATTGATACATCTACTTACATTTGTTCGGTTACCAAGATGTTGTTTATTGTTTATATTTCGGCTATTAGTATTGACATAATCCAAATAATTTTATTGCTTTAAAGGCTTCGGTACATTAAGTGAATATTAAGTAAGACGTTAATTCGTAATTATATTAATGGAAAACTTTACATTACAATACGCAAAAAAATCGTTTGCTACTTAAAAGAAAACTCTTTCCCGAGCAAAGCCGAGTGTTTCAGCTAGTTTTTTATTCATTCATTCATTCATTCGTAATCAATTATAATTTATTCTTGTTATTTTTGTACTGCAGCTCCTTTTAATCTTATATATTGCTACGTCTTCTTTCACTTTCTCAGTTTCTGCTCATTCCCGTCCAGTCTTATTTACAGATTTAGTAAATAAGTTATACCCATGTATAAAAGTCTGACCCGTGTTAAAGCACTAAATTGGTGCAATTATTGAGGCCAAGAATAGAATTCACCAAAGGGACAAATGTGGCCCTATCTAAATAAAATACGTGAAAATCGTATTAAAACGTAATTTTTGGAAATTTACGAATGAGGTTTAAATTCTTCTCTTTGCATAACTAAGTTAAATTGCTCATCCTTGAAATATTTTAAAATGTAAATTAAAAAGGTCTGCATGTCAAGGAATGGCTTGTTGCGTGATTCATATATGCGATGCAAATTTATAACTCCGGTTATTTATAAGATGCACAGCAAAAAACTATGAAAATAACTATAAAAAGTTAAATACAAAAAATTTCAATAGGAAGTTAACTGAAAAGAAATTGATGAAAGACACGATTTTAATTATAAATAATTCGGGCGCCTTCTCTCTCTCTCGTATTAAAGCATTCAAAGCACAATTTCCTTACCCATATAGTATAAGGACGACAATACAATCTTGAGGTTTAGTAACGACACGGTTGGCAAGACAACATATCTTTAAAAAACTTAAAATTTTCCAATAAACGTATACCTTCAGCGATTTTGAACCGAAGGCAAATTTCGACGATAAGAATAAGAATCTATGTGTATTTGTCTTTAAAATCGTTCCCGCCTTAAGATTGTAGGTACTACTTCTAATTTAATTTTGCAAAAAAATCCTGCAGGTGAAAAAAAGGTGTTTTCAAGTGTTCTCTTATGGGAGTATCTATAGAGCGTTCTGGCGGACGGACGAACCAACGGACGAACTAAGGATATTATGAGAAGGCAGAAGTGAGTTACACTGCCTGCAGTTAAAACGTAAGTCGAAGGAAAAATCTCCGAAGCCAGTCAATGAATAAAAACCGGATAAAAAAGTCCGGATAAAAACGGCAGATGGAAAACCGGATAAAAAACCCGATACCTATTTCGGTTACAATGTAACCATCATCAAGAGATAAGAGGAACTTGAGAGCCGGCGAACTGGTAAAAAATAAAGAATGTCCAGAGACGTGCTCTCAAGTGACTGTGAAGGGCTGGGCGTGTGCATTTATACCCGGAAGAAGGGCAGGAGGAGGGCCCTGGATAACCTAGGTGGTGGGGGAAGGGGAAAGGTCAGTTTAAAAAGAACGCTGCTCATGACTCCAAAGTCGTTATCCATCAGCACATGTCTATGTTTGTGTATATACAGGCTTTCCGTAGCATCAAGTTTGGAATTTGGGACTTGTTTGAGCAATTTTAGATTATTTGTATCTAATGGGTGTTTCTTTTCGAAAATATGTTTTGCGATATGTATATATGATGAATAAAAACCAAAACCTTTTTCAGGCATACGAAGGTCTATGTTCCGATTCAATATCTTCATTAATTTAAAAAGCTAATTAAAATATGTGGCACTCTTTTCCATGAGCTTTACTCAAATTTCTATATGTACATAAACAAATGTTTATAGACCCGGAATTTTATTATATATTACAAACATTCATTTCATGCACAAATACCTAGTGGAAAGGACAGCGGGTCATTGTGTGTCTGTCACATCTTCCTTTGCGACCGTCTGTTTAACCATTTTCTTGAAAAACCCCACTACTTGGTCTCAAATCATATAAATCTCATTTACATTCCCTTTAACCGATTTAGTTCGTTTTTTTATTTCTTTCGATAGAATTGTTTCCTCCACGAGAAAATATCTATTTAAAATTCTCATCTTCATCTTTTTCAACTATGGTCGAATACAATGCAACTTGACGCGTAATCGGATTTTGGCATGAAACACAAATGGGTTTTTAAAAGTTTGTCTTTCTTTTGGTTGCTTTGCCTAAGTAATGGTTGTTTCATTTGCTCGTAACTTTTTTGGAACCTATTGCACATGCCGTACGAATACCCGCAAAACGATTTGGAGTTGACATATACCTGGGAAATCGGTTCTCGAACATTATCGCTTTGCACCTACGTTGATTGATATTTTTTGCTGAAAACCCCCAATTTTAAAAAGATATATGAGAATATCTTGCGATTTTTCGTATTTGTATTTACTAGAATAGATTAAATAGTATTTTATGTTCATTAATTTAATAGTAGACGAGTAATATTTAATAAAGCTCCTTCGTACGCTTTGGTTAACGTGTATTAATGAAAGAGGGTTAGCCATAATACGCACTGCTACATAGTCAACGTTCAATTCAGTTTAAATTAAAAGTCGCATTTTAAAAATAAGTTAAATAAAAATAGTCTATTACTTATTTAAATTGAATTCGTTGGATTGTTTCAGGAATAAATTATATTCAAATATAACTTTCGATTTGGTTTAAGAATACGATGATATCAGCTCAACTACAACTACGGTTTGACTGAATCCTAGAGGTGGAGCTGCTTTATATATTTATGTACTCATAAAACAAATAATATTTTGAAACCATCTTGAATAAAAGATGTTATTTTACAATTGCAAAATAATCATAAATATATACGTAATGCATTGCTCTGCCATTATTCAGCCGAAGAGGCAGGAGAAAGGTCATCTCTTTTACACATAGAATGACGTTTTACGCACAACCAAATTCAATTAAAATAGAAAAACATTAAAAATTATTTTTATTTTTGGCGAACCTCTCGAAGCACATACCAGCTTCCCCAACTATATTTTCAGAAACACATCCACATGGAAACGATCTTTTTTAAACTCTTTGTGAAATTAAAACAACTTGGCAATCAAACTCTAAGAAAATAACATTGAAAAACTTCTCTAATCCAATAGCTATAAAAAGTTTGAAAAAAGACATGAGCAAGTCGCCTATAAAATGTCTTTGGTCAGAGGTGATTCACCAACAGTATCATATTTTAACATATCATATCTTATGATTCGGAGCATATAATAAACCTGCCTTGGAGCCAATGTCGAAATAATTTCAGCTGCAAAGAATAAACAAAAATTCGAGCGACTGAATAATATTTTAATTTTCAAGTTTCATCATGAAGTTTCTCTGTCACCTAAAAGTTATCTCATGGTAAACTTCTCCTTCTGGCCATTTTCAAAGAGTTGAAAGATTTTCTACGTGAAAGGGCTTTCCGCATCAAAAAAGAAAGAACCTACTACCACGTGATGAATAAAATGTGTCTTTCACTATTACATTCATGACACATACGAAACAAATGAGGTTGCTCGTGATGATATTAATCGTAGAAAAGTTCGATGATTATATTAAACGGTGCGAGCTCAATAGATATAAAAAATACCTTCTTTACTCTTCATTAAAAAAAAAAACTCGAAAACAAGGAAATAAACTGGAAATATTTTCAGTGAGTCAAGTAGAGAGATGATTTGATGGTATATAAGTGTTTGTTAAATTTATCCCGCCTGAACTTTCGACTCGTCCAAAAAAGAGAATGCGACTTTCTCTTTAAAAGCCAAGAGGACGAAAGTTTTATGGAACACCCGAAGGGGTTTTAAATAAAAAAAGCCCACCCAAGAGGTCTCTTGAATAAATACCTACCAAGAGGTAGGAATTCACTCAATTAACCCGGTTCCCATTTCAAGAGATATTGTTCAAGCGCACAGATCGAGCTTAAAGTATGGATTTCTTGCATTCAAAATTCTTAAAAGAATTAAATAATATTTGTGATTATAAATTACAATAAATGAATGATAGGAATCTGTATTAAAATATAGACGATCATTAGACGGATTAAGCCTCTAACATAAAAGGTTTTCAAATTGCTAGTCATTACCTGCTACATGATCGTATAATTATTTAGCGATTAGAACATACACTCACGTAAAGAAGCGGACACGATTATTGATCTTTTTGCATTAACTTTTAAGGGAGTCACAACTTATTTCACTTATTTCATCGTTTTAAATAAACGAATAAACGTTTTAGTTACCTTATCTCGATATCTTCATATTAGAAACGTTTCAATATCTTTTTACAAACTTTATTATTGCTCTTGGAGTGTGTAATAAAAGTAAATATAACAATGTATAACTCAAAATGTATTGACTCGTAGAATTACGGAATTGACGGTGCGGATAGAATACATTTATTTAACCGTGCCATGATAAGTTTTCCTTTATATTTGTTGCTAACGTTGCTATGAAAAGCTTCATGGATGGCATAATAATACCAAAATCTCTTCATTACTTTGAGTCATATATATATGTATGCGTGTGTGTGTGTGTGTGTGCGCGCGTATGTTTGTTTCATCAAAATCTCCTATCCGAGAAACCATACATCAAAATCTCACTATAGAAGGTTCATTTCCGAATATACACCTCTACATGTGGAATAAATAGCGCGCGTTTCGGGTGACGCAGATTCAAACAGCGTGATCGATACGGTCGTATCTGTGGATACAAAGCCCCAACGAGGGAAATCGAGGTCAATATTCCCTTCCACATCCAACTCGAAGCGTCCGACGGTGATAGTAGCATCGGTTAGCGCTGGCGAAGCGGCGCCGCAAAAAAATGCAACCAAGGTTGAAAGAAAGAACAGCAGAACATTCGTCAAAACACCCTCCGAGCTATAGCCCCACGATGGATTAAACTAGTCGGTGATGATTGGTGTTTGTGTGTGTATTTTTGGCTAATCAACCCCTTGGATTATTGTAGCTCTGAGATAATTGGTCTTAGAGAGAAAAATAATTCATAGGGGATGCTCTTGGATATATAACTTATTAGACGCTTAAAGAGAATTGCGTGTGAGGCGATGAATGCCTACTATCAGAAGAAGTTATACGCAAAAAAATCCTCCCTCTATACCGAACGCAATAACATGCGAGTGCATCGAGGATCTGGAACCTATCTAGTGAGATGGATTCGCGCATATTAAGATACGTGATGAAAAAAGCGCGCCGCGAGATTTGCTGCATTGCGGGTGACTTGCTTAAAACTTTCGTGCCCCGCTGCATACAATTTAACAATCCGTGATGCAAAATAAATCCTGATGAACATTTCGTTCAATTCCTACGAATGGAGGCTATTATAACCGGAATAAAATACATTGGTCTATTCTCAAAGCGCGAAATGTTATCGTACCACGATTGTCAAATAACGAAAAGTTTATTTCACTTAAACGTGAAATAATAGCAACCCTTTTACCACAAGAAAATTCACAAAGATTAAAAATATATTGTTGATGTCGTAATAATCTGGAAAAGACATTATCAGATTCTTCAAAACTATAGATGCAAATATATTTATTTATTTATTTATTCTCGGTTAAACTTCAGCGTCAACATAAACACAGATAAACTTTACGTAATGATTAATACAAATGGTATATATATTAACATATAAACTGTCATTTGTTTAATAAGCACTTAATTTACCTTTACCTTACTACTACTTTAAAATTTATTAAAAAGTTAATAAATGCATTGATATGATCGTTTTATTTACCAACGATTAGCATCAAGTTGCCAACATAAATATAATCTGAGACATCTAAGAACCATTAAAGTATTTTTTACAGGAGTTTACCCCCACTAAGAACAGTGACATGCGAATAAACCTTTTCAAAGGTATGATGTTTAATTATCGTGCGCCACTCATACGCATAACTCCTTTAACTCACTCATACCGCGCTTAATGAAAGATCCCATCCTCTCTCCTATTCCCCAGTCCCTCAAATCTCGACATCTCTCTCTCTCTCTCTCGGACTACGGCGAAACGTCTTCAGGAATTGAATGTTGGAGACCCAAATGAGCGCCGTTTGACGTCCGCCTCGAGGGGCCGAGATCAAATGGAACATCAAGTGAAGGAGATATGCAGGGAGAGAACGAGAGAGAGTCGCCTTATACCGACTAACCTGAAGGGGTTTTTGGTACCCTCATAAGAAGAGGGGAAGGCGGTAAATGTAGCGGATGGGCAAGGGAAAGCAGGAGGAGGAGGGGAAAGACATATCGCGCTGAATGAAGGGGGGAAGGGTAGAGAAGGGAGGGGTAGAGAGGGGAACGGTAGAGAGGGGAACGGTAGAGAGGGGAACGGTAGAGAGGGGAGGGGTAGAGAGGGGAAGGGTAGAGAGGGATAGGGGATGGAGGCGGCAAGGTCTCCCGTTACACATACCTTTCTCCCGGTTGACCATTTTTCAGCGAGCTCCGAGGCGATTTTTCACCCCCTTGCGTTAAGGGATGCCGCTGAAGGGCTAAGGACAGCGTGGCAACCTTCTACTCGGACCCTTTACCACCCATCCTGACCACCCTGCACCCACTTTACCCCCTACGCATTTACCACTCTCACCCTCCTTCGGACCCTCAAGCCCTGACATTAACCATTCATTCATCCTCTGTCCCTCCATATCTCTGTTTCCCTCACGCATACTTCCACCATCCACCCTCTCTCTGCTCTTCCCTTTCTCCCTCTTTCTCCGTCACCTTCACTTTCTCTCCTTCCACAACTATCACTCGAGGCGTGTGATGCTGCGGATATTCTCACGACTCACTTGCGGCTGTGGCGTGTACACCTTTGACCGGTACGCGTGCGTCACTTTCATTTCTTACGTTGTCGTATCTTTCCCAATCTTCCCCTTCGCACTCACCTGACGAGTGATGAAAATGGTATCCTCTTTTTTTTGCTTGCAGTTTTTAATGAAGGTAATCATACGTCTTTAGAAAAAGTCGTGCTGGCTTGACTGACCCTTTGAACCGAATCTGGAGACGTGGCAAAAGAAAACGTGGTGCGAAGATTTGTGGAGGGCGCGAATTTTAATTGCGCAGGATGGTTCGTCTGGGTCTTTAGAAATAAAGTACTCTAAATTCGACGTGATTTTTTTTCATATGTCTGTACATACCCAACGCAGGGCAGAGAGATTTTTTCAAAGACGGAATTCTAATGGAGAAGCTGGTGGTATAGATAAAAATGGAAACATAAATCGTTATTTATTTTCATTGAGTATAGCTCTCCGCAAAGCAATGCCTTCATGAATTAAATTTATAAAATTACCACAGTTCAAAATAAAACTATTTAATTAAATAGTTTAAATAATCGAATAAGAACTATGTTTACTTATGGTTCAAACCGTAATTCAACTCTGATATTATTTAATTGTGATACAACTTTCAACGAATTAAATCTCCAAGAAAATAACTTTATTCCCATTACACAGCAACATATTGCGTTTTCAGCATTTACGTGGTAGCTTTTACTATTTGAATCAATTAGAAATAATAGAATAGTTTAAATTTTAGTATGCTTTTGCGAAACATTTATTTCGTAGCTTGTGAATAAATTACGCTCTATCGGCAGCTCATAAACACAGTATCTGATGTTGCAGCTTTTAAATGCAAAAATGCCAGGTACCAAATTTCATCAAAATACGTCCTTCGGTTTCTGAGTTGAAGCGTACATTGTAAGCTACATGTAGTTCTTCATGTAAAGTGGTCGTAATTATCATCGGATTTTACTAAAATTGGATTCGGTTGACAAATTTTACTTAATCACTCTAATACCAAATTTTATCTAAATAAGTCCATCGGTTCCTAAATTTAAACATGCGGACGGACGGAAACGACCTCCCCTATATGTGTTCACTTCGTGCTAAGAACGCAATAATTATATGAAAATCGAACTTCCCTGAAATTAGGGATATATAAAATGCAGTGGTGAGGCATGATTACTGAAATAGGGGAAGCTGTTCTACACCGACACGCAAAAAAGCAAAATATAATGTGATAATGTTGTACAAGCACCTCATTTTTTGTAGTGTAGTTCTACTCTCCGGTATCTTCCTACGAATATTTGAGTCACTTCGTCGTAAAACTTTGGCCGCCGGCGTAATTTCAGCAACAAATCCTTCTCAATGCTTAAAAGAGCAAGAGATGACAGTCGTTCCTGTCCTTGTGTGTTTTGCAGGTAAGTTTTAATCCGCTTCAATGCAGAGAAGGATCTCTCCACAGAAGAACTGGATGCTGGGATGGTGATAATTAGTTCTGTGATTCTGAATGCTTCGGGAAAGACATCAGTTAAGTCCGACAATTTCAGATAGAGATTTATCTCTACAAGATGTTTTTATGCAAATAGGGTCTTTGTAAAGCACCAAGAGCTCACTTATCAAGCTCAAAAAGTCAAAGAACTTGCCGCAAGGCTGTTTAAGAAAAAAACTTACTTCTGGAAATTTTTTTGGAAATCCTGAAAGTTTCTTGTATCTAACAAATTGAAGAATTTGAGTTTTGAAATGTCACTGAACCTGTCGGCGATATTCATACAAATGACATCAATAATTTCAAAAACATTTCTCTTATAAACGACTTTTCGTCTTTGCTTGAGATGATAGCAAGTCTGAGTTTTTTTGTTTGGGATGAATCATCGTTATTTGAACATGCCATATTCACTCTGTCCCATATAATTTCAAAATTTTCTCTAAAATTCTTAATATAATTCGAATGATCCTCAACTTTTTAAATACAAAAATGGATATCAAAAATCTTTTTCTTGATTAGTTGAAATAACACGTCTTTGGGGTAAAGAAAACCCAGCAAGAAGGAAATTAAAATCGAAATCTTGTAGGTTTGAAAGAAGGCCTCTTGCTGTACAGATCGTTTCAGAATCCCACTTCTCAGCATCATCGATCATTCCACTAAGCAAACTCTCTATTTGTTCTTTATACACATGTACCTTTTCCAGAAGTCTGTTGTTGTAATTCCAACGTGTTTGGGCTAAAGTGGGAAATTGCATCTTCACTTCTGCATCTAGAGCTTCTGTCCTCTTGGTTGATTTGCTGAAAAACATTCAAAAGCTAGAAAGTGACATCTTCCAATGCAGCAGCTCCATCATATGTCTGAGCTACTAACTTACTCTCACAATCGAAATCTTTTAAGACGCCGAAAACATGCTGTGCAAGGGAATTCGCTCTTCGGTCACTACTTAGTTCTTTAAAGTCCAAAAACCTTTCTTCAATAGTGCCCTCAATGGTCATGTATCGTAATACAGTTGACAATTGTAATTTTGTCTCAATGTCAGCTGTTTCGTCCAAAATTACAGCCACAAAAGGAGCTTGGCGGATCTCTTTTTATTTCTTCGGTCATCAGCTCAGAAATTGATGCAATAATGTCCTTTTGGATATCACTGGACAATCCTGAAAAAACTGTAGATCTCTTAAGGTGATTTCTTAAGTCACTGTGTAACTCTCCAAATTCATGTATCAGTTTAGAATACTTCCCCCTATTTAAAGAGCTTTTTAATTAATCGTGGCCCCGAATACAAGGCCTTGTTTTCCCAGAAAACCATCAACTTTAATTAGGCCGCTAAGCTGTTCTTTACATTTTCATTGTGTTTTTCTACCGATAGACAAAACTGTTCATTCAGACTGAACTAAATACGGGTCTTTCCAAATTGCTTCAGCTGCTTGAGTGACACGATGATTTTGAGATAATTTTTGTCTCTTTTGCGCCTTGGAAAAATTGTTTAAGTATTCAAAACCAGTCCTACTCCAAACATGTTTTTCTGAAGATAACAAAAGGCAAAACAGTTTCTTTAGTTTACTGCAGCCACATAACCACGTCACAGAGTCATAAGGATTTTCATGAAAGTGTCGCGTAAAAGACAGTTTTGGTTTTAAAGTCTGTTAGTATTTGTTATTTTCTGCCGCTTTCGATTATTTGCAATTATCTTTATAAGATAATGCACTGAACGATTTATTTCATTCCTTTTCAATGGAAAAGTTGCATATCTGTCGATGAATCTCACTCCCTGCAGTCCCACAAGTTGGAACAACATCAGCGGGAGCCCTTGAATGCATGGTGGAATCTGCCGGCGTCAAGTTCCCCTACGTCTCTATAAATGCGTCGATAATAATAAAACAAAAGCACTTCTAAACTTCACATTTCGCAAGAAACTTACACTATATTATTCAGTAACAGCAAACAAAGTAACTGAATACCAATAAATGAATTATAATAAGTAACACTTGCGGCACAGCGGTTAATGACCCCATCCATAAGAACGCGAACATAGGATCTTGTGAAACCTACATGTTCCCTAATCCTACTCCTACTCTCCCAATAGACGCATGCGCACACTGATCTCTAATCTCTCCATCATCCCATTATAGAATAGTGACGCCACTGGCGCATTTTTCAAATATTACAGTTATCTAATTTGACATTTCGCTACTGACGCAACATACAAAATTAGCCAGTTTCATTATTTTCAAATAGTGTTTTATTTTATTTAGACTTTTAAGGGAAACGGCGCTTTCCTAGCTTCCATGGACTGGTAACATGTCATACCAGAACCTCATATTCCGAAGAAAGCAGCAATATTCGTCACAATAAAAATGCATATTAACAGAGCTAAGGAGCGGGACAGATGGGTTCCATCTGAGTTGTAATCGCTTGCTTTATAGTTTTTGAAAAAGGGATGACGAAGACACACTTGGTTGGCGGGAAATTTCCGATAATCGCCGCCATACATTAGAATGATAATCTGTGTAAATTATGAAACTATGAATTAAAAGAAAGTAAGCTGCGAAACATTATTCTGTGAATATGTTCTGATTTTGCGTATGATGCTATAATTTTATTTAGTCTTCAAGCAGGAAAAAACTGAAACTTTGGGCTGGTGTCGAATAATTTTGTAAAAAATTCCATATCCGAGCATCAAGCTGCGAATCCATAAGGAAAGAGCTGCTGAAGCAGGCAGTAAATGACTTTTTTCACAAAAAATTAAACAGACAGAAAAACGGAGAAAACGTGGACAACGAGATATAATACTGAATCGATTGGTTTATAAAACGCTTTCATTTAGGAGGAATTAGCGCATCAGGCAGACAGACGGAGAAACCAAACGCATAAGCGGTATTTTATTTATTATTATTTATTCAAACCGATAAAAAGATAAAAAATTCAACTTCATCTTTTAAGAAAGGCGAGCACCCAATTAATATTCGGGACAAGCTATCGAAAAATCTAGCACCTTATTTTTCGAATTAAACAAAATCCACGACCTAATATTTTCCAGCGAAAATTCACAGAGAGAATAAATAACGTTCGCACGTTTTTACTTTTGTCTCTTTAATGCATCTTTCTCCCTCCCTGCATCACTCATCCGAAAAATCCAATGTTTTTCCAACTCACCGGTGTATTTCGCAACCCCTTTGAACGTCACACCGTCAATTATGGTCGGGTCGCTGCGTCCCTTGGCGTTGACGGCGTAGAGCACGACCTGGAAGCTGACCCCAGGCTCCAACTGGAGTCCCTGGATGGCGAACGAGGGTACCCTGGACGTGGTAACGTTGAAGCGGAGGACGGCAGAGGGCAGCTCGATCAGCTCCATGAGAAAGTGCTGAGGGAGGCCTCCGTCAAACCCTTCCAGACAATCGACGTGCAGGGACTCGGAGGTGAGGTTGGACACGGTGCAGTTCTGTAGCGGAAATGGGCGACCTGTTGTAACGTAAAAAAAGATATGCGAATTTCGTTAGCCACTTTTTTGCGTTTTTATATTATGTCGAGCCAAAAATAAAATATTATTACATTATAAGTAAAACGTTTATTCTATTACCTGAAATATGTCAATATATAATGATTATATTGTCGGTTAAATAAAATCTACAATTTTCTGCAAGGAATTTTAATTTAGAGGGGTTTCGCGAACATCATCACGTGTTTTGAGGGAGAAGTAAATTCATCTTTGCGGAAGTGTATAAAATTACATTTTAAATGACCACGAAGAGTCCGTTCCGTAATTTGGGCCTAACCTTGCTGATTTAAAACGACAGGTTGATTATATACAGAATCGGGTATTACAAACATTGGTGTTACTTAACAAAAGAAAGAGAATGGTAATAAATGACCTCCATTTAAATGGTTTCTTTATTTTTACGCAATTTCACTCAAGGTACGATTGAGGAGAGGGGTGGGAGGTACTACTCTACATGGTGGTCTAATTTCTACGTCTATGCACCCGATTCTCTTGGATATCGTTTTATTTGTCTCACACCATCACACCACCTTCCTCACCGATTTTAAGGAGATGCTGGTTGCAGCTGCAAGTGTACGTTCTGTAAATGAAAGATCGAAAAAATGGTGAAATCAACAAATCGAGGAAAAATGAGAGTAAAAAGAGTCACATGGAATGGGTAAGTTAATTTAAGAGCTTATCTCTCACATTTAAAGAGAAAAAAATAAGTCAGGTCAGAATATATCATTCTCGAGTTTATATTCAGTTAAAAATTGAATAAAAACAATTCTTTAACTTGTAACATCTGATAAACGTAATATTTCTCTGCAAGCCTAATAATAATCATATTCTTTAATTTTTCTGACGTAATTCATTTCCAAGTCTTGTAATACGCGCACTAATTTGAGGCTATTATTAATGTTTCATGATGATCTTCTGTGCCCGGAACTTCTATTAGTCATAGGCCTTTGGTATCTATTTACACTTTTTAAACTTGCACGATATATCCAAGGAACGTAACCAAAGTGTAGATGGAAGACAATTCTAATTCTATAAAGTTAACAAGAATGTATCTTGAGAATAGAGCTGCATATAATGTAAAGGAAGTGCAAAAAGACAAATACCGTTTTGATAAACCTAACATTATTAGTATATCAAGTTTAAACAATACAAAAACTTTAAAATGTTTAAAAATCATGTATTTGAGAAATATTTAATACCGACAAAACTCGGTAATAAAAAACACAGCTCATATTGTTCCATAACACCAAAAAGATTTCATTTTTTTCCATGTGACTAATCAAATATTTTTTTAAATGACTCGAAAAGATAATGTAAATACGTACCTCTATAGAGATAATAATATTCGGAAAAAAATTAATGGCCAATATTTTTGCTGCAAAACGCATCCCCGATGAAACATTTAAAAATAATTCATTTTATTCGTTGCAAATAGGTCACAATAATATGAGTAATAAATTCCGAGTTGCGTAAACAATCGAATGCGAACGATAAATGAGGTCACGAAAATTTATTTATTCGCGCACGACATATTACCTACCTGGAACGAGCTTAAAAAAAGACCGCATCGTGAATTTAAAAAATGCATGATCATTTACCGTGATATTTTCTGTACGGTCGTTATGTTTTATTTGGTTTGTAGTGCTTAGATTAAATAATTTTATATTTTTGATGAAATACGACACTTCTTTATAAACGCGGATTGCGAGTTTCAGTCGCTCTTTTTTTTAAGTAGAAGAGAAAAACTAGATACGCTTAACGGGGTGACTGTAACTCACACTTTAGATTTTCTTCTTTATTGTGATATACATCTTTAGCCATAAACTTGCCTCCTTCCAAGATAAGCGCATTCTAGTCAATGGGTTTTTACGACCCAGATATATTGGAAAGGGTTTTCCAAAAGCTGCTCTTTCTTAAAGTCCCATAAAATTTGCGTAATGATATTAAACAAAATAAATTGTAAATCTGAAAAAATAAAATGTTTTTCAATATAAAAATATTCTATCCGAATAGATATTTAAAACCCCGAATTAAAAGCTTTTGTAACATAAGCACTTGAAAAATAAGTATCTTAGGTATCTACAATAGCCATAAAACGTACTTATTTTTAAGTGCTTATTCTTATGTTTTCAGAAATAAGACTAGCTCGACAATTCTCTAGTGAATTGGCACTGTTATGCTTGAAATGCAGAAAATTTATTATATTAAAAAACTACTTTTTTCACTTTAATCTTCACTTCGAGTTGTCGAGAATTCGATATACGTAGATATATATTGAATTTTCGATTTATACATCACATTCTATATATACATTACATTCGATACATGCATCACATTCGATATATATTTGATATATACATTAAATTTTATATGTATATTTGACATATGCGTATATATATATATTACCAAGCATTCGTTTAAAATATTTTATTGATGTTGCTCGCGGATTTGTTTCGAGTCCGCATTGGGATTTCCCGTTCGCATTCATCCCCGCAAATTGAGTGTTTTTATCTTGTCAATCACCTCACCTCGCCACTTTAAGTGAGTGTGCACGGGAAAGGAAAATAAGATAGCGCCGCGCCTATCCATCCACTTAAACCAAGATGCTCAGATTACGCGGGAAAGGCTGTGCGTGACAATTTTTCGATATAAGGGCTTTTAAATTTATTGGAAACCATTTGCCGCGACTACGGCGCCACATGTGGCGGGCTCGGGAAAGAAAGTGCGAGCTGAATAAATCGATTCGCCGTTTTTACGGGGGGTTGGGAAACATTTTATTCGGGCAAATGGATCGAGGCTGGCTCGTATATCGCGATGGGCAATGAGGAAGAAAAAAAGAAGAGCAAAATCCGGAGGAAAAAAGAGGAAGAGCGATATCCGAAAAATTAAGAGGCGGTAAAGAGTGAGAGTTTCTAAGGGTCTAAGCATATGGGAACCGTTAGAACGAAAAGGGAACGAGGAGTGCAATAAAACACATATTATACGGAAGATATTAAGCTGTCGAAATGTGACGACGCATCTCTCCTGAAAGAGAAATCGAATGGGATTTGCACCGAGTTTTTTTTCAGAATTTTTTTATTTTCTCTATACAGAAATATATCCCATTCTCTGCGTATGAAATGAGCATTCGATCTGAATACGCAATGTGTTTGGAGCAAAAAATACTTAGAGAATTTTTAAAATTTAATATATGAACATTTTATTGAAAGGATGAAGCGCACGAAAAACTACGATAAATTCAGGCCGCGTGAAGTCTCAAGAATGGAAATTTTCTCACAGGATGATTTTAAAGAGTTTCCAGCATTTAATTACGCTGGTCATGAAAAATATTTTAAAAGGAAAAACTAAAAATGGAAATGTATTAACATGTGAGAAATAATCAATTGATAGTTCATAGATATTCAACAATAGGTTTCGGAGCCGCATGCGGCCCTCAATGGACTGCTATGCGACAAACACAGCTAGGATAAAAAGTGGCTAGTAAAACATAAAACATACTATTTCAAATCTATCAATAAAAACTATAATCATTAAACCAATACTTGAGAAGTATGTACATATTTACAGTTTAAAAAATTAGACTTATTTTTTAAATGATACAACAACACAAAATACCCGGGTTACTTCAGGTTTTAACTCTTATCCAACTTAGCATTAGCAACTTTCAACGCGGCTCGCAGAAGCATTTGTAACAACAAATGCAGCCCCCTATGTAGAAAGGTTTTTCATTAAATGTAATTAATTTAAATGAAATAATGTATAAAACAACGATTCGGCTACAAATATTCATTATTTGAGCTTGGACTAACCCCACAAAATTAAAAATGTGTCGATAAAAATGAACTGTAAAACTTAAGTTATCCTTCAATTATTTTGCCATTTCTGTTTTGTAGTATAACTGTATGCATTAGGCATGCAATTATGATGACGCTCTTTTTCACATAAATTCATAAAATAATATTTCACGGCTATGAGTGCCGAATTTACTTTCTTTTAAACCGGTAAAAATTCCACGGTTTTGAGATAAATCTTTCAGAAATTGATGGTGACAATTTATCAAAAATATTTACAGCGAAACCTAGATTATTCGTTTGGGAATTTACCGAGTAATTGAGCATTCTGGAGTTTGAGTTTTACCTGATAACATCTTTAAAAGGACCTTTTATATGGAAACATTTTTAACCACTTAGTTGATTTACTTATTTATGATTATACAGATAAAAATATACTGTGTATCTTCCACGAAAATTATTTATTAAAATACCACCGATATCTCTACGATCCTGGCATCATCAGGTAACACGTTGTAACAGTTCGTTAAATAGGTTATCTCGTAAACAGCGGTCAAATACAATATTAAATAAGCCCAATTATTTTATGCAAAAATTTTAGTGGAATTAATATGAATCGATATTTTATCAAAGTAATAATTATTCGTGCGGGTGAATACGGTATGTGACTGTTTTTACGTCAGTGAATTCTTACTGGATTAAATGGACATTTAAAGAAATTTGCATTTAAAGTTAAATTCTTCGGATTATCCATGTATTCTTATTATCTGTGCTTCTTCCAGTCCCAGTTACCTCGGAAAATCTGGGTTTACTGTATTACGAAATAACCACATCATTTTACAAGCTGTTTACACCTTTTCACTTGGAATATCGCTCATTTTGCTTCCGACCCAGAACGGTTGCACATTTTTTCAAATTCGGTTTTTCGAGCATTATTCCAATGTATAATTTCCCATTAGTTTTGTCCTTACCTGCGGCAACGACTTGAAACAAGCAGGGATTCCTCTGCCGTCCCACTTCGTTGGAACCCCAGCAAGCGAGTGTCCCGTAGTCCATGTCCGACACCGGAGTGTAGTTCAAGCGAGATATCGAGGAATCGGAGGTGAAACGCGTGGGCGGCACCTCCGTGACGTCACCGCCGGAATTGTTGAAAGTCCAATGGAAGGCGACGATCGGCGGATTCGCTTCGACTTCGCACTTAACGGATATGGTCTCGTGCTTCAGCGCCCCGAACAATTCCTCTCGATCCTCTTTGCATGTTGGCACGACTGGAACGAGAACAAGTAAAAAGTCAACAGGATGTTTGATAGAGATTATCCTTAAAACCCAATCGGTGACACGAACGAATACACACGGGGCTATTCTGAATCCCGAAAAATAATGTTTTTACACATATGTTATTTTTCCAAATTCGTGAATATCTATGTAAATACATCAGAGAATTGATTGAGTACAAAACATCCTCAAACGTTTCCTTCATTTTTTTCAGAAATAACATTCAATTCATTAGTTGGCCAGTAAAAGTATACTCTAGGTAAGAGGGCTAAGATTATTAATCCAAAATGAAATAAATGCTGTCTTTGAAAAAAATAACTAATTGATCCATTAGAGTTTGGACGATTGTTTAAAAAAAAATGTGTGCATCGGAAGGTTTACCGCTGAGAAGAAAAAGGCGCAGTGCCGCCACGAGAGGAGAATAATTCACTAGGGAATAGGTTAAATTGCATTCTTATAAAAATTCAGTTGAAATAATAATAATAATCAAACGCCTAATTAAAAATTAAACAATTTTTATTCACAACCACATGTCTTATAAAATTAATTTATCTATAAAAAGTCGGTAAAATATTGCATTATGCATTACAATATTTCCCATATACGTATGCGTCTGATCACACTACACTGTTTCCTGACTGAAAGGTACTACTACTGATACAAAAACAAAACCACGGAATATTTCTTCTGCAGGTAAATGATATTAATATATCGATAACTTCATGTATGTGAGAGTCAAACCTGATAAATTGTTACTCTATAAATAAATCTAAAGTATTATGTGACTTGAATAAACCACATAGACGCGGAAGCAATATTGCTAGACGAAGATTTTTGGGTGACGTTAGAGGACTAGGGAGAACTGGTCGTAAAACTTGATATATTATAATCTCGCTGGACGCAAGGCCGCCTTTATGGGAGAAGGCTGGGAGGCAGTCGCCCAGGGCCCCGCGTATACGGGGCTCCGCGCTTGAATTTAGTTTACTAATTACTCTTAGTATGAAAACGTAACATGCGTGGAATGTGAATTAATTGCTCTAGATGTTTGTTATACGCAAGGTATCATTTTCTGTGTGTGTGGTAGAAGAGGCTCCGCGGTTGCCGCCTCGCCCTGGGATCCGCGTATTCTAGAGACGGCTCTGGATGGAACCACATTTTCTTTTAGGTTTTTCTTTGCCTCCACCTTGGGAGATAGGCTAACCTGCACTATCGGAATCCAGATCTGAGCTATATAATTCAAACAAATTTACAAATATTACTTTTTAAAAATTGGTTATCCACAGACAGACAAACAAAGGCAATAAAGGTTAACTTGGGTTGTAGGATGTATATGCTGTAATTGTGATATTAATAAAAATAATAATAATACTGCTAAATCAAAGCCATTGCTGTAAGATTTTTAACTGATATGTCAACACTAATATATTGTAGAGATTTATACGTTTTAAAAGTAGATTTATATAAAACAGTGAATGTAAGGTACTATCGTAGAATCTTGATCTTAATTTCGCACATAAAATTCCAGTGGATGAAAACGCCCTTTTAGATTTAACAACTTGGAGAAATAATGAGTAAATGATCGTAGAGAAACTTCAATTTTCACCTGTAAAGCCACCTTCATCGTACAGATTCATCTCGTTTTTTATTGTAGCAACTACATAGGTGGGAGTTGAACAGGATTAAAATTCAATAACAAGCATTTAAAAAATACTTGTCTCAGGTATCTTCAATAGCCACAACGAGGTACCTGAGACAAATATTTTTATTTTTTTAAATGATCGTTCTTGAACTTTTCAGCCATAAGACGAGCTCAATAGTTCCCTGTTGAAGTATTAAAATTTTTTGATTCCACATGGGCCGGATTAAATAAAATACCTCAGGTGTATATATTCCTATAATTTGCTCCCGTATCTCACTGCAGAATTTATACGCTAAAAGGAAATTCTCAGACAAAATTTTACAAATAGTGCATATTTAAAATTCCCGAAATGCCAGAAGTGTCTTTGTAAAAATCCCGAGATTTCGGGATTGCGATATTTAGTGGGATTCCGGGAATCGGGATCTCAGGATTTTAACCCCTAGATACTATCAAATTCTGTTCATATGTCATTGATGGAGATATTTTTTTCAATTTCATTGCAAACATTTAGGTTATACCGTTCAAAATATTCCACAAACTTTTGATACATAAATATAAAAACAAAAATATCACGAAGCGGAATTGTAAGGGAGGAGAATAATTTCAAATAATTTCCTAACATTGGTGATTTTTGCTGCAGTCATTCCTATAACGGTTACCAAGTAAAGGAATGGAAATTTTCGTTATTTTGTCTGCGAAAAAGTTTTTTAAATAGCTAAAATCATTATAGTTCTGCATTAATGGTGAACCAAAGGAATTCCTAACGCTATTCCTCTCTCACTGTTGCTTCATTACAAATATGTAATTTCTGTCTTATCGATTTACATTTCGAATGATTGCTTTATTTCCATTATCAAATTTAATTCTTTCCTGCATCCATAAAGCTTAGGAAGGCTCTTCAGGCAGATTTACATCCAAGAAAGAAAAGGCGGTCTTTTAAAATTTCAATTATTGATATCCAATTTCATTTTTCGACTCTGAAAGGCGATTTAACCTGCGTTTGACAAATAACAAAGATTCGATGCAAAATGCCTTTCCAATACGCTGCAGTCAAACAGGCACGGGAGAGACGGAATTAACGTTTACGTCATGGGTACATAAAAAAACAATACTCAGTATTCCCCATCCATTCAAGCAAACCTTAAAATTCCAGGAGTGCGATTTAGAATCTAAAACCTAACGGTTATTCAGAAACGATAGGCAACCAATAAAGGATCGTCGGTTGCACGCGGGAAATATTTAAGACGAATGATCCCCGAGTATAAAAAATTCAGTCCTGTATCCTGACTCTCTTCCCGGACGTGGAGAGGAGGAAATCGAGAATGAACTATTGACCCCGCATGGACTATTGACCGTCGCCGTCTTGGAGAAACAATACGGTCGGATAAGCAAACGAGGCGAGATAGGGAGAGGAATGGAGGGAGGGGAGGAGGGAGGAAAAGGTGATATATGTGATGGCGTAGGGAAGGCAGTCATGTTAAGGGCAGAAAGTGGAGCCGTGATGGGAAAGAGAATGTATCTCCGGAGGAGGAACTGAGTGAAGTGAGTGAAGGTAGGGGCGGGATGGAGCTGAGGTGGAGGAGAAATGGAGGAAAGGAGGAGAGAGGGACGGATAGGGAGGGAGCCGGAGGTACGGGTTGTTATAGATAAAGGAGTTTAAGGAATTGGGGGAAGAGTAGGGAGAGGGGTTCTGTTGAGTGAGATTCGGTGAGGTAGGCGAGAGGAGGGGGTGAGGTAAGAAGTAAGCGGGAGGGGGCGGGAGGAATCGGGACGTGCTCAGCCTAGGGGCAGATGGAGGAGGGCGTGGGGCAGAAAGAAAAGCCTAAAGGGGAAACTGCGGAGCATTGAGGGTGGGACGAATCCAACACTCTGATGGAACCTACGCGGAATATGTGCACTTGAAATTTTCGGAATGCGCGGGCGAAAGGAAGGGACTTGTGAAGTGAGGAACCGTAAAACAAGTGCACAACCATCGAAGATTTAACAATTATGTGTGATTATCGATGAATATGAAAGGCCCAAAGTAAAAATCACTAGTTTCAAAACTTTCAGAACCGAATTGTTTCTTAGACCAGTGTTTCTCAACCGGTGAGCCGCTAAGTATTTGAGTTGGGTCGCGAAAATTTTGAAAAAATTTAAGATCGGTTAGCAATATTTAAAAACTCTCGCAAAAGTACGGCGAAAACTTTATTAAAAACAAAGAGAATAAATAACGATAGAAAATTTAACAAATTGCTTAATGTTTTTTAATAACTCGAAACTTTGAGTCAATCATATAGAATTTTCTCCTGCTTACAAATACACGTACTGAAATATTTGTGGACAGCGGATAATTTTCTGTAGCTTAGTTGGGATTAATTATTAAAAAATTGAGAAAACATGTTTTAGACAGCAGTCATTTTCTATGATTATGCTAACAGACAATCTTGCACGCAGTAAATGACCAAAAAACCATACCGAATCACACAGACGACCTACTTGGTCAAGAAAAAAGTTTTCGAAAGACTTATTTGTGTAATATTTTATAGAATATGGTAGAAAAACCTTATAAATTATCGTGTAGCTCATGGATAAGATGGAAGTAATGTTCAAATTTTATATTTATAAAAGTTTTGGCTCTAACAATATGCATTAAATTCAAATAGAACTTTCTCAAATATCTCAACTGCAAATCTTTTCGCTTATTAAATTACGCAAAATAAGGATTTCTCCTTCCAGTGACGAACCCAAGTTTCTTACTGATGTATAAAACCCTTTCCCACATTATGAACGGGTTCATTACAAATCTTAGCAAAAACCTGTTCCGGAAGAGAGAGCGAGAGAGAGGCGGGTAGAGATGAACCCCTAAGGACCTCCCAGCGTAACATCCAAAGTATAGTATATATACGCAATTCAAAGCGTTGTACTGGTCCGTGAGGCTTCCGAAATTTGGATTACGGTGATAATGGCTCGTCGTCTAACAGGAAAAGTTTACTTCATTTCCAGGCCCGGACGCTGTGCCAAATTAGATTGTTGAAGGCTTCGTCGTATTTTAGAGAAATGTACAAAGGAGCCGTATTCCAAACTGTCCAGTAGCATGAGTTAGTAAATGCTAAGCTACTAATTAGGGTTCATCAAGACAAATACAATGATAACCTCTCTATAGTCCATCATAGAATGAAGATATTCACAAAATGTTAGCAATGTATTATTATAGATATTCTTCTTCGTAAATGCCTACATGAGTAGCAAAGTTTTGAGAAATTTATTTCCATAATATGTAACGCTAAACATTATCCTGGAGGACATCTGTTAGGGAATGTCGTGTGGTTAGCCTGGCCCCAACCAAAATTCTACGGGAGTTCATTGGTATAATATACACCTGACAATTTGAAGATCCGGGTTCGATTCCAGCTCGTGCCAGAACTTTCCTCCTGGTTTCTAATTTATCGCACTATCAGGCTCTGAAAATTAGTGGGAGGTGTCGTGGAAGAAAATATTGTAGTTTCTATTCAACACTTGCATGCATAGGGATAGAATAAATACTATTCTCTTTTATATCAAATAGTTTTATTCTATTTAAATCATAAAACTTAAAGCAAATGACCAAAGAAAACTTAATTGATTCAGATAGATAATTATTATAGTTCCCTTCTAAGATATTGAAATATTTAAGTGTGTTTACAAAGAAAAGCATTTTAAAACATCAGCCAGAATAAATTCTAGACAAATTAATTCATAATTTACTACTTTGATGATGAAGTTTTGTTGCGCTTTAGCTGCAATAAAGAGCTAGAAAATCATTACAAAGAAAACCGTTGCTGGAATATTCGGAATATACGTTCACTAACTTAGAAAAAACCCATTCATTGTGGATGATATTTTTCGTAATGCGGTGCATAAAACCGTTATTTCTGAGCATGTGAAACTCTATTTGCCTAAAGGTGGTTTTATTACTCATATTAATACGACTTAATACGTACAACAAATTATTAACATCTATAAAATTATTTTCACAGAAATTTTATCAATTCAGCATAATTCACCTTATTCGCCTGAGATTATTACGCAGCTACATTACATATATCTCGTGAATTTCCGGCTCATGAGAATACACCTGATTATTCCCGGACTTGATCATAACAAGTAGTTTATTAAATTTTTGAGCCCTTTGAAAATTATGAAGTGTTTATTTGTTGACTGTTTTTCGGGCTGCTATTCAATATTTGCATACGCCCTCGAGATAAAACTTTATGCATAGGAATATTTTAAAAGAGGGTCCTAAATCACAACGCTTCTTTGCCGCCTTTTCAGGGATGAAATAAAGGGCACGTCACTGGACGAGTATAATAACCGTGCATCAATCCCTAGCATTTGCGAAACTTTTATTGAAAAAACACCAGAGCGCTATTGAAATAAGCCCGAAAAATAAATTCCAAAGAATCCAATAAATATTTCATGATTTCCGATGGTAAACACAAACAGACACATACAATTTTGACGCCGAAAAAAATCTGGAATAAAAGCGACGACAGCTAAAAAAGTATATATATATATATATATATATATATATATATATATATATATATATATATATATATATATATAGGATCCGACAGTGCAATGTAAAGGACAAGGGGGGGGGCTGGCGTAAGATTGGCGAAACAATTTTTTTATTAGAACGCGAGGGAGTATGGGCGTGGCGCATCAAAAACGTAAGATAGAGGTCGTATCTCTTTGGCTTGGAAAAAAACGAGTTTTTTTTCGTCGGTTGCAGGGTTTCAAGGGGAATGAAGGAACGCGGGAGGAAGAAGAGTTGCGTTAAGAATAGCTTGAATAGAAGAACATAGGAGTAGAGAAGAGGATAAGACGTGGTAGAGGGGAGGGGTTGAGGAAGTCAAGATGGCTGGCTCGGCCCCGTTCGTATGGGATACTCGTAAAGAAGTTAAGGTTGAGTTGCGAAGAGGTTCGGCTCTGTGGATGGGTGTGTGTGTGCCATGGATGGGTGTGTGTGTGTGTGCGTGTTTGAGACGGGGAAGGGAGTGGGAGGAGGTGGGAGGGCGGGTTGGTAGGTAGGATGGACGTAAAAAGCATGGGGGTTTCTGAGAAGGGGAAAGTTATAGGAAAAACCCATTAAAGGAATGGGAGTAACTCGGAGGTCGAGGTTTTTGAGACCGTGGTGTGGCCTGGGATCTCACAGTATCGAAAGGGGATAACGAAGGAGCAGAGCATTAGACAACAAGGTTCCGTCCGAATGGGGACCACGAGTTATTGGTAATAGGTCCTGGGGAAAGAAAAAGACTCCCCGCTGTCAAGGAATTAGAAGAGAGAGAGGAGAGAGAGGAGAGAGAGGAGAGAAAGAGAGGAGAGAAAGAGGAGAGAGGGAGGAGAGAGAGGAGACAGAAAGAAGAAAGAGAAGAGAGAGGGAGGAGGGAGAGAGATAGAGGAGAGAGATAGAGGACAGAGATAGAGGAGAGAGAGACAGAGAGGGAAGGATAAAAACTGTCTCAAGTGACATACGATATTATGTGCAGGATGGCTTTGCGTTATAATTTGTCAGTCGAGTTTTATAAGGCGTTATCCTTTCACAAGTTAACCATTAGCGCCTAGCGTTCTCATTTGAGGACAGTTACATTTTCGCTCACTAACATCTACAATGTTTTGCTCTTGCTAGCAATTTACAATATATTCACTAAATTCCATCCTACGCTTTCTTATTCTATAGGCATATCTTCTCGTGGTGAGATTGAGGCGAGCATCACACGCTTAAAGTTGCGGAGTTTTCTGTAAAAGTGACCTGTGCTAAATTAGAATTTTTATGTTTCATCAAAATCCATGTATGATAACAGTTTATGATATAATATAACATAAATATATTCGCTTAAATAAATGCAAAACCTGTTAATTGTATTTATTATTTATGATAATACGTTAGAGAGTAGGTACTTATCGAAACAATATTTCGTTAGGGTTTTATATTCCGTGTTTTAATCGTATTTTTATCTACAGCTAAAATCGACGAACAAATATGTAAAACGCTCCAGGAAGCATATGAATATTTATTTTGTGAGGATATCGAAGTAGAAATGATAGATTTACACTCAGAAGTGAACGAACTGACGGACGAAGAAGGCAATGGTGACGATTAACTTGAAATATGTAGCTGTTATACAGTATATTACGGGAAGGACTGAAAAACAAGTGCCGAACGAGGACTTCCAAGAAAATGAGTTACCTATATCAAAAATGTCTCACAAGGAAGATGTAGAATGGAACAAGGTCAGTCCGATAAATAAAAAGAAATATTTGAAGACAAAATGTCATTTGAAAAAATTAATAATTTATTGGAAAAAAAATGTTTTAGAAACATTTGAAGAATTATTTATAGAGGAATGCAAACGGACAAAGTTTAAATGTTTTCCTGAATGATATAGAAGTTTATACATAGGGTTCCTAATATTTTCCGGCTACCATATCTTGGCAAGTGAGAAGAATTTTTGGTAAGAGAAGGAAGGTGTCCATTAACATTTCACAGCCTGCATACATTTACACGTAAAATAGTTATGGGAAGCATGGATCAATATGAATGGCTGTTAGAAAAAAATACGATTGCTATCAGAGGTAAAAAATGATACTGGTCCTTGTTCACGCATATGGTTGACATGGCTGTTGTAAATGGTTTCTTTTTATATAAAATGGGGCATGGCAGTAATTTAATTGCTCTCAAGGAATTCAGAAGACATTATCCTCGTGTATTTGAAACATGGAGTATGCAGACATATGCCTTTGCCATCAACCTCTCGACCTATTGTGCCCGTAGATCTCAAGTACGATGAAAGATCGCATATGATCGTAAAGAGGGACAATGAAAGATATTGTCAGCAAAAACTGTAAAGGAAAACCACGAATATATTGTTCCAAATGCAACGTAATCTTCTGAATTATTTGTTTTTCAAAATTTCACTCTAAATTATGTGGTGGAATTTGACATTTTCAAGAATATAATACGTTCAGAAGTAACTGTATCCATGTTTTATGCATTTAAATATTTTATGATAATATATATATATATATATATATATATATATATATATATATATATATATATGTGTGTAAAATAAATTACCATTGTGTAATTTAACGAGTGTTGTTCCTTCGTGTAAACTCCCAGGCAAAGAGAACTCTCCAACGCCCAGCGTCCTCATATGAGGATGGCCTATATTTCAACAATGAATAGTCCAATTTCGTAAAAGTTGAATTTTCCTAATCTCTTATGATCTAATGACCACATTATGTAAATTTTATAATGATGAGATTTGAAAAATTAATTAATGGATTAAATTCAATCCTTCCCTAACTTAATTCACTGAGAATGAAAATCATAGCACATTTTTAAAAAGATCTGTACATGTTTCGCGGTTATCCATTAAAAACGTTTATCGAATAATAATTTCCCATATATGAATTCTCGAGCTCGTCTAACAGCTTGAATCAAAATTATAAGTGATTAAACTGTAAGAACCGTAAAAACCGATAAAATAGATGTTTTTGTGGAATAAATTGGGATTTACTTAAAAATGTGTCATTGGTGATACAAGTTATTATAAGTAGATCTCGTCGATTTTTTTTAATCTAACAGCCAGCACCAAAACTTGGGAGCCGTTACCGATGCTAAAAAGTTAGTTTATAGCTAAGTAATAATATGTGACTCGCGTTTGTAATGAATATTATGAATAATGAAACAATACCTCAAAGATACATGAAAAATATTCAACAATAAAATTGTAGCAGGTGCCATGAGGAAATTTCTAAGCACCATGGTAACCTGCAAACGACATTTTTCGAGTTGTGACTATGCATATTCTGCTACATCATATATCTGACTCTTGGCTAGCTCTGGGAATGAATGATAAGCAATGGCAATGACTTCCATTCGCTTGTCAGAGGCTGTTCTATTTTAAACGTTATCATAGAACTGAATAAACTCAGTGGCACTACACAAAATTAAATCTTTTAGAATTGTTTGAAAAATGTGGTGTATCAAATTTATCCATTTTTAATGAGACGCTCTTAACTTTGAAACCAAACAGTCACTGGTTTGTAACTTATATCAAAGTATGCCATATAAAATAGAGAGGTTTTTTGGGTTCAGGGCTACATCTTAAAAATAGAGTACTAGAATCATTTAAATTGTAAATGATGTATTTATAACTTCTACCGTCTCTAATGCATAAACATATCTGAAAATTAAACATGTTCTACTTTAATTTTGAATAAAAAAATGACAATTATTATTTGCTGAATATTATGTAGGTATATTTGACATGCACGACACTTCATTTTTTGTACGTGATCCATTATGTAAAAATCTCTTTTCCTGTGCCATAAATACAATATGAAAACAAGGGTGCCGTAAATCTAAGAATAAAACAATGTTCGTCATAAAATCATCGCTAGTATGTATGAAATATTAAACATTCGCCCTAAAATACCGTCACGCCTGCTTCGCCGGACGTACAAAAACGACACACACACCATTTGATGCCGACGGATAGGGAACAAACTATCAATGAATCGCAAATTTTCCGGTAAAAATTAGCGCAAAAAAAATATGTGAATCGCGCTGCGTATCGAATCAGTTGGCAGTAAAAATAAAAAAGGTTCCTCGATCCTCTGAAAGGAGAAGCGGATCAAAGTGCCATAAACAACATAGCCTCACTCAGAGAGAAATATAAATGAGATCTCGGAGAAGGGAGAAAAGAGAAAAAAATATAAGAAAAATATAACAGAAAGTGGCTGAGAGAAAAGTGATTTGTGCAGCGGGCGAGACGGAAGAGACGGATAAATAGAGCGTGCCGAGGAGAGCGAAGGTTGTGAGGAATGGGGAGGGGGTGAAGAGTAATGTGTACTGCAAAGAGAGCGAAGAGGCCAAAACTCAGAGAAAGAAGCGAAGTGGATAAACGCAATGATCGACGATAATTGGAGAGCGCGGGGTGACGTGTGAAATAAAGAAGAGAGGAATGTAAAGGTAAGGAGAATAAGAAATAATAGAAAAGAGAGGCAGTAAATAAAGCCAAGTTAAGTACATCATCTCCCGAATTGCGCGGCTTTGCTTCACACGTTTTCGGTTTAGCACGGTTTTGTTTTAGAGAGCTATATAGAATTCCACGGACACCAGTTATAATTTACCAAGATGAAGGAATGACCTCCAAACATTATAAATAATAAAGTGTTTAAATTCATCTTAAGAGGTTTATAATAAAGAATTAATGAAACAATTATGAATATATATTATAATATATCTTAATTTCTGCAATTTTAAGTTAAAAAGCGCTAAAATGTAAACACGAGTATTCCTACGGTGAAACCTATACCACATTGCACGGTTTCGCTTTACACGTTCGTTTACAGGAACGTACGCACCGTGTAAAACGAGAGCTGGATGCACAACATAAATACACAGCTAAAATTTAATGATTTATATCTTAAACATTCAGGAAGTTAGCGATTATAGCTGTCGTCATTATGTTGCTATGTAGAAACAAGGTTGCTGTAACAATAGAGGCAATAAGACTGTAGCCCTGGTAATTATGTTGTTGCTAAATTATTCACGACTGATAATTGTAAATGGTAACTTATTAGTTATAATATGTACTTAAGTCAGTAAAAAAATTCAACATTAATATGCATACTAGTGCGTTTGTAGAATAATTTGGCATACACCACTCCAGTGAAAGAGTACAATAGATTAAGTACGGGATTTTATTCTGTCCCCAGAAAATTTGCACGGGATTGTGTGTATTTACAGAAACAAAGACTTTTAGTTTGAATATATTTTAAATCTCTTAGCAGATATTTCGAAGTAAAAGTTTAAAAAACCACTAGCTTCCATTATTTGTTCTCAAGTACTCGAGACACTAAATTACCGTTTAAATTAACAATTTTGATAGATATTATTAACTATAGAAAATGCTTTCAACAATAGAATTTCAGTATCGCAAAAATATTCCAAGATTTAACCAAAATTAAAGATAATACCCATAAAATATATTTCTAGATTCATTTGATGTTTAATATAAAATCATAATCGATTTCAAAATTTGAAGCAATATTTTCCGTTAGAAAAAATTTAATATTTATCTTATGAACGTTTAAAACTTACAATAAAAGTTGTGCGAAAAGAAAGAAAAAGGAGTAGAAGACGGAAGAAAAAATAATTGAAATAAATTGCTAGAGAAAAATAAAGAAAAAGAGAGAAAGATGAAAAGAAAATAAGGAAAAAATGGTCGGCAGAGCTAACGAAAATAGAGGAGCGAGAGAGAGAGAGGAAAGCAATAGCTTGAGGTGGAATGGAAATTAGATAGAGAGATAGGGGGTGAGAGACAGCATCGTCAAAGGAAATATCTCCAGAAAGCGTAAAAAATTATTACAAACAGCTCATTAATTTTTCGCTGTATAAAAAAAGAGATTTCTCTTGTTCAAATTTAGTTATACTGATGCGAGGTGTAACAAAAGAACGGAGACGGGCGAGACTTTGTTCTCGTTATGGGAAAAGATTGATGCGAAGCAATCTTCCATAATTGAGGTATTTTTAATTTTTACATTCGGAAGCCAAAGATGGACTCATTTTGTTGCAATTTCCAACAGGAGGGTATCGGAGAAAGTTTAAAAGGTGAGGTGATCATTCATGCGATAACCGATGTAAATCAAACACTGTACTCAAAATATAGTCTGTGCAAACAGATGTAGAGGATTCAGAAATTAGGTGACAAAAATGTGAGCTTCATTTGCTGACCCAATATGAAAAAGCATTTTATTTATTGAGGTTTATTTAGAATTGTAAACATAAAATTCTTCATAAACTTAGTGATATAATTATATGACACAAAATAATTTATTCTATAATTAATTTTAAAAATTTAAGTTTCTATCTATAACAATTGACTCAATCTTAATTTGAAAATTTTGAAGGCATCCTCTGCTGCCCACTGACATTTAAAAAAACATTATTCTACAGGGCTATAAATAACATTACATTTCACAAATAGTGAAAAAATTAACTTTCTATCTGTACCCATTTACTCAGAATCTAAATTTGAAAATTTTTAAGGCATTCCCTGCCGTCCACCAATATTTCAAAAATCATTTATTCTGCAGTGTTATAAATGACATTAAAGTTCACACAACTAGGAAATAAATTTAATTTTCAATCTATAGCCATTTGTTCAAAATCCTACTTTGAATAACTTAAAGGCACCCCCTGCCACCCACCTATTTCTCCAAAACGTTCTTTTGCAGCGTATTATACGGCATCATAGATAATGTTCACCCTGCTATACAGCCTTCAATCTCTATTTGTTCACTTACATTTTTAATTCAATTGATTGCGCAGACGGACAGAGAGAGTAAAATCATAAGCACGTTTATAAAATTAAATTCACTAAAAAATCGGCTTAAATATTAAATGTTAAGAAAACTGGTTATAAAAGCTAACATTAAAGTTTGAAATTACCCAATATAAATGGCATCGAAAGTTGTAACAGAAAAAAATAAACACCTGCCTAGTGGCTCTATTGAGAGTGGATGAGGAATTAAATCTAATGCTTAATATAACTTAACTGCTAAGGGGACAATTATAAAATGGAGTTTTGAAAACAAGATAATGATACGCTATCAAACAAAATGAGAATAGAAAATAAAAGCAATGACGGAAAAATGTAACTTTAAGAGAAGGGTAGGGCGGGGCTATTCCGCTCATTTCAACTTCAGGTCAGTAAAAAACAACAAAAAATTTTTTTTTCAAAAAAACATACAATGCATAATATAAAGCAATTTTATATTGGTTTTGTGCACAGTAGCCAGAAAAAGAAATTTTCGCACTGTTTTGCTATAATTGTATATTGAATCAAATAATGTGAAAAACAAAAATGTAAAAAAGTGAGGGTCTATTCCGCTCAGGTGTGGGGCTATTGCGCTCACTTGATTTTAGGCATAGTTTACACAAACATTTTCCACATTTGAATTGTTTTTTCCCCACAGCCCCAACACACACTTTATGGTAACACATTCCAGATATCTGGCACCTGATACAATCAGCCTTTTGCGCAGATTCCTTTGAATAATATTTTAAGCTGTGGAATCCGCAAGGTGTCTTCTTCATCACAACCTTCGAGAAGGATTGGAGAGATGTCCTCCTCACTTGATGTGTCGCTTGGAGTTCTCCGTGGTTTCTTTTGAAACCCCTCGTTTTCCTCTCCGTCTTGAGTCTCCTTTTAGCCCGTGTCTCTTCAATATTTCAGTCAGAAGTCAGATGTCTTGTTTGTTGTCTCTTTCGGCGCTTCTTCATAGACTGCTGTTTCTCCGGTGTGGGAATGATGGTTTAAAAAGGAGACTGTTTTTTAGCTTCAAGTTTTTACTGTGTAAGTGTGGATGCTCCCACTACAGATAGCTCAGAAGTCGAATGGAGAGGTAGTGACCATCAAGGGAGCCTTCGGGAGCATTCGGGAGAGGAAACCAACATCTGATCGTAAGAAGATGACTCTATGGAATCGGTTGAAACTGGATGAATGTGTTGGGAGGGAAGAAATTTGTACTCAAGAAAAGCGGAAGGAATAAAAGGAAACATGCCTGTGCACGTAAACCATTTCATAGCGTTACCAACGGTTGCTCCTTTGATCCAAGCACCAAAGAAATGTTTTCCAAAATGAAATTTCCTTATTGCAGCATTAGGGTGGATGTCCAAGAAGTTTGTTGCCTGTTGGTGGTAGAAAGTCTTAATGGGCTTGAGTAAGCTCTATCAAGAGGTTGTAGGGCGTGTGTTGTATGAGGTTGCAAGCATAACATTTCAATGTCATTGTATCGGCAGTAGTCCAGACATTTAAGAAAGGAGTGAGAAGCATGTGCATCTAAAATCAGAAGACATATTCTTAGTGATCGATGCTTCTGAGAATACTGTAGCCATTTAAGAAAAATATCATTGATGTAACCAGATTCAGTCACTGAAACTTCAGATCCTGGGGGAAAATCTTGTCCGTATATTTCCTTGATTCTAGCCCTCTTCAAAATAACATAGGTAGGAATGAACACACCAGTTTCTCTACAACATGCAACTACGCTCACATTCTCACCCCTTTCCACGTTATTCCATTTAACAACTTCTCTAGCTCCTTTTGTGGCAACTGTTTGAGGGGAAGTATGGTTGAGCTGAAGTCCTGTCTCATCTACGCTAAAAATATGTCGTGGTTTGCCACTGCGATTCAGTTCTTCATGCAGAGTTTTATACAGAGTGAAGTAATCTCCTCTTTCTCAAGATAAACACTCTGGTTTTTTAAAAGTAATTGCAGGATTTCTCTTTATGAGTTCTGAAAACCAATCTTTGCCAGCACACATTTCTTCTTTGTCCCAAGGATATCTTATTCCTCTCTTGTTAGCATAAACAAATGGTGCTCGACGTACCTGTGTTGGAGTGCATTCAAAACCTCTTCTGGAAACAGTATTTTGAACCGAGCGGAATAGCCTTCCTTTTACTGAGCGAAATAGAGCCCACTACAGAGATTTGAAATCTCGCGTGGTTTAATGACACTAACAATAGACAAGCGCTATCTGCTCTGCAGGAGTAAGCTTCAGGTATCCTACGGCCGCTAGCAAGGAACCACATGAAAATGTCGATTCTTCTTCAAGCTACGCCTTAAATAAGAAGGCCCTTTTACTTATAAAGGACATAAAACACAGCAACATTCACTTAAATTCCAGGATTTTAACTGCTGAACTTTTTAAAACCACTTCCAACCAGTTAAAACAGACCTCGTACAGACGTACAAACACTTATGCCCGAGTGCAACAACCCCGGTTAGGAGTTAACCACGGTAAAATTATTTCCTAACCGCGATTAACCCCGTTTTTGTGTGCACCAATCCCGGTTAGGGCTTAACGGACGTTTAACCGCGATTAAGATTTATCCGGCCAAAATCGAGCGGTTAAGTTCCTTAACCGGTTTCAGTTTGGTAGCAAACATGGAGTTCCGATGGGATAATTTTGAAGACGAGTTCGTTGATCTAGATTTTTTAGGTCGAAGAATAAACCGCGATGAAATATTCATGGAAAGGGACGATCCCTTTGAAGAGTTGACGGATAAGAAATCGCACGAAAGATTTATATTAACGAAAGTGACCGTACTTTCTCTGTTGGAAAGGATTTGTCACCACCTGGGGTATCCAAAACAGAGAAATAAGCCTCTTTCGCCGATGAATCGACTTTCGACTGCGCTGAGGTTTTACGTTACAGGAGCTTTCCACATATTAATTTGAGATTCGGCCGGAATTAACCGTTCTACTGCTTTGCGTGTCATCGACGCGGTATCAGTTGCATTAGCAAGCCTTTCACCGCATTTCGTCCATTTCCCCAATTCTATACCAGAACAAATAACGGTTATGGATCGGTGTCATGGAATTAGGTGCCATAGACTGCACACACGTATAAATAAGGTCACCGGGTCCACTCGCCTGTCAGCGTCTTTCCTAGTTTTTCTCATTACGTTTTCATAGCACGTGTTTAATTGATTACATGTTCTATTTGTGACACCTTCAAAACCATAAAAACTTATTCATTTTCGTTTTGGTTTTATATGAATTATAATAGTATAGTGGTTTAAGGTAAATATTGGAAAGGAAAAGTAGTTTACTTAATTATACACTCTTTGCCATAATTTTGCTTTGGTATTTTGAATTATTTCGTTTAATCTACATGCTTGTGAGTGTCGCAGATTAATTATGGCAGTATTTTCAAAACTACTTGAAACCATTGATATAAGGACTATAAAACATAATAAATAATAAATTTTATTTTAATGTGAGAATCCTGTGAATTGGTCTGAATGGTGTAACAGAATGACCCATGGGCTATAAGATTGTGCTAATTTATCAATTGATTGCAATTGCTATTGATTAATATTGTTAATTTGGACGATGAAGAATGCTATAAAAAGACTGCTATCAGATCTGACTTTTATGAAATTCATCATTGACATGGCTCATGTTTTCATCCTAAATTTCAACATTTTTAACATTGCCTGAATTGTCACTTTATCATGTCCGGTTGCAGAGAAGGAACTCGGTTTACCTTAAATGCTCACTAAACTGACGCAGAGGCTAATTTCAGTGGTACTTTTGACATATTAATATATCTGTAACTCGTAAAGTATTTAACTGATGACTAAAATTTTCTGCATAATCAAAAACCACAGAGCAATACTTTCTGTTAAATTTCATCAAAGTCTGAGATGGTGGGTTGGATAAATTGGCATAGAATGACCCTAAACCAATTTTGATAACTTGAATACCGTAAGTTTAAGTAAGTTACTAGTAGGTTTAAAAGATACTTTGTGGAGAAATGGCAACGAATATACAATACGACTATACAACCATTAAATTATCTGCAATTGAATTAAATTCCGTACCCACGTCGCCTCGTTCTCCTTCAATGTGTTCCCATCTGCTTTTTTCTTTTCTATTACCTCTTTCTATTTTGTGACTAAATCCACGATTAAGTCGACCCCATATGCGGAAATATGGTGTCCTCTGCCTCTTCTTTTCGTCTATATTCATCTTTAGTACAATATATTATTTCTCCGCCTCTAATTGTACCTAGACAAATGAATCACGATATTCAACGTGCGTGTTTTCGTTACCATTTTGTTTGGCAATAAACATGTGGCAACGGCGCTGAGCGTTGCAATCAACGAGCAAACTGGCCGTCAAACAGACTTTTTCCATTCACTTAAAAAAGAAACCATCTGATATGAATTGAGAGAGAGTGAGGTATAGAGAGAAAGAAAGTGAGGAGAATAGAGACAATGAGAAAAAACGAAAGAGAAAAAGGAGAGATTGATGCGTCGTTATATGGAGTAGATAGAGACAAGAGGCTACTTTTCCGCTTAGCCCAACGTCAAGCACAAAATTACAATTTAAAACACGAGACAAAATGAAATGAACGCTCGTAGAGATAAAAAGAGAAGGATGTTTGTTAGGATAAGGAAAATTGTTTCTATATTTATTACTTGTATAACCTTATAAGATGATCACAATAAAGAGGAATATGAAAAACTTGCAGAGCCTACTGATAAGATTAATAGAATAATGAGAAAAACAAGAAATCAAATAAGGTGACGCTCATAACACCACCCCTTGCTTTGCATGGTTTGTGCGTTCCTGTAAAAGGCCGTGTAAAGTGAAAACGTGCAAATTGAAGGAGGTTTCTCCATTGAAGGTACATCTGAGCGCTGTCTTTAGTTCGACATGCGCAAATTTAGTTACAGAGTATTCAGATTTTCCTCCTTTAATATAACCTCAGACTCAAACTGAAAAATTCTATGAGTTAATAATGCTTCGATATTGTTCTTAAACTGTCCAAAAATGAAACTGATGGCCGCGCAATCCGATGGACCAGTGTACTATAAGAATCAAAAAGAATAAACATGGAGAGGAAGGAGAAAATTTATAAATCTGCAGTCCAACATGGAAGATTTAGATTATAAGACAGAAAAACACTTTGTAATTAAACATGTTTTGATTAGCTGTTGGAAATCATTAGGAGAAAGGACGGAATGCAAGATAGGAGAGAGAAATGGAACAGACAGACAGACAAACCGCTTTATAAAGTGCGCAATTGAGACTATATACTACCTTCTTAAATTTAGCTCTTGAGAAAGGGAGGAAAGAAATGAGTGGAAAATGGAGAAATCGAAAAATGGGATAAGTCGACAGAATTAAGAAAAAAATTGAGAATTGGAGAGAATGAGATCGTGTGCGGAGAAACATGGGAGATAGGAATGAGTTGGAAAAGCATAAGGATCAAGGCCCCGCGAAGTGAGGAGAATCGGGAAGACATCGGAAGCACCGCTTGCCAAAGTTGGAATGGGAAGAGAACGCGGGAAGGTGAATGTAAAAGTGAAATTGAGGAAATGGAAGAAAAAAGAAAGAATAGATAAAAAGGAGGAGTAGTAGTAAGATGGAAGAGGAAACGAGGAGATCCAGACGGATCGAGGGAGAGAGAGGGGGAAGGGGTGAAGGGGTAAGGAGGAGAACACCAACAACAACCGGGAAGGTGTTGGTGGAGATCAAACACTCGAGAATATTGCGTCATTCCAATGGCTGCCCGTGAGATAAAAACTAAAAGGAATTGGCTGAGGAGTAAATCTCTCGAGATGGAGAGGAAGTAGGCAGGGAGTTGAAGAGAGAGAGAGAGAGTGTGGTAGATGGAGATAGAGAGAGTTACATGGAGAGAGAGAAAGGGTGGGAGGAGGGGGAATGAATAGGAAGAGAGAGAAACCGGTGAGACGAGAAGAGGCGGGAAAAGGGGGCGCTGCGAGTGTTTCTTTTTATCCCGCCAGATGGAGGGAGCGTGGGAGGACGTGACAGAATTGGATGGAATAAAAATATGATGTAAAAGGGAGAGAGTAGAAAGGAGGGGGAAGAAGATAGAAAATGAGAAGCAACAAAAAAAGAATGAGGAGTTGATTCGTTCCCGTTCCATATTTTGGGAAAAGTTAAAGAGAAGAAAATACGCTTTCTATTGAAATTTTGGTAGTTTTTAAGTGAATCTGAGGAAAAAACCAATTTCGTGAAAGCTACGAGTATCAACTTCACGCATAAAATCTAATCAATGTATCAGGAAAATATTCATTCAAATTAAGGCGGAAGTGCCTATTTTTTTCGCCGAGTATCGTAAGGCAACAGAAAGTCCTCTCTCCAACGCAAAACGTCGATTAAACAACAAGATCAATAAACAAAAAGTTCGGAAAACTGGTGATAAAAGTTTCATGAATTGAAGGAAAAGGTACTACCGAATTTTCCCAAATATAAGAGGATGTTCTTCTAAAATCTAAGCCGAAAAATTTATATTCGCCTTATATTCGCAACCAAAGACATCTTCTATTCCTCCTCTCCCTCTTAACCACAGTAAAATTCAACTATCTATGTTCAATGGTCCAGTTCACACAAGGATGACAGTAATACGCTTATAGCGCGCTCAGTTGTCAAGTTTCTCCTGCATTAGAGCCAGCGCCTTCAACCCCTATTAAAACGTTTTTAGAAATAAAATTAACAATTTAATGTAGAATACTGTTTTATCGTATTTATTCACAAATCTCAATCCATAATTATATTTACACGGGAAGTGAAACCGATCAGGTATTTTGAAGTAAAAATTTTATATCAGTAACCCGATTTTTTTTCTTTCGCCTAGCTTCTGAAATAGGGGATGGCCTTATATTTGAGGTCGCCCTATAATCTGGCAGATACGGTAATTAAAGCTTATCGATCACCTATAAATACGTTTCACTTCAACTTTTCATCTAATCTTCACTTTCTGATGCTATTTTGGACGTAAACTAAGTTCTGTAAGCAAAATTTGATGGAAACTTTACGGTTTAAATGCAAAATTCTAAATAATGCTGGCTAGTATAAAGAAGCGCGAATTTTAACTGTTAATAGACTTCAAAATATTAAAAAATATTGGGGTAGAAAATAATAATCTTTATTTAATTTTAGTAGATAATTCATCAAAATGTTGTTTGTAATATCCGAAAGTAAAATAATCTTCACTATAATTCATGAATGCTACTATGTAGGAAGGTCTCTATGAAGTCACATTTTTCACGACGGCAGTGTGCAAAAAATATACAACCATTATAACGGCACAGGCAATATAAAGGAAAGGAACCAAGTTTTAGCTGGCACGCTTTTTGTCTCTCGATCTTTAAGAAGAACCAAACGACCCGTAAAATAATCGAGAAAGTTTTTAGTAATTGACCATCGCAGACAAACAAGAAGAGTTGCGTTTTCGGCAATAAAATAAGAGGTAGAAATAATGAAGCCATAAAAGGAGAGCCAATAACTCACGCAAATTAACTTAAATAGAAAGTTTGCGAAACGTAGAGGAGGCTAGCTTCATGGAGAGTAGAGAGGGAGAGTGAGTGTGAGGGAGGTGAAAGAATGGGTCAGGGAAGAGAAAGGGGGAGGGGAGAGAGTGGGGGGGAAAGTCGGAGGATGAAAGAATGGGTGGGAGGGAGAGAGTGACGGAGAGAGAGAGAGAGCGAGGGAGATAAAGGACGAGAGCGAGAAATGAAATGGAGTGGGTGTACTTACGAGAAAAGGAAACGGAGTGAGGGGGAAAACTAGAGAGAGAATTTACACGGACAAATATCGATTACAACTTCATGCCATCTTCATCGACATGACCATTAATTCCAGAGCCTTTTTCAGATTATAAGACTCACTTTGAATGAAGGGTGTACTTTTCACGCTCTGAATGTCATTTGGAGATATTTATTCCAAGAAGTTAGTTATCCCGCATGTTTTCATCAAGGTTACTTGGATTTTTTTTGGAGTAACACTACTTCATGTGTATTCTTTCAACCGATTCAATAATGCGGGGCAAAACAAAAAAGCTGCACCTTACTTAAATTATTATTATTATTAAATAAAAATTTCTGATGATTTTATTTCGAAAGATACTTTACGTACTTACGTATATGAAAGCGAAAATCCGTAATCATTACTAAGCTACATAGTAGAAACATACTTAAAGAATCAAACGTAAATAAACCTTACCACCAACCGCAGTGTAACGAGATAAAAAATTACACCTGTAACGTGAATTGTTAATAGTAATTGTGTTGTAGTCGCTGAGTTATACATCAAAGTCAATTATAGAAAGAAATCCAATAAAAATCCTTCCGGCCTAAAAATAAAGGTAGATACTACGCACTTCTTGAAAAAATTGATAGCAAGCAAGAGAACCGCAACATCGAAATAAAAAATATCCCAACTTTAACGTTGACTTCCATTTTTAGCACAATTCTCCATGAAGTCCGATCACCAAGGATTGACCCATATAATAAAAATCCGCACCGCGTCACGATAAAAATATTTCCAATCCTCCTTTCTCCACATCCCTCTCTCTCACTCTCTCTCTCTTTCCACTCAAGTGTACCAACACGAAATTGAAAAAAGCAGTAGGCTACCTCATAAGGACGCCCTAAGGAAACCTGTCCCTTGCTTACCTAAAAAAATGTGCGAAATGAAAAAATATATATATCGGACGGAGTCGATGCTGGCCATGAGAAAGAGTCGCCAAAGAAAGGGAGAAGAAGAAAGATATATTGGATGATTCTTCAGCGGCTAGACGAGTGTGGAAGACCCGAGTCGGAGAACGAAACGGTTGGCGCCGCGGATCCATAGCAGAAAACATCGGAATGGAAAAGGCCGTAAGAGATGGACGCGCTCGTATCCTGGCACGTATGCAACCCACTAAACCGGTACGCCTGGCGGGCGGCCAATACTTTACGGGGAGGATATCAGCGAGGCGCCTCCTATTTATGCGGTAGTACTGGCTGTAGGTGGGATGTTGAGCAGTGAGAAAGAAATATATGGAAAAGGAAAATGAGAAAAAAGTAATGAATGTGAGAAATACTTGAGAGGGAGGAACTGGAAGAGGCTGAAAGAATAAAAGAAAGCAGGCTAGAATGAAAAGAGGGTGTGAAGGGGAGAAACAGAAAAGTGCAAGAAGACGAATAAGGATGTGAAAGGAGTGTAAAAGGGTAGGGTAAGATATAACAGATTGTAAAACAACGTATATAAAGATAGCAGAAGAGTATTTAAAGAAGAACAGAGGGAGAAGATATTGAAAGCGAAACAAATTAAGGAAAAAAGCCAAATCATGAAAACAAATAAAAACAAAAAAAATCTCTCAAAAATGATAGCGTCGTCCACTAGGCGGAAAATTTTTTAGACCTTAAATCAAAATGTGAAACAAAATATAATTCAAGAAAGAAGAACAATTATGTACAAAGCGGCTGCATTCATCGGCGATTCACCGATAGTTGACTTTAAAAGGTCATTTACGATTCAGCAATAGTAGATTCTAAAATAAGAACTTTCTATTGCCGTCGATTAAGGCTGTTTTGTATCTAAAATCGCATCTCTTTTCCCTATTACTTTTCAGCCTTAAAGAATTCATTAACAACACAATTATTTTTCAATACAATTGAAATGCGCAAACCACATCAAATGAGTAGTATTAGTTTTGAAAATTTTATCTGAATTTGAAAAGGAAAAAATTAACTAAAAGAAATATTTTAGTGGCATTCAAAGTGCATTTAAAACTTTTGGGTACAAAAATTTGAGCCGACAATCGGCAGCATGTGTTTGTGTAATTTATGTGTTAACATAAATAATTGCTCAAGTTAAAGACCAAAATGTAGTCGATGATTTTCTTAGTGTTATTTCCTTAACATAATCAAAAATAGTGAAAATCTAATGAAGTACAAAAGGTCGACACCAAACGAATATACAGTAACTAGATTTAATGTGATTTCGAACTCGGGAATTTCGCCAGGAGTAAAACTTTCTGTCCGAGAGCCGCTTTTATCAAAAGGCATCATGCATTTTGCATACCTTCACACGAATTAACGTGAGCGCAGAAAAGGTCTCCCTTTGAAATAGATCCGAATCCGTGCGACGAGAAATTCAAGAATGTTTGCAAGTAAATCTTGCCTTTTGTACGCTTTGAATGTGACAAGAGAAAGAATTGCTGATGCCGAGATTCTTTTCACTCACCTCGAGAAAATATATTCCACGACGAAAAAAGAATAATGACGCACCGTCTTAAAAGGAAATGAAAACCATCCTTTTGACATCTCTAGAGTATACTCTGCCGGTAAAAAAATTAAAATGATATTTAACACGCCCCATAAATCCCTTGTATTTTAAAATTTTTTTTTAGTGTTACCTATTTGTTCTCAAATACGACAGATAACATTCGACATGTTCTTTGATTAGAATTTTAGCTAAAAACCGGATTCACTGTTATATCAATTATCAAGAACATTATGACCCTTTCATTTACAAATTTTATCGGAGAAAATTATTTTTTCAATTGCAAATTATTACTCAATACTACTTTTATCAAACTTTTAGGCCATACACTTTTTGGTATCTTTTATACACAATATTACGTCTGAAATATGCATAAGACCTTGAATACCCATTCAAATAGACATGGTGACTGAAAGGGTTAAAGTAACACATGGTGTCATTATCAGTTGAAATACAAAAAATTAGTTTTTATTTTCCTGTCCTAACAATTTCCACAAATAATCCATTGCATTTGAAAATACTTGCGAGAGTATTTCGCAATCAAAGTAGAGACATCGCCTAATTGAAATTCACTGCAGCTGATTGTCGACGAAATGACCGATTGAATCGCGGTTTCTGGGAAAGGGAGGTTAAAGCGCCTCTCCAGGAAAAATCTTCAAAGGCGTTGAAGAATAAAACGCTATCCAATAGACAGAAACCACAGCCTAGTATGATTCATTTGATTTATAACAAGGTGACAACATTTTTCGTCACTCGCATTGTGCTTTTCTTTTGCAAACGCAACATTTTTCGAGCTTTGCAGTTTAAAAAAAATAGACATTGAGGATCGTTCTCAGGACTGTTTGAATGGTTGCAGTAATTTTTTTAGTGAAGTGTTGAAAAGTGCATTTTAAAAAGATGAATAAAATTAAACCATATGTTACGGAGCGAAAAATATTATTCCATGGAAATTATATAGTGCTTAAAACTTTTGTGCATTATGGTAAAGTGAAGTAGCTCATCATTGTTGCCACATATCCGAGAAACATGCAATTTCTTCCTTTCTCATACGTTCAAAATCGGTATGAATCTAAATTATGACCATCAAGGGAATCCAGACTGATAATCAAAGAAAACACATGAAAATTTTCTAATATTGGTTCTAGATCAGACAAAATTACAACCAATTGACCCAGAAATGATACTCTGGGGTATTATCCACCGAACGCTTTATTCACTCAATTTTCTCTAACTTTAAGCATCGACTTTGTATACCGTCGCCATTCATAGCAAAAATGAAATAAAGTCTATTTTATAAATATATGGGCTGTTATTTGACTGTCTGTATACCAACTCCTCTTTGTCAAGAAGTTGGCTAATATTTATCAACGTTACCTAACGGAATTGTTTATGAACATTTAAGGTAATTTCAATGAAGCGTAACATTTAAAAACGTTTAAAATAATCGATTCGCCGTATAACAGCGTCCGATTCGCCACAATTGGAGCTATTTGAGGACACAATTGGACGAATTTTGAAGAGGTGGGGAGTTAACAAAAGGAGCAATAGAACAGAGCGTGTCAAGGCAAAAAATGACTGGTGACAGATCCGCGAATAAAAATGCTAGTTATTAAAATAATGGGTAAATGACAGAAAAAATATACACGGGCTTGCTGAAAAGGGTAGAAGCGTAAGAAAATGGAGAAAAAAATTTCTGACGTGCGAAAGGAGATCGGAAAGAACGGAAAAAGAAACATTTTTTCCTCAAACAATACTCACACATAACGCGCAGGGTGACCGGATTGCTTGACCCTTTCCCCTCCGTATTGGCTGCGAGGCACGTGTAGTCCCCCGCGCTGATTCGCGTCACGCCTTGCAACACGAGAGACTGGTCGCTCAAAATGACACCGGACGACACGTTGTGGAACATCTCTTTGCCCTTCGAGGGGAAAAAAAGGAGTGACAGAAACAGCGCATTTTAGAGGGGCGGAAAAATAGGGTAGAGGGAAGAATGCGTTTTACGCGTCATTAGTTTGGCGATTACAAAAGTGATAACTAGGACGGCGGAATGTGTGTTTGTACACGTGGTTTTTTGTTCCCCTTTTTTGCCACTTGTGGAATCCAAAGGCCTGCGTTGTTGAGGGCACTTGGCATGCGATAATGATCTAGTCAAACATCCCGTCTACGTCTCCTTTACATATCGGCTGTAAATAATCTCCTCCGAGTGGCTTCGTTCGTTTCGACGGTATGATGAAATTTGAAATGCTATTAGTTTACAAATATTCCGTTACAATCATCTGCGTTGTTATTTTTGAGCTATCAATTTCTTTAATGAATAATGGTGATTTATGATGATTGAAAAACTTTGTTGCTCCAATAGCCATACTAACGATGGCAAAACAAGATGCACGTTTTGGCTGCGAAGCAACCGTAATTAGTGATTATTCGCCGATAGTTTTTTTTAGAAAATACAAGGGATGAATAACCTTTACTTTTCATGGAAAATGAGATATACAATTTGAATTGATCCATAAATCAGCTCGATAAATTTATCATTATGATATTAAAGATTAAAAAGAAAAACCCAAAAAAGAGACTGATCGTTGTTAAACAAAATTAAAACTCTTGATAAAATTTTTTTTAAAGGGTTGTAGATATTTTCCATAACTAAAGTAAGTTTGAACAAAAACGTAACGCCATATTAAAATGAAAATCTTAGAATAAATATTCATCTGAAGTCACAAACTGAGAAAATAATAACCTTAAAAACATATATACGAGCTGACTTTTAAATGTTTGACACTAAAACATATCTTTGAAGTAAACCAATAAGGTATCATTCGTACATTTTAATTACAGAAAAGAGTTACCGAGCTTGCAATAGGAATTGCACTAAAAATTATAGCCCAATAGTTATAAAATATTGGTAAAAGGCAAAGATTGGTCGAATTCTTATGCTTCTTGAACTATTCGCATTAATTCCTAAAAATCTTATACGCAAAATAACAGAATGGCAATAAGAATAATTTTTATTATTATAGGAATAATGTTATTATAATTTTTTAATATGGAAATATCTAACAATGCGTAATAATACGTGTTGAGTCTTATTTGCTGAAAATAGCTCCTCAATTATCCTTTATCCAAAAGGAAAACTATCGTAAAACTCGGTTTCTCTGAAAACTTTTAACAAAAGTTAAAATTTTAGCCAGGCCCAGCTGGCTAAAAATGACATAATGTGTGACATACATAGAAATACCAATGAATCAGTACTTTTCTTTTACATTTAAATTCCCTACCGGGTTATAACGAGTATTCTCGATAATATTTTATCATTTAATTTATTCCCCCTAGAGCGGACTATTATTGTAGAAAAATTCTCAGATTTTACAAGGATTAATTGAAGGGAAATGGAAGATAATGGGAGAGAGGGAAAAGGAGAAAGGGAGTAGGAGGGAGAGAGAAGGAAGAGGAGAAAGGGAGGAGAGGGTGAGAGAGATAAATATGGAGGGGGATAGAGGGAGTGGAAGAAAGAGGGAATTTGAGAGAGAGGGAGTTGAAGAGATTGAAGAAAAGAGAGATAGAAGGGAAGAGAAAGGGAGAAGGAAAGGGATGGAGGTCGAGAGTGGAGGAAAAGAGGGAGTGGGAGAAAGAGGGGAAGGAAAAGGGAGGGAGTTGGAGAGAGAGGGAGTGGGAGAGAGAGAGAATGAGAGAGAGCAATGATGTCATGCAAACCTTCCTTTGCAACACGGTCTTCTTCATTATTGTCTCCGTAACCCCTTGCTTTAATTTACATTTCAGTGTAAATTCTCGAGCATTAACGTTCCCTTTGCTACCGAGGATATCGATCAAGGAATTGTATCTATCAAGGCTACCAATTATATGAAATAACAATCCAATGTGCCCAATGCGGAAATAAGTCCACTTTTTTCGCTTCCTTGATTTATCAATTGGTATTAAAACAAAATTCAAAGTTGAAATAAATCGGCAAATATATTTTCAATATGTTTCAATAAATATACCGTGAATTTAGCATCGCCATCTACATTTATTTTAGCGTATAACGTATCAAAATACCGTTGATAATTCTGAATTTTCACTGAACCGGAGGAAGTAAGGCGTCTGGTATCTGGTTCAATCTTTCTCTTGAAAAAGAACTACATCAACGAGATACTTTTCCTCTCTAGACAGTTTTAAAATTTATAGAAGGCATTTGAGGTTTAATTATATCGCCATGCCACTCCAACCTCTGGTGTTGGTATGAGATGAAAAGTAACTTTATGACTCATGACTGGACCTTTTCACATTTTCTTTATTTAAGTGGTAAGCATTGCTATAATTACCTCATGGTACCACGCCAGCTTGTATGCTTTTGGATTGGCTTTGATGTTGCACTCAAAGTATACGTCGTCTCCCTCCTTAATATCATTGGGGTTGAGACTGCTACCCATCTTCAGAGACACCATCGGCATGTCTGTAATGATAATGAGAGACAGATTGGATCATTTTACCTAACTAAACGGGGTTATTAAAAACACTCGGTGCGGAATAAATTGTGAATAATACTATGAAAATCATATTTTAAGACAAATTATATAGCAAGTATTAATAGAAGATACAATGTTGGCTATATATATATATATATATATATATATATATATATATATATATATATATATATATATATATATATACACTAGTAGAAGGTGCTTGCATACTGCAAGCATATCATCTCACCTTGAAAAAACATTAATTTTTCAGACAGATATTTCATCATTAAAAATATTCTATTAATTCTGAAGATTTCACCTACGCAGCCATTTTCTTTTCCCACATGTAAAAATAATAGTTTAAAACAATCCCCAAATGTTGCAATTTTAAATAGTTTACACTTTCTCCATTATGGGGTACTAATGATACACATTTCAGCCAAATTTTAAAGTAGTAGCACTTCTAGAGGTAAAATAATATTTTTCTAATTGTTTAAAATTCAAACATTTTTAACGGTTGCCGCAATATATATATGGAGAGATTGAAATGTTTATTTGTGCAAATGCACTGTTCTGTAAATAATTTGAAAATTGCAGCTTCCTAGCTCATCTCGTAGTACCTAAAAAATTATTAAACTTTAATGTTCAAATGGGGTTAAAACAACCCCTAAAAATTAACAATTTTAAAATTTTTGATTTTTATAGTTGGTTATGAGAAAAGTTCTATAAGTTTGCAAAATTTCAGCTTCCTAAACTTATTAGATTGGTCTACACACTGGATTACGTTTTCCCATGCTAACTTATGGGATTAAAAAAGGAATTGGAGACTACGGTGTACAGATTTAACAGGTCTAGCGTCGCAATACACATACAGGAAAACAATCACCCGATTAAAATCGAAAACATGTCTCTCTTAAAATCAACACAAACCGACTGGAAACTAGACGCTTACGAGAGTATTTTCATAAACAAATTCAAAGAGACGGTTATGAATAACTACCGCGGACCTATCCCTTACTCACTACTCGCTAACCGTTAAGAATTCCCCCACCCCTCTGCCCTCCTTTCACCTTTACCCGGAACATATAAATACACAAGAACAAACACAAACAATCCATACGACTTCAGCTACTGAAGATGGGAGCATAGCTCCCGAAATACGTATCTAGCAAGTTTCCCCGAGATTTCCAGAGTGATTGTGCGTATGGGTGTTCCTTTTCTTCTTTTTAGGCTAGTTTTCGACAACAGGTCCCTGTAGGCCATCATCGTCCTGCAAACTTGTAAGCATAATTTTAATTTTCTTTATTTCTTATTGACGTGTGAGTGCTCTCTGGATTAATTTACGTTTCAGGAGTTTCAAATTTTAATTCCTAACTCATGGGAGATATTCCGGGGTCTCTGGAGTCGAACCCAAGACACTGTAAGCAAAAATGACAACAATTCCTAATAGATATTGCAACCGTCTAGCAACACTGAAAATTTCATTTTTCTAGCTTACCGGCAAGTGCCCATAATTAATTTACAAAATTGGCGCAATGCTTTTCTTATGGGAAAAAACGCAACTTTCGGAATTTCTGGAGTCGAACTCATGTCACTTAGGTAAGTTGTCTTATTTTATCTGTAGGTTTCTCCATCATATCAACAAAAAATTAAACTTTCAGCTCTCTAGCTCTTGTAGTTTGGGCTGGACATTAGTATCCTCCTGTTATATCCTCCTCCTCCTCTGTAAGGAACGTCTATATATAATGATACTAGTAGTTGCCGCTTGCATACTGCAAGCATTTCATCTCACCTTGAAAAAACATTCATTTTTCAGAAAGACATTTCATCATCACAAATATTCTTTTAATTCTAAACATTTCACTACCGCAGCGATTTTCGTTTTTCCCTTATGTAAAAATAAAGTTTAAAACAATCCTCAAATTTTGCAATTTTAAAAATTTTACACAATCTTCATTATGGGGTACAAATGCTACATATTTTAGCCAATTTTTAAAGTTCTAGCACATCTAGAACTAAATTAATAATTTTTAATTGTTCAAATTTAAATAATTTTTAACGGCCGTTGCAATTCATATATGGTAAAATTGAAATGTTTATTTATTCAAATTTACTACTTTGTAAATAATTTGAAAATTTCAGCTTCCTAACTCATCCCGTAGTACCTAAACAGTTATCTATTTGTTTAAACTTTAAGAATTTTTAACTGCCAAACAAATCAAAATATCAAAATTTGTATAATCCCTATTTCGTTTTTTTAAGATATCTACTTATAAAAACAATTTCAACTCCGTAGCACATGCGAAAATACATAAACCATGAAAATTTGTTTAAACAATTGCGAATTTTTAGCGGCCGCATTGTTGCACTTTTTCAAGATTTTCGTTTTTTCTAATCGGTTTTGCACAAAATCCTATCTATGAAAAAAATTTCGAATCTCCAGCTCATCTGGAAGTGCCTAAACATTAGTATCCTCCTGTTATATGTTATATATCATTATATATCGACGACTCTTACAGAGGAGGATATAACAGGAGGATACTAATGTCCAGCCCAAACTACAAGAGCTAGAGAGCTCAAAGTTTCAGTTTTTGTAGATATAATGGAGAAACCTACAGATAAAATGAGACTTCTTACCTAAGTGACATGAGTTCGACTCCAGAAATTCCGAAAGTTGCGTTTTTTCCCATAAGAAAAGCATTGCGCCATTTTTGTAAATTAATTATGGGCACTTACCGGTAAACTAGAAAAATGAAATTATCAGTGTTGCTAGATGGCCGCATCATATATCTATTAGGAATTATTGTTACTTTTCTTAAAGTGTCTTGGGTTCGACTCCAGAGACCCCGAAATATCTCCCATAAGTTAGCATGGGAAAACGTAATCTAGTGTGTAGACCAATCTAATAAGTTTAGGAAGCTGAAATTTTGCAACCTTATAGAACTTTTCTCATAACCAACTATAAAAATCAAAAATTTTAAAATTGTTAATTTTTAGGGGTTTTTTTTAACCCCATTTAAACATTAAAGTTTAATAATTTTTTAGGTACTACGGGATGAGCTAGGAAGCTCCAATTTTCAAATTATTTACAGAACAGTGCATTTGCACAAATAAACATTTCAATCTCTCCATATATATATTGCGGCAACCTTTAAAAATGTTTGAATTTTAAACAATTAGAAAAATATTATTTTACTTCTAGAAGTGCTACAACTTTAAAATTTGGCTCAAATGTGTAGCATTAGTACCCCATAATGGAGAAAATGTAAAATGTTTAAAATTGCAACATTTGGGGATTGTTTTAAACTATTATTTTTACATGTAGGAAAAACGAAAATCGCTGCAGAGGTGAAATCTTTAGAATTAATAGAATAATTTTAATGGTGAAATATCTGTCTGAAAAATTAATGTTTTTTCAAGGTGAGATGAAATGCTTGCAGCATGCAAGCACCTTCTACTAGTATGTTATATCCTCCTCTGTAAGAGTCGTCGATATATAATTATAGTAGTTGGTGCTTGCATACTGCAAGCATTTCATCTCACCTTGAAAAGTCATTCATTTTTCAGACAGACATTTCATCATTACAAATATTCTTTCAATTCAATATATTCCACCTCCGCAGCGATTTCCGTTTTTCTCACATGTAAAAATAAAAGATTAAAAAAATCCCCAAATGTTGCAATTTTAAAAATTTTACACTTTCATCATTATGGGGTACTGATGCTACGCATTTTAGCCAAATTTTAAAGTTGTAGCACTTCTAGAAGTAAAATAATATTTTTCTAATTGTTTAAATTTAAATAATTTTTAACGGCCGCCGCAACTCAGATATGGTAAAATTGAAATGGAAATAAAAAAGAGCGAGATAAAACCCGTTACTGGAAATTGTCGACACTTAATTTTACGACTAGCAACGGTTGAGTTATTTTTTAAAAATGACCATTGAGTTTTGCCAAAATTATTATCGTATATTTTTAGAAATTTCTAGCAGTAAATAACATCATAACCGTTCGTATTTTGAGATAAACTTGAGTATGATTTAGTCTTTAGTCTTTAATTTATCTTCATTTCAACTTTAGGCACAGTTCTAATTAAAGGAATAACATAGTTTTAATGTTTTATTTCGAAAATTAAAAACAAATATTTCTATTAGATTTATTCCACAAAGGAGAATTTAACGAAACTCCAAATTCGTTCAAACACGGAAATATATAATAAACTATGGAAGCCGTAATGGAATCTCTTGAATTTGGAAATATTTAATACATATATGTTTTGCATGAAATGAATAATATATGTGAAGAAAATCTAAACAACATTTTTCTTTTTCTCTGTAAACTGTTAATTGGTGTATTTTTATTATCCCATCTAGATTTAAGTAAATCTGTATCCTGTTTTTTTTCTAACTAAATGATTAAATATGAATCATTTCTCAAATAAATGGTAAGTGAAAAAAAACATCGACTCCGTCTTAATAACAGCAAACATTTAACTCGTTCTGGTGCTCGGGCACTTGGAGGTATAAGTTGAAGCCAATAATCGCAAATTCTTCATAAAAACTATTTACTCGGAACTGAGAATATGCTTGCGATTGGGACTCCAGGACGACGGTTGCGAAGGAGGTAGAAGAGGAGGAGGGGATATAAGTCGTTCTCCCCTCTTTTGTACACATCTACGGAGAGAAAGAGAAGGAGGCAGAAATCTCCCACGATTCCCCTTTTTACTCAATTTTGCAAGGGATGTGTCAAAACGTCCTAACGTTCTTGGCAAGTTCCAGAAACCGTCCAAATTGGTTCCCTCTTTACCCTGTCTCTCCCTCTAAATTCCTCCCTCCATTCGGCACTCTATCTCCCCCTAACTCCACGTATTGTTAGTTTCTCCCTCCCCTATCACTCCTACAACAACTCCCTCCGAGAATCGCACCGACGCAGAGACGGTAGTCAATGGACAACTGGGTCATCTCCCAGCGGAAAACTCTATGAAAAGTCTCACAGTGACGGTCTCTCCCCCTCTCTATCTCTGTGGGTTTTTCAACGCGGTGCTAATAAAGGTGACGGCAAAGGCGGGTTGAGTTGTTTTTTTTTCCACCGAAGCAAATCGCTTTTGGCCGTCTCCTTCCTGCGCAAAAATATCTTTCATACGCGAAGGACGGTCTGCTCTCCCTCTATATCTTATTTTCGCATACGTTCAAAAAATGCGCTATTTTCATTGGGGCTGTTACTTCCTCGATCGAGGTTTGTGTGTCGCAAATTATTGGATTAAACTCGGCGTGTGTGACAAAAAATACCTGAAATCCTGTGGAATTCGTATCGCGATTTAAAGTTCGCGCTCCTTCCGCGAATGACGGGTTTAATCTCGTTTATTTACGATTAATTATTTTATTGCTGCACGAGAGCATTTACTTCCTGTTTCAAATGCTTTTAAATGTAACAATGTACCGAATAAAATATTTTTTGAAAAATTAACATTAATTAAAAAAGTTATATTAATCGAAAATATATATAATCTAAGATTAGATACACAATCATCCGTTTACTGTGCGAAATCCAAACCACAATTACCTATAGTTTTACAGACTTGGCAAGTCGAGACAACTATGAAATTCTACCAATAAGGAAATATATCTTTCCGTGTGACTGTACTTATTTCAACATACTTCCGTTAAAAATAAGACAGGTTCTCGCACGGTTATTTGGATTCGAAACGTATAGGTTGAGCAAATAAATGCGACACATCTCCGTCAATTCACTTTCAAGATATAAACTTTTACCTTCATAGACATTCTAATAAAAACGATGCTCGTAAGAGAATTTTACGGGGATGTGATATTCTATGAAAATCACGTTTTTGTCATGTTTACGATGCAAAAATCTTCTCCATAATTCTCTACGCATTCTAAGAAAAAGATTAAACTTCAACCTACACAATCCTGCAAGTGCAACCAATCTACGTTTAATATTTTTTTATGTGAACCATGTACGTAAGCCAGCTTTTTCCCTAAGGCGGAGGAAATTGAAAAATGATTTAATCCGAAATGGAAGCCTCTTTCTTCCTCCTCTTCCCAGAAAAATTCCAAGCCCTACCAAATCTTTATATGCGACATCGGCGGAAAAAAGGTAACTAAGTGGGAAATGGGTGAGAAGCCAATGGAATCACGTGCCGGGAAGTATATTCCTCCTGGTATAGTATAATAAACCAAGAGAGGGAGGTAGAGATGGAGGGAGAGAATGGAAGAAGAGAGGGTGGGGGAGGAGGGAGAGAGTAAGGGTGTGAGGATAGGAGGAAGGAAGAGAGGGTGGGAGGAAGGGAGAGAGGGTGGAAGGGAAGAAGAGAGAGAGGGTGGGAGGAAGGGGGAGAGAGTGGGAAGAAGGGAAAGAGGGTGAGTGGGGGCGAGAGTGGGAAAAAGGGAGAGGGTGAGTGGAAGAGAGAGAGGGTGGGGGGAAGGTAGATAGGGTGGGAGGAAGGTAGAGAGAGTGGAAGGGAGGGAGGAAGAGGAGATGAGGGAGAGAGGAGATGGGAGAAAGGAGATGAGAGAGGGAGAAAGGGCAAGGAGAAAGGAAGGGATTGGTGGAGGGATAGAGAGAGGGAGATAGAGTGTGAGGGAGAGAGGAATATAGAGAGGAATGGAGAATTTGGGAGAGAGAAATAGAGCTAGAAGGGGAACGAAAGAGAGGGAAAATGGAGGTAAATATTAGGATGAAGAGTGAGTGACAGAGAGAGGTAGAGAGGGGAGAAGAAAGAGAGGGATGAATGGGTGAAGGAGGGAGAGAGAGAGAGAGGTAAACGGAGGGAGATAGCGGTAAGGAGAATGAGAGACAGGAAGAATTAGAGAATGAGGAGAAGAAATGGAAAAAGAGGGTGGGAGGGATAGAGAGAGAAGGGGAGGGAGCATCATAGCACCCTCTGCATGCTGGGAGTCGCGTAAAAATCTAAAAGCACGAGGTAGTAATAAAGTGGGGAGTATGGGAAATGTGGCGCCATTTTTTTTACAACGCTCCCACCTTGAAAGCACTTCGCTTCTGTGGTTTACTCCCTCATGGAGACGAAAAGAGCAGCACACCAAAAGAAGAACAAGGAGAAGCCATTTGCAAAATAGAGCGACCGCACCCTCCCTCCCCTCCCCAAAATCCCACTCAACTCCCTCCACCCCAAAAAAACGCAAACTTAGCAGTGGGTATTTTCTCGAATGCAATTAAACATATTAGATTATTTATCGGTTTCAGTAACGCAATGTCCGCGATATGCGAGGAATGTCGTTCCGTCTGACAAGGCCAATTCTAGAAGTTTTAAAAATAACACCACAAGAGAGTATTTATTACCGTGTATCTGCAGAATCATTTGAAACTTTTGCAACAATTATATTTTCTGTCAAATTTCAGAGACATTTTTATTCTTTTAGTCAAAAAACTAAAAATAATGCTTATAAATAGAAATGCTTGTACGATATTGAAACATTATTATAAATCATCACGCTCATGAATATAGACAGAATCATAGATTAATTTTAAGGACTGATATACAACGCTAAAATTTATTGTTTCCTCAAATTACATATTTTCTAAAATAATTTCTTTCATAAAATATAGCAATAATCCTAAATAAAGAATTTTGACTGGTATGGTACACCCTTTACATAAGATCAAAATGTTCCCTTGTATTTATGTTTCAAAACCATTTCAATATCTTCAATTTTTACTCAGGGTGGTTTTTAATTGATAAATACGGTAGCTCCAAAAGCTATTAACAAGAAATTAATATTTACTTATACGTGCCTGCCACACGATTTAAAAAGAATTCCTACAACACAATGTCAAATTCACATAAATAATCAAAATATTTAAAAACAAAACATTTTTCTATATAGAAGTCAACATAAGTAGCACAAGTTCAACAAAAGATAATACACATCATTATGAACGCCCAAAGTACCTAATTTTGCAAAAACAGTAAATGAAAAAACAACTTTAAAACAATAATGTGGAGAAAAGAAGACACCGTAAGGTGAAATTATTGACAAATGAGGTTCAAGTCAACATCTTTAATTCCAGCTCGCCTAAAATGCATTCCTCACCAAATACCGTGGAAATGACAACTCTGTGTTTTAACTGTTTAACTTTAACTTTTTAACGCTGTTTGATAATATTTAATTTATCAAATAAATCTTAACCTCAAGGTGGACTTGATAATTTATTTCCGAATCGAGTGGTTTGGCCTAATTGACATTTAAAACCGTACATTGGACAGGTCAATAGAAATAGCGAACTGGACCTACGAAGACATAAGCAAAATATTTCTACGGTTGGATACAAAAACACTTTCCTACCTTGACTAAGGAACGACTTAACAGAAAAGGAAATCATAAGACTTTCACTAACAGGATTTATATTTTTAAGTACGAATGAAATGGATAACCACCACAAAATAATATACATCAACAGTTAGCTATAAAAAACTCACTTAACGGTGCGTTCCGCGGTTCTGCAATTGCAAATTCATTGCATGAGGCTTGGAAATAGGTAAATTTACAACCACGATACATAGACTAGATTGGTATTTGAGGATTAGATGCACTAAAGCCTAGTTCCCTATATTCTCGAATAGTTAGTCGTTTCCTCCGAGGAGTCATTTCGTTCGCGTTCATTCTCTTTAATTGTGGAGTTAATGTCAAACAAAACGTACTTAGGTCACTTATTATGGAAAAGTGTCAGGGACAGAACTTGCCGCTTCTGGATTGCCAGGCGAATAATAATTGTGATATCGTTAGAATCTTTCATCTCGTAATAATCAATTAAACATTAGAAGAATTAGACAACTAGTGCTTCCAGTCGTAAATGCTGCAAACGTTTATTAAAAATAATATCATTTTTAAAGAGGATAATATGAATTAACAAATGAATGAAATAATATGCATCCAACAATTTCAATATGTCAATTTTGTTAAATCTTTAGTGTTATAGTGTGAAAATGCCATAAATCGTATGGATTCCTTTTCCATTTAAAATAATTCCAATAGGTAAGTTATATGCACGAGACTTCAAAGGTGCAGTTTATCCGCTGTTTCGGAAAGACAGTCTAATTCATCGGTATCAAAAGCGGATCAAATGAAGTGAAACTGAAAAAATCGAAGGTAAATTTTTTCGGTTAATAAACTAATTTTAAAAAAATCTGGATATATATGTTGCTTGAGATTTCAATTCAGCTGATGCTGTTTTAGATTTCATAAAATATTTATCTATCTCGCAGCATACGAGATAAAAAAAACGCAAAGAGATGATTTCTAAATGCATTTTACACCCATCGCCCGACTCTATCCGAGAGCAATCGATGGGTCGCATCGTTAAAGACGTCGCACTCTTGAAAGACAGCATCACCTAAGTGAATAACACTCCTTTAAGCAATTTAAAAAAAACTTAGAACGAAAAAATACTCGAGTAACTGGATAACCCGAGCATATTATCAACATCTCGTTACGTCTCCATTCCACACTTTACCTATCTTTTAAATCACCTGATCAGATCTTATTAGCGGTAAAGGTTGGATTCCGACGATGAATAAAAACAACATTCACCCAATCCGCCAATGGAAACGAAGCCGGAGACGGAATTGCAGGTAAACAGGTTTATTTTTTATTTCTCCCCAACGAGTCCCGAGACGAGTGTTATGTGGTATATAAAAGATCTCTCCCGCTAATAACACCGATTCGTTTATTTTTTTAGAGACAGAGAATAAGAAACATTCTTTATACTGCTTTCTGTAGCCTACCAAGCCTACCCCTCTCCACACACACACAAACTCTTTCTCTCTTTGGCGCTGCTGAAGGAGGAAATCTACCGAAGATGCGTTGACATCATGAGATAAGAGGCCCCAAGACGAACTTTCGACCCAGTTTTGGCTCTTCCTTTAGTGATTCCCCGCCCCCCACTCCTCCTTACACGCCGCCCTCGCATTCACCCCATTCGCGACCAGCTCCTTGCCTCGCCTTCTCACGCTTTCCGTCATCCCCTCATCCAGCTTCTCTTTCCCTTTGCATCGCGGCACCTTAATCCAACCTCTTCACCTTTTATATCTCTTAACGTCCTGCCCCTTTCGCTCCAGGCGTTCTAAATCAATGATCAAACCCTTAAACCTTCTAATAGACGTTTCCATCAAAGAGCCCACTGCGACTTTTAAAAGATGTAAAAGGAGAAGGAATCGTTGGGACGAATAAGGTGGAGTCATAAATCCTTTTCGAACATCTCGCATCTGGAGGTGGAACCGTAAAAAACGTAATACTGAAACATACAGAAGACAGTTTCTAGATTAAAAGAGAAGTTAAGTTTTACTGTGCTACGGTTTTAATAGCGAATTTGCGAGAATGTCGAGATGACATGATCCTTATGAACGTCATACTCATTTAAAAGGAGTTGATAGCGATTTAACGCTACTAGAGAGACAATAAATCGACGAGGCCTATGGTATCACAAAGGTGAAAAACATTGTCAACTATTCCGCCTAAAAATCATAATTAGTTTGATACTTCGCCTTTAGGCTTCAAAAATTGAACGCTCCTTCGCTAAATATTTCGCAAATTAAATTTCAAATGTACGGTTTTTTCCTCAAAGAAATTCTTTAAAGATTCTCTGAAAATTGTAGATTACGATACTTTCTCATAAGACGATTATTAAATTCAGTAAATATTATAATTGTTCTCAATTTAGTGCACTAAACGTAATTGTTTCATCTAAATTCGAATAAATACTAATGTGGTGTTGTTTTAGATCTTGGATTTTAATTTCAGCTAATACATCAGGGGTTTATGTACTCAAGACATTTATTAATTTATACAACCCATTAATCCGCCAGGTAGCCGAAAGTTCCTTTTTAATTTAATTCATATTTAGGAGACGAACGTTAAACGTTTTGTACATAAAAATGACGAACCTTAAGATTTTTTACAGCCTCCTCCAATATCAAACACATAAAATTTAACTCTTTAAAGCTTCAACGTGAAAGCCTACCGAAAGGATATGTACGCACATTAAAGGAAACCACTCTTCGGCGAACAAGACGCTTTGGAAAAAATTTGGAAGCGCTTGTTTTTTCATTGCGAAGGCCTGCGTTAACTACACCGATGCAAAATATAATTCCACCGGGTGGTTAAATGAATCCTTAAGCATTATACGGTGATGTTCCACCATCAATTGCTGGCATGGGAATGATATGGTAGCATTAAAAAAATCTTCTGGTCGAATGCCGTCGCCAAATGGCTGATATATCTGGAGCAGAAGAAGATCCAAGTCCACGACGCCCTGAGTTGGAATAAAAATGGCGCGGCAACCTATATTTTCGGAGGGACTTTACGCAGCGTAGTTAGAAAATTGATCGTTCTAAGATAACGTCTTTACGTCGTTCCCGTCGAATCTTCCAGTCTTAAGTCGGAAAAACGTTACCGCGAAGCGCGTCCAGGTCTTAGGATAGGGGTCGTTCCTTATTCCACAAAATTGTTCGTTGATACGTACTATAAAAGAGACATAAAGGAAATATTATATCTACAGATGTGATTGAGCTGCCCTACTTCTCGACCTGTTTTTTCCGTTGGAAATGAAGCTATTATATCTTCAGAAGCTAATACTTGAAAATGCTGTTCATCTCCTTAAAAAATAAAAATTATTGTAAATATTTTTTCAGTTGTATCAAAGTCCAAATAAAAAATTAAGCATAGCAAAATCACCTCAAGTAATTCGAATTTTTTTTTCTTTTTAGACCACCATGTCTTCAATGGAGAATACTTGAGCCCGGCTTTCAGCAAAATTACCCTATTTACCAGACTATAATACGACCTCGAATATTAGACGAGCTCCCTTTATAGAAGCTAATGTCGAGGAAAAATATTTTATAAGGCATTCTGAAGCAAATAAATTAAACAAGATTATTTGAGTTATATTTATTTAAATCAATAAAAAATGTCGCTATGTGCATTGTAAAGATGAATGTGATTAAAACCATGCTAAAACAATCATAATCAATATCATTATTTTTATTTATTCATTTCTCATTTCATATAAGATGACACCCTCCTACAACCTTTCATTGGAAAAACCTCGTATAATAGTCGGTCAAATGCAGTAATATGCTTTAATATTATCTATCATCCGTGAATTTCCGCCGATGAAAGTGTCTTTCTAGCCGAAATACACATATCGTTTTCCCATAATTATGACAACCGGAAATATATATTGCCAATTTGATTCTAGTTGCAAGCTCGATAATTCTATAATAACATCTTTGAATAGCAAGTCAATTTACCATTTCAGTCAACATGTCCTTTTTTATAGACGTTCAATTACATTATTATGATATCTTCTGCTGCACATTATAGAAAAACCTGGTGATTGAAAAGAGATAGGAATTTGCATGGCCTATGACCTAAATATTTGGTTAAAGAATTACTGATGCAGTTAGAATTAAGTTGCAATTGCAGCAAAAAAACATTATCACCTAATAAAATTCATGACCGAAAGCGCTAATTTTGGTTGCGTTCAAATTAAACATAGATCGTAAAAAATTACTTTTCTCGCAAGTTTAACTGAGTTCACATACCGTGCCAACCAATATTCTCACAAATCACTTGTTCTATGTAATGTTTCCAACAATATGAGAAAAATATGATGTGGCCAACACATAACTCTCTCCATACCTGTTTTCTAAAAATTCCAAATAGGTTACATAATAATAAATATTTTAAGAAACTGCGAGAAAATTTTACTTGACAAAGAACAGAATTAAACTCAAATCATGGCCTTCTGATATTGGATATAGCCACAAAGCTCAAACAATTAAGAAAGGAAAAAGGAGCGTTACTAAGACGTAACAAAGCGTCAATTGTTAGCAATAGTCGTCGGTAGGTGGCGTGGTGGTAGCTGTTAACATATATGATATCTCTTAAAAAATGCATTATATGAAAAAGTATTTCAAATAAAAGTTGTAGAAAATTAAATTTCCAACATTTTTTATTCTAATAAATTTTTACATTTATCGCATATTAAAGCATACATTTCAAAATAACTGATAAGTGACATGAGTAAACTCCCACTTTCGGTTGACCGATTTTTACCAAAAACTATTCTGTTATTGTGACTTTTATAAAAATGTTAAATATAAAGTTTCGTGCTGACCTAATTAATAGTTTTTGAGTTAGAGCACCCACAAAAAGCTATCACATACACAGACATCATCAAGAAATTGGTCAAAATGTGTTCAGGGAAACTCAAAACCTGTATTTCCGTTGAAATCTGTCGATTTTTTTCATGAAAACAATACTTTCCCCTATACTACGTATGGAGAAAGTAAAAATCTGATGTGGTCAACACATGACTTTCTCCATATGTAGTTGGTGATTTACGAGTTGGCGGCGCTGAAATCGCTTTCAATATTAAACTGAAATATGTCCTTAACAATTGGCTCTGCAAAAGATTGTTACATACAAAAGTTGTAGAGAATAAAATTATCTATAACCTAGGTTATTAAATGCGATTACGTTAAATGAAGCAACACAGGAGATATTTGACACAAACGGAAAAATGTCAAGAATAAACATCCACTTCCGGTAGACCGAGGTTAGCTAAAATCTAATCAAGTCTTGACATTTAAATGCAAATGATAAATATAAAGTGTTATGCTGATTGGATTATTAGTTTTTGAGTTAGACCGCCCACAAAATTCCGGTCACAGACACTCAGATATCACCGAGAAAATAGTCAAAATGTGTTCTGGGGACCTTAAAACAAGTATTTCCGTTGAAATCTCGAATCCGATTCTTTTCATGAAAACAATATTTTCTCTATATTTCGTATGTGGAGAAAGTAAAAAACATCCTGCGGGAAACAAGCAGCCTATTTTACGACTTTCGAACATAAATTCATTACCCAATATACCGTCGATGACGTGCCAAATTGCCTGCACAAAATGCAACTCTTTGAGGAAAGAAATGGGGATATTCTCTCGTGAATATTCATTGGCTCTATTGAACTGCAGACTGAAAAGACCTTGGATAATTACTGCACTTTTAAAAGAGAGACATACATTCCGATCGATGGTATACTGAAACGGCGAATGAAAAAAGTCTCGGGAAACTCCTCAGTATCTTTCCGAAGTCACTATATTCCGCGGGAAATCGTGAGGAAAAAACGAGTAAATTGGAGAGTCGCGGGAATAAAAAAAAGAAGATCGAAACGCACAAATTGTCCCGAGATATCGGCCTGCTTTTCTTCAACGGCGGAATTTCAGCGATGAGAGAGAAAAAAGGACTGGAAATTTTCGCGTCTCGCCTTACCCGCTTACTGCTTAACTGAGCGCACGGTGAGAATTTCCACCTTACATAACGCGACACAGGAAGGGGGGAGGGTGTAAGGGGGGGGGGGAGAAGAGGATGTAAAAGAGGGGAGGCGGTAGGGATTACCTTTTTTACACAAAGGGGCGTTATTTTCTTTCTATACCGCTATACCTCCGCGGGTTAAGGAGCCGAAGGCGCCAAGTTTGATTCCTCTTTTATCGTTTCGTATTTGAAACGAATGCGAAGCTGAAGAAAACGTAATCCGATTCCATCCGCTCGTATTAGTTCCGTGTTTCCTTTTCGGCGCGATTTGTTTCCTAAAAACGAGCTAGTGAAAAAATGTACATATATATTTTTTATCCGTCTCCTGTTTACATTTGCATGTATATTTGAAATTCAGCCAAGCTATTCGATGCGCGGAGCGAAAATCTGCTTCGCAGGCAAACTTTTTGGAGACGTAAGTTCCTTTTTGAAAACCAAATTTTCTCCATTAATCCATGGGAACGTTTTTTTAAACACAGGAAAGGAAAATATTCCATGGAGTAATATTATTGAAAAAAGGCTTTATAACAGTTTTTGTATAAAAAACTGAAAACGGTTAATACAATCCTATCGCAATATTTTATAGTGTAATATTCGCTTTAAATGTTAATTTTTCTATTGAGTTCCCAAAATATTTTTCTAAAAAACATTATATTAACACATGGTTGTATTTTCAAATATATTTTTAAGTCTCTCGAGAAATCTCAGCTTAGTCGTTTGTCTGCTAGAGCGGTGTTTTATAATATTTTGCCTTAATCTCCTCTGAGGACGGCTGCTTTGTAACCGAAATAGTTTCCCCGAGTTTTTCCTATCCATGGAGTTGTCTACATTATCACTTAAGTCTAGTTGATGACAACAACATCGTTGTCAATACCCGTAGAGTGAAAATCCTTAATATTAGAGTTCCAAGGAAAACAAAGCGGAAAATACGCTAAGATTGGTGATGTTATAAAAATCAATCTTTTAACACCATCCTTCAAGCTTTTGGTTTTAGCAGCACGATTAACCAAAATTTATTGCTCAGTGGTATCAACATGAAAAGTATCCTATATGATGGATAAATGATACCAAACTGCATACCAAATGTATCCTTATGAAATTGAGGTAGGATGATTTGCGACAAAATTTTTCGTAATACGTAGCCGCAGTAAATTTCCGATTTTAGCTGCTTTTCGAGAGAATGTTTATTATTATACCACTGGAGAGGTGAACGCCATTTTCATGCCCGAAATAGGTCATATCGAAACATATTATAAAGAAATATACTAGTAGATACGTAATCTGAAATTTAGAAAGTTTGATATGGCTTCTGATGAGGGAAAACGAAAAATGAAATGTCAATAGAACCACGAGCAAAGAAGGTAGTTTTTTTGGATGGTTGTTGTAAGGGATCTATGTTATAGTTAGGGAATGTGAAGCAGTCGGCGTTTGCATTTTCTCACACCTTACTAGTCGAGCTCGATTTTGTGGGCTTGATATTTATAGCGTATGACGTATTATTTAACTTAGTTTTTAGGGTTCATGTGGAGACAAGTTGGATATACAAGATATAATAAAGGGCTGTTCCGGTAGGTGGGACGGCAAGGCGACCGCCTCAAGCAGGACGCCTACTAGTGTGGATCGGATCAGGCGTATGTCCACCCATTAATCGGAACGGAACTGAACACATCAGACCGTTCGGACTCTTCAGTCGTCATGGACAGTATAGATGAGGAGGAGGTTATCAATCTTAGTTTAGCGTGCTATGAATTAGAAAAAGGTTTCCCTAGATTTAGGATGCACGAGATTTGTTCCTAAAGGAACCAGTATGGATAATTTCGTCATCTTTTTCCCGATCTGTTGAGAGATGAACAAACATTTTTCAAGTATTTCCGAATGTCTTGCGGAAAGTGTTCGAGGTTTTAGTCATTTTACACAATGTTTATCCATTGCATTGCATATATTGGAATATCCGCCTACTATCTATATCAATAATTCTTCATTTATTAATAAAAAACGTGAAGCAAGATCAGTGGCGTAGCTAGATTCTTCTTCGCACGCGGGCAAGTCACAGAGAACGTTCCAGACAAAAGTAATGTGGGGAATGTGATGTAGTGTATGTATTTTAATTCGGCATACGTTATAATATCATTATTGTTTATAAACAGAGACATTAATTTTCGGTCCATGCGCTTCCGCTCTTTTAGCCTTGCGGCCAGGGTCAACTCTCCTCTTCCTTCCCTACGCCACTGAGCAAGATGACATCCAACCATTTCTATGCAAGCGGAAAAGCTACGCAGCTACTTAAAGAAATGTGACGCAATCCTCACTTCGTGTTCACTCGGATTTTTCCGCATTCTCTCGGCTTTCGGAACGCTTCGGACTTCAGTCAAAATATTCTCGGTGAGCAGCTCTTGACTGATCTGATCCGTTCCGAAGGCGTCTGAACCGATACGACCCGACTTAGTACGCGGGGCTTCGTGCATTTACATGGGTTCTATTTTTATCGACTGAATCGATCCGATCCGAACTAGTGGGCGTCCTGCTTTATAGGTGGACATACGCCTGATCCGATCCGAATTAGTGGGCGTCCCGCTTTAGGGCCCCACGAAAGGGACGCCAAAATAAGGCTGCCGTGAAAATACTTCCCTAAACAAACGTAATTTCTTCAATATAGTTTTTTTTTATAGAATATCTTTTTGAACAATGATGCAGAGAACCATCTTTTAAGAGCTGCGCAGTATCAATATTGTATCAGAATCTCGCGGCGTACAAATTCAAATTAAAGCAGAAGACCGAGTTCACTTCTATTAACCATATCTGTATACAGCGTAACAACGACGATACAAAGGCTTACTTATGTATTTTCTTTAATTAAACTATACCAGGTTTCTGTGTTTATTTATATAAAAAAATCAGGTCTCGTATTATTTCTTTGACAGGTGGGGGTGCATGTATAAAAATATTAAAGAAGCGTCGTATTATTTATAGCCTCAGGAGGTAAAATTTGTGCGCGTAAGCCTTTATTAAAATCGGTTATAAAAAGATTCTTCTTGGTAACTATTTGTTTAATTATTCAGTGTTTGAGTTTGGTTTTCCGCAGAGGTAGAAATTTTCGCAGAATTTCTGGGGAAGGGTTGTTCCACGTCAAATGATAAGAGTATTTCATCTTTGTGTATTATTTTGTTTTTAATGTAATGTAATATAATCTTCCACAGTGCCCCCATTGACGTTGCTTTAGAAAACCTTAATGACTGGCTAACAGAAAAACAAGTTGCAGAAAACCAAATTCAAGAATAACTAACTCTGATGAAATTATGCATGGAACAAAATTACTTCGATTTCAATATCAAATTCTATAAACAAACTAACGGAACCTCGATGGGCAATCCTCTTTCACCACTCATAGCAAATATTTTCCTTTACTTTTTTGAGCGCAATTGTAAATGGACTTGAAAATATTTTCACAAGTCATGTTGCAGATATGTCGATGATATCTTAGCAATTTTCGACACAAAACAATACAACATCGACATTTTCTCCTAGAACTTAACTCCATCCAGCATTCTATTATACTTTTCGGTAATTATGAATTTGAAAGGAATTTTCCCAACCGATTTCAACGGAATTTTATATGAAGTAGGAATGCAACATAAAATAACAAAATCAGGATGTTTAGTACAAATAAAGAAAGCAGTGCTGCGACAATACAAGGCATTAAAAAAATATTTTTACACATATTTCTGTTGAACTGTCAACATTAATTTAAACCAAATTTAATATTTATAATATACACTTATAACAGGTAGAGAATAACAGGTATAAAATATGGTATGGAAATAAATACAGAAAAATCCAAGGTCATTCGAATACGAGACAGAAACATGGAAGCTAAGAAAAAATGACATCAAATACTTGGAAAGCTTTGAAATGTGGAATTGGAGGAGAATGCTGAAGATAAAATGGACAGATAGGATGAAAAACGATGAACTACTACGAAGAGTAGGAGAGAGGGGAATGATTATACAGACCATTAGAAAGAGGAAGGCAAACTGGGTTGGACATTAACTGAGGAGAGAGAGTATGATTAAATACGTGTTGGAAGGGAAACTTGGTGGAAATGGCGAAAGAAGTAGGAAAATGTTTCAGCTGAGAGACAATTTAAAAGGGAAAGAGAGTTATCAAGATATGAAGAGGAGAGCGGAAAATTGGAGTACATGGAGAACCAGGTTTAACCATGAAAAATCACGGACCTGTCTACGGACAGACTACCTATGATGATGATGATACAAAACCATATTAGTATATTTAAACCAAATCAGTCAAACAGGGGTGCCACAATTACAAATTAAACTTTCGGTAATTAAGGATTTGGAAGGATTTGGCGGAACGGATTTCAATTAAATTGTGTATATAAGATTTGTACAACATATCATAATGAAAGGAAGATGTTTAAAGCGGAGCTAAGGTACCACACTAAAAAGTTAAATAACATTTATTTTACACGTATTTCTAGAGAACTGAAATAATGAATTTTAACCATATATAGTATATTTAATCTTCATATAAATAAATAACCAAAATATCATATTTCAACCGGGTCGATTAATCAGGGTGAATTTGACAAAATTCACTTCTGTACCACGGGAAATGTGTACACCCCCATTTGTTACCTATTAAAATTGTATTGAAAGGAAAGTAGGCGGATTAGTTCTTTCCAGAAGTACATGTCTATTTTTCCCATGCTAACTTGAACGTATCGATTCATGTCGGCTAGTATATTAGAATCCCAGATCAAATAGGCAAATAATTAAGGTGTTTCATAAATAATGAATAAATCAAGGCATTGGTTCGCTATATTGATTGTCACGAATAGAAAATATAGGTAACACCTTCACTAATAAGAGTATTGAGCTACCCAGTTACTTATTTTAGCCACGATGCTGCTACTCCATCGGAAATTCATTAACATGTTGATGTGAAAAGTAAAATATTTTTGTAATATCTCCGCTTCAAAAATTTATCCCTTAGCTAAAACTGACGCTGAAATAATTATGCGCTTTAAATTTGATCTTCTTGCATTTCAGTATCCAAAAATATGGCTATCGAATCCATAACCAAAAGTTTAACTTTATACAAAAATAGAATGGTAACTTCGCCATGTTTCCTTCTATATGATAACTACATAGGGTGTAACAAAAGTCGGTTCAGGGAAATAAAATATAATAGTATTAAAGAAGAAAAAAACTATTTTTCAATTTTTTGATCGTGATGAGTTTTTTATGAATTACTTAAAGTACGTTGCCTACGAGTCTACACATCGAAATATCCAGCAGATAAAAGAAAAATGCTGATCAATGTAAAAACAGTTGCGTGGAAAAACTACAAAATGTATCTGACAGCTTACAATAGCGAGTATATATTCGTCAACGGCTACGTGGAATGTAACTTGAGCACGTGCTGTTTTAATTGCTGAAATCATTGTACTGTACTATTACTGTATTATTATCTCTTTTAATTCCGTTATACCTTGTTTCCTTATGAGAGTGTACAAGTGTAACAAACGTTCGTCCTCATAAGGGAATAAGATATAACGGAATTAAACAAGAAATTCAATGAAAAATTAGGAATCAAACTGCATTCCACGCAGCCTCTGACATATTCGTCTTTAGAAGCTGTCGGTTACGTTTTGTTGTTTCCAAGCAAATATTTGTACACATCTGTAATTCTTTCTTTTCAATGATTGATTCGATCGAGGTCTTGCCTCGTAATTAACGGGCTTTAAGTGATACATACATACATGCATACATACAGAAAAACCCAATTTCTATCGTGCTTCTCCCTTCTCTTGTTTTAGCGACTGAAAAATCTCTGTAGTATTTTTCATGATACCAAGGCATTCGTTTATTCATCATAGAAACGTTTTATTGTTACCGTGATTGAGATTACAAAATGTATTAATCATTTGTCATGCATTGCTTTCTCGTTTGAGAATGCAAAATATAGTATTCGTTTTTATGAGGATTTACATTAAAATCGTTTGACCTTATACGGAAAAATCCTCCGTAGTTATAAAAGCTGAATTTGATAATCATAGCGCATTCTTGCGTCACTGGAAGCGGAAGCTTTAAACGCAGCTACTTTAAGTTCTCAATATAAAAGATACATATTGCATAACGTTATATGTGCACATTGTTTTTGTAACGGATTAGCTAACTTTGTTTTTGAATGCTTGACTACAAGAAGTACAAATTCAAAGTGTATAATCACTTTAGCAGCAGTTTCAAATAAGGGAGAAGTTAAAAACACACGCGCATCCACAAACACGCACACACGCAAAAACGCACGCACACACATATATTCTCTTTCCTTGCATGCCTCCTCAGTTGCTCCGTACTATTCACAGTATCTCACTATCCCATTCCTCCTTCAAAGAAGAAAAAGGAAGAACTTTTCCAAAGAGAAAACGGGAAGACCAAAGTTGAAGACGATGACGGTTTGGGAAAACTTCCTTAGCGACCGAAATCCCTTACGACTCCAGAAGACGGTATTTAAGTTCGCGATTTTGCCCCAAAGTCTCGCAAAACCGGAGGTAGATGGCATAACGTGCTCCTCCTACTCCGTTTTAATATATGGAGATAACGGAATTTTGTTACTGTTTTAGTTAAAGACTTTATAAAAGGGCTGAGCTTTCGAAGATAGGCATTTGCGTATTTAGGCCACGTATTAGTGCTAGTGAAATTTTCGGTGCGTCATTTCGGGAGCCTTTGGCGTTAATGGTGTTGCTGTGAACGGCTAACAGGTATTTTGCAGAATTTTTAAAGTTCTCGTCCAAAAAACAATGAAACCTAATTTTTCGGACCAATATAAAATGTGGAATTGTTTTAGGAACGATGTTATTTCCGCGAATATTTAAACTTCTGGGACGTTTTTTAAACAAGCATCAATGTTAATGTTCTATATTGTCTCTCTGAGATAAGCGACTAAAGTCCTTATTAGAGAAAATATTCAACGAAAACATAATGTAGTTTATCATAATTTTAGTTGTTCACGACCATTGATTAAGAAATTTAACAATACGAAATAATTTCACAATTAGATTCCAATATTTAAAATATAATGTGGTACTTCAAGTTTTCTGAAACAAATATGGATGCTGTTTTTCTTTCTTTTACCATGATATTTTTGTGATTACCACAAAGGAATTTTTTACTACTAATTTTTGTCCAAAATTAAAAGAAATTATTGTGAAATTTTTCCAAATATGCTGCGAAGAAAATTGGAATATTTACGAACATACAAAAACAAATAAACGACCGAGCTCAGTTCGCTTTATGCTGATACTGATACGCGTTACGATGAATGCGACTCCTCTTAATAAGCACTCGAAAAAAAGACGCTCGGAATTTCATCCACAAAGGATTTCCATCTTCAGATCGCGAATCCGCGAACTCATCTTTCGATTCCTCTCATTTCCTACGAATTCAGATCACGTCTCGAGTTGGGAGTGAGATTCGAGCCGAAGAAGAATTCCATGCTAGCTCGAAAATCAAAAATTGGAAAGAATAGGAGCTGAAGACGCATGAGGAAGTTTTACTGCCATTTGTTGGCGTAACTTACTATTCCTTTGTGACGAAAGGAATAGCAAGTAAAGGCGTTCCCTGTAATCTTCGAGAAACTCGGTAGTAGTATTTTTCTTTCATAGTTCCAGCGATTGAGATAAGATTTATTTAAGGCCCATTTTTCGTATTTTTCTTGTAATTTGAAAATGACGTAAGCCAGCGTACAAGCAGTTACGAACAAAGGTAACATATTAGGTATAAATCGGCTGACTGTTATTGGTTTTACATAGATATAAATACCAAGAAGAAAGGAACTTCTGCTTACTAGAAATATAAAAAAACTCAGCGAAGAATTTTATACAATGCTGTGAATAATTTTCCGACCTTTGTAGCAGGGGATAATGCATATCTGCGACTTTGGTTTCATGGGTTAAATGATTCCGTTTTAAATAAAATTGCCTGATCTCTTTAGCATGGTTTTTAACTTCTGATACAAATAAAGAAGGCAAAAAAGCCTAACTACTATCCCGGATATGTAAATGAGTCCTTCCTCGAGATAATAAAAAGCCTGTGGCGCACTGCACCGTTCTTTTTTTGCTATACCTGAAGAAGTGCATCACGTGAATGCGAACGAATACAGTTTATCACACCATGCTTTTTTATTCGAAATTCACTGGTCGTTATCGTTAATTCAGTTTACATTACTACTACTATTAATATGTAGTGATAGAATTCCCGAAAATGTGTCCGTGTATATATATACATATATATATATATATATATATATATATATATATATATAATATATATATACACACACAATATATACATACACCTTATTTCGTAGTGAAATTCATTTTTATTCAGAATTTGCTACAAATTACTACAATTAATTGTATGAATCTACGATGAGCAAAGATTTTAAGTTGAAAAATAACACAGGAAATCCAGACGAAGTGATTAAAGGTCAAAATTGAAACTTACAGCAGAATTATACGGCAGAGAAAGTTTCAAATAAATAGATTCAGGCAATGCAGTGAAAAAGAGGTAAAATTAAAGAAATATTTTATATTGAAGTTTTACCAGATTCGACGATGAACTTAATTTCAAAGTGCTACATTGGACAAAAAGATATAACTTTGATTTGGATATCGATCCAGGATAAGATATCATGGATAAGAAAAATATGTAATATTTGAGACTTTGAATAACAAAAACGGTTCAGTCTGATTACAAATACCTTACGAACTACCGCGATAATTATTGGAGAAATAAACCACGATGAGAGTAATAATGAAACGAAACGTTATTATAACAATGGAAAACGAACAGCGTTCCGAATTTTCAAGCGCTAAGCAAACTCTGCGGAGGCAAGGAACATTTATTTTAAAGCGGGTGACTATTATCTCTGCTGGGGGTAGAAAGTAGGTCAAAAACGAAAGAATTTTTATACGTGATGAGATACGTAGAGCATGAATTTTTTTACACTTCGTTATTTCAATATTACTAGCAGAAATCAATTTCTGAGAGACGGGATGGTTGGTGCTGGGTAGGATGAGGAAAATGGTGATGAAATGGAGAGAGGACGAAGGAGAAAAACACTAGGACGGGTTGTGGATTACAATTTATAGGAGCAGCAGGGTTTCTTTTACATTTTATCGACCGTTGTTCTTTTTTTCATTCCTTACTTACATTGAACGTTGAGTCTCCACTTGTCTTCCAGCGCGCTTTCCGGTATGTAGGGATTTTCGGCCCTGCAGGTTAGGTACTTGCCGTCGTCATCGATAACAGGGATGAAATTCAGAATGCTCACGCTGTGGTTCCCATCCTCGGAGAACTGGAAAACAAACATAATTTACAAATTTAGAATTACCAGAATTATCATATATGAGAAGGTCGGGAGAGTGGGAGAGGAATAGATAAAAATATAGATAAATATAAAACAAATGGAGGGAGATAGAGGTAGGTAAAAATATGAAGAGAGAGAAAGAGAGATGGAGGATAAGAGAGGATAGAGAGGGAAAGGGAGATAGTGAGAAGAAGAGCGAGGGAATGTGTAAGAGAGAGAGCTAGAGGGAGAGGGGGGAGAGAGAAAGAGAGAAAAATGAAAGGTGGTGAAGACGTTCGAACAGAGAATTTCATTATTTCATCACGCCTTGCGGAATTTTCATTTTTCACCATACTGAAAAACAGCGAAGGGAGTGAGAAAGTTGATGATGCTGTTTTGGAACGCTACGGCTCCGAATATATCGCACACGAATAAAAAACGGACGAACGCTATTGTGAAAGGTGTTGGCACGTTGCGAGAAAACAACTATAGTTAAGTTCCAAATAAGGGTGATAATTTAAAAGAAAAACCGATGATAGAGAGTTGCCGTTCCCATGCTTAAAACCGTTTTAACTTGTGCATCTTCATTCCAATGGCATACATAACACTGAATTAATATCTTAGATACTGGGAGCCCAATAAATCAGCTATTAGGTACACATAGCCAACAAAATTTAAAATTTAAAAATAGGTGCAACATTCGTTGCACATAATTCCTCATATCCTTACGCAAATAGTCCCTACATAAATGCGTCCGGACACAAAGATACGCATGTAAGCGAAAAAAATATTTTTCTCTAGTTTCTGTCTTACAATTAGCCACAGTCTAGGCCAGGGGTCGGCAACCTTTCAAAGTAAAGGAGCCATTCTTTTGTTTTTCGTGTCATTCCAAAATACTTGGTAGTCGCACAATAACAAATTGTACGATCTTTTTTAGAAATTCGAGTGAATGCAATAAGCATTCTTCATGACTTATAAAGGTTAGAGAGCTTAGTTAAATTCCAAAGAGTCACAAGTACATATGTATTCAGGGAGCCATATGCGGCTCCGGAGCCGCAGGTTGCCGATCCCTGGTCTAGGCGGTCACTCAATGAATCAGTGAGAGGCAGAGGTATATAGGGTTAGGAAGGAATGAGAAGACTTCTCAGCACGAGGATCGCTGCAATACGTCAGAGAAGAGGAGTGAAGCTTGGCGGTGTATTTAAATGTGAATGTGCGTTATACATATATTATTGTTTATGAGATAAATCTCTATAACTATGGAAATTTCATTCAAAAATCTTCAAGGCATTTGCGATCAAATCGACGTCTTACAAAACTGGAATGAAATGAAATATTGGTGCACAGTTAGGTATATATCAACAATTTTTCTACCGTATATAAATGCTTGATTTCGTCAGTATATCTAAACTGATTTACCCTATGGCCTTGATGACAAACTAGAGACAGATGTAATAAAAAAATGGAAATCTCAGTCAGTCTTTTTACGAACACAATACCTTTTCTATTTACTCCATGTATGAGAAAGTAAAAATGGAGACATGTTTCAATATACTGCATTGCATTTTATTCAAATTACAATCATCAAAGGATGAAAAAACAAAAATCGAAACATCGAGTTTTATTAATAGCTGAACTACAGTGGCTGACGTATGCATTCCGTATCTAGTTCACTCGAATGTTGTAAAAGAAAAGGAGCTGCTTAGAATTAAGATTTACCTGGGAGTTATTACAAAACAATCTTGAAAGCTATATCTAACATACAACTCATCTTCTCGACCATGAAGTCACTTCTAAATATAAGGTAAATGTACAAGAGTGGTAAATTGTTTTAACGGACGAAGTCTCAATATCCTTTCAAGGCGACGTAAGCTAATAAATAATTTTATGGTAGTTTACTTTATGTTTCCATTCAAATTAAAAAGGAAGCGACTAGTTTTGACAATGACCAGATCGGTCATTGTCAAATGGTTTGAAAGAAAACATGCTCTAGTATTTATATTATAAAGCTCAAAAAAGAGAATAATAATAATAACCCAATTAGTCAGAAGTTATTTCCTATGGAAAGGTCCTTTTATGCATAGAAAGAATCAAGTTAAACTTCGAATGTGAAAAGTTTTTCTTTTGCATCCTTCTCAAAAAGTGAAAGCTGAAATGAAATTTCAAAAACCTGAAAGTCGTAAACGATATTTTTGGCTAATACCTTTACCTAATACCTTTCCATCAACGCAGATTTAAAATTGAAATTTTGTCGAAACGGAATCGAAATATAACTTCTGCGAAATGTGATTGCCATTGGGATTTTTGTCCGAAACGGTAATTTTTTAAAATCATTTTGATGATTATTTATCGACCATCAATTATGACAAACGTCGTTAATCGAATTTTCAATTCAAATACTCTCTTCGCTTAGGAATGCCCCCGTCTTTTGGGATCCTTATCGTAACAAACGCGTCGGTTACATTTCTCTCTCTCTCTCCGGATAAATTAAACTCATTTGGATCCTAAATGGCCCAAAACACCAATTTTCGTTGACTCCCATGGTTCACGTGGCATCTGACCTTCCAGGACTTCTTTTCACTCATTTTCCGACTGGATACATAATGACTTTGGGAAATCGTTAGCAGCGCAACGCAAAAAAATTTGATCGGATAGAAAAAATAAAAATCGGCCTCTCCCCGAGTTCTGCTACGATAAAAAATATTTTGACCTAAATTTAGAGTGGAAAATTGAGAAAATACCTTAAAACGACTATAAAGTTCTTTGATTTAAATTATGGCGTTCCTGAAATCATCTTTCAAAATTTTTATTGGCTAACGGTAACAAGCTGAATTGAAAAAGAGTTCGAAATCTTTTTAAAGAGTTTTAATTGCTCCGCGGGTTGAAGTAAATTTTATATCGATTGGTATAAAGATTACAGATAATGTGATCACTGGCCAGAAAAATATTTGACTTTAAAACGGTTATCTTGATAACCACTGTTCAATTTACTCCTGTAGATTATTAATCTGTTAAACATAAACGAGGAGATTGAAATCAGGAAATTAGGCAATATTTTATAATTCTTATAATTACCTTGCGTAATAAATGTAATAATAAATATAGGGATAAAATAATACAAAATATAATAATAAATATAATGAAAATATAATAATAAATATGAAAATAAATATAAAAATAATCAATTCATCGTTGATTTGATCTCCGACGGAAAATTAAATACAATTAAAGCTCGGGAATATTTGCAGGTTGTTTATTAAAAAAACTCAAAAAATGATGAAGCCGGGAAAAAGAAAGAAATGGAAGCGTATACCTTATCCCCAAAATACCTCCAGCAGGGAAAACAACTTGGGGAAAAAGCTAACTACCGATGTTTTATCACAGTATTTTCACTCACTCACATTTCCATGTCAACGTCCATTTTTCGCCAAACCTCTCAGGATTGATACGCAAAATGAAATGAGAGTTGAAAGAAACGGGTTGGGGAAGAAACAACTACGCGATCACCGAGGAATTCCGCTCTTTATATCAACGTCGATAAAAATGGGATTGTTTGAATTAATCGAGGCGGTGGTATGCAAGAAGATGAAGATAAGAGTAGGGAGAGGAGGAGAAACACAGGCAAGCTGGAATGGAAAGGTGTCGGAGAGTGTTGTGGAAATAGGGAGAGGAGGGAGTGAGAGAAGGAAGAGGGGGAGAAATGGGAGGCTCGAAATAAGTGGCATGAATAATGCATATAAAATATATACATAAGACATTTCCTACTCTGAATCTCATGGGAAATATCGAAGCTTGGTTTCTCCGCCGACCTCCTTCCTCCCTCCCTCTCCCTCCTTAATTCTCCCTCCCTGCCTCTCCCTCCCTACCTCTCCCTCTCCTTCCCTATCTCCCTCCCTCTCCCTCCCTCTCTCTCTCTCCCTCCTCTCTCTCTCTCCTTCCCCCTCTCTCTCTCCCTCCCTCTCTCCATCTCCTTCCCTCCCTCTCCCTCCCCCTCTCTCTCTCCCTCCTTCCCTCTCTCTCTCTCCCTCCCTCTCCTTCCCTCCCTCACCCTACCTCTCCCTCCTTCCCTCTCCCTCCCTCTCCCTCCCACTCCTTCCTTCCCACTCCCTCCCTCCCTCTCTATCCCTCCCTCCCTCTCTCTCCCTCCCTCCCTCTCTATCCCTCCCTCCCTCCCTCTCTCTCCCTCCCTCCCTCTCTACCACTCGCCCTTCCCCTCCTACCCACCCACTCCTACCTCACCCTTCCTTCCCACTCCATCTCCTAGTACGATCTGCGGGACTCGGTAAGAGAACGTACGTTTCGCGAACATCTGCACAGGAGAAAGGTAAACGGACCGGATTCGCCAGTGCGAGGTTAGAGGCGAAAGAGAAATGAGAGAGAGAAGACCTAGATGTTTGAAAGCAAGAGATAAGGTAATATTTCCAAAACTCTACGGCTTGGATAGCACTGTAAAGCCTCGGTTTGTGTCTTCGGCGTGGAGGTGGATGAGTAGGGGTTGAGGGAGGGAGGAAAAGAGGGTGGTGTGAGGAGGATAGGGAAGAGAGAGAGAGAGAAAGGGGATGTAGTAGGAAGGATAGGGTTTTAAATAAGAAGAGGAGGGAGGAAGAGAGAGGGTGAAGGAAGAAGAGAAATTTACTATGGTCCTCATATAATGCGGCCGATTTTAGTACGGAAATAGGATTCGCTCCAAACGCAAACTTTTTATACAAATGTATTTCTTTTGGTATCATAAAAATTTGAAATTTATTTATTATTACAGTCGGCTAATAGGAATTACCCCCAAATTAGCACCCGAGGGTTGCTTTTCTACGCACATCAGATCAGACGTGAGGCAATTTATAATCAAAGCGATTCCCCGAACTGCGCGATTTCACTTTACGCATGTTAAGCTATACCCAGAATTACACGACTATAAATTTCGCTTTAGCACGCTTTTAAAAGGGTATCTGAGCATTAAAAAGCAGATAATGCTTCAGTTCGACTCAGAGTTTATACGGACGGACAATAGAGGTTGTGCTTGAATACAATGCAACTGAATTGCTGCCAGTTGAGATCAAGGGGATGCTGTAACGTGACCGCATATGATCTTAAGGGAAAAAAGTACCGATCCTTGCTATGTTTGGCCTTACACGATATTTCCCAGGCACTGTGCGGAGCTCGGGATGGTTTTATCTTTGCTAAAGCTAGGCGCTTTTGAAATCACCTCATCATAACGCGGTCTCGGAATATGGGACCATTTATAGCGAGGGTCCAGCGTAGATAGGAGAGAATAGAAAGATAGATAGATACGTCTTTATTAGAGAGAGATCGATACTATCAACTTCCAACGGAAAAAGGAATAAGAGGGGGTAAGGAGAGACTGGAAAGAGGAAATAAAGGGGATCCTAGCGGGAGGGTGAGGTTTTTTTATATGAGAGGGGGTGAGTGAAAGTGGGCTAGAGTAGAGGTGGGGAGGAAAGAAGAGGAGGGATACGAGGATGGAAGATAAAGGAGAAAGGAACAAAGAGAGGATATGGGAAGAGATACAGACGAAAGATGAGAGAGAGAAAGGAGAAAGCGATGCATATTGGAGTGGTGATTCGTAAGAACAAAAAAGCAAAATGGAGTGGAAATGGGAAGCAAGAAGGATTAGAAAAGGACGAGATCGAGGAGGGGGAAGGGAGAGTGGGACAGGAAGAGGAAATGTTACCAGAAGGGCCCTTTCGAGAGGGAGAGAGATGGATAACGCGTTAAGTAACGCTGGGAGAAATGGTAAGAAAGCCCAAGGCTGTTTGAGGATCAGCTTAAATTCAGTAATTCCGTTCATATTTGTGGCTTTGCGTCCCTGCCTTCGGTTATCGCGAGAAGTAATTAGGGAAATTAGTTCGGGAAGGTTTTTTTTCCCAACGGATTGAATTCTTGAAATGCTTTCGAGTCCGTTCCACTTTTCCGTGATAGGACAAAGTGGGACGCGGCTCAAAAATGATCGCTGGAGGTAATATCACATTTTTTCAGATACTTTATCGGATGCTACATACATACTCAATCTACGATAGTGCAGGAGATTCATCCACTCTCTTTTCTGTTGCTCCATGAGTAGAAACGCCGCGCGCTGCAATAGCTCTGGTGCGTTAAGTTTACCGTTGTTACGAAAAATGCGACATTATTTTGCTAATAAATTCAGCAGGTTCGATATTATATTCCAAAACTTATTCTGGCTAATGACGATTAAACACACGAAAATCAGGCTTTTTAACTGAAAGAAAATAAAAGAGTGAGATAGAATGTTTCCCTTTCTTTGCCTAGACATTTTTGACCTTTTAGATACGAAATGGAAAGTCAAGAATTTCATCAAAATTTTAAAAGTCAGGTTGCATTAATAAAACAATCGGAATTTTTATTTTTTATATTTGAATAAATCAGTTTATAAAGACGTCCGTCTCAGGGTACTTGGTCAACTTCAATTCAATTTATACAGTACAACTTCTATAATCCGAACTCCCAGTTTCTAAAAATAAGGTGTGAAGTGTCGGTTAAGCGAAGCGAGCGTCGAAAAGCGAAATTTGAAGCTTTTATTTTGTAAAAAAGTCGGCCACAGATGTCCACTACTAACGCCTCTTGCGGCTGAATAGAAGATTCTTTGAAATTTTGTTTTAAAAGGAATGAGCGATATCGGCACGGCCGCTCATTCCTACTGCCGCGGCCCAGTGTGGAGTACCATTTTCCCGTTCATCAACGCGAATCTCTCACAGTCATTTTAGTGATCTGTAAGTACATTAATTGGTGTTTTAATTACAGAAATTTAATCCATAATAGATTTTTTCCTCGTTATTTGACATGAATCCAGTTATCCGAACAACTCGATAATCCGAAGATTCCCTTTCATTAATTAGTTCGGATTATAGAGGTAGCACTGCACTTACATATTTAATGTATACTTATACGATAATGATCAAAGCGTTTTTCTAGTTAAGGTAGGCACGTAAGTTACAACATTCGTTTCTTCAGTCGTGGCGAGGTATTTGAATTAATTTCAAAGAAAATATCCTTTTAGCAATTTGGAAGCCGATGAAACTCGGATACCTGATGAAAATAATTGATTCGTTAAATTTTAAAGGAAGAGAAAGAGAGAAATAACCGCTCCAGAGTAAAGCCCTGCCCTCTGTTGATGAGTATCGCAAAAAACCGGCGAACAAAGAGTAACTCGAGAAGATTAATGCAATTCGGTGTTTAAACCGAGTGTTTTCCTAATAGCTTATCGGAGTGCTCTACCTCCGGGGTTATGTAAAGACGTGATTCGTTATACGATAATGTGATTTCACAGTTCCGGATTCTCTTTCGGGCCGTCGTTAACAGTGAATATGAGATGCGAAGCAACGAAACCATGACGACAACGGCCGGGGGCGAAATACGAAAAAAAACAGGAGAATAAATTACGATGGCGTGTGTGTATATGAATATATATACAGGCTCAGCATCCACGCACGCTACACAGATAATCTCGTCGCATCTCTCGGAAAAGGCCGACGCGAGAAAATAAAATTTCTTTTCGTGTTTTATTTTCACGTTCTTTGAATGCATACATAAAGAGAGATTGCGAAAGAGATTCTGTTTGCTCTTCCATATACACGTTTTTTAAGGCAACTTCATTGCCATCCCAGAAATAATTAATCCGATTTTCTAAGTTTATTAGCATTAATAAGACCAAATATACATTGCAAAAATTAACACGAGTCGATATGTATATTATGTTACACTGCCAACATTTTATGCGAGTTATCATATTAATATACAGTGGTCCCTTGCGTAACGCGAGGGTTGCGTTCTCTAAAATGGTCGCGTGGAGAAAAACCGCGTTGCGCAAATTATGAAAATAAATCATATACTGCGGGTTTTATCACGTCACATTAATACGTAAAATGCGGTCCGAGCTCAATTTCAGGCTCGCTTAAAATTAAATATTTAAAAGTGTTGGGCAAATAAGTTTCACATTTATTTGAGTGTGTCGTCAAATCCGCTTTGGGGAAATCCGCGTTTATTGTTGATACCTGTTATTATTTATTTTCTGATTTATACGACGTTTTTCAAACGTTGTCACTAACTAAAGCTTATGCATAACCTAAATAGTAATAACACATAACGTGATATTCAGTTTATCATGAAACATAATCCGAGGCTCTTTTGTGGTGAATTGTTGACGAAATGTTTTGTGAAACATAAATAAAACACCAAAAGATGCAATTGTTTTTTCATCCCATCGACTTCATTCGAAGCAGGAGTTGGTCCAATCCAATTAGCACGAAAACGCTCGAAGGACCTGTTTGACGGATAAATATTTCGGATAAGAATGAAAAGAACGGGTAATCATATTTTTAATAAAATAAAATAATACAAAACACAAAAAAACATGTGTACGTGTGTGTGTGTATATATATACATATATATATATATATATATATATATATATATATATATATATATATATATATAAGAAAAGCACTGCATTTAAATTCGTACCGGAGCAAAACTTGGGAAACACTCGACCCGAGAAAGAGCATTTTTCTTTTGGCCCACACAAAACCGCCCACTCACCAAACCTTCCGTATTTTACGAAAATATTAAATAAATTTGAAAAAAAAACTTTACCCCGTGCGATTCTTCCTTCTCCGAAACCCTTAGAATTTATAATTCCTCCATTTCGCATATTCTTCCTCTCCCTTCTTCATTCCTCTCTCTCTCTCAATCTCTTTCCTTTTGCTGGGAGCTACTTCAGGAATCTGAGCGTGGAGGTTTAAAACCTACTTTGCGAAAGAGGTCGGTGGAAGAAGGAAAGGGAGAAAGAGAGGGCGTTTTTCCACTCCCACACCCACCCTTCTTTTTCCTACCACGATGTCTATGTGTGTGCGTGCGTGTGTCTCTCGCAGGTGTCCCGACGGTTTTCATGGCTGTACCTCTGGGAGAGAAAATAGGAGGGGAAAAAATAAAATAAAACACTGGCGGCGCAAGCGGGACCTTTTTCCTTGAAGGCGATGGAGGGATAAGGGGATGGGGGCGGAATAAGATTTTGATAGAAGTAAGGGAGAAAGCGAGGAAGTGGAGAGAGTAAGTGAAACAGGAAGAAGGGATGAAGGACGGGAAAGAATAAGAAACGAAAAAAGATGAGAGAGTGAAGTCAGAACGGGTATGGTGAATGGTCCATGCAACGCGGGCTACTTCGGTGTGGCGCGTCTACGGGTACTCGCTAATGCGCCACCAGAGCTTTAACAGACTGCTTTCACGGCGCTGCCATGTAAAAAAGTCGCTTGTGGCCAGAATGGGTTCGACGCCGTGGCGCCACAATTCTACAACGCTACTTCGCATATAAGCCTCCATTTGAATCCGCGGAGAGCTTAGAATTACTCCGCAGACGCGCCAACGAATAGTGGACCGCGTGAAGAAATACTGTTGCATAAATTGGGAGGGAGGAAGAAGAAGAAACACTCAGCAGAGGAAAAATATCGGAAGCTGAAGATATACCAATTCAAAAGTATTAAAAGAGGGAATGGTTTGGTAACAAATGAAGAAATGGGAAGATAGATCGAGAAAAAGAGGCAGAGAGAGAGAGAGACATGAAGTATTGGTATAAAAAGAATCAAATGCAAAAGTGAGTAATGGAAAGTAAGCGAGAGTTTTAAATTAAAAAATGGAAATAGGGAACGAAAGCATTTGCTTGGAATGTAAAGGAGAATAGAGATTGACAGAGAGGTAGAGAATGCGAGGTGACAGAAGTTTAGTCGGAAGAGGATTAAGGGAGATAATGCCTTTATAAGTTGCAATTTGTCTGCCTTAATGCGGGCGTAACACTCGGCGTGGATCTCTCCCCTGGATACGTGCTGTTTGGCGGTTTCCGGGATCTATGGCCAGATCCGCACATAAGTGTGCTTTCGACCCTCGCATCCAGGGGTTCAGCTTCTCGCCAAGGATCTCATTCTTCCCTCAGTTCAACTCCTACCCTAACCCGCGAGCAGCAGCAGATAAGATCTTACAAGCGTATAAAACCGGCGAGGGTTTTTTTTTCGGCTACGAGGTGACGACAAATGCACAACCTCCACCTCTGAGAGATCGGGGAGGAGATTCCATCGGGGCCGAAGAAACTACATAAAGGTTCAACTCGCGATCTCATATCGCGCCGGGCGATTTTTGTTAGCGTGATACGCAAAGGGGTGGTGCAGTATACGTCACGCGACTCTGCACTGAAAAGGGGTTTATATTTTTTTCGCCCGCCATCCCTCTTGTTCGCGTGGTGGTTCGATAAAGGTTACATGACAAATTAAAGCCTTATCGTCGTTGAAAAAATTTTCGCAAGAACCTGAAGTAATTGTCGTGGGGATAAAAACAATGGAATTATCCGTAGAGCTAAAGCTTATTTATTTATCGAGATTGTTAAAATTTTGAATCTTACTTGTTTACTTATTTTAAAGATACTGCAGTTGACGTGGATTCACATGCTCTATTCCGAAAGAATTATCGAGTACTACAACCGCAAGATCTTTGGTCACTCGAATGTCTTACAGTGTGATTAACCCTTAAGTGCTCTGAGTGAACCTCATTTTCTTATTTTGATTGATTATACACTTTTAGAGAAGTTTGCAGCAGACGAAAATGTTACGTCATCTTTGTCGTTGCTGTAAAACAACGCACGTTATGATTTTGGATTTACAAAGACCAACAGGACTTTTATAACCCTTACCATTTAATAGAGCGGTAGTTATCAACTTGTGCCTAGCGGGTCGATAGTGGATTGCTGAGAATCAAAAAACCTTCACTAAAAGCTTAAGAGAAATAAAAACACGTAAAATATTTTCTTTTAAAGTGAAATATTTCGCATTTTTGTAAAACTCTTACTATCTACCAACACTTCTAGTAGGTTGGTAAATGGCCAAGCATACGAAACCCTTCGCCACCTCCGCCCATATTCCTCAACATATGAAGTTATGAAAAACATTTAATTTATTGGTCATTTATATCAGAAAAAATTATAGTTTTAATTACATGAAAGAGAAAGAGCGATGGAGAGATACATCAACGTAGGAAGATATAAGAGTAAAGGTGAGGCTCTCCTAGATCAGCGTTTCTCAACCGCCGGTCGGTCCGTGATTTCTATTTTTCTCATACAAGTTTTATAATGTGCAGCACTGGTTAATGAAAGGCTTGTTTTCATTTGCCAAAATGTAACAATGTCAAATAATTGGCGGTTTAAAATTGATTTTACCGGTCTTTGGTAGATTATTCAGATAACTCACCTGTTCGCGGTAAACTTTCTGTTATTACACCGGTCCACGATGAACTTTCGGTTGAGAACTGTTATACTAGATGCTTCACCATCTAGGTTTAACAGTTGTGCCGAAAAGACAACGTACGTTTTCCAAATCCATTTTTTCCACGTGATAAGATTAACTTTCTAAAAGAGTATCTAGAAATAGAGAGCATATATCTTTAATGTAACTCGGCAATGAGAGGCAGATTTAATCAGATCCCTGTCATGCAAACTGCGGACAAAATGATTTCATTTTGGGGTTTGCTTCCTCCAGGGTCTGAATTTAGAAACTGCGTTATATCTCTTAACGTTACAATTATCTGCACATGTGATCAAAAATGTTATGCTATTAAACTCATCACTAACAAAACTCGTTCATTACTGTCACAAATTTAACAGACTGCCCGAATATGGCCTTTTCCAACTTGTAGCTAGATAATGATAAACTGGCTTCTAGTTTTTAGCCACAGAAATCACAAGAATAAAGGAGTTATTTTTATTTATGGAGTGAGTAGTTAGTAGTAGTCGGTTTTTATTAATTCGAAATAATTTTAAGACTTAAAATCTTCAAATAGTGAAGTGAAATTTAATAGTAACAATAAAAGCTTTAAGGTTGTGACCCTCATCGCATTGCAAAATTTAGCTGGGGCTCGCTTGCAAAAAAGATTGGGTACCACTGCGATAGAGGCTTATATGCTTTTTGAAGAAGTAATCTATCCTTGTAAGTTCCACCAGGTAGAAACTATTAAAACTTGGGAAATATTTCGAATTAATACTCTATTTACGTTATATCATACACCAAATTCTGAACGAAGTCAGTAAATAATAGGAAAGGAAACATTCGGAAAATTCATGTTTATAATGAATTCCGAATTTGATTTTGCGTATCATTTGGAGTGAAATATAAAACAAATGTAATTTATCAAGGCAATAATATGGCTAATGGGATTTGATATCATTTTTATGGTCATCTGCATTAATCAAAACGTTTTAGCCACAGCGAAGTCTACGATACGAGCCAGGGCAGCTGTCAAAATAGTGTCAAAACGCTGTTTGGGTACTAAATAAAAACAAAAACCCACGTGTTGAGAAAGATTAATAAAAAATAATTTTACTTAAGCGATCGAACAGTCTTCGTAGTTTATCAAAGTTATTTTTTTATTTTTCAATAGCTTTTCCTGGTTCCTTTTTCTTGCAATCGTGGAATTTCAAGATGTGTTCTTTAAGGTGGAAAGCTACTTCTTTTAGAGAATCATTACCCGAAATTAGATTAAAAATTCAATTAAAACAACGCAGGTCCATCACGACTGGGCTTTGGAAGCAAAGTCGGGCGACTTCGACTTAATTTAGTGTTTTCCAGTCTACATGAGGAATTTCCATGAAATCATTTCGCCCACGGCGTTTGCCGCAATGAAAGCAAGAATTTCTTCCTGGGATTCTGCATAATATAGTGACTCAAAGTTAGGCTCAAAAAATTTTTTTTTTCATTTATTTTTTGATTTTAAGCTTTCCTCTTGTGAAAATTTTAAGCATCCGTGTGAAAATCTTTTAAGCGTGAGTTTAAGTTTTTTTACATTAACTTTCCAAAGCTACGATTTGTCAAACAAAGATAAGGATGCATTTAGGGAATTGGAAGAATATAAAACCGATTCTGAGCAAATAATTGCATGAATGGGAGGAAAGCAAAGAATTAGTCATATCTTCGCAGAATTTTATTTTAAGTTAAAAAGGCGGATTTACACGTTAACATATGAAATATCCTTTAGGAATTTGACCAAAATATGGAATATTAGTGATGTCTGTAATTAATTAAAATTTGTTATGTATGTGTGGTGCATTATCGAGGCTAAGGCTGTTTCAGTGAATTGATATGCGTTAAAATTCTCTAAAGCAGAGGTGGGGGCATTGACGGTAGCTAATCCTTCTGTAGGCCGCATTGGAAGTTTTCAATGCTTCGGCTGGCCGGATTAGACTTTAAATAGCACTTTAACTAGAGCTTCTGAGGCATAATATAAGTAAAATTCAATTCCAAAAGTGGTTTTTACAGTGAACATTTAAATATTAAACATTTTATTATCATTATTTGAATAAAAAAATAATTGGTGTGTTAAATTTTACGGATCTCTTTCTCATCATAGCTTCTCGAGACGTGTATTCCCCGTCTCTGCTCTAATAAATAATGATTCGCGGAAGGAGGTTGATGCGAGGAAAAATGCTACTATTTAATTAAAAAACATAGATTAATATACAAAAACCAACATATATAAAAACTCATTCACTTGGCGAATTTCATGTACATTATTCCAATACTCCTCGAAGAATATACTGAGTTCGATGTAATACTACGATCCGACAATTTCAATAGACAGATATAATTATTATCCAATCAAGGAAATTTTTTAAAAATTTATATACTCATAAATATTTTCCAAAAACATATAAAATCTCATTAATAGTACACTTATAGTTGCACTGTGAAAATAAAGCTCGTTTAATATCTCAATCCGCGCGTGAGCTCCTCTCGCTCTTTCTTCTCATCGACTTATCGATTTTCCTCCTCCGACTTCTCGAAGCAATTACTCCCCCGAAATAGATCCTTACGAAGAGGCTTGGAAGCATCCAAAAGAAAGAATCGCCTCCGGAAACGCAATCCGGGGAAGGAGATAAAAAAAGAGATTTCATCCCGGGGAAAATACGAATCGCTTCAAATGCCCTTTTTTCTCACCTGGTCGACAATGATGCCCTCTTTCTTTCTTGACTTATCGCTCTCTCCTAGTTTACTTTTCCTCCTCGTCGAGGCGCTAGATGTACGGGGCGAAATAGAGAGAGCGAGAGAGACGGACATAGAGAGAACTTGGATACTTTCCGGAGGAATCCCACCAGAAGTAAATGGCGTTTTGCCCAGGGTAAGAGGGAGGAAGTGAAGAGGGGAAGAAACTCCATATATGTGTGTGTGTATATATATATATATATACTCACGTTCTTGCTTATTCTCTTTATCTGCCTGCTTCCCTTCCACCAAGTGATTACGGCCTCGGGCCTGGATCCCGTGGCTTTGCATTCCACCTCGTAACGCTTGTCCGCTGATACGTGCTTCTCCTTGGTGAGGATATGAACCGCGACCGGTTTAACTGCAAGGACGAGAGAAAGAGAGAGAGACGAAGGAGAGATAGCGTGAGTGAGAGAGAGAGAGAAAGTGGAAGAAGATTAGGTATGCGCACTTGGGAGAAAAACCCACCAACACTCTTTACACTTTGTAGTGTTCTAAAAAAGTTCTTGAAGGAGGAAACACATCGTGCGTGCGACGAAGTTATTCCGGCATGAATGGGGAGGGGTCTCTATTCGCCTCCTCCTTCCCACCCCCCGGAGGGCTGACACTGCGAACTTTTGAGCGAGGGAAGTTTTTGGGTAAATATTAAGAATCTCGAAGCGTACCAAGAAATATTCCTTGGAGTTCATCCCGACACTGTTCTGCTAGAAGAAGCTGAGGCGGCGGACGTGAGGAATTAAAAAGAATATTAATTATAAAGTAAAACGAATGAGCCGGATGCTTTATACATAAGATTAGTTTCCGAGGAAATGTGCATAATGAACAGTAAAACCACGATTATCCGTGACAAATGGGTTCAGTTATTCTGGGATAAAAGGAAAACACGGATAATTCCAAGGGTCTGGTCGCCCATTTAATCTGAAAACGGGTAATCGGGGCTTTTAATGTATCTATAAATTTTTTGAGCCATGGAAAATAAAAAGACGCAGAATTAAAACCTATACGTATTCACTCTGAATTATTCGAATAAAATATCTGAGAAATGTGACGCTGGAATTTTATTTGGTTTCGTCGCCGAAAATTAACGTCTATATGACCACAGTAACCCATTAAAAACCCAGACAATTGCCCCTGGGAACCAGATGCCTCCTTACCAGCAACGAACTATAGCATCGCAAGCTAATTCTTAGTGTTAATGATAACACATAAGTATTCACCATTAATGTTTTATATGGAACCGTTGCCTCCCCAAAGCACAGCCGCCATTTTTCAATACATCCTGATGATTTAATCGGCATTTGTCATTCTCTATTTAGAGACATTTAGAGATTCGCATATAGACGGAAAGTAATATTCTCCTATATATCGCGCGCTTTCGAGGGGTGGTGGTTGTCAAGGGGGCTGCTATTTTAATCATCAGGGTCGTAACTGCATTTTCGGGGGATAATGCCGTAAGGGATTTATTCTCGTGGAAACAACATGCTTCTGCATAACGCAAAGATGTCCAAATGACTTTTCACGTTATTGAAAAGGACTATTGTTTATATAGATATTTCAGTTGGAAATTTAAAAGTCGAGTTGATGATTTGAAACACAAAGTTTTGCAAAAAAAAGTAATATTAGATATTTTCTTATTTAATTATAATTAGAGCAAGGAAGGCAGATTATTCATGCATATAAATATTTATGGCTAACAATTGAAATTAAAAATTATTATTTTTTTTAATTTCACCATATACATATATATATATATATATATATAATAAAAATACCCATTTATAACAAGTCCGAATCGTATCCCTAGTACGAAACGCTCGTATAAAAATAAGAGTGATTATGAGTGTTGAACCGACCGAGAGAAGGGAGCCATTACTTACGGTTTATGTTGAGCACGACAACCTTGGTTGCTGGTGGCGTCAAGTTGGTGTTTGACGCCTGGCAAATGAGTCGGGCGTTTAGGTGCTGTCGTCCAACGTTAGGGAATGAAAGGCGGTTCACGGTCAGGCCGCTGGGGCGCTGCTCGAAGGAGTCGTCTATGACCGTGTTCTCCAAGAACCAAGTTAATTTAGGACGTGGTTGGCCTGAAAAAGGACGGGAGATTTTATATACAATAAATTTGTATAACTTCTGAGTATATGTATGTATACAAACAATTATTAATTGGTAAATACCCTTAATTTTTTCAGGGTGATCAATAAACTTTTTGACATCCCATTATACGCCTCTTTGTTGATATCAACTATTGAAATTCTAATTTGATGCTTTCCTAAATTGAAACATCTATGCATCTTTTTGGTCTCTCATTCCACACTTGACCGGCTATTTCATCTCTTTTTGACGTCTTTTCTCTAGACTTTGAATTGATATTCGTGATTTAAGAGGTAGGAATATCTCCATCCACAATTCGGAGTCGTAAACCACCGCCGACTTCTCCATTGCGTATTCCTTTCTGCCGAAGTTCTAAGACGTTAGGGTCGGCAATCATTCTTACCGCGCTTTCATCAAACACCACGAGACTACACAATAATTCGCCTCCGAGAATGAAACCGTTGGCCTTGTTGGCTTTGTTTTTAACAAATGGATATAACCCATAATGATATTATTTTACATATAAATGCTAACTTGAATCTATAGTGTATCTGATTCGTCAGTAAATATGACTGGCTAGAGCTATTTCACGTTATGTGTTCATTTAGGGAACTTTCTATATTTATCTCTTCCGGATTGATATTCAAATATGCGACCATAGAATTTGATTGCGGGCCTATAAGATTATGAAATTATCATTTATTTTTTACTTTTATAAATAGACCCATCCCTCCCTTTGCACGTTTTTGGTTTAGCAAGCTTCTCACTTTGCTGAACTACCTCGAATTCCACGGCCATCAATTTCACTTTAGCACAGTTTCGGGACGGTCTCCAAGCATTATAAATTCATAAATATATTACAGTTTGACTCAGAACTTATAATAAAGAATTGATGAAGAAATTCCGAATAAAATATAACTAAATTGTTGCATGATGAACTCAATACGACACTAAAATTTAACCTTATATATTCCTATTGGGTCATCTATCCCGCTTTGCATGGTTTCGCTTTACACGGTCTTGACTTGGAACGCATGTACCTGCGTTGTTTTAATGGGGGGAATACGATAATTAATTTTGATTATATCAGATGATAAAGGTAATTTGGTCAATGTTTAAAAAATTCAATTATAATAACGCAAGTATTTCAAAAAGGAACTATCGACATCGAATGGAATGCAATTCATAATGAATATAAAAAAGACCTGATTTGCTAAGGAAATCCAGGTGCTCAATTTTGCTAAAAAGTAGCCGAATTCAGCTAGACAGAAAATTATCGAAATGCGCATTTGGTTTTTCTCAAGACATTTACCGATAATCGATATGTCTAATATATCAACTGAAAATGATATTCAATTTCAAATAAGAAGCACAATTTTAATGCACACTTTAAAATAATTTTTTAAAATATTACCGAATGAAAATAAATACATGACCATAATTTCGACGACTAGAAGATCAAAGATTTTTTGAAAATGCAATTCCTCATGGCTACGCCTTCCTCTGCCGCCTTCGCAAGAATGTTAGTTTCAAACACTCTAAAAAATAACCAGCTTTATTGTCTTTTAAAGTAATCGTATCAATAGAGATTAAATAACAGCGCCCTATTGACGGTTGAATCCTTTCGCATGACTATACGGAATGTGCATGTAAACATCGTCATAACGCGAAATTTTTTATTCGAACGTGCACATTGCGACTTTCACCTTTGATACTGATGGTAAAAGGGCCGACTCTTTCATAAAAAGTCCTCCCGAAAGGGTAAAAATAAAAATTCCCTTTTCATCAGCAGAAAGAAATAAGAAACTACACGGATGAGAAACTGTCCACAGTCATATCCCGACACTTGGACGAGAATAAAACTAAAGACGCGCATTAATTCACTCGCGCCAGAAGTTCGTCATTCGAAGCCCAGCCCATTACGAGTCGCTCGCTGCCACAGCTACACAGAAAGATATAGAGTTCCCCCAGAGAGAGATATGCCGAGAAAGAGAGAGAGACAGACCGACCGTCAGACAGAGGAACAGAGGGATAAGGATTCATATAACCTTCCACGGCAGTATTTGTTCCTGCTTCACGCATCAAGAAACCTCTTTCATTTCCTATGGTTGCCTTCCTGTTCCTCTAATACCTTACACTCGGTGCACAAGGAGGAGGAGTGAAAGAGGAGAAATTAGAGGAAGAGGCGGAGTGAGATGATGAGGAGGAGTGAGAGGCTGTTCTCGGCAACTGCCTTTGAGGTTGACGGATTAAAGGAGAGTGTGAGGGGGCGTGGAGGAGGAGCGGCGGCGAGAGAGGTTGCGGAGAGGGGGGGAGGGGAGACGAAGGAAGCATAGGACGCCATTGCTGAGGGGTAGACATGGATCCCGTGTGTGTGTGTGTTTCCAAGGCGGAGGTGAATGAAGGTGTTCCCATCTTCGGTGACATTCAAAGCCAATTTAACGACAACGCAATACGGATCGACCTCGCAATTCCTTTATATTTGCTTCCCAATTTCGAGGAATCTGAGAAAGAGAAGGCTGGAGGCTGATTTTGAAAATATTTCTAACAAAATCCTTTCTTTTTACTTTCTTCATACGTAGTATAGGGGAAATGCTTTCATGAAAAAAATCGATTTCGAGATTTCAACGGAAATACACATTTTGAGGTCCCCTGTACACGTTTTTACCATTTTATCGATGATGTCTCTGTCTGTGTGTGGGTGTATGTGACAGTTTATTTGTGGGTGCTCTAACTCAAAAATTATTAATCAGGTCAACGCGAAATTTTATATATAACATTTTTATGAAAGTCCCAAGAACTGAATAGTTTTTGGTAAAAATCAGTCCACCGGAAATGGGTGTTTACTCTTGGCATTTCTCCGTTATCTTGAGATATTTGCTTTAATATTTTATACATTTAAAAATATACTAGAATAAACGCTGTAGTAAATTTAATTTTCTGCAACCTTTGTTCGAAATATTTTTCCTTCCATATAATGCATTTTTAAAGAGATATCTTAAAAACTAAATTATTTAGCTTCCACCACCACGCCACCTATCGACGACTATTGTTAACAATAGTTACATCTTATGTTAGTAACGCTCCTTTTTATTTTCTTAATTGTTGGAGCTTTGTGGCTATATCCAATATCAGAAGGCTATGGTTTGAGTTTATTTCTGTTCTTTGTAAAGTAAATTTTTCTCGCAGTTTCTTAAAATATTTATTATTATGTAACCTATTTGGAATTTTTAGGGATATTAAATTTATAGAGAAAAACATGTGGTGGCCACATCAGATTTTTTTATAAAATTTCCCAAAAATTCTTAAATTTATATTTTCTATTCTTTTGAGAAATCTCTCGTTTTGATTCACTCGTTTATTTAATTCTACATGATCACAAATGCTTGAACTGATAGGTTTGAAGTTTATTTTTACGGAACCGAATTATCCTTTCATAAATGATGCTTAACCGAAAATGAAGACTAAACTATTTATACAATCCTAAAAGCTTGTGTACCGTAAAAAATATTGTAATTTTTCAATCGAATTCCTTAAATGTCATAAAATACTATAACATATTTTTCAAACAAAACGTAGATTATCATATATTTTTAATGTTTTAGAGAGTTTTAATTAAACTTCGTTGGTTAATGAGATTTTCCTATTTCAAATTAAATCTGGCGAAATCATAAGTTCCGTCGACATTATTATTCCAAGTGTCCATTTATCCGTCTTTTAAGGTAAATATATGCTCTGTATCATATATTAGAAGCGATTTAATATAAAATTAAAGCGAAATACCTGGTATTTCCACTCGCGGTGTTTTATCGATATAGCAAAGTTGTTGGAAGACGTTGTATAAATTTTGTTAATACTGAACTCTCCGCATGAGTTATTTTGATGTGATGCTATGACAATCAACATTTTCACATGTCTTCGCTGAAAATTAAATAATTTCCTTTAAAATATTTTGGCTCATTTCAGTTAATATTTTAAAAAACACACGCTTAATAATAATTGAAGAAGGGCCGGCTGAATCATGGACCTGTCATAAGACAGGACACTATAATTTAAGAAGTTAAATATCAAGTAATATTTTCCGTTGCCTCCCAGCACACTCTTTATTAAAACGCAAATCCACTTCTGGCGTTGAAGTGCTCGGGAGGCGTTAAAAAAATGTATTCTAGTCGCTCTGAGCACAGGATCCCTAGGGTCAGGGCGCAGGAGCTCTTTCTACACCATCGCTCACCAAAACGTGAGTGAGTGATAGATTAAGAGAGAGATTGATGATCGATCGCTTTTTTTCCGACGTCCGCAACTTTGACCGTAAATATAAAATGATGACGGGGAAAAATCAAATCGAACGATGATGAATGCAAAGTTTCATAATGCGCAATTATTGTTTCATGGATCCGGCGGGAGATTCGAATGCTGTCTCTACTTCATCATTACTGTCTTCCTGATTGATAGCCCATCGAATGCTCGTTACGTCACGCAGCTGAATCCCCGGACTCGGGCGAAGCGCGATATAAATTTACAAAAATCTCTTTTTTTAGGAACGCTATTCGATCAAAAAATATTTTCAAAAAGAAAAAAACCATTTTATCGCAATCTGTAGAGGGATTGAACTTAAGAAACGGTCGAAAACGCAATTCTATAACGATGGCATAAAATAAGCGATTTTCCTTCATGAATCTACAGAAAGTATTTGCAATATTTCATTCTCGATCAAGATATTTTGCATAAAATAATATTTTAGAAAAAAACATCTTTAATATATAATACCACTACAACAATAAGTATCAGCTCAAAAATAATTTAAGCTGTTTTCGTGATTACAAAAATGGATTTTTAAAATCCTTGACTGAATCGTCTTCATAACCATATCTGTAAAAATTTTGGCTCAAATATTTGCATTTGCATTTCAGAGTTATTTTAGCAATGCGTGAATTATGTAATCACCTCATTTTTAAGACTACGCGTGTAAGAATGTTTTCTAGAATCTTTGTAGAGAAATGATCATCCTTGATAAAATGAAAGTACTCGTAGTTTTATAACTTCAAAAAATTAAGATCTGGTCTCACCCATTGTCCATCATTCAATTGATTTGGTATACGGATTCTTCCCTTACTCCTCAAGTCACTGGGTGAAAGAGATTCGCATTTTAGCTGAAACAGCAGCGAAAACTCGCCTATGAAATGATTTTAATAATAATTTTATTATAACCAATAACCGATCAAATAGAAGACGCGTAATTCGTAGTAGACATAGGCATTTGATTTACGATTAGTGGTTATCCATAATTACTATCGGTTAACTTCAACACAAAAAATCGATAAATTCAAAGATTATAATATTACTAATCTTACATAAATATGATTTTTGTACATTTACCATAGCGCACAATTTGATTTTATGTTTTGATACGTATGAAGCATAAAATTCATTTCGATTGTCAAAAAATACATCAAATCACAAAGTATTATTTTCAGGGCATGCTTTTAGGTATTCGCTACCAACATAATATTAGGCAAGAGATAAAAGGTAAAAAAGAGTTTGGGTAACGCTGCAATAAGTAAAATCATGATATCGATTTTGCGATGCACGCACACCTACAAAAACGTCGATGTTGATGTTTCGAAAAAAAATTAAAAAACGATTTGTTTAAAAACTCGATTCTTTCGATTCCCACTCAATTTTCTCTACGGCTATGGGAATTGGTCCCCATTGTTATCTCCACTGAAAACCGCGACGCAAAGGTTCTCGGAAATTCTTCCAGGGATTGGATTGAGATGCAAAGAGAGAGAGAGAGAGAGAGAGAGAGGCGAAGTGAAAGCCCGGATGGTAGCTTTATTGACGAGGGCAAACAAGACGGCGACTCCGGAGCCCTCTGGGGATAGCCAGCGGAACGGGGGTTACTGACACCACAAAGGATAACGGCACCCTATGCACGGGGAGACAAACTCGAACGCGAGGCGTTTTCCGAAAAGCTTTTAAAAGCTCATTAATGCGCTCAGCAATATGATTCTTTCGTCTAAAAGCCTTTCCTCGTTCCTTGTATTCCTGGCCTTTCAAAAAAAAATTATAAACCAGTATTTTTTTTAATAATCGCGGAAATGGCGTTTTTCTATTAGACACATTTTTTCGGAAAATTCTATCGCGTTATCCTCGAGACCAAAAATAGCTAAATTAAAGGTTCACGAAAAAAAAACTCGGAAATAAAGTGAGAGAGCGGTATCTTTGAACTATTTTAATTAATTCAACGTTTAATATTTTAACTTTTCAAGCTTTATTTTCGCCCTGAAACAGATTTCTTTTCCGAAAAATCTTTGCTTGAAAATGTCATATCCCTCCTATTACGTAGACGATATCAGCCAAGCTAATGAAGGCGGAGCATTAAAATATGCGGGTAAGATTCCATATACGAAAGTATGTTATAAAAAACTTTCCTCGCTGCTTAGTATAAAACGCAAACATTAAAAAAGGGCCTTATTTAACTTGAAATTCTAAACTTTTCACAGTATTTACGATTGCCTAGTGCAGGAGACCATTTTCAAATCAATAGTATTGAACGCCTTCCCCTAATATGACTTAATTGTTGCCTTTGGGAAATAAAAGAAGTATAAAGGTATCTTAATATTTTTCGTGGAAATTATTAATTCATTCCATTATACATAACACTGTACAAAAAAAATTAAAACGCACAATACATGCATACCATAACTTCACGAATTTCTTTCTCCTCATTTCGTTAAATAAATTAAACGAGACTACTTGGGCGAAGCTTGTATCATTATGCGTGGAAAAATACAAAATTTTACTCTAATAATTTTGTCAGTCATTCCTTAACGACATTCATTTTTTCTTATTTGGAATAAAAAAAATCACATATGCACATTTACCGATAGATTCGATTTCATAACAACATTTCAACTCGCTATTTTTCATGATTAATTTGTTAACAACATGTTTTTCATGTCAACGCATTGTAGATGATACATTAAATGACTACACATCAAGCCGGGGATGATTGTCTTCTCCTTTCGCAATTAATAAATCCTTAACTCACCTCCATTGACTTCGCAGACCAGGTTCACGTCACTTCCCTCATTGTATGGCTCCAGAACTTTGGTTCGGTCTCTCCGCTTAGCATCAAAGATGACTGGACGCTCAGGAGGGACTGTAAAACAAAGAAATAACATGTCAAACAAAAACTCAATGTCTGAACGTGTTAAATATAAAATTGTAATAACTCTAATATAATTAGAGGGCAGCTATCTAAAGTGTTTGAAACGCTAAATGAAGCCGAGCGGTTATAAATAAGAACTCAAGAACGGCTCCTTCAATATCAACTCTTCTTTCCGTATTATCTAGCCTAAGATTATGACACTACTTTGATTCTAAAGCGCGCATCTTTCCTTCATTTGATTAAAGTGTGAATGAGTGAAGGATATTTTTCGTTTGTATCTGAAAATCAGTTCAAACTAAGGTACGAGGTCGGAGTTTTGTCCAAATGGCGGAAGTGAAGTTTATTATTGATACATGGTTGTTTCATTTGTATCATGAGTAAATTCCACAAAGTGGGGCCTGAACTTATCAATGAAGTCTATTTTTCTTGCCGTGAAATCATCTATCCAAGTCTACTACTCTCACAAAATTGCATTTTATTATGAAAATATCTCGCAGGCTTAAAATAGCTTGATCATATTTTATTTTGTTACCTAATAACGCGTCATATGAAGGGTTTCTGCAGTAGTCTGTCACATAATGGCGCCTATCGGGTAGATAAATTTCACAAATTTCCTATAGGATAATCAAATGAGAAAAAAATAAAATCAACAAACACTTCTAAAAACAGAAGAAGAAAGCACTGAAAAACCATTGCAACGCGTCGTAAGATAATACTTGTCCATCATTTCATCAACTTCGGCAAGTCACTCCGTGGCACATAAAATATAAGTTTTAGCAAGGGTAAATAATAAACGAGACGAAGCTTTTCAAAACCAGACACGTTTTTCCTCAGTGAAAAATGGATTTTTATCACGCGCAAACTGTTCATGCTACGACTCTAGCCGATGGCGAATGAATAATGAATAAATCTGGTGAAACATCATACTCGTCCTTTTGCAAAAAAGCGAGCTTTTACAAATACAAATACATACCTATAAATATATATTCCCTCAATACAAAGAAACTCCTGTTGTTCGAACGAGGCTATAAGAGGCAGAAATGACGTTATTATTACACATTTTCGACTCGAAATAGAATAGCATCCCCGAGAGACAGAGAGAGGATAAAAACCGGCATATTTTTCGCATAAATTACTTCACGGCTTCATCCTAAACGGCACGACCCTGAAAACAGGTTTTTTTTCAAGCCCTGAAAAAAAACAAAATTCCCATGCAGTTTCCTCGAAGGACATTTGATTCTCCCATCAGTTCTCGAGACCCTAAACACCAAAACCACTGCCTATTCGACGAGAAAAAGAGAACTCACCCCCATTTGAAGAACTCGACGTAAGGAGTGAGAGAAGAAAGAGTGGGGAATGGTACGAAGTGGTGGAAGAGAAAGAGGAGGGATTTAAAAAGGCACAAAAAAGAAGGGGTGTGGAACGGGTGTTGAGAATAGTTCGGTTTAGAGGGTGAGGAGTAAGGGGAGAAGAAAGGGGAAGAAAACGAGCTCGTCCCCTCCAATTTGTAGACGACGGCTTGTTTATCGACGTTCCCGCGTCGCCGGGCCCAGATTTTTACTCTGGGAAAGGATGAATGAAGATGAAGGACACCCTGGAGGTTCTAGCTCGGCAGAAGGAGAAGACTGTGATGGGAGAGGAGGGGTAAAGAAGAAGAGTGCGCGAGTAAGAGAGAGAGGGAAGAGGGAGAATGGGAAGGAAAGAGAGAGGGAGAATCATGAACGGAAAAACGGTAGTGTTGGTAAGAGTTAGGGGGGGGGTGGTTAAGGAAAAATAAAGCGAAGAATAGAATGAGGGAAAAAAATGAAAACATTTTTTGGAGGCGCCGATAGCGTCCCTGTTGGAACGATTCCATGATTTTTTGTCCCATTTCCACAACCGCCAACTCCAATGCTGCCAAACACTCCACTTCTCCCATCACGCTCCGTTCCTGCCTCCCATGCATCCCTTTCTCTCCGAAAATTCTCTCCCTATTTTTTTATTCCTAACAATCTCTCTCTCTCTCCCTCCCTCTCGTCTTTACCATTTCTCCCCCTCCCTTTTCTTCTCTCCACATCCCTCCGCTCGTTTTCGTCTTATCCTTCTCTCGCACACTCCCTTACCTCTTTCATCTTATCTCACTGCTCCCGTTTTCCTTAACTATCCCTCTCTTCTCACTCTCTCTCTATGATTCCGCTCCTGCGTGGCTCCTTAAGGGAGCATTCGCAAGGCAAACCACACAGAGAGCAGTTTTGTGGTCGTGGGTTGCGTGGAGAAGGACGAATTAAAACGGCTCGACGAGAAATTATTTGTTCTATATGTATATTTTATGCATGCATGCGTGTATATATGTATTTTTAAACAAATACCTCCATAGAAAAGTTAAGCACGTTTGTATCATCTTGCTGATACTTCAATAGCCATACCATATCGAATGGCTTATTTACGCAAAGAAGGTAAAATTGTAATAAAAACTCGTTAATTAATCGCCAATAACACATAAGGTATCAAGAAAATTTCAATTTAATGACTAATATATTACCTACTACTATTAAGTAATGTGCGTCGTGCGCAGAAGAAAATAACTGAAATCAAGAAAATCGGGTGTGTAAGACATGTAGATTGGAAACATATACTTCTGATCACTCGGATATTTTAGAAAAATATTAAGTATATCATACTCAAATTTATAAAAAAAGAAAAACATTAGATACGCCGCAGTTTAGTATATTTTAAAAAACGCAAACATCGAGAGATGGCCGTATAAAATTTACCTACTTTTTCTTAATTATAATGCAGCAAATATAATATTCCACATAACCAAGGTGTTTTCTAAAATATTTGCCATAGGCGCCATATCTCGCAGATACGGTTCTGGGTGGCTGCATCACAATTTGGGAGAAGTTACAAAAGATGATTAATTTATGTATTAGAAGAGAGAAAGAGACCATAACGGCGTGTTATAAATACCATTAAGGAAGAACCTGGCAAATAAATTTTAACAAATTAACTTGCTGATTACGTTTTTGACGGAAATCAATCTACTAGCTGTATCTATTTATTACCGATAAAATATAAATAAACATTCTAGGGGAAGTAATTAAAGAACAAACTTTGATTCCTCACTTCTTTACAGTTTTAATTTTAAACAAGTAATTTGAAATATGCTATAATAGCTCCCACTGCTATTCAAATTAAGCATTAACTTTCAGAAGGGCCACAGAATATATTTTCTTCGAATTAACTAGAAGATATAAGCATGTATATTTCCATGATACATCAACTTAATAATACAATAATAACAGAAAATTATGTAACTTAAGGAAAGATAAAAATATAGGTCACTCTGGGAAAAGTGTACGAAAATAAAATCTTATACTATTTCTGATCTTTCAATATTATAATAGTTTTATAGCGACAATGCGTTCTTCCGTTATGGTTTGCAAGTAAATTAGAATCCAGAAACTTACAATAATAAATAATGAAAATTTATCGTGAAAGTATCTTCGTGACATCTTTATCTGAACACAAGTTTTACTTCTTATAAAAAAATCAATGAAAGAACAATAACCTATCGCCAAAATAATCGTATAGATTTAAAGCAATATTTGTAAATTAAAACCGCTGTTACTTTTGGAATCCTCTTTATCCGTCTATAAATAACATTTCCTATGAGTCGTTTATCCTTCTCTTTCTGGGTGTTTTCGAGCAAGTAAATAAACAAAGGAGTTATTGGACGAATTCCAATGAAAAAGAGACTGCATTTATATTCGCTCTCATTCATCCCTCCCTCTCCTTCATTCTTTCTCTTTCCCTCGCACTTCTTTTCTTATATATGTCCTCCCATTTCGACTGTTCTTGGCTACCAAGTTGTCCATCAGTCTCGTACCCTTTAGCTTCTCCTACTATCTTCGCTTTACGAGTCCTTCCTTTCTCCCATTCATTTCCATTTCAATTCTTCTCTTTTTATTTCTTCCTTTTTCGTCCCATTTACTCCTTTCCCTCAAGCTATTCTGTTCTTCGACCGTCGTTTCATCCCTTGTTGAGTCCCAAGTTTTTACTTTGTAAAGAAAGAGCTAGAGAGAGTCTTTTTCTCGATCTTTTCAGTGTAGTTAACCGTAACTTCAATTTCTTTGAAACATTCGATTTATTTACGTGACTAATGCGCACGTGAAGTAAGTCAAATAAATGCTCCCTCTCTATAACAGCGCAGTATTAAAATTTCGAAGAATTCAATGGAAGGTCGATCAATATTTTTGTCGGAACGAAGTTTATTTCTCATCGGTTTCATTTTTTGCAATGAAAAATATGCGAATTTTTTTTCGATTAATTATCGTGGGATGTGGTAACTTCTTAAGTCTCTGCGCGGAAATTGCATAGACTTAAACTCGGAAATACTACAACATATATTTAATTGTAATTTTTATTTCAAAATTGTATCAGTCGGTTTTACCTCATGGCCCATTAGTAACGTATTGCAATAATAATAATCTCATAATATTTTTGGCGAGTATTTGGTTTTAGGAAAAACTTCAAATGCATCCGTTAACATGATTAGGTATGGAGAAACTGCAGTTTCCGTAATTGGTTGTTTCATTAATTAGATAATTAAATAAATAACTATGGTCAACTCGAAAACTATGTATTGATAGACTACGATGAGGTTTCTAAGAAATGTACCGCAAGTTTTCACAGTTTCGTATAAGTTCGGGTTATTAATTGCATATATTAATCTGCTTGCATATGTAAACACTTATAAAAGACATGAATACTCCTGAAGGAGATTCCAACAATCCTATCTCAATAAATATCTATGAATACGAGATTAAAATTTTAAATGCACTGATTGATACGAATAATTATCTCATATTTAGCAATTTATTTTTTGCTTTATTTCCTTTTCCTCTCCTTCCGTTCAAAATAATTTTCTCGCAGGAAAAATAATCTCACGCATCTTTTCTCACAGGAAAACGCAAAGAATTTCCTTTTATAATAGCCGTGCAGAGACGGAAGTAAATTCCAAGCCGCCTTCTCCAGTAGTCATTAAATTCGTTCCGTAATTCCGTAAAAAAATGTTTGAAGTACTCTCGCGTTTCTCAACGGAATGGTTTGTCGAATTCTTTTTTGAATAGATTCTACAACTTATCCTCTAATGGCACACCCTTTTTCTTTATTTTTCTAGATTTTCTCTTCCATATTTCTTCTTCTCGTTTCTGTTTTTCCCTCCCCTTTCCGCCCCGCTCAGAAACAAGGCCACTTCACGTCTCTCTTTCTCTCCCTCTCCCTTTCTCCCTCATTTCATCTCTCCCAGTCCTTTACTCCTTCTATACTTCTCTTTCCATCCCTTCCTCTATACCCTTCTCTCACCTTTCCTTTTCTATCTCGGACCATCTCTCTCCCTTTTCCATACACAATCACTTTCACATTCCTTTTTTCTCTCTAACTTCCCCATCTCTTTTTCTTTCACCCCAAATATTTTCCTCTCCGCCCATCCAGATTCCCTCATCTCACCCCATATTCCCCATCCCCTTACCAGATTCTATCCCATTCCACCTACTTACTTACAAGGCTTCCCATCCCATGGCGCAGCCTTCAAAAAAAGCCCCCTTCCCATTCTCTTCGTTCTCACTCTCTCGCTAGCTCCTGGCGTTCTGAGATGCCTGGCGCGTCTCACACCCCTTCCTCCTCCTTGCTACTCCTTTCCTCCCTCCCTCAAAAACCTTACACTATCTCCTCCCTTTAAAAAAATCCAACCTACTTTTCCCACCAGCCCCTTCCAGACCCCGACTTATACATTTTTATCAGTTCATTTTTTTATTTGCGATCATTTTCTATCCTTCTCTTTCTACCTCCATCCCTCCCTCCCCCTTTTCTCTCTTTTCTGTGCTCTATATCGATTCTTAATACTTGCCGAACCCTCTCTTTTCTCCATCCTCATCACACCCTTCTCTCATTCCACCGAGTGTTGCCCTCTCTCCCTCTTCTCTCGCCTCCGAATCAACCAATCCGACCCCTCCCCATATTCTCCCCCATTCCATGGTCCCTACCCCTTCATCCTTGATCTCCTCACGTTTTTGGAGGAGGGAGGTAAGGGTTTCGTAAAAAAATATAATCCCAATTTATGGATTTCCCGAATTTCGAGGGGGAAAAATGGACGACCCACCTCGGAACCTTCTTAACTTGTAAATATTTGTGCGTCGATGGCTTGGCTTTGACCATCCGAAAAATAATATTTGCGGTACTTATTCAGTGAACAAGTCGGGAGGGTTTATTTATTTGGCAGATAACCTCATGCGATACACGTATTTTTGGGAAAATATTCGGGATTTTTTAAGTTAATGCCGTTTTTACCCATAAATATTTTGCGTCTGTTGATTCAAGGCTAATAAGGGTGGCTGGCGGGATTTGCAAAAATTTAATTGTTTCAGTTTCTGAAAACTAAATTAACATGCACAACTTCGGTTAAATTATTTGTCGAAAGTAATTGCTTTTGGTTCTAATTAATGCTTCTATATAAATGGAATTTTTTTTCTCGTGTTAACAAATTTTTCCTATAGCTACGGTTTTTGCTTACAGGATATATGGTTTTTAAGTTAAACTTTTTTATTTACAAAAATATTATTTGACATTAAAAAACGTGACAACAGATAATACACGAAAGATTCTGAAATAAGTATATTTAAAACAATTACACTGAATTACTGCAATAGCAGCAATTCAATTACTGACATTATTTATAATAGGTATTATAATTTAAATATCCAAATACTAGAAATATACAACTTAATGAGTATTTTGTTATTGTATTTACAAGATCTGCAATTAATTGGATTTTGTATTTAAAAATGTAATCACGAATACAACTTTACATTATTACGGATTTTTTTACTCAAAGCGAATTTATTAATTTAGCTCCGCTATTTTTCATTGACATATTTTCCAATTTGAAATCGTTAAATATAAAATTTACCATCACCAAATCTATTATACTGTTTTCGAAATTTTGAATTTTTAGGTATAAAAAAGGTCTTTGTTGAATTTATAATTTTAAGGTCAATCTAAAACACCAAGCAGAATAACTACAGGATACAATATCTCCATTAATTTATTTTTATACGTTGCCAAGTATTCATAAGTCATTTTATAAATACATTAAGTGAACCATTGAAAAGACTCAGTGAATATTCTGACTGAAATTCGCTAAATTTGCAAAGTAGTTCTGGGCAATCAAATTTTGAAAAGGCAGATTTTACAGTTTGACAGAGTGAAACTGTTTTTCGTCTTGCGGAGTATACAGACCCCAATAAATAAGCCAGCATTTATTCATGCATCCAATTTTATTTAAATTAACATTTTTTGTCAAAAATTATTTTTCCTTGAGTGCTAAAAAAGCAAAAGTGCCTACAGATAACAGGCTTGATTACCGATAGAAAATTCAATTGGCCATTAATCACCTCTTGGAAAGGCGCACACAAGAAAGCTTGAAGAGAGTTAGAGGAACAACGATTCTGTTAGCGTAGATAACATTGACAAAATAATTAATTTTCCTGTAAAGTGTAAAATTTATGCGGAGTCAAAGATAAAAACATTCCCTCACTATACCTTCCCACTCGAGAAAGCTTCACTCCTGTAGCTTCAGTAGTTTGGCCATAATATCTTTTCAAGGTTTTGAATTTTACCAAATTTGATGTCATCTATCGGAAAAAATTCTGAAATATTTAATTTAATGCATTATTGAAAAAATCAGGCGTTCGTATAGGTAGCTTTTCCATTTCTTATATAAGCGTATAATACGGATCGCGCAAATTTAAGAGCACTAGTATTTGAATTTTATGCACGTTTTACAAATATTTATCGCATCTATTTAACCGCTCCTTCATTTCATTTGCTCTCCATCTACAAATTTTTCCTGAGATCTCTTTGGGTTCGATTTTCATTCATCCTTCCAAACTTCCACAATTTTGCTCCTCTTTACCTTTGAATTGTTTCTTACAATCCTCAACTTCCCTCATCCGCTTCCATCTCCACTTCCGGCATCTTAATCATCCTCGTCTCTTTGTCCCTCTCTTTACCAGCACTTTTACATCTCTCCCTCCCTCAATCATCCTTCATCTTCCTTTTACTCCACGTCTTTCTCCCTCTCATTTCTCCTACGCTCTTTACACGATCTAATTCGGATGTGAAGCGTTTCTCACTGGCAGACCAAGCCAGCTCAGTTTCGTGAGGACGAAATTATATTTTTCGGGAAACAGCTGGAGCCACATCGCCGGAGTACTGTTATACCGTTCCGCCATCATTCCTCCCTCTCTCTTCCCCTTTCCATCTGCTCTTCCTGTTGTTCCTTTCTAGGGATTTTCCCCCTTGACCTTTCCTCCTTCCTGCACGCCGAGTGAAACCAGTCCTTCCCCTTTTCTGATTTTTCTCCGAAAAAACATTCTCTATTTTCGTAACCGATCTTCATCTTCCGAACCCAGATACCTCCCACGCTCCGATTCCCCTCATATTTTTCCTTTTTCGCATTCTTTCCCTCGTTACCCTTCTCTGACGGACGTGACGGCGACGGACGCGCGGTATTTCTGCCCGACTTGCGCCGCGAAATCATCTCGCTGCGACGCAGTCCGTCGTCCGGTTATTTTTATAAAAACGATCGCCGATTCTTCTGGAGCGTAATTCCTCGTCGAGAATAAGTTCGAGTTCGTATCTCCCAGGGGTGTTTTTCCTTTCTACTTGGTATCGATTGGATCTCCGTATTGGGGTCGTAATTCACTTTCTGCGAAGAGTGAAAACGTACTCGGATTTCTGCATGGAGATACAATTTAGTGAACTAAAAATAAGTCTTTCGCGATGAATAACAGTAGGTTTTGATTTATTCGTTTGAAAGCGATGATAAGTACACCCGTTCGGTGCGCGTTGAAGTTGTATTCTACATCTACATGACAACCCGAAATTCACCCGACTTGTGAATGGCAGAGGGTGCAGTGCAATACATAGATTCCCAAAAAAATTTCACATGCAGGCCTGAAAGTATCCTTACGTGATCTTTAATCAATCTATGAGCAAAAGATGCTCGATATCGCTCCGTTCTTATTCTGCGGTGTTTCAGTACAGTGAAATAACCATGGCGATTATTTCCATTTCTGTCTTATCGCCACACGCAGATTTTGAATAATACATTTTGTGAAAATTCTTGAAATAACCTTCCTTTCCTATCATCCTATCATTTTATTGTTTTTGCCTTTCACCTTGAAACTCATACATTTTTTCGTGTAGGGATTACAGTATCAGAGATTGGTGGTATACAAAAGCCAACGCCCAAAAAGAAAATAGTTGATCGGATTGTATGTTTTGTTATTTCTTACAACGAGATTGTGGATATCTGAAAATTAAAATATATATTCGATAGATTATTTTACCAAAATTATACTGTGCTACTACACACTAAAAAGGAGAAGAGTTATATTTAGTTCATTGTGCTCCTGAGATAGTGTAATTCGAAAAATAAAAAAAGCTGATTAATAGTTTCGTTTTCCAATAAAAAAATCGGACAAAATATCCATAAAAATGTTGTTCGTTATTTTTTCTGCGAATTTAACTGAAAGCAGGATGATAAACTTTGGACGTAAAAATATTCATTCGTGATAACTAATCTGTTTATAAATTCAAGTTTCTTCAGTAAAGATCTTTCTCACATGTATCATAGCCCATTTTCTGGGAAAATGAAGCAGTTGTAAGGGTAATAGCAGAAATAAGTATCTTCCTATATTTTATATTGATATCGACTTGTTTCCGTTTAAAATCGCATTTTTAGCCTGGAATGGACATTTGAGTAAAAATACTATGGATTGATAAGAGTGAGAGTAAATGAATTTTATGTAGGTTCCTTTCTTTTTAATTTACAAAATATAACGCATCCCAAGCTTTTCATAACACGATAAGCTGTTTTGGAGTAAGATAAGTTTTTCAAAAAACCTATCTCGTTAAACGCTTTAAGTGTTGCACTAATGCTCTGACTAATTGCAACGAGAGAATAACAAAACCATTAAATGACCCGCATAAGGTAGGCGCGTTGATAGGGGAGAGGGGCCGGGAAAATTATAAGTGCTGTAAACAGATACACCTACGAGCCTCTCCGAGATAATCTGAACATCCATTAAAGCCTAAACAATGCGAGTTTTTTGTTGCCTCGCAAAAACGCCGCTAGGCATCGCCACCTTCTCCGTATGTGTATGTGTGTGCTTCCCGACTATCATAGGTTGTGTCCTTTTTTTATATAAAATACTTCACAACGAGCACTACACCACAATTTACGCCTGGGAAAAAAACCCACACCAAATTTTCACCCCCTCTCCGACGTAAAAATCTCCACTTTTACGCCCCAGCTCGAACTCCCAGGCAGAGGTGCGTATATACATTCTCGGCAAGGAGAAACACGTGTTCAGTAACTAGGGTGAGTTCCGCCCACACATTAATTTCGACTCTTGCCTTCCTATCCCATCCCGCAGCCCATTAACAATCTCCCCGTCCCTTTCTCCTTCCCTTCCTCCCTCTTTTCCTCCAAAAACGCCTTTTCCCTCCCCACTCCCTTGCTCTCCATCCCAACCCCTCGTCTCAAACGGGTTAACAAAAGGATGGAGTGGAAGAGTGTCATCAGAGCTATCTTTTCTGCCGCAAGCTCCGCCGCCGACGAGAATTCCTCACAAACTACCTTTAAAAAACATGCGCTTACTCACGTATCCTTTAAAACACGACGCTTCGAACGTGCGTTTCGTATCGCGGGTATTTAGAAGGACGTATTTTTTTCCGAAATTTTACACAGCAAACAAAAGCGCAACCTAGGTAATGAAAGCATGATTGATGATATATTCCAAAGCATTTCGGTATGCATCCTTCATAATACGATCTATTCTTATGTGTATAAATTATTATTTAATATACTTATTACTTAACTGTAGAAATTCGAAAGATTTAAAAAATTAGAAGAATCCTAAATTTTGAAGCTTTTTTAAAATTAAAAATATCAAAAAATTTCAAGAAGTTGAAATTTTGCTCTAGTTATAACACTCCGAAGAACTAAAAAAATCCTTAAATTATAGGAATTGGATATAACGTATTGCATTTATTAAAAATCTTCCACGAATATTGATTATTAAAAAAATTAAATGTATTCAGAAATTCTAAATATTAAAAAAATCGAATAATTCCGAAAAATCGAAAAATATCAAATATTCCCCAAGTTCTCACAATTTTCAAGTCCCATATATTTGAAAAATTCTACATATTTTTTTTTTAATCCAGGCAGTGTATAATGGAAGTAATAACTCTCTAATATACCCTGATTTATCCAATTCCTCTCCTTTGCTCGCAGTTTATATCTTTTCTATCATATTTTCTTTCGCTTTATTTGATATCCCCCGTCCACTTTCATCCACAAATCTCACGCGTCCTCGCTTCCATTACCGTGGAAGTTTATTTTCACGTTAATGATCGATTTTAATTCCATACCTTGGCTATATGCAATCAACTCCAATTCATGATCCATGAGTAGTAAACCTTTGTAACGCAAAACGCTGAATTTTTGCGTAAATATATTCCACATTAGACTTTTATGAAGAACGGCTCCCTAATTATTTTTTGTGGCAAGATGGGGGTTAGCGATCATAGGAATGTTCTGATTTTCCACTGGATCACGAGATAAAAAGGCGGAAAACTATCTTCAACAATCTAAAAGTGGTTGAAAAGCATACAAAAAGGATACAAATAGGTTGATTTCGATGTGTTTCCGAGGTAGATAAAACATTACCAAGAAGCTTTCTTGTTCCTACGAAGTGCCGCTTTTTTCTGTTTAGGGTACAAGCATAGCATTAGAATAGCCGAATTATGGGTGAAAATCTCAGTAATCATTTAAAATATGTAAATTTATGAAATTGATGGAATGATATGATCCGAAGATCCTATGCAGACAGGCATAAGCTGTGAAAGTTGGAACAATTTTTGAAACGAGAAAAAAGTCTGCTATGACCGGGAATTGAACCCGGGTCTTCCACTTGCCGGGTGGATATTCTACCTCTGAACTATCGTAGCAGAACATTTTCTCTCGTTTCTGAACACGGATGTTTTCCTTGGTGGGACGGGAACTAGCCAAGCTAGTATCAAACTGCCCCAACAGATGTCCTCTAAGAGAATCATCGAAAGAAACTCCTCCCTCTCAAATGCTAGTTCCCGTCCCACCAAGGAAAACATCCGTGTTCAGAAACGAGAGAAAATGTTCTGCTATGATAGTTCAGAGGTAGAATATCCGCCCGGCAAGTGGAAGACCCGGGTTCAATTCCCGGTCATAGCAGACTTTTTTCTCGTTTCAAAAATTGTTCCAACATGTAAATTTATGTTTAAGAACCATCTTATGTGTACAGATTTGCTGTCGGTATTTTAAGCTGAAAGCGAATATGACGTTCCAGGAAACGGGAGTTAGTTAACTTAGAGAGTCGCACCCAAGCCCTGAAGGAGTCACATCCGGTTCACAACTAGGGTTGCCAACTCGTGAGAAGTTGATTCCGGAAGATTTCCGCTCCATGAGTGGGGAATTTCGGGAGAATCCGGGAGGTTTCTCAAAGGTAAAAAGCGCTTAAGCGAACCATGATACTTGTATACTTATATTGATGAGAAAACATGTAACGAACAGTTAATCTTAATTTTATTTTTACTCTCCCCATATGCGTAGTACAGAGAAAGTATTGTTTTCGTGAAAAAAATCGAGTTCGAGATATGAACTGAAATACACGGTCCCCTGAGCACGTTTTGAATATTTTCTCGATGATGTCAATGTGTATATGTGTATGATAGTTTTTTCTGTGAGCGCTCTAAATCATAAACTAATGGTCAGAGTAACACAAAATTTATATTTGTAATTTTTATTATAATTTGTGGGTGTAATCGGTTAACGGGGTTTGAATGTTTACTGTTGTTATTGTTTCGTTTTTGGCTAATAAATATTTCAAATCTTCATAAATATAGATGTTACGTATTACAAACTTCATATAAAATAGAACGTATCGTTTATAAGATATTTAATTTTTTTCGTAATTTCCTAATAAATACGGTAACACGTCGGGGAAATAAAATATAACAGAATTTAACGGAAAAGGAAAGGGTACAGCATTTTTTATTAGCATTTTAAAATTATTGGCAATAATCGTAAGAATTTAGCACTTGAAACATAGGACGCATGAATCAATGATATTTCATTTTCCTATCATCGATTTTTGAATCCGTTTCGGTTCTTGCTACAAATTTATTTTGAACGTGGAAATTCAACGTTATTTTCTGATGAAAATTTTTGTTCTTTATGATGAATTTCATTTTTTCGGATTTCTTTTCTCTTTTATACGTAATTAAATAATATAATAATACAATTTAATACTGTATAATTATGGATAAAGTCAGATTTTTATAGTACTGTATAGACGCTAGCCAACACCACATATTCAATCGATGTAAATAGAAAGGTGCATGAGACCAACCCGGCCCCTCGGTAATGTTGCCAACTCTTCAACAGCATTGTCAAGTATGCAACCCGCATGGCGATCTCCTTGTTAAGTGAAAACGGGAGAAAAAGGCCTCAATCCGGGAGTCGGGGGAATCTCTGGAATCTTGTCCTATTCCGGGAGACTCCCGGCGAATCCGGGAGGGTTGGCAACCCTATTCACAACCCGCAGGTTGCGGACCCCTGGGAGAAAGTAAAAAAATACACGATGGCACATTTTAAAACGGCGGCCCATCTGTAACGACCATTTTTTTTCAAGAACCGAAAAAGGGAGAGACTTGCAGATTTTCTCACCCGAACACATTTCAAATTACCGTTTTGGGATCCGAAGCGTAAAAACAAAAACGTCTCGTAAAGGAGAGAGAAATGATACCGAAGCCTGTTTCCTGGGGGCTCAAGCGGCTGCGCTGGTTGTGGAAATGGAGAGCGGATTTGAAAATTTCCACACTTCTGCCCGAAAAAATGACAGCGAGAGGAATGGACGGGAAAAATAGATGGAGGGTTAGTTTGCATGTGGGGAAGTGCGGATGAGTTTGTTAGTGAGATGGAACATTTCCATGCACTCAGTATATGAGAAAGTAAAAAATTTCAAGATCTTTAAAAGATATTAACAAATATTAAGTTCGGTAGGCTCCAAGGAATTTTACTAAAGTGGACAAACATACAGGATTGAATTTCAACAGACAAACACTAGCGCTGTTTATATTGTTTATTTGGTGATATAGAGAAGCACATTTAAACATTTTGTTTCAGAAAGTATTGGAAATAAAAAGTAATTCCTTAAATACCTCCTCCTCATGAATTTGCTGAAGATGTTAGAAGGAAATCACATTCATAATGAAACCAGTTAATTTCCTTTATGCTATTCCATTAGATGGATTCAGAAATTGTGATAAAGTATTTTGCCCACCATGTCGTTTTGACAGATGACACATGCTTTGACAAACACAGTTTTATAGAATTTGTGTGCATACAAGAAATAATTTTCAAAATTTTATTAATTTAAATAATAGCTATAATCTCATTTTTGGTGAATAGTTGTACTTATTTTCTGTTTCTCTTCAAGTTTGCACGTATTCCATTATTGTAATCGGTTAATATTGGAGCGGAGCATACGTATCTTGGCTCATTTCAATAGGAAGTGCAGCTTCAATAACATTGAGTGCTCGCTCGATATTTTTCAGCGGACACAGTTGCCATCGGAAGAAGAATACTCATATCTTATTTTAAGTATATTAAGGCTCCGAATTTTTCCTCCTATCCGTACCAACGTGATGAATACTTTTGAAGAGTAAACATGAAAATTTTACTTAATTAAACTCTTAAAGCGCTGCTCAAACTCATTGTCAAACGACATGGAGTTGTTTACCCGTGGTAACAACACCGATGATGGGGATTGAGAACAGCAATTTTTTAAGTTTATATGTTTACCTCCAAAATAATCTTCGCTGCCATTTGTTCCTCTGAAAAAATCACCGTAGTCTACCGTGATCGAATCAATTTAATCTTACAACTATATTTTTGAAGTCTTGCTACGTAAAAATGCACAATATTGAACGAATGTAGTTTTGAATGGACGTTCCCATAACAAAGCACATCACTCTTATTGAAATTTTTACGATTGATATAAACAAGCTATAGAAGAAATGTTTTGATGAAAAGTCGTAAAAGCTAGATTCTTTTTTACGGTAAAAACTATCCTAATATTCTACTCGTGAGGCCGCCCTATGTTTCCTAGTGACTTTATCAGCACTCTATATTATCGCACGGATGTGCAGTCGAATCTCTATAATCCGTAATGTTCGGGATCGGAGGCATTCTAAAGTATAGAATTTTCCAAACATCGAGTGAATAGCATCTAACGTCTATAATGTTACTGTGCACACTACTCAATCCATAATTTTATATTCTTAACATAAGGATGTGAGTAAATAAAGCAGGGGAAGATATGAAATAATATAAAAATGGATGTCTATGAATGAGGTATCTCGTAGAAACATTTTGGCTTACCCGATCTGAATGAGATCACAGATAAAACTGATGGTTTTTGTGACTTAATGGTCATTTTTATCATTTGTAATATGAGTTGTCGTTGCTTGCATACTTAAGTGCTAAAAATTGCCATACACCAAGATCTAAAATCGTAAATAAACCAACGCGATCTCCAGGGCAATAGACCTTCAGCAACGTTGAGTCTATATGTATTAGATAATTAATTCCATGAGTTCTAGCTGAATATTTATAATTTTCAACGAAATTAAGGCAACTATACGTAATTTCCTAATTCTATGGCAATTATCTCGTGTCCATGTTTGGGTATTTCAAGTTTCGTAACTCAGATCGCCCTGCATGAGCAGTAGAAATAACCGTCATTAAGACAATATCTTATACACTAAAATTAAGGAAAAATTAGGATATTTTGTGTTAAGATTATGACATCATCATCCGTGCCTATAGGAAGTTTTTGGGAAAAAAATTCGCGAAATAGGTTTGACGGCATTATATTTAACAATTGAAATGCGTTAAAATTTCTCGAAAACTACAAAACATTACATTAAAATACTTTTCACATATTACTAAATTTCGAGTGTTACTTGAATGACGTCCTAATAAGTTTACGTCGTAGTTTAAAATCAATGGCATAATAATATAAAAATAAGAAAAATAATTTTCATTTTCCAAGTAGAGGAAGAATAGCCAACGCCAAGATAAAGGGTACAAATAGATTCATGCCTAAATATAGTTTATGAATACTTTAAATGATTTTTATGGAATGTTACAACATTTATCTCTTATCATTAACATTGAAACATAAATCAATATATCTACTTACATTTGTTTGGTACCCAAGATGTTGTTTATTGTTTACCTTTTTGCTAATTGTATTGACAGGATACACATAATTTTATTGCTTCTTTAAATACTTCGGTGCATTTATCAATGTGAATATTAAGTAAGACATTAAGTAATGCGTAATTATATTAATGGATAGACTTTACAATACAATACATAAAATAGTAAATATTAATGAAAACATCGCTTGCTTAATTAAGGAATGGGGAACGTTTGGTTCTTTTTTCGTGAGGGCTCCGCCCGACAACCCCAGAACCAGCAATTCAAAACTGTGGTTACCCAACAGCAAAATTAAGTAAATTTAAAAATGTATTGTATTATTTTTATTGTAATATGACATCAAAATTCATATATCAATAAAAATAATAAATATCGTTTGCTACTTAAAAGAAAACTTTCCCGATCGAAGCCGGGCTTTTCAGCTAGTGTCCAATATATGAAAAAAACAGCTATTTATAATGATACTACTTCTAGAAACTAGGGGACTGCAATGGCGGAGTGGTTAGAGCGTTGGCCTTATACACAGCGGTCCCAGGTTCAAATCCGGCGGAGGTCAGATTTTTCAACCTCAGTTCATCCCGTTCCCTACTTGTGTGACTTGAGGAGACCGCGCAACTCAGCGCTCCGTCGTTCGAAAGAGACGTTAAGCAGTTGGCTCTCTTGGTGCTCTTCGTAAATAGTAGGCTAATGCCGGCACAGGATTTCCCTCCTGTCTTGTTTGTGCGTGTTCGGTGTGGAAGGAGAAATGGCTATAATAATCTAAGAGGTTAATTAACCATAAATTCCATACAAACAAATCTATAAGCTAGGGGAATACAGAATGGAAAAATCGAAACGCCATCCACTATAAAATATAGACTAAGGTTGAGTCTCCGGATTAGTCGAAATTCCAAAACAATTCCGAACTAGGGATGTTTCCGGACCACAGGATTCTGGATTAAAGGGGTTCAACTACATATCGTTCAATGTCCTTTAAATGAGAAGATTTAGACTAATTTCTTATGCGTTTAAGAAAACATTCTCCTTGCTCACTCGTGTTCCTGTTAGAGCAACGCAACCGCCGATCGCTTATGAATGCCTCCGTGGGGTAATTTCTCAACGCGTGTCACTACCTCGAGTGATCGCCACTCGGGTCCTCACGAACACGTACTTTTTTGCAACCGTTTCGTCCGTCCAATTTGCGCCATCAGCTCGAGACGTTTTACCTCGTACGCGTTTCTCCTCTCGTCACAATTTTGGGAAAGCTCTTTTCCCACACTCCTCTTACGCACACAAGCGGGCGCGCACTCCAGACCACCATAGCTCTCCAACCTCATATCTCACATCCCATCTCGGGTGACACCCCCTGCCCTCGCTCATTCATCCACGGGGATCGCCGCATAACAAGGAAACCTCATCCACATCACAAAACGTCCACGGACCGCGACGAGGAGGACGTGGGAGAGAGGGGTGGGGACGGAAGTGAGAGAAAAATGGTCCTCTGTCTACCGCTTCTCATCCTATTTCTCGTTCCTTTTCCCTTTCTCCTTTTCTCATCCGCTTTCCTCTTTTCCGGCCGTCGCGGCGCGATGGTGCCACGTTTTTTTTTAAAGGGAGAAGCGAGCGTGGCCACTTTATATCCACGAAGAATATCGCCCTCGTTTGTTTTGTCCACGCAACAAATTTCCCAGGGAAAACTCGTGGAGGGGTGGGGAAAAAAGGAAGAGATGGCGTGACGAATGGCGTGGACATGAGTACGGACAAAATTTAGGGAATTTAGAGAGAGAGAGAGGGAAGGGGGAGGGCGAGGAAAGTGAGGCTAAAAAAGTGGTGGGAATTTTAAGAGCGTGTCCTTATATAAAAAAGCGCCTTTTGTTAGTCGACGGAGGTTATTTTTTAAATGGAGGGAGACATTACGGAATTTGAAATAAAAAAATGTGGCGCTGCGTGAATGCGGTCGTAAATTCGGATACGTGCCATTTTTCGCGTTTTGTACGCCCCTTCAAAAAAATTCCGCGACGCGAATCCCGCGAAGCCATGCCTCCATGGGAGGCTAGCCTGACGCGACGATTTAAATAAAATAATTTTACTGGTTGCGAAACAGAATAAGAGAGGCGATTTCTTTATTTCAACACCACCCGACAGGGAGGTGTATGGCAGGGGGTTAGCGACACCTCTTCGAGTCCCCCCACTCGCGCTTCACGTTCCTTGACGCCATAAAAATATAAGGTCACTGCTTATTACGTATTTTTTGGTTCCTCAGATTATAGATTATAATGAGAATTTTTTAGTCCTGTAAGATAAGATATAATTTCATTATTAATAATAGATTATGAGCACGCTCAGCCTCCAATACTTATTTAAGACGATTATAACTACAGATATATAGTATCCTTAGTCACTAATCTGACACATGCTGTGTGTCCGAGTTTATCTCTTAAGGGATTAATCTAATAATATATATTTCTTAAACCCAAATGCCTCGGCGAAATTAATTAGTAATTAGAATGATATCTTCCGCAGCAGAGAGCAAATTGAACTGAATTATTCTCTACATGTTAGAAATTATTCCGTAATCAATTCAAATACCTAAAATAAATGACAGCGATTAAGAATGACGTAGAAAGACACGGAACTGGAGGGTGCAGAGGATAAAATGATAGGGTTACCCGCGGTATTGAGCTAGTCAGTCGATGGCAGTTTATAAGAACTCCATCTAACTATAAAGGACGTCCCACGAGTCTAGACCCATAGAAAAACATTTCATATTCATAAAGTTATACAAACACATTTCTAATTATATATAGATATTAGTTTATCTGAAATATTCTTAGCTAAATAGTATTAAGTGTAGATGAATTGACATTCCGTCATGTATTTTCGTCGAAAACCGAAAGTAAAATAATTTTAAGCAATATATGTCCACGGGATTTCTATTTTAGATTTATCGGGGAATATGAAAATCTGCGATGTGTAGAAAAACCCAAAAAATAAATAATTAACAACGAAACATGAATACTTGACGAGGCATAATAATTGCTTCGCGTTGCAATGACGTCGACAGTGTTGCAAACTTGCATTGTTTTTTTCGACTGCGGAAAGCGTGTAAACAAATAGGCGATAAAAAAATTAAGGAACGTTTTATGAGGCTACAGGAATTCGAAATGCGGTACACAAAAAGAGAAAGCAGTCCGATTGAATATTTTTTGGTTCGATCGAAATTTTGTTTCTATGGCAGCACACACAAACACGTGACTGAGTCCCTTCCCCTTTAATTTATTTTGGAAACAATTCATGCGGGGCGATGCTGCATGAATTTTGTGGAATTTTCCACAGGGGGTTTGGGATGAATTAAAAATTCGACTGCCGAATCTGTCTCCTGGAAAATATTTTACGTGTACTTCATGAAACGCAGATTGAGCAGTAATTTACGAATCACGTATCTAAATCGAATCGACTTATCATTTTTTTAAAACGCGTCTAGGTTGACCGGTCATTTTTTATGAACCCTGTGAGTTGTAATTGCTTCAAAAATCAGTTTTCTCGTTCCTCTTCTAATACAATTTGAGTAGTTAGCTTTCGACTGCGCCGACGAAAAAATTATGGGAGACAATTTTTTCCGGTTTCAATATATCATATCTTGAGCTTAAATATTCGCAAGTTATTTCAAATTTGTAATAATTAATAAAAGTAATTTTAATAGTTTTTGTAGCCTGAATCTATGTTCCAATATACCTTTTAATTCTGCTATCATATTTCAAAAAATAAAATTTATCTCTCATTCCTTTCGTAGAAGTTTTCGAGAATGCAGCGCTATTATACGAGTATGCACAATGAGAAAATATATTATTTTTAAATTAATTTCGCTATTTTACCCAATTAGCTCAGTTTAATAAAAGTTTTTAAAATGTAAGACTTTGAGTAAATGGCTGTATGGTTGCAAACAAAATAATTCACCTTATCTCAGCGTTAATTCAAAACAGAAACGTCAATAAGCTCAGTCGTGGTCCGCCATAAGTACTTGGTGAATCATATAAACATAAATACTTGGTGAATCTTATAAAAATGAACGTTAAACATAAAGTTAGTGTTATACTTTGGTAATTTTACACGCAGCTTAAATTTACATACTAAATTTTCCACACAATTAGCTTTGGGCAAATATACGCCTTACGAGAATATGGTCGTAAAAATATCGATGATTTAATTGTTGTTTTTGATTAAAAACAAAAAAGAAATTACGCACAGCAATTGAAAAGTCGAATAAGATGAATATTCTCTATATTGACTCGTGAAGGTGACCAAAATACGAGCTACCGTGGCACTGAACTTTGATAATTTTTTACTTAAAAATTGCTGTTTTTCAGACCCAATGTTACATTTGAGATAATTCACAACGCATTTCAATTCTTTTTGATTTATTGCCCATATAAAGATTTAAATCTTTAGTACTTATCCCGTTTCTAACCTATTTAAAAACGCAAATTATTAACATCCTACAATCGCTCCATTGATAATCAAATGGATAAAATAAGGTTCCTAAAGTCAAATGGAATTTTCGAATATTCCGAATCATAACCCACAATCACCTACGTTCATCTCCAAAATCGCACCGATTATTTCCAACTGGAAGTAAAAAAAATTGGATAGACGGACGGATACTTGGGAATTATTATATATGATAATACACCTTAGCCGCAACGATAAGGGTTTTCTTTATATATTTTTTTAAATTTACTCGTTTTACTTAAATTTATGGCAATCTACAAACACCTGGTAGTAATGACAACTATGGTCAAAGTCGAAATTAACCAGGTCAACTAGCTTATACTGTTTATTGAAAACAAGATGACTCGAAAATGGAATTGATACTGCGAATTCACCCGATTTAAAGAAACAGATCTATGAATATTACTTATAGTAGATTTCAATTGAAACTTTGTCATTTTTCTTCTAATTTTCTTCCAAAATATCGAAGGAACAGACTCGGAGATCAGTATTGGGTAGATTTTATATCATGATAAAATTTTTAAGGAATTATTAATATACCTCGATATAGAAAATATTTAGCATTACGTGTTTGGCTTTTTAAACCGTTTTACTTGACATTTTTCGACTTTCTATTAGGATTGTGGCCCTATGGGAAACAAGTTAATCGATAAAATTCGTAGGATTTATTTTTAGTCTGAGAATAGGCTTCGTGCAGCGTTAGCCTTATGCCCTCAATTTTTCTTTTTTAATAGGTATCAGATATGCGAAGTAAAAATACTCATTGCATGAAATGCGTCGTACTGTTTATATAATGTAACATCTCGCTATCAAAATGTGTATGGGAATACTTTTTATAAGTTTTACGGATACTCAATGAAACATCTTAACCCTCTCCAAGTCATTGTTCAGTTATTATAGATTTCCAAGTGAAATCTGGTAAACGCCTAAACGTATTATATCCTATGCGAATGTAATGTTTGCCTTAGGAAAATTTCTTCCCATAAATACGTAGTCTTACACAGACCAAGACTATCCTAGTGTTTCACAATCTCCCATCCTGGAACTCATTTTCAACGCATTCAACATAAAAGAGAATACAGAATATGCCAAAAATACGAGCGAACAAATTTCCGCCAGTTTTTCAACCTTTTTATTTTACGTTATTCTCTCTGAAACATACGTATGAGCGGTTTTCACAAAAGCTTAAAAAAAGACCTACCTACCAACACAAAAAGCACATCTTTTCTCCCCCTCTCGCGGCCAAACAACGAAACAGGTGAAAAACAAAGGGCGTGCGAATCGCAAAAGTAGGGACGACGGCCCAATTGTTTCCCATGGCCCTTGAAGTTTGTGGTTAAGCGGAAAGGAGGGGGGGATATTGGGAGTAGGAGGAGGAGATATGTGGAATGGAAAGGGTTTGGGCGGACAGGTGTATAATGAGCCAAGAACAGATTGCGGAAGAGAAAATCGATAGAGAGAACGAGCAAGAAAAGGATTTAAATTGAAGGCGGAACTTAGGGTTGTGCCTCAGGCTCGAAAGAATTCGGCGATGAATTCTACAATATCTTGCATTAATTCTGTCATGACTTTCGCACGGATAACCTTTCCGAAAACCAAGCTGTATTTTCCGGTAGCAAATCGTTTTTATGTAAAAACTTTTTCATATGATCCCCACATATATGCTCCACTTGTTCACAAATAATCCAGGGCAAGCTTATTGGACGCTACTTCTCCAAGTCTGAATTTCCGCCTATTTTTATGTGTATGGACCACAATTGTTTTAATTCCAGTCTCCCTATTGTTTAAGTTTACCGTGACATGGAACAATAGCTTCTATTCCTAGCTCTTTTCTCATTTAATTACACGAACACATAGTCAATTATGCATATAAATGAGTACGTAATTTACGTCATTAATTATTCGATTATAACGATGTTCTATTTTACAAAATCCATAATCCGAACAAGGTCAATTTGTAATCAATGTGGGCAATGGACGGCATGCTGAGTTAAATTTCGCGATCTTCCGAATTTAAACCCACTTCTCAAGCATAAATGAACATTAGTCATTACATAATATGTTTGTAATGAAGAACTAGCAAATAAAATAAAACGGAAGAAACTTGGATGTTCTTAAAAAGCCTATTTCTAACGTAATACTGGTTTATTGTTTTTAGTTATTTACAAGATTCGAATTTAACCGTTATAGTACTAATGGCACATGGAATTTGTTGAACCGTCCTAAGAAAAGATGACCAAATAGAGATGTTAGAAGAATTGCGATTTTTTATTTTCATGACGGAGAAATTAACAATATAGCATCCGAAATGCCTATTTTTTTAACTTTATGGGTAGGAATTTGGATAGAAAATATTTAATCCGGATATCGAAGGTTTATGAAAAGACAGCCAGTCTCATAAACCTCGAGAAACAGCCCCTCAAACCGATAATATTCTGATCCCGGTACGCCCCCTTAAAGCGGCCACATATTTCACCATATATGGCACATGTATGGCGCTAAGATTAAGGATTTGGTAAAGACAAGTTAAAGTCTGTACACGCGCACGAGCAAGCGCTGAGGGAGGCTGTCAAAAGCCGTACATGGGTACGTAGAACAGTATTCAGGGGTTAAGTAAACTTTACAGTGGCAATAAAAAACAACTCATTTCAAGCATGAATTTCATGAACAAAATAAATAAATTAGTAGTAAAAAATATCATTAATATTGATGTTGTTATTCATAAAGATAAAGGTTTTGAAATGTCTTGGGTTTCTACAAGTTCTTGTTTATTCTACTTCAATCTAAAAACAACACGAGATTAGAATTTCGACGACTGATTTCAATTCCGTTACTGAGAATATTTCATTTCCGTTTAAAATTCGTCTACCGTCCCACAGGTAAACTGCCCCTTTTCGCCGTTTTAAGGTTCCAAACTTTAGTTGTTGATTTATGGCAAAGTAGTTATTTAACGGCTCGACATAAAACAACGTTGGTTTGTTGTGTCGACACGGAAGAGAGAGAGAATCTCTCGATATTGAACTCTAGTGGGCAGAAAAGTGAGAGAAAGTACGAAAATTAACGCCGTAAGGTGATAAAAATCCTGGTTCCCTTTCATCTCGTTCAATTTTCTGTCCATTTAAGTTTGAAGAAAGAGCGGTCCACTATCAAAAGACTAAGAACTATACTCCGCGTTAAGCTTGTCTTCAAAATTTTTGAAAGGCATTCAGGTATTAATGAGGATATTCGTTTCATCAAATGAGCACTTTGGACGAATCGAATGCTTAAATAATTAAAAAAAATATAGTTCTTCGAAGTTGTATGGTCGTGGGGATAAATTTTTTAACCTGTTAGAACAATATTTTTTCATCGGAAGATTAAAAATTTGTAATGCTATTAAAAAAATAAAAGAAAAGAACAATTCTGGAGCTGTTCACTAATTCATGTTAACACACTGAAACATTTCAGAAATTTTCATTTAAGCACCTTAATTTTACGCACCGATAAATATCGTTTATGAAAATGTGTTAATCTGCAACATTACCAACAGCATTTCTTACAAGTTCTCCAAGATCATAAACACAATCGCTTATTAAAGGAAGCTAAGATATTATTACTAAATAAATACTAAATAAAACATTTCCTCAATTTTAATCTTTATTATTTTTTTAACACATCGTTTCTCTACGCTACGAAGCGAGTTCTGGAGACCGTCCTGTTATTCCGAGTGCGACGTATTGCTTTTTGACCGTTGAGAGAGATGTTTCCATTACCGAACGCCTCTGTTGGAGTTGCAATTCGGCACGGCCTCAATCCCAGACGGCGTCAGAGGCAGACTGAGTGACAGGGAAAGTCCCAAGAGTGATTTTGTCGTTGAAATATACTAGTTTCAACAATTAACAATGTATACGAATAATTATTTAAACAATGCATTTTTCAGCCATTAAGTTATACAAATCAAAGTACGAGATAATTTCAATTGCCCGTAGCTCTGTAATAAATGAGAATCGGACCCATGTTCATATGACATTTTTTACTTAAAATCACTTAAGTAATAAGATCCCGAAGTTATGACATAAAGTCACCGGACAGCCATTATAATCTTGAGGAAAAGGAACGGTAGTGAAGATGGTGGGAACAAGGTGTTGGAAGGAACCCAATGGACACTTACAAGAGTTGGCGAACCGCTGGAGTTGTCAAAGTAATACACGAAAAAACACAAAATCGAAAGCTTTTTAGACTTTAGCTCTATTTCTACGAAAGAGAGAGAGAGAGGGGTAATATATATATATATATATATATATATATATATATATATATATATATATAGTATACAAATAAGAAAAACGAGAAGAGAAAGAGACTTGGGACCTAGATAAACATAAAGAAAGGAAGGATATAGTCAGCATGAAGTTGAGGATCACCAAAAAATTGGAAAACAAACCAAAGAACGTGGATATAAATTGGGAAGAAATTAAAACCAGTATCAAGGATATCTTGCATAAAGAGATCGAAAAACAAGAGAAGAAAATCAGAAAACAATGTATCACTAAGGAAATGCTGGAGAAAATGGATGAGAGACAAAAATGGAAAAAAGGTTAACAGTGAAGAAGATAGAGTAAACTATAGACGTATAAACAACGACTTGGATAAGGTAACAGATAAAGATAGAGAACATTGGATAAAAGAAAAATGTGATGAATACAACAAATGGAGAAGTTAGGACGGTACGATATGATCCACGCTAGGGCACTGGAATTAAAAGATAAAAAATTTAATTGAATGCGTGGTAAAGGAATTATAAATACAGATAGGAAGATAGTCTCAGAAACAAAGAATGTAACACAGGTATGGGAAGAATACATTAAGTAATTATATAGCAAACAGGCAGGATCGGCAAAAATAGAACTAGAAGATGAGGAAAACGTCGAAGAAGACAACTTAGGACCAAGTATTATGGAGAGCGAAGTAGAAAAAGCGATAGTGGAACTAAAGAAAGGGAAAGCCACAGGCAGCAATAGAATACCAGCTGAGGTACTTAAAGTCATGGGACCAGAAGAACTAAAAGCGATCAGGAAATTAATTAATAAGATTTATGACACGGGAGAGTGGCCTCGGTATTTCCTAGAAGTAACAATGATCCCTCTAAAGAAGAAGCACAAGGCTAAAGAACGATAAGCCTCTGTCACACCCTTGGAAGATCAATATGAGGATTCTTAATAAATAGCTGGATAAAAAGACAGAAGAAATGCTAAGGGAAGATCAATTCTGTTTCAGAAGCGGATAAGGAACTAGAGATGCTATAGGGGTAGCTAGAATCATATCAGAAAGGACAATAGAGTACAATCAATAAATCTGCGTATGTTTCGCAGACTGGCAGAAGGCCTTTGATAGTGTAAATTAGGTAATGTTGATGAAGATATTAAAGGATATAGGTGTAGACTGGAAACACAGGAGACTAATCAGGAATCTATATGTGAATCAAGTTGTAAAGGTCAGGTTGAAGAATGCGGACACCTGCGGATTAAAAATTGGTAGAGGAGTAATACTGGGCTGCTGCCTATTGCCGACCCTATTCAATATATATGGAGAAAATCTAATACAAGAAGCGTTAGAAGGCACTGGAGATTTCAACATTGGAGGAAGGATTATAAGAACAGCAAATTACGCGAATGACCAAGTATTTGTAGCAAAAAATGAAGAGGAACTCCAGAAAATGATAAATAGACTAGTAATAGCAGGTAGAAAATATGGTATGGAAATAAATACAGAAAAAACCAAGATCATTCGAATATCGAGCAAAGAAGAGAATCTGATCATAAGTATTGAAAAAAAGCCTTTAGAACAAGTTTCAGATTATAAATTCCGTGGAAGTATCATAACAAGAGACACAAAAAGTACCGATGAGATCAGGATTAAAATAGGAAAAACAAAACCTGCTTTTAGAAGAAAGAAACACCTACTTACTGGGAAGATAAGGGAAGATATCCGCAAGAAGTTCAAAAAATGCTATGCATGAAGTATAGCTTTGTGCGGGGCAGAAACATGGACGCTAAGGAAAAATGACATCAAATACTTGGGAAGCTTTGAAATGTGGACTTGGAGGAGAATGCTGAAGATAAAATGCACAAATAGGATAAAAAACGATGAAGAGCTACGGAGAGTAGGAGAGAAGCGAATGATTATACAGACTGGGTTGGACATTACCTGAGGAGAGAGAGTATGATTAAAGACGTGTTAGAAGGAAACTTGATGGAAAAATGGAAAGAGGTAGGAAAGGTTTCAGCTGATAGACGATTTGAAAGGGAAAGAGAACTATCAAGATATGAAGAGGACAGCGGAATTTAGGCGTAAGTGGAGAACCATGTTTAACCATGAATAATCACGGACTGGTCTATGGACGGACTACCTATGATATATATATATATATATATATATATATATATATATATATATATATATATATATATATATATATATATATATAAAAATGACTTCTTCGCCGTCGTCGGGGACCGCGCCGACAGGTCGCCAACACATCGCGGCCACGCGTACAGCAGTACAGCGCTCCTGATCCACCGTTCTGTCGAGCACCGACTCTATCTTGTGCGGGCCAGTGCTGCCGTGGAGGCAATGTCCGCGGACATCCGGTGGTTGTTTCAGGATCTTCTACATCTACTACCTCCCCATACTGCCGTGGGAGTCGGACAGCCTAATTGTCATTCTGGGCATTGAAACCGGTCCCTCTATATTATTTGGTGACCTCAATGCCAAGAATCCCAGCTGGCATTCGAGGATGTTTAATCCGAGGGTCTGACTTATGACTTTGCGCGGGAGGAAGGCCTGTAGGTAGCCGACGTAGCCGACCTTCATCGCATCCAATGACGTGCTGGATGTTGCTATCTTGCAAAACGTTCGGACATCGCTGATGATGCACTTGGATTGTGCGTTGTCGTCAATACCATAACCCGACGTTACTACTGTTAGGCGGAATAAATGTCAAAGTCCCGCCTGCCCGACGTCGTGACTTTGCTCGGACGGATTGGGAGCGTTTCCGGCTTTCAATTGCCGAGCGTATGCCCGATGATCCAGTTCCACCGCGGACGGTTACAGAGGTGGACCGTATGGTGGATCTTATCACTGCTGTAATTCGGGACGCCATGGATGAGCATATCTCGATGCAGTCATCATCCCCGGACTTTCGACTTCCTCTCCTTCGTGACTTGAGGCAGACGCTCCGTAACAACATCAGGTGGCAGTGGCAGCGGCTCGACTTCCTTAGCTTGGAGGTCTGCATCTTAATGCGTGAACTGCGCAGTGTAGCGTAGGAGCGCCATCTCTCCACGCTCTCTCTGGACGATCATACTATCTGGCGGACCTGCAGACATCTCTGTCGGCCTCTGTTTAAGGATCCGCTGATTGTACAGGGTAACAATTGCGCGGCTACGCCGTCGCGTAATGCCGAATTGGTTGCGAACTACCTCCGAAGAGTATTCCAGCCCAATGCATCCACGGCGGTCTCTGCTGCCACAGAGGAGAAGGCGGCTGTAATCCTGCGGACGCTTGATCGTGGACCAATGGACCCTGCCCATCTCCATTGCTTCACGCCTAAGGATGTCGTTGAGGTCATCCGACACCTTAACACCAGGCGAGCATCAGGTGATGATAACGTCTCCAACATCGTCCTCCACCACTTCCAGTTGCTGCCGTCAGGTATATGGCGGTCCTCTACACCGACAATGCAGCACTCTCGCACTTTCCGGCCGAGTGGAAGAGGGCAAAGGTTTTTTGTCTACCTAAGAAGCCGGATCTGATGCTTCGCCCAGATGACCTGCAGCCCATCTCCCTTATAGGTGTCCTGAGGAAGGTCTTTGGACGGGTCATCCTTCCCCATCTGCAGCGTCATCTCCACTAAGAATGTCTCTTGCCAGAGGAGCAATTTTCTTAAGAGAGGGGTAATTAGCTTTCCAGCAGCTTATCAGGGTGACAGACTTCGTAACAGAGGCCTTGAACAGGAGGCGTGTGGTCGCGGGCACTCCTTCGATGAGTCGAAGGCCTTTGATCGCGTTTGGCACGACGGCCTTGTGGCGAAGCTCGTCCAGCTGCGGTTTTCTGGTTGGGTAATACGCCTCATGGAGTCGTACATTCAGCACCGCAAGTTCCGGGTCTTTTGGCTCCAGGATGAATTGGACCTCCAGTCTGCCGGTGCTGGCGTTCCGCAGGTATCCGTCATGGGGCCTGTTCTATTCAACTTGTTCACCCATGACATACCAAGAGATTATGGGTGGAATACCATCGTCACCCTGTATGCAGATGACTCCGCGCTGCTCGATAAGCTATGGGAGTCGGTGAACATGCTGGTCTCATGGTATGGGCGTTGGAGGATCGTCGTCAATCCGTGGAAGGCGCAGGCAAATGTCTTCCATCCGGATCGCGGCGCTCTTCCAAATTTCAACATCACGGTGCTGGATAACCGAAGGTCGTATTTTGATGAAATTTGGTAGTGGGCTGTTTTACTCAAATATGTTGATCACAAGGAACGCATTTGGAAACTGTGTGTACTGGAGTAGACCTTTCCATACCTGTATCTTCATTGTTCTTCCACATGCTCACCTTTAGTAGCTTTCCAAGTATTTTATATAATATTTACAGATTGTCCGTGTTTCTCCTCCATACAAAGTCATACATCAGGCACACGTAGGAAATTGATAAAATGTTATGCACGAAAATAATGAAATTGCACAGTTTATTTTGATTCACTCGCCTAAAAAAATTATTAAATTATTGCAAAATCTGCCTCCGCCACATTTGGTACACAACAGTGCAATATGAAGTATGTCGAAGGAAAACGTACGTAAAATGGAGTGTGTAATGTTTGCAATGAACCTTGAGATGTTGATTTTCAAACGTACGGATTACTGCTGTAGGCCCTTCAAAAGGAAGAAGTATGGAGGTAAGAAAACTTACCAATTTTCCTGTTTTAGGTGCTTTTCTACCGAAACTTATTACTACAATTAAGGGCTTTCACTGAAAGTTGTCACCCTCAATATTTACAAAACATCTCCGTAACTTTCACACAAAAGCAGATATTAAATTACTTTAGTTCCATGTCTATCCTGTCGCCCTGGTTACATGTATCGTTTAAAATATTCGCAAAATTAACAACTACGGTATCAGATAGCTTGGCTTATTCCGCGAACAATTATAAAACACTGGTGACATACGGCCGAGTGCGAAAATTGCACCATAAGGTAGAGGGGGGCACTCTACAAAACCCTTTTGGGTATTTACGAGAGAGATAGCGAAGCGATAATTAAGCCAACCGTAATATTTGCTTTTTGATCGCGGTTTCATTTTTCGGGCTTGCTATATCTCATAGTGAAATGCTTTTAATTGGAAGAATAAAAGTTTAGGTTTATGCCACCGCAGACAATGGCGCCCTAGTCGTAGTTAAACGATCACTTCTGCATTCACTTCCATTTTCCTCTCAGCCCAACGTCCGTAACTCGGAGCCAGAGAAAAGGTCAAGGGAAAGGTCACTAATCCAATGACCGCTGCGAAGGAGAAATCGCGCTGCTGTACGTTCCGTCCACTTCATAAACCGAATTTTTGTTTACTCAATGCTACGCCGGAAAGTAGTTTATCCTACGTTTGCAAACTTTGTCCCCGATCCTTTGACCTTCACGCGGCACATTATTTCGAAGTTATTATCATTAAATTATTAATCTAATAATGCAATCGCTAGGTAAATATATATAAAAAGTGTGTTAGTTTGACATGGAAAGTGTTGTTATAATAAAGTAAGTATAATTGGCTCGACTGCTGCATACAACTGTTCAGTTAAAGAGAAAGCAATAAGGGCATATAGGTATTTAAAGGAGGAAGAAGTTAAAGATTAAAATTTCGTCGAAATTAAAGAATTGTTAGAGAGGTTTTCCTAATGTACCTTCTGCAATACGTTTCACTTTCTTAATTTCCATTATAAATAAAAAAAAATTTCGTTGTAAATTATAGGAAACTAATACAAGGGTACATTCCTATCAATAAAAAATATTGCAGGCGATGGAAATCGCCGATTTCATGGGAATACGTCGGATATTAGCCGAGATTGTACTTAATTCATAAGATATAAATGCACTAATTTACGATTTTGTCCCGAGTTAATTATGCGACTGTAAACTATACTTAAAAATTTAATTTGAAAATAACGATTTAAATATGACACCATAGATTCCAATTAAGAGCATTAAATAAATGCAATCGCAACATATACGATATCAGTTCCCATTTAAAAGCATTGAGCTTTTTACCATGGTTAATAGCATTTGGCATTGATGAAAAGAGCAATATAAACCCTTTTTATGCAATTAAAATCAGTTATTTAAGCTAATTCGTCATTGATTTTAATTCTCCTTTCAAAAATAAGCAACTCCTATTTTATGTATAACAGTTTTTGTCCCGAGTTCGTATCTTAATTTTAAGTAATTTAAAAAAGCATTTTTATAATTGCTTGTACAGATACCCATGCTACTCTTATGGCCTACTATTGAAATTGAACAATGGGGTCAAAAATAACCCCATAAAAAGGATACGCTAACCAAACCTTGACCATTCACTTAGTTAGGATGTAAGGAAGAATCGTACAAAATTTGGTTGTTTCAGCTTTTAACATTTGGGAGGAGTTCCATGAACAAACAAACAAACTCTTCAAAATATATTTTTAGTAGCAAGCGATTTTTATTGCTCGGGGCCCAGCGCTGTAGGTGACCCCCAATTTTATCAAATGTGTTATTCGGATAAGAGGTACATACGGGATTTTAACTGCCATCTAAAGAAACCATTGAAAAATTTTAGTTAGGCTTGTGCTCGAGGGTGTATCTCAATGGCGAATTCATCATATAATCAAAGCAGACTGCTTTTCCAAGAATATTTGGCGTAATCGAGCAGTTTTACTAAAATAGGAATTACTCCGAATGCACCCTGAATTTTAGTTTCACAGGGTAAAGAGAAATTTTATTAACTCTTTCCCAACAATGATATATCAATTTTAATATCATATTACAATAAAATTACGATAAATTTTGAAATTTACTTGCATTTGTTGTTGGGTAACCAGTTTTGAACTGCTGGTTCGGGGGCGGAGCCCTCACAAAAAAGAACCAAACTTTACCAAACGTTCCCCATTCCTTAATTACGCAAGCGAAATTTTACATTAACATTTACTATTTTATGTGTTGTATTGTATATTTTTTCCATAATATAATTCATCATTACTTAACGTCTTACTTAATATTCACATGGATAAATGCACCGAAGCATTTAAAGGAGCAATAAAATTATGTGGATCCTGTCAATACAATTAGCCAAAACATAAACAATAAACAACATCTTGGTTACCATACAAATGTAAATAGATGCATTGACTTCTGTTGAGACAAAACCATTCAATGTTAATGGTAAAAGGCAAATGTTCTAACATTCCTTAATAGTCATTTAACCCCCTTTAAAAGTATTAATTCTTCGGAAATTGTGCTCACGCTGGGTGCCGAAGATGCTCTCCGAGGAGCACAAAAACAAGCGGGCTGTCAGTGCGTTGACCTTCCTCACGCGATACAGTGAGCAAGGAGATGTGTTCTTGAGCCATATCGTCACAGGTGACGAGACATGGATGTCCTATGTGACTCGGGAATCGAAGCAGCAGTCCATGGAGTGGAAGCACACCTCATCGCCGAAAAGGCACAAATTCAAGCAGACAATTTCAACCCGCAAGATCATGTGCACAGTTTTTTGGGAAAGGCAAGGAGTTTTGCTTGTTGAATTCTTGGGTAAAGGCAGAACAATAAACTCAGCAGCCTATTGTGAGATCCTGAAGAAACTGCGTCGCGTGATCCAGAACAAAAGACGTGGTATGCTTACTTCGCGGAGTTGTGTTGCTTCATGACAATGCTCGGCCACACACTGCTACTCAAAGTCAAGCCCTCATCACATCATTTGGTTGGGAACAAATGGATCACCCTCCCTACAGCCCAGACTTAGAGGCAAGTGACTTTCATCTGGTTCTGCATCTGAAGATGTTCCTTGCTGGCCAGCGTTTCTTCAACGATGATGACGTCAAAGGAGCAGTGCAGAAGTGGCTGTCTTCACAAGCGGCCCCATTCTACGAGGGGAGCATACAGAAACTGGTGCCCCGTTATGATAAATGCCTCAATAATGGTGAAAACTATGTAGAAAAGTAGTTTAATTTATGGCAAATCTGGTAAAAATAATTTTTTTTGAAAATAAATTCTCGTTTTTTTAAAATAGCCAAACGTTACTTACTTTCCGAATACTCCCCCCTCTCTCTCTCTCTCTCTCCATATATGTATATATATATATATATATATATATATATATATATATATATATATATATATATATATATATATATATATGAAATGTGGACTTGGAGGAGAATGCTGAAGATAAAATGGACAGATAGGATGAAAAACGATGAAGTGCTACGAAGAATAGGAGAGAGGCGAATGATTATACAGACTATCAGAAAGAGGAAGGCTAACTGGGTTGGACATTACCTGAGGAGAGAGACTATGATTAAAGACGTGTTAGAAGGAAAACTATATGGGAAAAGGGAAAGAGGTAGGAAAAGGTTTCAGCTGATAGACGATTTGAAAGGGAAAGAGAGTTATCAAGATATAAAGAGGACAGCGGAAAATAGGAGTATATGGAGAACCAGGTTTAACCAAGAATAATCACGGACCTGTCTACGGTCAGACTACCTATGATGATGATATGTGTGTGTGTGTGTGTGTGTATAATCAGCCCATTTCAATTCATTGATGAATGAAGGCCTCTCCTAGATTCTTCCAGTTTTCCCTATTATCTGTCTTCCTCCAAGTTGGCCTTAAGAACCTGACAAGCTCTCTGTCCCATCCGTCTTTCGGTTATCTTTTCAGTCTTTTGATGTTTCTTGGGATCCATTCTATGACACTAGACATCCAACGTCTATCATTTCTTCTAACAATATGACCCCTCCACTGCCAATTAGGCGCTTTAACTCTTTTAATTTCGTACCTCAAAGATTCCCGTCTTTTTTCTTACCTAGTCTTTCCTTTTGCGGTCTCTTCCGGGATCCCTTGCTCCTCTGTGTTGTTTGCGGGCGCTGGCTTATTTTGGCTTTCATGGTCCATGTTTCGCATCCATAGGTCCAAACAGGCAGAACATATTGGTGTGTATATATATGTATGTGAGTGTGTGTGTGTGTGTCTGTGTCTGTATGCATGTGTGTGTGTGGGGCTTATTGACTTCCCTGCTCCAGTTCCTCAGTTTTTCTACGGAGCTCTTCTCTTGGTTTCCTGCGAACAGTATGATGCCATCAGCGAATCGCAAATGACTCAGTTATTCTCCATTTACCTTCATACCCTTTTTTCCAGAATAGCGTTCTGAATACTTCCTCTAGAGCTGCTGTGAATAATGTTGGATCTCCTAGCCTCACTTCCTTTTGGGTCTTAAATGCAGTTGTTTCTTTATGCACCTGGACAGAAGATGTCGCGTTTTTATGCACATTCTTGATTAATTTAGGTTTCTTCTACTCCTTGTTTCTTCAGTGCATTTAGCACTGGCGAAGTTCCAATAGAGTCGAATGCTTTTTCATAGTCCATGAAGCGCATGCAGAGGGGCAACTTTTACTCATTAGTCGGACTAATTGTCTCTCTGACAACTTGAATGTGGTCCATCGTATAAAATTCACTGCGAAATCTAGATTGTTCTCGGTGTTGGGCGAAATCAAGTTGCATTTGAAGGCGCGTAGTGAGAATCTTTGTGAATATTTTGTAGACTGCCGGGAGCAGGCTGATATATAAATCTTCCTTGTAAACTTTCTTGTTCAAAATATGATGTTTGCGTGGATCCACGACTCTGGTATATTCCTATTTCTTAAGCATGACGTAAAATTATTTGAGAGGATCTTGTCCATACACCTGTTACCTTGAATATTAAAATTGAAATCAAATATTCTATTGACAATTTTCTTGTTAAAAGGAACTTTCAATGTTAACAAGATGGAAGGTTGAGGAAATAACGTGCTATGAATTTGTGCATAAAGCTGAAACTAAAATTTGACATTTGAGAAGGAGAAAAAAATCCTGCATTTGACCGGGAATCGAACAGGGGTACAGGATTGTTTCTCCCTTTCAAATGTCAAAATTTAGTTTCAATGTTTAGTTATCGTGAACATTTATAATCATACTAGTGGTACACGCAAAAAATTTTGTAAAGTCATTCAGAAATCTACATGTTTAAAAGTAATAATAGTCCATTTCTATTTATAAAATTAGACAACTGATATTTTAAATGGCAAATTTATTTTTATAATTTATATGTGCAATTTTAATTGTCTCTCCCATACGAAAAAGCTCACATTCCAGTATTGAAATAAAGAAAGAAAAGTTATTTCTTTTGTTCAATCGTTAGAAATATCCAGACCGAATGGTATGATCTAGGAAGAGGAGTAAGGCAAGGTTGCTGCTTATCGCCAACCCTGTTCAATATATATGCTGAAGAAATGATTGACAATGGAATAGGGAATGATAAAGGAATTAGTATTGGGGGTAGAATAATAAATTGTATAAGGTTTGCTGATGACATGATAATTTTGGCAGATGAAACGAGGCATATTCAGGAAATGGTTACAAAGCTAGAAGACAGGATGATGGAATATGGAATGAAAATGAACATAAAGAAAACAAAGGTGATGAGAATAGGGGATAGAGAGATTATGAATGTGTCAATAAAGGATGGAAGAGTGGAGCAAGTAAAACAGTATAGATATTTGGGAAGCATGCTAACTGAAGACTGGAGAAGTGAAAAAGAAATAAGAACAAGAATAGCAATGGCAAAAGAAACATTTAATAGGAAAAAACGGGTACTATGTGGTAAAATGGATTTAAATCTGAAGAAACGTCTTGTGAAGTGCTATGTTTGGAGTGTATTGCTTTATGGGTGTGAAACATGGACGCTAAAGAAAAGAGAGAAAGAAAGACTAGAGGCATTTGAAATGTGGGTGTGGAGGCGGATGGAGAAGGTTAAGTGGACGGATAGGATAAGGAATGAAGCAATACTAACAAGGGTGAATGAGAAGAGAAGATTAATTGAAACAATTCAGAGGAGGAAAAGTAACTGGTTAGGGCATATCTTGAGAGGAGAAGGTTTACTATTGATGGTGTTGGAAGGATCAGTAGAAGGTGAAAGGAAAAGGGGACGTAGAAGAATAAAAATGTTTGACGATCTGAAAGAAAGGGGAGGGTATCAGGAAATGAAAGAAATGGCAAGGAACAGAAATGAGTGGAGACAACGCTGGTGCCAGGGACCTGCCTAGAGGCAGAACACCTCATGATGATGATGATGATGACACGCGGTTTACTGAATAATAATAAACTTTAATTATTAACGTTGCAATCTATTAACTTGGACATGGCTACAACTATAATTTCATAAACAGCGCGAAGCGGATAACGCAATTGTTTTGTCTATTTGAAGGCTTAATAGACGCTAATTCAATCGGAGGCAACAATGCGGGTCGCCTTAGAAACACCCGGAAAGGGTACAAAAAATCCATAAACTTTAGAAAAATCATGCGTTTTTCTGAGAAATTATTCTGTGTAACATCAAAACATTGCAAGAATAAAATATTCTACAGTTTAACCGTCGAATAAAGCAAAAACGGAGGAATTCGGCCCTTATTTACGTATATTAATGAATGAAAGAAATAAACCTTGCACCTTGAAAATCAAAGCTCCTGTATAACATGTGGAAAAATATAATCTTCTCCCGAAGTTGAATCCGGGACACTTCTGTAAACGAAATTTGTTTTCTTGGGGCCTCCTAGTTGGCAGAAACAAAATGGCGTTTACAGGATTTCTCTATGACAAACTGTTCAAGAGATAAAAGAGGGGACGGACATTGAGTAATTATATATGAAGATAATATATTATTTTTCTTTGTGTTCTTTATGTTATCCTAATTGCAACAATGATCAAACGTTAAAGATTAAACGATACGCTTTATGCGGTGCGATCTAATTAGTTTCTACGCAATGGCACAGAAAAAGTTCTCCTTATTAAGTACCATTTTTATAAGTATGAATGCAATGCAATGCCGCCCTCAGATGTCAGAGCAATCGTTAATTGTATCTTATAGTAGTAAAAGCAAAATTTTACGCGCCATTCTAATCAAAACTGACAAAGAAGCCATTACATAGCAATCGCTGCTCTGGAGAAAAAATAGTAGACGTAATGAGTGCCACTATTTTTTTACATTAACAGAATTTATTAGCGAAACATTCTTCTATATATATTGAACGCATGAAATATTTTGTCCTCGCTAGACATAGGTGTTAAAAATAAATGAATGCTTAATGGTATAACTTATTAACTTTACTTTTAGACACATTAAAATCCTAAATCGCAATACAATGGCCAACTCACGTCCAGAGCTCTGAGATCGTAAAAATCCATCTTTCAGTACAAGCACCGAGTTTCGCAGCCGCAAAAAATTCCGGTTTGCAACATATTGCCTTTCATTCAACATTCATGCCATATTAATGGAATATTCCACCGCTACATTGTCTTTCTAGTGATTTCGTTGAAAATTTATCAGCAACGAACGAACAAAAAAGTCTCATGAATATTAAAAAAGTAAACTTTTCGAATTCTACTTCCCTTTTAGTAGTAATAAAACAGAGGCCAAAATAAAAAATCATAATAGATGAAATTCGAATATCGTGTATGAAAGAGGTGGTAAACCGTAGAGCGAAACGGCCGTTAAACTTTTCTCGTGAAAGGATAAAAGTTTTTGAACAAAAAAAACAAAGCACGCAGAATCCGCTCTGTCTGCCGCTTTTCGATTTTATGTTCTCACGTGTTTCGGTTTTCGCATTCACGGCAAAAATGGCGAAAATGTTAAGAAAATAAGGGAGAGAACACCGCGATTTTGGCCGATGGAATATGTTCGGGAGAAAATAAAATGCGCACATCCAATTTTCCTAAAGAGCGAGAGGGAGAGATGTTTCCTAAGGTGAGAGTGAGCTGCCGAAAGTTTTGAAATTGTCGGCGTCGTTAATGTACTTGCGGAACACGCGAAGATAAAAATACTTTTCTATAAATGACTTTGGAGAGCGCGCCTAACTCACAAGCTACATATTTGTAAAATAATAGAAACAGCTATTAGATTGGAATAAAGCCTTGGATCTCATGACTTCACTTCACCTAGAACGACAAATGTCGGAGAAGTATTTTACTCTGACTACACACGCATATAAATTACGAGCTATGTTTATAATTCCGTCACACACAACTTCATGCACCACCAACGGAATAAGTTCCAGGGAAATATATCACCTATTCCTATTGCTGAGAGAGAGCTACATATTTGAGAAGAGAGAGAGAGAGGGGGGGAGGGATAATGGGACGTGTTTTATATAGTTTCAATGAATACTTTATTCATGCACACCCCCATTCTTTACGGTCAATTACTCTAGTTTCACATATGCGTTACTCATAATATAAGCGTGACTGAATCGTCCACAAAGAGAATTTGCCGTCCCTCTTTTGTATTCTCCGATCAGCAATTACAATAAAACGAGTAATACAATAAAACGAGTAATACAATAAAACTCGTACATTTTACGTAAATTTTACAAAAAGCTATGGAAAATAAAACAAGAGAACGAATAATTGGTAAACAATCATTTTCTAGTAAGACGCTAATCTACCGTTACTTCATTTATGAATGCGCTGTCTATTGTTCTTTTGAAACTAATAAAATTGGTCGGTTACTTTGTATGGTCATGATGTCACAGTAAAGTGAATTACAGGCGATATAAGGCTTTGTCAAACTAAGATGTAAATTCGACTGTTTTAAAAAGGTTTATAGAGGAAATGCTTAATGAAACCATGAAAGAGTGCACAAATATGTTATCTAAATACTAAAAGCGATAATCTAAAATCAAATATGTTAATTAATTAACGAAACAACGGAATTGTCTATATGGTGGCCACTTGCTGCAGTTGGAGAGCCGCTGTGGGTTTCAAACATACACACACATGAAGACACATATGATGTGTAACACCTCTTCAGACACGAATAGAGTACAACTTGTTGATATATATATATATATATATATATATATATATATATATATATATATATATATATATTACGTTACTCTTTCGCTGAAGAAGGGCATAGGCCCGATAAGCTTGCGTGTGTTTTTGTGTTCGTGTGTTTTACGTGTCTCTTCGACGCCCCCAGCAGCCTGCCAGCTTGGTCCTCAACTTGGTAAGTGTCCGCTGGGCTTCCCTCAACACCTTGTTGCCACCCTCATCACTATCTTTTATTTTCCTTTAGTTTATATATATATACATATATATATATATATATATATATATATATATATATATATATATATATATATATATATATATATATATGTGTGTGTGTGTGTGTTAATGCATTACATCTATCCCAAAAATTTCCGTTACTACACACTTATTTAGCATTTATACATCCTCTCTGAGAAACAATATACTGCCGTTAGCTATTATCATTGAGATCGGTTGTTTTGGCGGAATAAAACGGCCATAAATTAGCAAACGGGGTAGATAGGAAGTTAAACTGCTCGCACGTACACATGAACACGTACCATTTGGGAATATCAGAAGCCACTTCTATATTTTTTCGATTAGCGGAATATTATTAACGACGACCCCCGCGTGAAAGAGGTCAAAAGAGCAACCCAATAAACTAATCTCTCAATTCAGCGCGCTCTCACAGGAGTGGGTAGTGGAACTCATTTGACAGGAGTCCGCTTCGCATTCGCGAAATGTAACTCTTCCCGGATAGCGGGAAATCCCGGCGACAGACAAAGGCCGTAGGTGCATATATGAATAAAAAAATCGACATGGGTGCCAACACAGTAGTGGAGAGACCGGAATCCTAGAGGTACAAAAAAGAAACCGACCATTCTATTTATTCTTTCTCTGTGTGTGTAAGCGCGCGCTTTGTAACAACTCTGCATGATTAGACGGATTTTCCTGCGGAAATAACGTGGATATTATTTTCCGAAAGAATTGGCTACTTTTTTACCTTGGACAAGAGGCAAATAAAAACTGTATCGATACTCTTTAGTCGGTAAAAAAACTAATTTTCCGAGAATGAGGAAATTATGCATCCGAATCTCATTTTTATTTGGAATCCTGCATTAATCATTGCCTACGCCAATGCTTTCTAGAATTAAAATTGCAAAATATACTAGCGCTCGTTGCAGAGTTTTGATACATATTATGCTAATGCTGATTTACAATGATTTCTTTAATGGATATGATGTTGGAGATTATCTTGTCGTCACCATAGGCCACTATTGTATTTCTCTCCTCGTTAAGGGTTCTATAGTATGATGGATAAAAATCGTTGCGACATACACTTCAAAAGCTTTCACACAGTAATACTACTGCTTACATTATTGACTGGACAGCTTGGTGGTAGACAAACGAAAATATAGACAAATAACATTATTAAAGTAACCTCTTTTTTCCAGCCAAAATCAGTACAAGTGGCGTTTGTTACCCATGAGAAGCTGCAAATTTGAGAATATTGTCTGCATAAATGAAGTAATTCAATACACAATTCTCTTGATAAAACTCAACGTATCAACTTTTCAATCCATAGAAATAATATTTGAATTATGGTTTGCGACAATTTTATAATAAAAGTTCCGACTATCACAAAGCATCGTTTTAAAATGCCTAAACAGATACGACAACATCGTATGAAATGATAGAAACAAGAAAACAAGACAGAAAACAAGGACACCAAGATACCGATAAGTTAGCTAAATTACTGAGTTGAGGCAATGTATCAAATAAGGAATTACGATGCTCGTAAATCAGTAAAGAAATTCAATCAGTAGAATATCGTCAAAATCTTTGAAGTACTGCACGGTAGGGCTCTCTAATTGCAATGTACTTGGATATGATTCAGTGATTTTTCGAGACCTGTTGTTTATGTAGCATAGTTCATGACATCAACATATATGCTAGGATAAACTTTAGCTATAACCGTTAGAGCCATTTCTGAGTGAATCAACTTCGTGAAAATCGTCAATAATAAATTGCCCTCCATTTTTGGTCCGTGGTTCATTTCAACAACGCTTCCATTCCGGATGGAATTATACACAAATGCGGAATTTCCTCAGATTCTGTTCAACATTGTTGCACATAGCGCCGAGCACAGAGGATTTGCAAAGACCTCTTCTTCGGAGACCTTAAACGCGCACATTCACGTCCGCCGCATATGAGAATAAAGAAACACTACCACACATTTTAAAACGGGAGCCACCATTCATTTTTTTTGAGAACTGAAACCCTGCAGATTTCCTCCGCCGAACACATTTCAAATTACCGTTTCGGGATCCGAAGCGTTAAAACAAAAACATCACTTAAGGGAGAGAAATGATACCAAAGGCTGTTTCCTGGGAGGTCCGCAGCGGCGGCGGCGGCGCTGGCGGCGGAAGCGGAGAGCGGATTTGAAAATTTCCGCACTCCTGCCCGGAAAAAATGACAGTAGAGAGTAACGGACGAAGAGGAGGAAAAAAGACAAGAAGGGGTGAGTTCGCCCGTGGGAGGGGCCTGGGATGAGTTTGTTAGCGGAGGGAAGGGTTATATAAGGGAAAGAAAACAAACGGCCTGCTCTTGGAAGAGAGGAAAAAAATAGTTCTCCTCCCCAGCCTCTTCCTACCGCCTCCTTCGAGGAGAAAAGTTGTTCTATCCAAATGTGGAACAAAAGGGTTTTTTAGGGTGTTGAGATTCGGAGGAGGAGAAAAAAAGTAATGGGAGAAATTCAGCAGACAGTGACGGAGTGAGAGATGTGCTTGGAGGGAAGGGAGCGGATGAAGGGAGAATTTCGGAGGTGGGATGCAGCGACGTCCTGAGGAATGGTGTCGGTGCGCGAGGCTGTGTGTATGTGCGTGTTTTCGCACGCGTAAAAGTTAGAGAGTAAAATGGAACCGAAAGACTGGATTAATGACTTTTAAAAAAGAGAGACTCGTCCCGCGTACCATAAAAATGAAACGAGGCCAAATTTAAAAATTCCGGCAACAGCGACAGTTAAGAATGCGTATATAATCCGAAGAAGCGAGTATACTCGTTCACTTCGAACCGAATGAGTGATCATCATCGTACGCGAGGATTTTAGTGATAGCTGGGTGAAGCAAAGGAAGGAAGGTGCGGTTTTACGAATATTTGAAAGAGAAAAGATGTTCAAAATATATTCTAAGGTTTAAAAAATTAGGAATTAGAAATATGCCTCCAATTATCCGAGTGTGAATTTGAATTAATTGATTAACTGGGAGAGGTAGATGAAAATCTCCGAGTCATTTTGTCATCGATATAATTTGAGTCTCTCCCTAAGGACTGCAAAACCTTACATAGGTGGGAGGGTTTTTGTACTCTTATTAACCAAAGAGCTATGCCGGCAGGAGTTAATTCTCCTGGTAGGACCATCCAAGCCGGAAAGGTCTGAGACAGACTAAGAAACAGTATTGGGGGTTTTACATCCCCCTGTACAAGAGCGGCAGCTTGCACAGTACCTCTGTAGGTGGTGATCATGTGGATCTGAGCAGCTACAGATGGGTAATCACTCTTGTGAAACTGCGATGAGGAAAGCAAGGGGAAACTACCCCATTATATTTCCCATGATAGGCTGAAAAGCTGCAAATACCTATATGAATCTCCCTGGGGTAAAATATTCCGGAGGTAAAATAGTCCCCCAATCGGATCTCCGGGTGGGGGCTACCCTAGGGGATGCACAGAGGAAATGTAAAATTAATAAGAAGAAAGACGGCAGTGATAAATTAAGAATAAGCACATGAAATATTAGGATTATGAATTCAGGAGGGAAACTAGAGAATTTAAAAAGGGAAATGAGAAGGAACAATGTAGGTATAGTAGGAAAAAAGGGGGATGAGGAGACTACGGCGGATAATGTATGATACGACTTCAGCTACTGAAGATGAGAGCGTAGCTCTCGAAATACGGATTTAGCGCTTGTTTCAGAGAAGTTTTTCTTTATTTGTACAGTGCTCGTGCTTTTATTTTTTCCATTAGGCTTAGGTTTTGACCACAAGTCCCTGTTAGACCATTGTCCAGCAAACTTGTATTTTTATTCATTTTTTATTTTAAACTTTTGCTTTTGAGCGCTTCTCTGGGTAACTTCGACGGTTTGGAGTTAGTAATTTTTAATTTAGTTATAGTAGGTCTTAGAGTAGGTGTTAGTGAAGTTCGGTGGGAAGGAGAAGGCGAGATAAATTCAGAAGAATTTAAGATTATTTACTCGGGAGGAGGGAAAAGGGGAGTGGGGATTATAATGAGAAAAGAGATATCCGAAAGAATTAGAAAGGTAGTGACAGTAAATGATAGATTAATAGCCGTAAAACTTCAGATGGAGCCAGTGGAAATGCTTATGATTCAAGACCAACAACTAATGCTGGTGACGACGAAGTAGATGAAATGTATGAACAGATTAGGGAGATATTGGAGGAGGAGAGAAAAGGAACGATCATCACCATAGTAATGGGAGACTGGAAAAGTGTAGTCGGAGATGGTGACGAAGATAACATAGTAGGAAAATATGGACATGGGAAGAGAAATGAAAGAGTGGAGAAACTTGTGGAATTCGGCAATAGAAATAGATTAATTATAATTATTACGTGGTTTAAGCAACACCAGCGGAGACTATAAACATGAAGAAGCCCAGGAGACCAGATACGATACCAGATAGGTAACATACTAGTCAATGAAAGATTTAGAAATAGTACTAAAAATGTGAAAACACCACCAGGGGCAAATATCGATCCCGACCACAACCTTTTGGTGGCAAATGCACAATGTAGACTGAAGAGCGTTAAGAGAAGCACAAGAGTTAACAAGAAACGGAACTTAGAGGAACTCTTTAAGAACAAGGAGGCTATCATGACTAAGCTGGAGGAAAAGTTGGAGGAGAGAACTGAAGAAAATAGGAACAATGTTGATGAGGAGTGGAGATACATCCATAGCAACATTAAAGATGTAATGGAAAAGAAGGTAGGAAAGGTAATGGGTGAAAGAATCAAAAAACCCTGGATCACAGCAGCCATGCTGCAAAAAATGGAAGAGCGGAGAAAGTGGAAGAACATAAACACTGAAGAAGGCCAAAGAAAATACAAGGAGTTAAATAAAGCTTTAAGAAGGGAAACAGATAAAGCCAGAGAACAGTGGATAAATGAGAAATGCGAGGATATTGTCGAGTGTGAAAGAATTTATAGAACAGACCTCATGTATAGCAAAGCAAGGGAGCTATTCAAGAAAAAGGCAAGAAAGATAGGACGTAAAGGAATTATGAACAAAAGTGGTAAAATAGTCTCGGAGCCTGACAATGTAACGAATGTCTGGAAAGAATACATTGAGTTGCTGTATGACAAAGAAGGAAAGCCAAGAAATATTGAATTAAATGAAAAAGAGGATGTGGAAAAAGACCAGCTAGGACCAAGTATTCTCGAGTTTGAAGTTAAAAGAGCAATTGATGACATGAAAAGAAGGAAGGCTGTTGGGAGTGATGATATACCAGTGGACGTTCTTAAGGTTTTGGGGTCGAAAGATGTTAAGCAACTAACAAAATGTTTTAACCAAGTATACGATACTTGCATATGGCCTGAGGATATTTTTGATGTTGTTATGGTACCACTGGAGAAAAAGAACAATGCAAAAAGTTGTAAGGATTACAGAACTATTAGTTTAATTTCCCATACAGCTAAAGTTCTAACTAGAATAATAACCAAAAGAATTGAAGGTAAAATAGAAAAGGAGCTGCAAGATAATCAGTTTGGTTTCAGAAGAGGAAGAGGGACTAGAGATGCTATAGGATGTATGAAGATGATGGTAGAAAGAGCGCTAGAAGTCAATAAAGGTATGTATTTTTATTTTGTAGATTGGGAGAAAGCTTTTTACCGAGTGAAATGTGATAAAATGTTAGGTATTTTAAATAAAATAAGAATAGATTGGAAAGATAGAAGACTGTTTAACAACCTTTACCTTGATCAAAAGATTAGAGTCAGGGTTGAAGGAGAAGAATAAAAGTACTTCAATAGGGAGGGGTGTGAGGCAGAAATGTTCTATCTCACCAGCGATATTTAATATTTATGCAGAAACAATAACAGAAGAAGCGTTGATGGAAGAGAAAGGATTTAAGATAGGAGATGAAAGTGTTACCACCATTAAATATGCAGATGATCAGGGATTAATAGCAAAAGACGAGAAACAACTTCAGAGGATGACAGACAGACTAGTAAAGGTTGGCCAATAATATGGAATGAAGATCAATGCCGATAAAACGAAAGTCATGGTGGTTTCAAAGGAACATAAATAATTAAATATAATGGTAAATGGTCAAAAATTGGAACAAATAAGTAGTTTCAAATATCTTGGCAGTATTTTAGCGCAGGATAGATGTAGTACACAGGACATCAGAAGCATGATTGCAATGGCAAAAGCAGCATTTAACGAGAAGAAGGAGCTTCTCACAAGCAAGAAAATAAATTTAGAAACAAGGAAGAAATTAGCAAAATGTTACATATGGAGCATAGCTCTTTATGGTGCAGAGACGTGGACGGTAAGGAGAATGGAGGAAAAATATTTAGAGGGTTTTGAGAGGTGGGCATGGAGGAGGGTGATGAAAGTGAAATGGACAGAGAGGATGAGAAACGAAGAAGTATTAGAAATGGTGGGAGAAGAGAGAATGCTAATCAAAACAATAAGGAAAATAAAAGGAAATTGGATAGGGCACATATTGAGAAGACAGTGTTTACAAAGGACGATCTTAGAAGGCAAAATTACCGGAAGAAGAGGAAGAGATAGATAAAGAATAGGAATACTAGTGAATATAAAGCAGGAATATAGTACTTATAGAGGTATAAAAGAGGCTTCTAGGGGGAGAGAGATGGAGGCTGCGATTCTGCTAAAACCTGTCTTCGGACAGCAGCATGATGATGATGATGATGATGATAATGTGATTCCTACATTATAATTATTGCTTCTTATAAATATCTGAAAAGAAGTAAAAATATGAAATTGCCGAAAAAATTCCCAGTACGTTTGTTTCAGTGATAATCATGTACAACCGTGTGTGTGTGTGTGCTCTGACATAAAATACGCATCCAAAAAGTCACCTGTGGAGGACGTAAAGTTGAATTCCTTTAAAAATATATAATAGGAAACGGGAAGAAATTGAAAAATCCCTTCCCAGTAAAATACATAATTGGTTTTGTGAACAAGTGATATGGAACGCATAAACCGAATGATAATGAAATATTGTAATCTAATACAAAATGACCATGTTTTCCTCCTGCTAGATATCAACGCCCACGTCAACCTCCAGCTCCATCAATATATATTTCACTCTATTCTTTCTCTCAGTTTCTCTTTGCTTTATTCCTCCCACATTTTCCTTCGAATTTTCCATCCCTCTCTCCCTCCGCAAATTTCCATACCTTCCTCTCCATTTTCTTTCTCCACTCGCACCACCATCGGTCTAACCTTCTTTTCCTATTCACCTTATCATCTCTTTATTAATTTCTATCGATGTTATTCCTCCTCCTTTACTTATTCCCACCCTTCGCTCTTTTTACGTTCTTCTTACTCATCCTTTGACCCACTATGCCAATACGAGACTTTTAAGTCCCTTTTCTGCAAAGCATCGAATGCTGAGGAAATGATACGAGCCAAAAGCATCAGCAATTCCCAAACTGAGAGTCGCGAAAGGTTTTCAGTAGTTTCAATATTTCACCTTTTAGCTTTAACATAATTGCATAATTTTATTTGTTATTAATTCAAACAAAGGTTTTTTGAAATATTTCGTTCACATTTTATATTTATTGGTAAATCTATGAGATCATGGGGATCACGATAGTGTCAGCTGCTATAAGAGAGGAACAAGACAGGATCAGCTGCCGTAAAAGGGGGTCGCAGATGCATAAGTTTGATAACCGGAAACATATACCATTGCTTAAGTATTCTAGTGCTACTAGGATACAGAAGACCCTAGCACTCCACAACTTAATGTGCTAGGGTCGCTTATTCTTTTATAATTGGAATGTATTTAGTAATTTGTATTTTGTATTCTCTTAGAAATGCCCTCAGCATGGAATCTGAGGAGCTTTTAATCGCTTTTTAAATATAACTATGTTGAAGTGAAAGTTTAAAATTTTTGTGAGAACTTTTCAACAATATAAAAATTGAAGATTTTTGAGAAGCCGGAGAAAAACTCTACCTTGACCGAGAAAGGAATCAGGGTCTTCCATTCGCCGGTCGGATATTCTAACCACTGCACTACAGAGGCTTATCAGTATCTGAATGGACAACTCGATAAATGTTTTAATCTCTATTGTAGAGATATATTTTATAAATTTAATTTTTTCAACATAATAAAGATATGTAGGCACTCAAAAAAGTTACCAATCTAACCGCTTTACTGGGATAATTATAAGATTATGTGTGAAAGACATATGCGCATTTTGCTGCTAAGCAACCGTCATGAGCTGTTTCACCGATTTTTGTGTTATTCTCCCTCATCTTTCATCTACTTCCTCTTTTTCTACCCTCTCTTTCTTCTATTTTTCACTAAGTCACTTACTTCATCATAGCTTTATATGTTTCCTTACGTGTCTTCTCGTATTCGTATAAGGCGACAAATCCCATGAAGATATTATGAATTTGGCGATAGATGGAGTCACGAAATATATATGAACGGAGGTCCCTTTATGGGTTTGATGTCCATCCATCAGACATCATCTAAATATGGATTTAAGCTCTTTCATATTTCGACTACATTACCATTCAGTATAAGGAACCCCAACATTCGGAATATGAAAAGAGCTGAACTCAGACACATATATTTTGGTCATAATATTGAATGTATTCAAATACTTCCAATATTACGTTGAATTATTCGTTTATATGATCATAAAACTTATTTTCAATTAAATAATTCCTACGATTAAAAAAAATTCTCTCGTAACAGATGATAAAATATCACCTTGGTATAGGGATATATGCTGCGTTTACCAGTTTACCATGAAACGTCTTTCGAGGAAAATCCCTCCAAACACGGTAGATAATATTGAAGATCGGAGGCAAGCTTTTGAGAGCACACAGACTTACGCGCCTATGGATCACATAATAACGGCGACCAGAAAGAAGGGAAGAGAGGGATGAAAGAGAAGGAAAGGAGGAGGGGTAACAGGAAGAGATGGAAGAGTGTGAGCAGTAGTATGAGAGGATATAAGAAGAGCAAGGGAGAATTTGAAGAGGAGAGGAAGTAGAGAGAAAGGAGAGGAAGGTAGCAGAGGGAGGAAGGAGAGGGACAGGGGAGAGGGAGGGAGGATAGGGAGGGAGGATAGGGAGAGAGGATAGGGAGGGAGTAGAGGGAGGAAGAATAGGGACGGAGTATGAAGAGGGACGATAGGGAGGGAGGGGAGTAAGGGGAGGTGGAGGGAGGAGAGTAAGGGGAGATAGAGGGAGGAATGGGATAGGAGATAGAGATGGGGGAGAGAGAGAGAGAGGAGAAGAAAAAAGGGGTAAAGAGATGGGAGAGCGAGAATATAGCTGACTGACAGAGGAAGAGAGAGAGATGAGAGAAGGAGAGAGAAGAGAGAGGGGGAGAGAATATGAGGGGGGAATTAGAGTATGAGTAAAAGGAGCATAGGGGTGTAGAAGGTGAAAGAGCATAGGGGAGTAGGAGAGGGAGTAGGAGTACAGGACGAAGTAGGAGAAAAGGGTAAGGAGAAGAGAGGGAGGGGGGATAAGAAATCCGAGTAGGAGTGTGGGAGGAGGTGGAGGAGAAATAGGGAGGAGGGGAAGTAGGAGGAAGAGATGGAATGGTAGAGTATTGGAGTACGAAGAAGGAGGTCGCCGAAATATTGCGGGAGAATATTCCGTCGCATTCGACCTCCCCTTCCTTGTCTTCTCTATTCCGCGCGCGATTCCCCTACCTATCCAGGGCGTTAGGCTTCCCTGAAAAAACTACCCGGCGAAATTTAAAACTCCGTGATGCCGCCGACATCAAGCACTGTGTCACCGCTACGCGGGCATCAAAGGGGCGCTTCACGGGCCCTCTATGGGTGCATTCTCGGTGACCGCCGAATAGAGAGCAGTGACATCACCGGTTACGTACAAAAAAGCTCGCTCTCGGTTAGGAAACACCTCTGGAATAAAAACGAGGTTGTTGAGAAAGGTTCAACGAACTCGGAGTGTCGTTTTTTTTCGTTTGACGTGTGAAGATATAGGACGGAATATTCTGAAAGATGAGTTATAAGAGAAGTATGCCGGTCAATTTTTTTATTTTTAGATATGGGCTGCGTGAGGCGTTACCTTCTCCGTGAAAAAATAATGAATACCCAGATATATGGACGAATATCTTGCGCCTCTGCTTAGTAAAGTCTCCTCGCAACGTCTTAGGATTCAGTGAAATATTTTCAATTGCGGCGGTCTTTGAAGTCGGTATGACTAAAATTTTAGATCTGTTTATTTCTCTGAAGTGACTCCATTACCAATACACAGAAGAATATTTCGGCTAATGGAGACCGATGCCTGTGAAGTTCTAAATGAGATATCATAAAAATATTCTATTACGATTCCGAAGTACCTACGAGTGGTGGGGTGCTATTAATATCCTGTCTCATTGATAATATTTAGATTCACATTAATCTCATTCCTTCTTATGCCTATATTACTATTATTTGATGCAGAAGAAGAAGATATATACAAACAGCTTCCGTAGGCTTTGGACTGTTCATTGTTTTAAATAAAATTTAAATCAAGCACGTATGTAAATGTATGTTTGTGTATAAATATCTATATCTGCCGATACCTCATATCTGTCACGCAGACTGTTCTGCACTGATCGTTACAACGATCATTCAATATAGACTTAGAAGGAAAGATATTTATCAAACCGACCCTCTTCAAGTGACGTTTATGGGCAAAAAATAAGAATATTTTCTGAACAAAAGACTTTTACCGGAGTTTTCGGAATACAATTAAGTTTCATATTTCTACTTGCAAAACCAATTCAAATCGTAGAAATGTAACCAGAAACAAGATTTGGAGGAATTGGCGCATTTATGAGATTTTATTCTTATTTATGAAAACAAAGCTAACTCCGTTATGCTTTATCATAGTTCGAAAGAAGAATTTTTCTAATTTTACCCGTTTTAATCCTCCGACTTGGTGTGTCTTGTTTGTTACGATAAATATTTCTATTGAGAACTATCCCAAATAAAGTAATTAAAAATGAATGACGAATTTTTCTAATTTAAAACACTAAAATTTCATGTAGTGGAAACAATGTCAATATATCCTCGAGAAACCTGTCCGTTGGCGAGTTGACATTTTTTTTATCGGTAGAACATTTCCAAACTAGGTGTAATAAGTATTTACTTCTCGCCAACTTATTTACACGTTTAAAAATATTTCTAATATTATTCGAAATTCATCTACATCATTCATATTAAATTAATGGTAATAAATCGTTAATTCTTACTTTTCTAAACAATGAGGCCCAATGAGACCACCAATCAAATTCGCAGCGTAGTCATCCCTCGAATTGCACGGTTTCACTTTTACAGATCTTCGGTTCGGTGCAGTTTTCTTTTTAGAGAACTGCCTTGAATTAAACCGCTCTTAATTTCGCTTTAGAACGATTGTGAAACGGTCATCCGGCGTAAAAATCACAAATTATTTAAGTTCGACATGGAAAGGATAAAAGCTATGCTGAATACAATGAGATTGACTCTTTCATGTTGATTTCAAGACGGTGATCAGTTGCAACCTTAGATACTCCCATAGGAAATGTACCTCACTATGCATGGTTTTGCTCGACACGATATTTTCTTGGAACGCATGTACAGTGAAAATCCAGATATGGGTGTACCTTTCCACTGCTTATTTCATAAAACTCGCTCTTTAATCTATAAAATATGTATGTAAAATATGAGACAGTGATCATAGATTTTTACTCCATAAGTTTCCATTCAACTGACCAATCATCGTCGTTTCCGTCCACATTGTTCGGCCGTGGGGAAGCACATAAAATTTGGCGCACAAACTTAGCATTAAAAGGCCCGCATCTTTGTTTCTCCACTGCCCTTTCGGAAGTCACGACCAAAGTAATCCACTCAAAACGTTTAGAGGCGATTTTCCTTTGTTTGCACTAGTATAACGATATCATCCGACCGCGATTACGCGGATGTGTAAGAGGAAATATCGCGGCTATGTTAACCTTTCGAACGCCCATCCGTTCTGGCACACGCAGGATACGTACACAGGAGGCAGTAATGGGAGGGGAGATCCTCCCATAATTTATTAAGGACACGAACAACCGGAGGATGATTTCATAAACCCTTCTTTCCAGAAGGGAAAACCGTGGTGGAGGGAAAAAGGGAATATTTTATGAGCGTCTGCTTTGACTTCTTTACTGCTTTTCGGAGGAGGGAAGAGAAAAAAACGGGTGAGCTAAGAACTTGAGGGTTTTAGAGAGGAAAGGAGGCTAGAAAGAAAGGCAGATAAGGATGGGTGACGTGTAAGGGCTGTGAGGAGGAGAGGATAGATACAACTGGATGGATGGGAAAGCGGTAGATAGAGAAATATCGTGAATTCGGGACGAAACCGAAATTCTCTCTCTCTCTTTACCCTTCTTTTGCTGTTATCCGCTCACTCCTATCACCCTCGCGGCGATATAATATTCCATTCGGCTGGCGTTCGATTCATCACGTTCGGAAAGGAAACTTGCGGCGAGCTGCCTTCGCCTGTTTTATTAGTTCGGGGTTTTAGAACGGCGTAGGAGAGTTCGATCCGAAGCTTGCACACGCTTCCTGGCGAAGGTGGTGCCGCGAAACTATTTCTCTGTGTCTTACCGAAAATTGGATGGTCGAGCGAATTTCCGTCTGAGATCAAGAACGACTGAAAAGGAGTATTTTTCTTGTGTGATTCTTAACTTGCGCATTGGTCGAATAACTATGTTACGCCATAGCAAAGAGGATAAATCAAAAAGAGGAAATCCTTGTCCAACGCGAGTTTCCCAAACGCAGATTTGACTATACTGGGTGAAAAGAACGTTCCCTTTTTTACACAACGCGTTTAAAATTTAGTTTATTCGCGGTTCTTAAATGGGAACTACTAATGCGAAAACTACTACTAATACACAGTAAAGTAATACTTTTTCTCAAATCTGTATTAATTTTGTACCTACAAAGTCAAACGTGATGACTACAGATATGCTTAGCCACGGGCGGTTTTACGTTCTTTGGAGTCACAAAAAAATGTGAATTTTTTGTAAAATACAAAAATGAAAAATTATTTATTTCTCGCAGAAACAAGCTGTAAACTTTAGACGCGTTATTCATGGCGAATTTTTGAAGCACCATTATAGTGTTTCGGAAGAAAACTAAAAAAACATTGAATCTACCTCCTAGTATCTAAAATAAAAGGTCCATAGGATATGACTATAGCCCAGTACCCCCAAATTTTAAAATGTGCTACTGTATATACAGGGCCACATGCTACCCGCCAGTTTGATATGCCTGATCTACACGCGATTAAAAATCTGCGTTAGACCCTTTCAACCAAAAAGCCCCGCATCGGAAAACTAAAAGGATAAAAGAAGAAACTACGACCGGGACAACTTATATTTTAACATTTTAACAAATCCTCAATTTCATTTTCACCACACATTTATTTGAGAGAGACACCTTAACCCGAAACACAAACAAACGCCTCACGATGCTCTTGGAATCACGAGGTATAATTTTGTCCTGGGATACGTTTCTCGCAAAAAATCTCCGGATGGGAAAGGGGATCGTTATTACTTTTGTTTCGGGACACCAGCCCGTCTTTTGCGATATCCCCCAAAAAGAATAAAACCTCGCCAAAAAAAAAAACAAAAACGCAGCGGAAGAGATAGAAACTCCTCGTCGCCAGGTTTGGAAAAAACCGGACAAACGCTTTCCGCTCTCGGTTCATGCCATTAGTCGTACCCAGCGAGCTCGCGTGTGTGTGCGCGCTCGCGCGCGCGGGTAATGCGATACCAAACGATCTCCGCCAAAAGAAAAACGGATTTGCGAAAAATAAAAAAAAGGAAAGCGAACCCCCTCTTTTTGATTTTTTTTACTGCGGTATCAAACCCGTGTATCTGGGCGTATAGCAGCGGGTTTCCCTTCTCCTCGCATTGAGATCAACGTGTGCAAAGGACGAGCGACGAAGAGGAGAAACCGGGGGAAGAAGGCGCGAGGGTGGGAGGGAAAGGGAGGGACGGAGAGAGGTATAGGGGAGGAGGGAACTGATGTCTCTTCCAACCAACCCTTTCTGCCAGCTTCGCTTCAGTCTCACCAACTCGATTGGATAGAAAGAAAAGTGAATAGGGAGAGAGACGAGGGAAGGGTTACAAAACAAGAGAACAAATGAGGGATGCAAGGCGCATGCCGAGACAGCTTTTGCCGATGCGGTCCCTTGCTTAACGTAAAAATGCTCGGTTGGAGTATGTCGTCAGTCATATGTGTGCCGCGGAACGGAGGAGGAGAGACAATAGCGACGCAAGGGGAGAAAAGAAGAGAGGTAGGACACATTACATATGCAGAGTGAGAGAGAGATGGTAAAGATTTTAAAAAACACAAACGCAAATTCCTCTATTTCTCTTGGTGCGTTTCTCTATTTCATCCCAACTAAAAAAAAATAAAGCTCGCTTCATCGACCTCAATGTTTAGAATGTTTTCTTTAACTTTTTCAGAGATCTCCTTGCTTCTCGACCGACGGACTGCCGTAAAAACAAAACATTTCCTTATCGATTTAGGAGATGGAGGGTTTGTTTTTTTAATGCGCTCGAGTTTCGGATTTTGTTTTGTGTTTACTTCCGTAATCGAATCTCCTCGATTTTGTTTCGCGGGTTTTGCGAAAAAATTGGAGTAGTTTTTCATTGTTTTCTCGTATTTCTTCGGTTTTCTTTATGAACATTTCAAAGCTCTTCCATTCCAAATATTCGCTTCTGTTATTTTTATGTTATTAAATAATTCGAATTAAATCTTCCCAAATAGAGAAACAGTCCATTAACAATATTTGTATGGGCACGTAGATATACAGGCATTTAAGAGTACCTATGTAATTATATATATATATATATATATATATATATATATATATATATATATACACATAGTATACAAATACATGCGCATACTTAAAATTATTTTCCAGAAATTTTCATACCGCACATGAGGATATTCACGTATGCGCCAAACAGGTACCGTAGACCAAAAAAAAACTCTGGTAACCCCGACTCCGATATACGAGCGAGATTTAATTCCTAGAAAACAACTGCACACGAATTCTTTATTCTTGAAAAAAGAGATTATATTGATTTTTATCTGTGGCTATTATTTCCACATCTCACTTTACTCGTTCGCGATTTTATAAACATTGTTATAGGTAATTATGAACGTATCGCTCGATATTTTTAAAAGAAAATAACTTATTTTTAGAGCCAGTTCTCTATCGTATAAGATTTTTTTAAAGTTTGGAGATATCCTAAAATTTTACTCGCATATAATTTGCGCTCAAGAAATTTGAACAAGAAAAAGTATTTGGCTCATGGTCATATTTGAGATCTAATATCGTATATCTCTCACCGCATCACACAAATAAATTAATACTTGAATTTACATATGATTCAGAGATATTCTAAGGCGTTTGTATTGCCAATAAAATCCCGCGCAGATTTTAAAATGAACGAGTTCTGCGAAGAAACATATCCCGGATAAGATTACCATTACCTCGAATTTTCCAAAAGTCGATCGACTGAATACCTATTTCACACAATGCGACGGTTGGACTATACGTAACGAAGCCTAGAGTGCGATTTTCCAGCGATTCCCTTTTCTATCTGCAGTCTAACCCTTTTTAGGATACGGTCGCTATTTCTTTCCCATTATTTACGGCTCCTCACATCTGCCCAAAAAAACATCGAAATCCCCTTCGTTATGACAACCATCTCCGTCCGATCCTCACCCTCCTACCCTCCCGCCATCTCTCTCTCTCTCTAAACTTACAAGAATCCTTATATACAAGCGGCGAGATCGATGCTTCGCCATCAGCGATATTGAAGCGCCGGGAAGCGGGAGGGAGGGAATTGGGGAAAGGGGAGATAAAACCACACACGTTACTCCGTCCGCATTCCATCCTCTCCCTCATTCCCCCCTCTTCCCTCCTACGCCATCCTACACCAACTACCTCTCCTGCTCCTACTCCGTACACACACACATCACCACCCTCTAAACTTGCCACGGCTCAAGAACTTTATTCGGAGAAAAGAGGAGACGAGAGAAATAGTGAGAGAGAAAGAAGAGAAATACCGAGAGGACGTGGAACTCCCAAGCAAAGGAAAGTCCCACCTCACTATAACCTACAAAAAACCTCCCGTATCTTTCTAAAAGGTTTTTCCTGGAGTTCGGGAGTGGAAACTTATACATATTTTTTATGTAAAAATTCATCGCAGCGCACGCTTTTTTTTTAAATTTACCCAAAATATTTGGTTTTTGCATTAAATATGAAGAGGATGAAGAGATGTAAGGAGATATTTCGTCCGATACCTCCCTGTAGAAAGCAATGGTAGTAAAAAGGAAGAGGAGGAACGTGGGCGTGGAGAGAAGGTAGCGGATAGGGATGGAATGGAGCGTACGCGAAACTTTTCGAATTTCTAATTTTCGGGAATTCTCTCCTTCAGACGTGAGATATTGTTTCTAACCAATTCCGAGGCGGTTTTCTCGAAGTTCGCCGCTACGCGTGTTTCCCTCGTTTCCCGTCGCCGGTTAATAAAAAAATAATTGAATGTCGCGAGGGCGATACGCGTACGCAAAAAAGACGAAGCAGGCGGCTTTTTAAAAAACTTTTCGAACACGGAGAAAGACATTAATCCGATAATTTTTTAAATCACCTGCTCGCAGAAAATATCAAGTTTGCACGTTTATACGACTAAAATAGAGAGAAATTTCTACTCATAAAATAATACCTTAATTTGTTTATAAATTCCAGCGGTTAGATGACCGTAGTAAGGGGATTGTCCGTTTCTGGGTTACGTCAGAACTTGAGGCGATGTGTTGCCTAGCACCGCGGGGTGAGCGACGCATTTTTCGAGATTTTCATTTCTGTTTTCAACTCCAGAATTTATCGGAAAATATGGAAAATAAAAACCGAACTTTTCTTCTTTTAGCGGGAGAACGAGAATTTTTATCCATTTAATATTGAAATGGGATACATCGGTATTTTAAAAAGCGATATGGTTTTTATTTTATATTCGTTATTACGTATAGAAAATCCAAGATTTTCTGTATTTATCTGGCATAATAAAAAGGTGTCATTTTACTACTGATAAAAAGAGTAACTATGGCTGTGGCTTAAGCGATAATAAAAATATTTTACGAAAATATAATAATTAAATCTCAGGTTTCGTTACAAATAGTGTGTTGTTGTAAAGAAGTGCACATCATTAAAAAACCCGGAGCAACATAAATATTTTCATATCAAATAATACGTAGGAAAATAATTTCCTCACGACTTTTAACGTAGCAACCGAGAAATAATGCTGCATGACGTCTTAATAATGGCGGAGAGCTCAACGGTACCAGCGCTTAAAAATAGGCGTTTTATAATGCCCCAGTATTTTATATTGTTAATTTTGCAGACATAATGCTTTTTTAATATTGCCTATGGCAGCCATATCTACAAATGGATGAGTTTTAATAAAACTCCTATCGTAAACGTTCAAATGAATCGCCATTTTGTGAGAATCGATTCACGATATAATTCATCTCAACAAGTTTTACATTCCGGGTGATACATTATATTAATTTGAAATATCTCCAGGTACCGTTTAAATATTTTGGCCTTAGAGTGATGCACAGTCAACATACTACGGACGTCATTAAAAATCACTTTTCTTTGACACATACCTCAAAGTTGCATGCAACTCATGATCTTGAAGCCGAAAGCTTTCATCATGCCCAAACTTTCCACATATAATCCATATTTGAGAAATCTATAAAAATTACTGAAACGGTTTCACATGCATAGGCTTGTATTAAAATCATTCGAACAGATATATTTAAACCAGAATATGAATTAGAATGAGAGGAAAATGAACGAAGTAGACTTTAATAGGAAGGTCGTAGAGGGGAGTCAGATTAGAGTAATAAGAGAGACAACGAATAAATGAATGGGTTAAATTAGAAATAAAACGGACTGTCGAAGGAAGTCTTACAAGGTAGGATGTTTACATCGAGTCAGAGAAGTAAGAAGAGAAAAGAAATGGCAGAAGTCTTGAAAGAAAGGGGCGGATATAAGAAGTTGAAGAGAAAAACCCTGAATGGGGAAGATTGGGTAGTGTGGGACCAAAATGTAACCGGAAGTAGAAAATTGTCTACGATGGTTGCGATGCTTCTATCTTAATTTTAAGAAACAGTACACACATTACACAATCTCTCATTGTTTCCATCTTTATACTGTTTCTATGGAAATGACGAGCGCTCGTTCTCTTTCAGCATTTACTCATCCAAAAGTGCTAAAGTAGGATTAGCGAAAGTAAATGTAGCCGAAGAAATTTAGTGATACAGAAAGTGAATATAAATCAATACAGTATAAGAACATACGTGAGAAGCCTGAGATCCAGACACAGGTGGAAGATAAATGAATACATTCACCTAACTATATAAGTTATTACACAAAAAAATAAATATTATCATACCTGCAATGAATGCGTATATATTTTCCAGATTTTTCGTGGGAATAAGACAAAGAAAATAAAATAATGATTGAAAATTGATAATATCATCTGCCCTCAAATGGGAATGTCCGGATAAAAGATTCATTAGCTGGTCTTATAGCTGAAAACAAATTAAAAAATAAGCACTTTAAGTATCGAAAATTGGAAACCATCATTTGGCTATTGGAGATACCTAAGATAAGTACATACTTATTTTCAATTGTTTGTACTTAAGAGCTTACTTACTTACTTATGAACGGTAAGTCATGCTTTATAATATTTAAAATAAATTTGAATGGAAGCCAAAAACGGTTGCCTTTGAATTTATAACTTATTTAACGGAAATATCAAACTTGGTCAAATAACAAAGTTTTTTCATCTGAGTATTCTGTTTTCACAAAATTTGTTAATGGAATTGAACGATCAACGTTTTCGTGGGAAAAGTAAACAGACACTTCGGAACAGGCCCTTGTGTCAGACCCGTACGTCAATTTACCGAGCGAATTTCATGCTATGTCAAACAAGACCACCAACCGACAGATTTAATCTCATGGTATTGGAAAGAACTCGGCGAGATTCAAATTTAAATAAATAACAATTTAAGACGAGGCCCCTAGAAGTTTATGAATATGGAAACTTTAACAAAATTTTACTCGCAAATATAATTTTAATAAAAATGCCTCATGCTAAGATTAATTTTCACTAAACATCTTTTAGCAAACCTTCATTTAGAGGGAACAATATGTATAACTTATTATATAAGGTGATCTTTCCCTCTGTTGTACCAAGAAGAAATATATCACGAGACGCATAATAGAACCACAAGATTGGAAAGGTGTAATCCATGTCGGAGTACACCGAGTTTCCAAATACGTTCTTTGAGATTTCACATTGTTCTCAATATTTTTCACTCAGATGATAATTTAACGAGAAGCAAGCGAGGTACGTTGTAAAATACATGTAGGTCGTCATGTAAAGTAGTAGTAATTAATTCCGATTTTAACCAAAATTGGAATCGGTCAATAAATTTTAACAAAGCTCCCCAATACCAAATTTCATCACAATGCGTCAAGCGCTTCCCGAGTTGAAACAAAAGAACATTGTGAACTACATGTAGGTCATCATATAAAGTGGTCGTAATTGTTGCCCGATTTTAACCAGAATTGGAATCGGTCGACCAATTTTAGTAAAACTTCCCAATGCGAAATTTTATTGAAATACGACAAGTGGTTCCCGAGTTGAAACAGAGGAACATTTTAAACTATCATGCAGATCTCCGTGTAAAGTGGTCGTAATTGTTGTCCAATTTTAACCAAAATTATAATCGGCCAATTAATTTTTACAAAAATGCCCAATACTAAATTTCACCAAAATACGTCCAGCGGTTCCCGAGTTGAAACAAAGGAATATTGTAAACCTCAAGTAAATCTTCATGTAAAGTGGTTGTCATTTTTGTCCGATTTTAACCAAAATTGAAATCGATCGACCAATTTTGGCAAAACTCCCTAATACCAAATTTCATCATAATACGTCCAGCTGTTTTCGAGTGTTAACATGCGGACGGACGGACGGACGGAAACGATCTCCCCTATATGCGTTCACTTCGTGCATAGAACGCATAATAAGTCTAAAATGTAAAGTCACGCATTCACTTCCTAAGCTACGCATAAATGTTCACTTGTAGAAAAAGTTCCAATTTTGTTTACGCTACTTTAGTGCCAATATTGAAGAATTCTGAAATTCATTTTTCATATAATTCATTTTATGGTTGAGATAACTCTTGTACCCATAATATGGGATGAGTATACTTTATAAAATTTTCAGCCAAAAAGAATACTCTCTCAGCGGTAATAAACAGCTGGCTATCTTTCATCTGGTTTTTAATACCGCTTTCATTTTATGAGGATTAACTTGTCACTACTTAAACGTACTTACGTCACTCAGTCAAATGTCTACATCATTTCCGTTTTGTACACCAATCTTTCCCTTTTCTATGCTGAGATTCCTGAATTTTTCACCACATTTTTCGTCCGGTACACCATCTGGATGTCGCCAAGGTTCATAGGTTATTTTTTTAATCAGCTACCAGTTATCGTTTTTTATAGTTTGCCTATCATTTTTTGTCATTTAGAGGAGAGGTCTTCCACCTATTCTACATGTCGGACCGCAGTTGTAAATGTTTGGGTTGGAGGTTGCGAGTGATACGACGGTTCGGATAGGTGATTATATATTGGACGTTGCCTAGAGATATAGTGCCACGATATTAGTAAAAATAAAGAGTAAATAATTTAAAGGCACTAAGACTTCACCATAAAATGTTACGGCCATAACTTTAACTGAAAAATATGAAACAGCTCGTTAAATTTAACGAATCGCTAAAACAAATTCATAGCATTGCGGGACGAATGGCATGCTTTGCGGGCCGCACGGGGTTCTTGTTTTCCGACTTGATTTCTAATATAACTATTCCAGATGTACAGGCTTTTGTGTTTTTTAAAATGTACCACTGAATAAATAAATTGCCTCGGGAGACGAACACAAAAATTAAACACCAGATATCTCTCTAGCACATAATTACGAAAATCCACAGTTCCTCGAAAATACGAAAACGCGAGGGAGGATCCGACAAAAATGCACCCACGACAGCAGAGAGTTATTGGGTAGGAAAATTTATTCCGTGGAATAGGATGGGTGGAGGGATGGAGGGAGAGGGGGAAAGAGAGAGGGAAAGATAGAGAAAGAGAGAGAGAGAGATCGGAAAGTCTAATGAAATTTCTTAAAATAGGAATAGCGCACGTTCAGTTTTCCGACGGCACCGAGAGAGAGAGAAAAAATAGACGTCCATAGAGATTCGCGAGAGCGTGAGCAGAAAAAAAGAAAATCGCGAGTGGAAATTTCAGCTGGCGGCAGGCGCTGCTAAAATGAAATCTTGGGCATGGAGAGGATCGTGACTGGGTTAGTTCTTGCCGATCAGAGTAAAAAAAATGGGAGGGATAAGGCGTCAGGAGAAAAAAATAATCTTCGGCGAATAAAACTAAAAAAGAAAAAACAAATGCCGGGCGAGAGAAAAAGAGAATGAAGATCACGTCCAGAAATACGGAGTTGTGTGCGTGATTACGCCTTGGTGCAGTTTGATTAGAATTTAGACGGACGTGTAGTAGAGAGGTTGAGGGGGGAAAAATGAGTGTAACGAAGCTTTTCCACTCGGAGCGCGTTTGCTACAAAGTTCCCTCCGTTTAGCATACGCTCTAGTGTATGAGAGCGCATCCAGAGTTTATCCAGCGGATACGTCCGATTCCAACATTTTTTTCAGAGTTCAGATGTTTTTAAAAACCTGTCCGTATTCTAGGCCGATTTCATCGCTCGAATTTTTCGGACTGGGAATTTTAAAAAATGCCTAATCAATGATCGTGCTAGAAGAGCAAGATAGAACTTGTGTTATTTAGTATATATGCACCACAATTTCGAATGAGGGATCGTATGAGCGAAAGCGCCTATGAAGAGTAGAAGTAAAAAAGTATAAATATGAAGAAAATAGGACTTTGATAATGAAACTATAATTATAATACTTATAATTGAATTTTTTAATCGCCGTTTATTCACATATTTCGACAAAATCAATGTATTCATGCTACGCATTAAACTTTTTTTTCAAGGATAATGGAATTTTTCTTCTTAACTGCAATAGTTGGAGTTAGGGATTTTTTAAATTAATTATTAAAGTGTAGAATTGCAATCGATTCCTGGTGATATTTTAAGAATATTGAAATTCTGTTTTTTGAAAAACTAATTTTAACCGTGATTTCCTTAATTTGAGGAAGGAAAATTTTATAAAAGAAAACTCATTAATAAAATATATTGAAAAGGGAAAAGACAAATGAAAATTGAAAGTAAAGCTAATATGTTATAGGTACATTTTTATTAATTTAAAAATCCTGCTTACAATATATAACTGTTGCAATAAATTACAGCGGAATTTTTAAATTACTTCGAGCAACAAAAATTATATATTATTTGGTTGACTGTAAGTAAATTCGCTCACGTCATGCGACGTTGACGAGAACATGTGCTAAAATGTTGAATTAACAAATTTATTGGAAACATTTAGAGCAACATTAAAAAAAAGGTTAACCTATACAAAAGATAAATATTTTTACACATTCTCACTAACAGGAGGCTGAGAGGGGGGTTTAGTACAAAATAGCAGCTGTGAACTCTTTAAGAGAATTAGCTTTAGGAAGGCAATTTCCTTTTATTCGAAACTCACAAGATCTACTCGCTACGTAATACCCCTTTATACGATGGCGTAAAAATGAAGGGGAAATCCTTTCCTTTTGTTTTTATGGTTTTTTACGGTAACGAGAACCTTTCCCTAAAAAAACACGGAAGCGGCGTAACACGGATTTTACCATCGCAGAAATTTTAAAAGCCCCGGTTTGTTTAGTTTTAACGCGTCTATTCATTCGCTAGAGAGTGATTTGCATTCCCTCGCCGTCATCTATTCAAGTGCTCGAAACAACGCACTTAGAATAGATAGCACTGCAGCAAAATTCTTCTTGTACGTAATGTTTGGTTAAAGTAATTTTGTTTACATACTACCTCGAATATCGAGTTCCAGCAATCAACCAACAAGTAATATTCTCTAGGCAATGATATATCCCGTGTGGGAGTTTACTGTTTAAAGCGTTCCTGAATGCATCTATTATACTATTGAGGTGCAAACAAAGCAGAAGCTGACTGCGAAATAAACCTATACTGTGAAAGGCTTTTGTTACAATAAGTTAATTCGTATTGTTTATACGTTGATGATTTTAAACTTTGGGACAAGTCACATCTTTTTCCAGACCGTTTCCTTTCGACAAATGAACGCAACGACAGAAAGACTGCCTAAAACAAACTCACTCAACAGCTTATTTGTCGTAATGCAAGAAAAAGTGACAAAAACTAAATTGTGCACAGCAACCGAAAAACAGAATTACGATGAAGGAAAATACTAAATATGTTTTAAAATAAAACTTTTAGTGCAACATCCTGAAAATGTCTTTAACTATGATGCCAATGCAAAAACTGTCTTTCGTTCAAGTTTATTCTTGGAACTACACTGTCGAGTTGCATTTATACACTACACTAATTACGACTTAATTTCAATCTGCACAGCGCAAGAAGTAGCGTTACACGACACATACCAGATAAATAGGTAAACTCGTGCCATTTATAAATCCGATTTTGCATGCAAAATCCCATGAAGGTAGCAGCAATGCAGTTGACCGTAACTACGATAGGGTACCATACAAAGACTATTACACACACACACATGTGTACAATAGGCATGGCTCGGGAGAGAAATCCTGAGCCCCGGTGCTTCTCCTGCTCTCGGGCTCATTGCAGCTACTTCCCACCACTATAGTTATATAATTATAATTTTCCGCTGTCAAGATTCAGCAATTGATATTTTTTAATTCTCCATAGTCTATCATAGCTCAGTCTTTATAATTTGATTTAGTAAGACACGCAGATTTGTTTATATACGACTGCTCGAGTTCGGGCACCTCTAAGTCACGGGCCTTGGTTATTTGCACCGAGTACACCCCCCTCTCCCGGGCCCTGTCAATAGGACTTCGCTATCCTCGTTAAAATATAAGCCATTTGCAAGGCTCGGAAGCGGATTAGCTGTAGCGTTATATTTAGAGGATTTATTTTTAGTTTTTTTAATATGCATTATATAAATCATCAGATAATTCCATGGCAGATATGTACGTAATTAAAACCACATTGCCACTTTCTAAGATTCAGGAATATTTTTGCTTGACCCTATATTCGAAACAACTTCCTAGTAAGGTCCATAACATAAATATTTAGGTTAAAATACGCTGACGGTTTTATTACATGCACGAAAGTATATTCTAAAACAAAATCGTACCGTCTATGGTTAATCTTGAAAACCGGAACGTTAATTCAAGAGATTTTTTTACTCCTCGTTATAGGTATATTTCGAAGGGAAAATTTTATTTTTTATAAATCGATTTCAAGTAACACCATAAGGTTGATGATTCGCCTTCGTCATTATCGACTCTCTGGAAGGGAAAAGTGGGAGGAGGCGGAGAAATGGGGCGGGGGGGGGGGGGGGGAAGTTCCCGGAGGACGCGAGCCAAAAAATTTGACCGCGCACGAGCGGACTTTTTCGGACACCAGACGCTTTATAAAGCTCCCCGGCTTTTCCTCGAATACTCATCCGCTACCTCCCCTTACTCTCTAAAACCCCCTCTAAAACAAATGGTTTCCTCCGGTGTTCAGAGAAAACCCTCCATCGATCGATACCAACCCTCTCTTTCTCCCCCCTTCCCTACCCAAACGCCCTCCCCTACTGCCAGAAAAGGTGGAAAAAATAAAAGAAGCAGGAACGAGCGCTACTTCATTATCCACACGCTCTCGCCGAACATTTTGCAACGACTCCATTCACGCGAAGACCGCAAAGCGGCCATTTTTAGAGAGAGAGAGAGAGGAGAGAGGGAGAAGAAAAAATCTCTCTTTTTATATGGATGTCCGATAATACCCTTCCCTTGCGGAATACCAGTTCGAAACCGACGACACCATAACATCCGGACGGCAGAGAGAAAGAGAGAGAGAAAAATAGGAGAATAAAACCAGCCGTCCAATCACCACCTACTCTCTCTCTCTCTCTCTCTCTCTCTTTCCCTCTCTCCTTCTCCCTCTCCCCATCACCTCTTCCCTCCACCCTTCCTCAGGGAAATCGGGACATAACAACGAAGCACAAAAAAAAGAAAATGAGCACGGTTGGTATGACACGGATCCGAACAGGAGTTCTTTCTCTCGCATCCTAAAGATACACGCGCGCCCACACGGAGATGGTGTAGAAAGGGTATCACGAAGATTTCCTCGGCTTACGTCCCCGGAAGCGATAAGGGGGAGGTAGGGAGGGGGGTTGATAAAGAACCTGGCCCGCATCGGGGGCGTGAGATAAAGAGGGTAAATTTGGGGTAAGAGATAGAGAGAGAGGGAAAAAATCAAACGGGACCAAAGAAAGAAGAGTGGAAGTGAAAGAGGGAGAGAGAGAGCATTCGAACAAAAGAAGTTCGACGGCAGATGAGTAAGCTAAGCTTATCGATCTACACATTCGGTGGGAATAGGAGGAAGGAAAGAGGAAGAGTGGAGTTGCGGTGGCAACCCCGAAGAGGTATACGAAAATAGAGAGAGAGCTTCCTTTCAATACGTGACCCAGAATTACCCGGAGTCCTCCGGGTGAAGGAAAGAGATGGAGGCTAAGGTAAAACCGAAAGAGATAGGTCGAGAAAGAGAGATTTTTCAGAAGATGTTTTTCGCGATGGACGCGGTAATTTTTTCTCTCAGCAAAATGTTTCGTAAAACGCTCTCTTTTCTGCATCTCGGATTTCGCATCTATGGCTAGGTATTGTTGAAGGGTGTCGCCCGATGCATATCATCAGCTCCGTGTAACGCCCTGAAAAAAGAAAGATCGGAAAATGCCAGATTGTTTCCCATTGTTGAAAAACTAAACATTGGCTTTTCAGCAGCATCGGTCTGGTAACCCGTAGATACGGGCGATGTACCTGCGCTTCATCTTTCCCTTCCAAAACACACACACACACACTCTCTCTCTTCCAACACACCATCCTCCGTGGCTTAACACTTCCACGCTTCGTTCGAATGAAAGCTTTTAATTCTTTTTGACCTCGCCCGCGGATCCGACCAATCGGAGAAGCGAGCGCGCGAATTAAAAAAAAGAAAAATAATCCCTTCCAAATGATCTCATTTGAGCGCGCTTTTAAGGTTCTGACGCAGGCTAAACAGAGCTGGAAAAGACCCTCTGGGCCCTTCGCAAATGGGTTAAACTAATCGAAAGGTCCGACCATTTGCTCGAATCAACTAGGGTTATTGAAACATGAGAGAGTGACGAGGGGGGGATGGACTTCCCATCATGCGATAATATTGATTTTACCCACGCATATTCACTATTCTCTCTCCCTTTGTCTTATACTATCCGATCTTTGACTTTCGCCCCATCTAAAAATAGCACAGGCATTTCTCGTTATAAGAAAACATTTCGGTTTCTTCCAATTAGCGAGATTTATTTGCGTTATGCGGGATATGCTCGGATGGCTCGATTGCAAGCTTAAATGATTTTTTTTCAAAAGGAGAATTTTATAACCTGTTTCTTGGGAAGGATGGTGTAAGATTTAAAACTGAGGCTTTCGGTGTTTATTTATTTGGCCCAAATTTCATGTGTGTGATGTGAACTTTCAAAGCAGTTTGTTCTGGTCAAATATTCCTCATTATTGATACATGATCTTTCTCTAGCTCTCTTTTCTTCCCTTTCTCCCATTAATTGGCGACTTTATATTTTCCCATTATCTACGAGTTGTGCTTCACGGGTAATATGGATTGTTTTTGTGAACATTCGGTAGAACATGTGTAAATATAATGCAAAAAATATTCTGAAATGTCTCTCTATGACAGTTGATTCGTGAATTAAAAAATTTAGGGAGAAAGAAGAAAACTAGATTAAACAGTTAAAAGGTCATCGCGAACAATGTTTTCACGATAATACTTTTGGGAATTATTTCGTCGTTACAATTACAACGCTAGCGTTAAGCAAAATGGGCAATGGGATAGTTAAGACGCCGAGAAAAGGCAGCATTCTTTCTGAAAGGGAAAGACTGGGATTCTTGAAATGAATGCGAGACAGAGAGGGTGAGTGAAGGGCTGAGAGAAGGAAAGAGAATGGGAGAGAAGATTAAAAAAACGAACGAGCAAGTGGAAATCGCATGAAGAGAAAGGGGAAGAATAGAAGTAAAATGGAAGGACTGTGAAAAGAAGCAAAGGATGAGAGACGAATCTGAGAAAAAGGGAAGAAGTGTTGAAAGAATATGAAGATTAAATTTGAGCTTTGATGCATTCGCTAAATCTTTTTATGTCCTTCCGAAAATTTTACCTTTACCGAGTGTTAAAGAATTGAATGAAATTGCATATCCCATTGCCTCGTAATGTCTTCTATCGACATCAACTGGGAAAAATACTTAGCTCTTACTCAATTTAGGTATCGATCGATGGAGGTTTTAGAAATTTCCAACTTTCAAAGACGTTTGGAAAGACGCAATAGTTTCCTTTTACATGCTTTAGCGCATGGCACCAGTAAAATTTTTAACTATACCATTAATATGTTTAATAAATTTAAAATTTTTGTTCCAAGCGCTTTAAGACGCAATCCTGACGGATATATTAACAAATATACACCGCAAAAATATGACCAACTTCTCAATACTGGCTATCTTTCTCAAACATTTATTCGTCCAAAACATTGTAGTATCGAGTATCAGATCTCCAACTATACGGTTTCCCAATTATTCGGATCAAGTTCGATAATAAATTAGCTACAATACAATTTCAGAGATCAGTTAACTAGAAAAAACATAGTAGGTATACTTCAACCACTTTGAAAATTCATCCGAAAATTTCATCACAATATTGTCATTGAACACTGAGTTTCGAGTTTGCGTACGGTCTGGAGCGTCGGCTGACTCTGCGCAGGATACGAACATTAATTAAAACAATCATTTATTTCTCTTATGTTATATTAATTAAACTTTGCACATAAAAAGAGTATTTTCTGACCGATGTATACTCAATATTTAAAAGAATATTTTCGATATACTCGTATTTAATAAGTAGCGATGACGAGGAACTAGAGATGCTATAGTGGTAGTTAGAATCATATCAGAAAGGGTAATAGAGTACAGTCAAGATATCTGCGTATATTTCGTAGACTGGCAGAAGGACTTTGATAGAGTAAATTGGGTAATGTTGATGAAGATATTAATGGATATAGGTGTATACTGGAAACAGAGGAGATTAATCAGGAATCTATATGTGAATCAAGTTGTAAAGGTCAGGTTTGAGAATGTGGACACCTGCGGAATAAATATCGGTAGAGGAGTAAGACAAGGCTGCTGCCTATCGCCAACCCTATTCAATATATATGGAGAAAGTCTAATGCAAGGAGCGTTAGAAGGCAAAGGAGATTTCAAAATTGGAGGAAGGATTATAAGAACAGTAAAATACGCGTTTGGCCAAGTACTTCTAGCAAGAAAGGAAGAGGAACTCCAGAAACGGATAAATAGACTAGTAATAAAGGATGGAAAATACGGTATGGAAATAAATACAGAAAAATCCAAGGTCATTCAAATATCTGGCAAAGAAAAGAATCTTAACATAAGTATTGGAAGCATCATAACAAGAGATGCAAAATGTACCGATGAGATCAGGACTAAAGAAAAAGCAAAAGCGGCTTTCAGAAGAAAGAAACACCTACTTACTGGGAAGATAAGGGAAGATATCCGCAAGAAGTTCATAAAATGCTATGTATGGATTACAGCTTCGTACGGGGCAGAAACATGGACGCTAAGGAAAAATGACATCAAATACTTGGAAAGCATTGAAATGTGGACTTGGAGGAGAATGTTGAAGATAAAATGGACAGATAGGATGAAAAACGATGAAGAGCTACGAAGAGTAGGAGAGAAGCGAATGATTATACAGACTATTAGAAAAAGGAAGGCAAACTGGGTTGGACATTACCTGAGGAGAGAGAGTATGATTAAAGACGTGTTAGAAGGAAACTAGATGGAAAAAGGGAAAGAGGTAGGAAAAGGTTTCAGCTGATAGGCGATATGAAAGGGAAAGAGAGTAATCAAAATATGAAGAGGACAGCGGAAAATAGGAGTATATGGAGAACCAGGTTTAACCATGAATAATCACAGACCTGTCTACGGACAGACTACCTATGATGATGATGAATTAGCGTTACTAGGGTAGGGCGCAACGAAGTAAGGTGCACAAAAATCCAAGTAGTAACTAAATCAACTATATTCAAGAGAAGTGCTTAAAATACTTATTTCAGGTGCCTCTCATAGCCACAGCAAGGTTATAAAAAAACAGATGCGCATTTCGGCTGCAAAGTAGCCGCCTTCATTGGTAATTCAACGAAAATAGATTATATTCTTTCAGGTACTTTTTTTGAAAAATTTCAGTGAAAAGACGTGAATTAAATAAACTAGAGATAAAAACGTTTTGAAGGGGAAAAGCATATTCAGTAGTTTTCCCCGGACGCTAAAATAGCCAGTTAGGGGGCTGCACTTCACGGTACTGCAGCGTTAGATTTTTAACGTGACAATTCCACCGGATATTCGACTATCCAGACAAACCTCAATCCCAATTATTCCGGATAAACGGAACTCTATGGTATATAAATATGTACACATCCTTATTCGGGACATGAAGGGCTAAGGAACACAAGACGGAGTGACAGTAGAGAAAGGGTTTAGGGGTTAGAGTTGCAGAGACATAGTGAACTAGAAAGATCTAGCTTAAAGTGAAAGGGATATATGAAGAGTGGAAAGAGAGATACTCCAGATTATGAATACTACAGCTAAAGATTTTGACTAGAAGGCGATGAGATGGCGAGAAGAATTGAAAGATACAGTATCGCGGAAAGAGCACGAGGAAGGAGATTTTAAGGGAGGGAGGCGTGGGAGAGAGTGAGGAAATAAAGGCACGCGAAAGTGAAACGAAAGAGAAGAGGAGATGGGATAAGTTGAGAGATGATAGGATAATAAAAATAAGACACTTAAAGGGATATGGTGGAAAAGTAAAGGAGATGAGAGAGTGGCGAAAATTAAGGGGAGACAGGATGATATAAAGAAAGAGAGGGCAGGATGGGGATTGTGAGAAATAGGAGGAATAAATGCAAATTTTGTATTAAAAGGGAAGGGTAGATAGGTTAGGAAGAAATTCACAGGAAATGCCAAGGATACATATATATATATATATGTTATGGCCGCAGGTGGCAGGGGCATGGTCGTCCGTGTTCGTCTTTTTTATTGCTGTTGCGACCATTGTAATTGCCGTAAAGTGCTGTTTATGAGTTAGTGATGAATAAATAAAATATAGAAAGAAAGAGAGAGGGGGAGAGTGGTAAGAAGAGGAAGGAAAATAGAGGGTGATAAGGAGGGATAGAGAGGGAAAGGAAAAGAGCGACGTAGAGGAAAAAGTGAGGGAGAGGTGATGAGAGGAAAGAAAAGAGGGAGAAATAGAAAGAGATAGGAGGGGGCACGAAAGAAAGAGACGAATGATTGAAATAGATGAGGAAGTGACGGCAGAGATGTAGTAAGGATAGTTATATGGAAAGAGAAGGAATAGAAAGGGAAAGAGAGAGAAAGAGAGAGAGAAAGAAGCTAGAGAGGAAAAGAGAGCATGAAAGCCGGCTGTGAGGGAGAGTGAGGGAAGAAGATGGATGTAGAGGAAGAGAAGGATAGAGAGCGAGATAGAGGAAGCGGGAGAATGATGAAGGGAGGTGAAAACAATGAAAGGTAAAGGAGAGGAGGAAAAAGAGAGAGAGAGACAATGAGGGAGGAACGGAATGTGATGGAGAGATTAGGAGATTGGTGTTGCTGGAGTGTTTGGAGGGAAATGAATGCACGATGGCGCCGATCTGGGGGAGGAGGTGGAGGAGAAAGGAAGACGAATACGAGGAGAGGAGTAAAAGGGAACGAGAGAGCAAGGCTAACTCATATGCGCGCGAAGAAGCTATTTCCATTCTTAAGGGTGGAAAATCCTTAATGGATGGACAAAATGGGATGAGACGGAAGATACGTGAAAAAGGGTAGGAGACGAAGAAAAAGGGAAGGAGGCAAAGGAAGATGTGGAGAGAAAGGACGAAAGCAGAGTTTCCAAGAATCCGTAGTCCGAAAAGAAAAGAATGTGCGTGTTTGTACTCGCATGTGTAGCATGAAAGGGGTAAGGGAGGACCGGAAAAGGGAATGAAGGAGTGGAGTGACAAAGGATAAACGGATGGCGGATAAGAGAGAGCGGAGGCGTAGGCTGGATGCCTGGAAGGGAAATAGGAAGGGATGCGGAGGAATAGAGGAAAGAGCATAGAATGAAACGTAAGTTTAGTAAGAAATGTATAAAGGAGGCTGAGGGACGAGGAAAGATGAATATGAAAGAGAGGAACGTAAATCTGAATCTTTTTAACTTTAGGTAGATAGGCATAAAATGTTTAGGAAAACCAGATGCACATGTCGGATACGAAGTAGGCGCCTTAAGTGGTGATTTATTGGCTGTATATCATGAAAAACTTTCTTCTCAAAAACAAAATGTTCTTATATTAAAAAAACTACTTGAGAATATCTTCAAAATCTTTATACTCCTATCAGTAATAGTTACTAAAACGTCAATTTTTGGGTTTTAATTATAGCCAACAGCTATGAAAATAATTTGATTATGCGAAATGAATTTTGATCCATAATAGTTTTTATCCATGTCGAATATTATGAACAAATTACCTAGTGCTATTGATCTGATTTCTCTGTGTTTCTCCCGCTTTTACGCTGTAGCTAACTTAAATAATCGTAGTTAAAATAAAACACCCTTTTTAGCTGTTGGTTTCATTACGGTCACGGAAGGCGCTCAATGATTCTCTCCAGAAAAAAATTTAATGATAGGTAAAATAGAAGCTTCATACACCTGACCTTCCAATAACACAAGTTCATATAACAGGGATTTGGTTTTAAATGCAAAAAATTCAGATGGTCCGCATTAACGCCATTTGGTCTTACTTGGGATTTCAGATTGTTGAGCGAGTAAGTGACATTTTTGGGGCACCAATCCTTTGTCTATAAGCTTAGATGGTCGACGAAAAGCACTCCATTTGTACAATATGTGCATTAGAGAAAAGTTTGTGAATTCTGGGACTTTCAGGAGGGTCAAGAACGGGTATGGAACGCAAACCACTCTCACCGCTTACAGCTAGGTTCACAAAACACGGATTCGAATGTAACGGCACTATTTTGGAATGCATTCCCCGCGTTTTAGGAGGACCGGTTTCAGAAGAACCTGAGTGACATAAATTAGGAAGAGACGAAAGATTAGGAGGGTGAAGAAAGGGAGGAAATGGAGATGGAAAGTGAGAGAAAGAGAAACTGCAGGGAGAGAAAAAGAGCCTCGCGTGGAGAGAAGAAACATCGATGAAAAGAGGATTTACACCCGGATAGGATACGAGGGAATGGCAAAAGAGGGAAGAAGACGAAGAGAAAGAGGGAAGGAAGGAGGAAACGGAGAGGGGGAGAAAGAGAGAGAGAGGGGGGAAGCAACGAGAGAGAGAGAAGAATGGTTCTGAGAGGGAATCTCAGAAGATGAGATTGGATCCGTGCCCAAAGAAGGAAATTCCCGTGGTCGGATTCATCTTACCCGAGTAGGAAAACATTTTCCGAAAAAAAGAGTTTTTTCACCATCTCTCTCTCTCCCTCTCTCTTTCTCTCTCTCTCTCTCTATCTCCTGGCTTAGTGTTTCAGGTTCGAGAATCGTATCAGGACTGGATGTCGTTATTCAAGTTCGCGGAGGAACAAGCATTTCCTTGCGAGAAAACTATTTCTTCTCCTCCTCCTATCTTCCTCCTCCGCGCATCCTTTCGAATACTTTCGCCCACGAGGTGTCTCCTGACCGAGAGGGAGGAGGGAAAAAAGAAATGGAGGGAGGTTGTCGGTCGTGGGCGCGCGAATATCCTAGTAGTCGCAGATCTTGTACTTTATCGAATGTCCACAATAAAAAAATCCGAAATACCGTTGCGGAAAAGGCCTTAAATAAATCTCCACAAGACGCTTCCACTTGTTCCTTTCTCCAATGCCGTAATAACTCGTTTCAACTTTATGAAACTTAGTTCTTTTTCCATTCCTGTGTTATAACTTCCTAAAATTATCTATATGTATTTAAAGCTTTTCCGTTTCAATAAGCAAAAGGTGAGGCGAAATTTTACTTAAAGGATAATGATAGGTGGGATTGCAGTTGCATAAATGATATTTGACAATATAGCGCGTATAAATATAAGTTATATACCGGAGAATGTTAATATTTATAGTGATTAGGAAACCATACAAATACTCTATATTTAATAAATATCAAGGAGAATTATTTTCGTCGGAGTAATGAATCGCTTTAAACAATTAAAATATTGATTTGTGATAAGTTAACGAACACGCATCTTGAACACTGAATGGTGATTTCGGGACGCGAAGTGCAAAATTCGGATTTGGAGCGAACGATTTCCCTAAAATTTGATAAATCAATGCGCATAGTTATATACGAGTTTGTAATTAACTCCATACTCCCGATGATTTTTTGACCTGTTTGTTCCTCAAAAGCAGCCATTTTAATGTATTTCCCCATTATTGACATTTGTTTTTACTTAAATGTTGAGAAAAAGGTTAATAGATTGCTGAAATATTTAGGTTACACTAAAGAGAAGTCATGGTCCGTACACGCGTACGGACAACCGCTACCGATTCAGCTTTGGAAAATACACATATACGAATATCCACCTTGAGAGGTTAAAAATACTCGAGGCAACACTGGATTACGCAGTCTTGATCAAAACAGATAGACAATTTTATCGAGACCAATTCCAAAGAGTTTTGGCATGCGTATTTCACTCACCTATAACCGTGAGGTTTATCTTTAGGTTGCGGGTCGGAGAGTTCCTGAAGTCGACCCTGCACCTGTAGACTCCTTCGTCTTCCAAGGTGAGGTCATCCACCATCAGCTGCGCCGGAGAGGTCGCGGTGCGGAAGAACGCCCTAGTGCCGAAAGCGCTGGGCGCAGACCACAATTTTGCCTGACCAAATTGACGACCGCGGACGTCGAAACTGTAAAGAGAGAGGAAAATGTTATAAATGTTAGATGCATAGCTTTGTAAAGTACATGCATCCCTTCAAAAGACCGTGTAAAGCGATGCCGTGCAGATTGGGATGGGTTTTCCCATGTGGGTATGTGAGGTCATATTTCAACGTCCACTTAAGTTCAAAAAGTAAAAACTGAATTATCTTCTATTCAGAACTGCTTACCCAACTGTTAGTTACTAGCACAACTGCCCGTCGAAAATGACGGACATGTATGAATTTAGTAATATGTACCTTAAAATAAGATCTTAAAAAAAAAGTAAACGAAACCAATTTTTATATGCACTAAACAGTAATCAATATAAATACAATTACCATAACTGAATGTTTCAAAAAGTAACAATAATTTTTGGAATACAAAAACTGTGACAAGGAAATATTAACGAAGATTTATTTGATATACATTACACTAGACAATGATTATATTCCAAAAACAACTTTCACTTTCTGAAACATTCAATTAAGTGAAATTTAATTTATTTTTTATTTTTAAGTGTTTATAAAACGTGATTTTATTACAATAACTTTAAAAAGATTTTATTTTTGTTTATATTACAAAATTAAAACGGTATTCTGCTTTCGCAGAAATATTATTCATATGCTTTTAAAATACAGAAATTGTAATTCCTATATCTGACCTCATGAACACAATATCTACGAATAACTGTATATTTGTTGATTTTCGTTATCGTCATATTATTTATCCTAACCAAGGTATTGTTTACAATTTAAAACAACTTCGAAATTTCGTGAATATGTCAAAAGTTGCGACGAAAATTTATTATCCAAGACACGAAAGTGGCAACAACGCATATAACCTTGAAAATGAATGATTTTCACGGATGAAGTAAAATTTTCGCGTTAAAATGAATGTGTCGATCGATTCGGAGCGTATTCGAAAATCAAAAGTAGGAAAACAAAATTTCGTTCCTTCAGGCGTTTTTTGATTCAAGTCGCGAACTCCTACTATGATTTTAAGTAATTTTAATATGTGAATGATTAATGTGCTACACTCAGGATCGTGTTAATAAAACGTAGAATCAAATCCATGACTTCAATGATGACGGCAAGCCGTTTAAAATATGAATCAAAAGAATCAAAAGTTTGCGAGTTATAAAAGGTTTTCTCATTCTTCTATTTATCTCCATGGGCAGGACAGCAACATAGAATCAGAGAAAATGAGGTTATATTCTATTACTAGGTGCTCCACCCCTACGCGTATCAACCGCGTGCCTCACTCTGCGAGGCGAATTCGTCCGCTGCCCGTGTGCAACCCTATTTAAGGTAGAAAATTATATATAGCCCTATTTTCGGGCTTTTCACTCTCTTCCTTCCACCCTACCCTCTCTCATCCCTATCTCTACCTCCCTCTATCCCTCCGTCACTCTCACAAAACCTCCTGCTCTCCGGAATTTCAGCATTCCCTCATTCGCTCACTCCCTCTCTCCCAACCTCTGTCTTTCACTTTCTCTTCTCTCTTACACTCTCCTGTTTCTCCCATACTGCCATCTTCCTCCGTTATGTCAATACTGTGCAAGCAAAGAACGAACGGAAAAGATGAGTCAAAGACGAGTGTGAAAAAATGAGCATCGATAAAAACAAACCCAAAGCATTTGTTGCCAGTTGATTAGATCAAAATAAATAATTCATTATGATGTTCTTCATTATTACTGAAAGTGTCGAGCCAATGCAATCTTTAATTAGACTGTCATTTTCCTTTTACTCGAGTTCGTTTCTATGGCATTTAGAATTTTTCATTGCTGTGTATTCGTTGCGATTAAAAACAAATATTTAAGCTAATTTGGCATGGATTTCAATTTTTCCTTAAAAATTGAACTTTTTATTCGTTCATCTACAAAACTGTTTTCAACGCGAATTCGTGTCTTAATTTGACGTAATTTTAAAAAGCACGTTTAGAATGCCCTGCATTGAATCCCATTCTTTTCCTATGGGGTATTGAAATAGAGCAATGGGATCTAAAATACCCCCACAAATTGGGGTTTTCGATTTTTTCCGTTAATTGTGTCCTACGACCGACCATCATTCCAAATTTCAGATCTCTAGCACTTCTAGATGTGCCATAGAATGAGGAACGGGACACCCAGGAGGTTCGTACATTTTTATATTATAGAGGGATATGGATAAATGCTGAGTAGAACTGACATTTTTTATTATCTTAGCGCTTAGAGAACGTTCCGAATCCGTGCTGAGTAAAACAGTTGGCCGTGCAACTCCAGGTTGTTTTTCTAAAAGAAAACTGTGCTAAACCATAAACATGTAAAGCGAAACTGTGCAATTCGAGGGATGAGTGTATAAGGATGATTTATCTCGAGACTAAAACAAAAAACTTGTGCAAGGTACACCAAACCACCTTTCTTATACCCGTACCTTTTTAGTCCCTCAAAATAATGTTAATGGTTACATTAATAAGTACATACGCACGATATGACTCATGAAAACAATGCTGATGTTTTTAGAATTAAGGGGCTTACCGGAAGCTGGCCAAAAAACCTCAATATTTTGTCACCGTACGCTATATTATTATTCTTTAGAAATATATATTATTTATTATTTTTTGTGACATTAAGCCCAATAACTGAACCAATTTTAATCAAAATCCATTTAACTTTTTAATAAGTAAACTGTTATTTAGCAAAAACTTGTAAGAATAATCTATCCTCCTTTGTTGCACGATGTGGCTCATTTCAATAGAGCTTCTTTTCCGGGTGATACCTTAAAAAACGCGACATTTTACCAATTTCTGTGAGACAGTTAAGTTCCTTATGCCGCTGCATGGACGCAACACGATGAACGACTGACTAACACTAGCGACATATCGGACAAAATAACAACCGTTTTGGATTCAAGAGCACCTAAAACTTGGCATTCAACAACATCTAGAAATATTTTTGTCACGATCGCAATGCTTTCATTCTTATATATTTCACATGAAAGAAAGTGAAATTCAAGAGCGATGAGGCAGTTATAAATAAAATAACATTTAAACATATAACACCACACTAGAGAGTCGAGAACAGTTTAACCCAGAGTTCGGCAACCTACAGCCCGCGGGCCGCATGAGACCCTCGAGACCGCTAAATGCGGCCCGAGAAGCTATGATTAAAAAGTGGTCGGTCAAATTTAATATTGGGAATTTCATATTTTTCAGTGAAATTGGGGTCTCGAAACCTTTTATGGTGTGGTCTTAACGCTAGTCAATTATTTAGACTGGATTTTCGTTAGTACGATACCAAAGAATCCTTAAGTAACTGCTGATTTGAACGCTCACCCGGACCGCCGGAGCTCTATTGTCTTCCAATGCGGCCCTCCGAAGCATTTACAACTACGAATGTAGCCCGCCACGCAGAAAAGGTTGCCGAGCACTGGTTTAAACTCAATATATGTGGTTTAATGAAATAATTGTTAATTTTTATGAATTTTTACTTTAATAAATAGTTCCAAATCCGAGTAACAGATTGAAAAAATAAATTTAACATAAATGCGTATTTGTTTATCGGATATCGGGAAAGTAAACCGAAAACCCATCAGCTTAAATCGGCGCAGATTTACATAACGAAGTTCACGAATTAGTCAGCCGGAAATTTTTTCGAAAAATGCTTCAAGTTATTGAAAGAAATGTTTGTGTGTATTTTTTAAAACCAGACCCGTGGTACATATTTCTATCAACCTAACAAAAGTTAGTATTGGATTTTACGTTAAAATTATCTATTCGACCTAGGGAATCATGATGGAAAGCCGCAGAGAAACGCTAACCACGGTCCATGCATTATAATTCTTTTAAAGGATCACATCCTAGTAATAGCTTGTTCTGAAGGTGTTTTAGAATGCAGACTGTACTGTAAGCCCAGAGCTTAAGGGAGCAGCAGTAAGTTTCATAGACTAGATCTTTTTCAACAAAACCGCGAGCCTTCTGTCTTTGGGTTGTGGCTTCATGATGCACACTGTTTACCACACTCATTCGTGAAGTGATGCACAACATGCGAGCACCAATTATTTTGCACATTCATCAATAACATAATAAAGAAACAATTACATTCCTACTGTATAGATCGATTGAAATTAAGAGATTCTTCAAATGAACTATTGACAGCGTTTAATATCGCATAATAGCTATTTCATGGCTAGTACTCAAGTTATTGAGAAAGTATAGACAAGAATAATATGTAAATCTACATTACAACCTGCTCCAACAAGGGTCTCCCCAATGCGGATTTGATTATATACGGCTAAATAGAGATGTAACTTCCTTACCCAACTCGAATAAATATAGCTATCCGTGGACCTGAATTGCGCGCGCACCGCATTATACGTATGTAAGGTTTATGAAGTGACAAAAGCTTGCACTCTCTACGAATGAAGGATTTTATCTAAGATAGGTGTGTGCACCCTTTTTACGTACGAGGCCGCATTCGAACATGTGAGAACTTTGACGCAGGAGGAGGGCCGGATGAGAGTTTTACTAAAGAGATATCTGATTTTTTAAATTATAATAATATCTTAACCATTTTTAGCTGTAAAACTTCATCAGACAATGTGTTATTGTAATTCAAACGTAAAAAAATTATCTGTGTTAAATATAACAGAACATATCTTCACCAAAGTTTCGCGAGCTGCATAAAATGTTCTCGAGGGCCGGATGCGGCCTCTTCGAAGAACTTGATCTCCGAGTGGCGCAATTCGTTTGGAGTCACCCACTTACGTTATTAATTTGTCTATTTCTTTAGTCATGATTTTTTTAAAGCGTCACTATCAATTTTTTGCCGGCTTGGTAATGTAAAACAAAAACATTTTATAACAAAATCCATTTTTAAATTATTTTTTCACCTACATCATATTTTGTCGATAAGCTGGGTTTGAAAAATATCCTCTTCTATCCAATGGCGTCATATATGATAACAAAAAAAGACCTACTGAAACTCGTTTAACGCTGCCCCGTAGAACGCCGATTCGTTATAACGCTCTTTGTTCTCGGATTAATTTATATTTTCTCCATACGTTTTTGTGGGAGCTCTAACTCAAGAACTAATTACCGGATCATCATGAAATTTCATTTTTAACATTTTTATTGTAAGGAAAAGAGCTGATTAATTATTGGTTATAATCGGTAAACCGGAAGTGGAGGTTAACTCGTGTATTTTTAGCATTTTTTTCATTTTCTCGAATGTCTCTTATAAGCCTTCATTAATGTAGATCTTTGTTATTGCACAAGCTGTAGAGAATAATATTCTCTACAAAGTTTGTTTGAAACAAATTTTTGTTTACAAATCTCACGAAATTGGACACCTATTGGTGGTATTGGGCGTTGATTAAGGGGAGGAGGGTGTGTGGACTATGTTAGTGTGAGAAAATTACAAAAAAGCTGCGACAGTTATAATATTGCAAGATTTCTGGTATGCAGCAGATCTGCTCAATTGCGCATTTAAGGATTGGTTATTTACAGTACACTTTTAGAGTATCGGATAGAGTAGCGACTAAACTAATATTTTGAAAGTAGGTAATAAATTACGATTTTAGGAACGCATTTCCATAAATATTATACTAAAATTACCCCGCATAACGCTGATTCAGTTACCGCTCTCGTTTTCAGGAACGCATCCACAGCGTTAAATGGGGTATGCCTGCATATGCACACACACCTACATGCACCGTTACACGCCCACATATAGTGACTTTAGCGTAACCAAGGGTAATAAATACATGATCCCTGATACATGCAAGATGCGGACAGAGACAAAATCCTTGTGAACTACGATTTTTCGCGGACGAAGCCTCGGATGCAGATTCCTATCAATCGAGGACAGCGCCACTGTGGGAAAAGACGGAGTCGATATAGAAATAAGAGAAGGGTAAGCACAGAGATTTTTTACTTTTAAACAGGACAGAGATAGAGAGACGAGATGAGTGCGAATAGAAAAGGCAGGGAAGGATGGCGAAGTCGGATAGGTTGTAACGTCGACGCAATCCCCCGACTCTCGTGCACTATACATACAAATTACTTCATTATTTTCGTCCGTTCTAGTAGATTACCGTGTATATTCTGGCGTGCAGGCTTTTTATTTCTCCTTTCCTTTGGGCGGTATGGGGTGGGTACATGGGGGAGAATATACAGAACGCGAAATCGATATGATGGGGGGATTATGTCTTATTTGCTCGGCGAATTCACGTTGCGGATGACGACTTCGTCACCGGGGAAAAATGAAAAACGAAAACGCGCATCGGCGATGATATTGGTATCATGCGATCTGCATCCACTTCTCATCGCCGTCTCTTCCCTTGCTGTCATTCGTTGATGTATTCTGTCCCCTCCCGTTGACTACCTAGCGCGCCTTCGAAACGGAGTCGCTCTTCCTTGCCACTTTTGCATTTTCCGGCGCTTTAAAGCAATTGCCTGGAGTGCTTAGGATTCACATTTGTCACCGATGCACGTTTCGCGAATGATTTATTAAGAGCGCGCCGATTTAATTATGGAGACCTGGCGAAAATTCATGAATATCATCATCATAATGTTATGAACCAAGTATAATATTTATATTGCACATAAATAAAGGACAGAAGTTCTGAACCCTCTAGCTCACTCTTTAAAACCACTTTCAAATGTTATTGAAAAGTTGATAATACAGCTAGTGACACGACGCTAATTTAACTGAGATGAAACTAAAGTACTGCTTCAGGTCATCTTCATCATCTTTATTAATTTGCTGCATTTTGTTTATGAATTTCATGAATAATTATAATGTATTTTACATTTATATTGATACCCTTTAAACGAGTTAAGCTAATAAGAATGAATAACTTAATCTATATTAATATAAGGAGGTGTATCTGTGTGTGTTTGAAACTTCGGGGAACAGAACAATTTAAGATATGTGTCTATGAACTATAGATATATTTAATTGGACTAACAATCACTTCGAGTTACAGAAGCAAAAGTCACCAAGCTTCGACTGACTTCTGTTCCGGAGAAGCATAAAAAACTATCGCCCGAAGAAAATTATCCTCATGTTTTCAAAGGTAATAATCTGTACGATCAATTCTGCCGAAACTAACAATTTTAATCTTCACTTTCCGAGCTCTCGAAACAAAACTTTTCTAGCATCCGGAATCAAAATACTCTAACACGCTAATAAATACATCGTTATTTATGTTTTGATTTATTCGAACGAGATGGAAATATATCCACACCGCCGATGACACTTCCTTGTACGGTTAACGAGCGATTCATTTCTTACGAAAAACCGAGGTGTTGAGAATTCGCTGTGATTTTAAGGTCATGACCGTAGAGATTCTCTTTTTAAAACTCCTCTGAAGTGCATTTATTGAGGGCAGAATTATTTCACTTTCGCCAGACAAAGCAGCAATGGCATGCAGTCGGTGGAATTTCTATTTTTTTATTTCGAAGAGGAAATCAAACAAATGTGAAACTGCTTGAAATAAAACCCCAAGAATTAACGATATTTAGAGCAGGAACCTCAAACAAGCGACACGCGATGCAAAAAAAATATTCCATAATTTATTTCTTGTAAAATATTTTTAAAGGAACAAACACATTTAAGATATGTATTAAATCAACGCTTCCAAAATATACGCAGTTTATTTTTCCTTCACATTTTAAAACTGCACAGTTGGGGGAGATAAAAATGTCCTTAACACGAAATGCGGCCCACAGATTTAGTGCAGTACCATAATGTGGCCCATGCATGATTTGAATTTGATACTCCTGGCATAGATCAACGCGAAGAGGAAGTGTGATACACAAAAAGTGAGCTCCCAATGAACCACATATATCTGATTAACCTGATTATTTAAAACATAAACTTGCAAGTTCGCATAATGCATTCCGTACGTACGATATATACTTATCTTTTACATGATAAATGTGCTAATGCGTAGAAAAGTATTGTTTGAGCAGTAAACTTACTTTATATAATAACATTAAATTAGACCATTCCATGAATGCATTCTTCACTTTGTTAGTAGTAACTCACATTTGTTCTTTTTTATATGCTGTATTATTACTCGATAAACCGGAAATAAATAAATAGATAAATAAATTGAAAAGAATAAATAAAAATAAACATAAATAAATTTGTATGTGTGGAGATAGGAGGGAGAGAGAGAGAAGAATGTCTCCACTCTTCGAGCGAAAAATCTCCCTTACCAACCAGACGTAATAATGCAATCGTTCGAACCAGTTTCCTCTGTCACGGCGGTACGAAATCTCCTAGCCTTGGAAATAAAGAAAGGGAGAGTTAGGTGGGGTGGTGAGGAGAGGAGGGAGTGGAGCGAGGGAGTGGAGCGAGGGAGTGGAGCGAGGGAGTGGAGCGAGGGAGTGGAGCGAGGGAGTGGAGCGAGGGAGGGGAGAGCGGGGGAAAATGAGACGGGGAAAAGAACTTCGTGCGCGAATTCGGAAACCCGTGAATGAGATGGTGGAGGAAGAGAAAAGATGAAAAAAATCTCAAGGGAGAGAGAAAGGTGGTTGTGTGGAAGGAGGAGGAGAGTGAGGGAGGAGAAGGGGAGGAGGAGAGGAGGGGATGGAGTGGAAGATAAGCCAGGGTTGATGAGATGGAAGAAGAGCCATATATGGGGTGGGCTAGAGGGAGAAGGGGGTGGGAGAAAGCGAAGGAGAGATGAAGGGAATGAAGGTAAGGGGGATGGAAGGGTGCGGAGAGAGAAAGAGAGAGGCGAGGGGAATAGGAATTTGGAAGGGGTTGGGAGTAAGGGAAGAAAATGGGTGAGAGGAGGTGTTTGAAGAGAATGGTGAGGGGTTTCCAGAGCAGGGACGTAGTACTTGTTCGGATAAGGTAAGAGGAATCGGCCTTGAGAGGGTAGGAATTAAAAGAGGTTGCGTGGGAAGGATAAATAGGGCAGGAGGAAGAAAATTGGATGTTGGAGAATGGGAAAAGGAGAAAAAACGAAGAGGAAGTTAGGGAAAGGGTGCTTATATGTGAAAGGATGGCATGGGGCGTCTCAGTCATTGGTAACCGAAAGGATCCTAATATTGCGCCGATCATATCACTATGTTCGGCACATGAAAGGCTACGAGCAGCATTAATTTAATCTAAATTAAATTAAATTTATTCCTAATCGATCATGATAGGTTAAAATACTGTTGGCATCACTGTGCACTTAAATTAGCATTATATACAGTCTTATAATTAAATACATTTGTATATAAAGCTAAAAAATAAATAAGACACAGAAAATCAATGGCTCTTTAATATGAGATGAATAATATTAACGACGGTGACCTAATATCCTACTTCCACGGTAGGGTACGAACCCGTGAGTGTGTAATTGATAAAATAAACACGATGCCCTCTCCTTTCTCAAGCAATTAAATATTTAGGATGCGGCAATAAATTTAAAGTTTGGTACACACGTCAAAAATGTCCATAATAGTGACATTTTGTACATTTTGAAAACAACATCTAAGTTTTCAAACTTTAATCACGGTTAAGCATATAAAACTTTAATTCTATGCAGAAAAATCTGGTGTTTTCCGGAAAGCTAACCTCGGCCTCACAATTTCGAAGCATAATCCTGAGAGTGAAAGGGCAGAGCATCCGTTTTACGGAACCAATGCCCAGGTACGATTACCGATCAAAACCGGAACACCTATGATTATTTCAATGGAATTATATATTAATTTCGAAATTTGAACGATAATTACGCGCAGCATACCTTACACTGGCTTTCTCGTATCCGAGAACTTCTAGTCCAAGCAAAAATGTCACTACTTACATTACTATATGGACAACTTGGCGGTAGCTGGGTGGGAAACTATAACATGTCACTCGGCGCTAAACACAATTACAGTTTGATACATCATCATCATCATAGGTAGTCTGTCAGTAGAAAGGTCCGTGATTATTCATGGTTAAACCTGGTTTTCCATATACTCCTATTTTCCACTGTCCTTTTCATATCTTGATAACTCACGTTCCCTTTCAAATCGCCTATCAGCAGTAACCTTTTCCTACCTCTTTCCCTTTTTCCACCTAGTTTTCCTTCTAACACGTCTTTAATCATACACTCTCTCTCTCTCCTCAGGTAATGTCCAATCCAGTTTGCCTTCCTCTTTGATACATATAAATTACTGCTTATGTCATCAATCACTGTAACTGGATCAAAATCTTAATGAATACATGACATAGCTTTACTACTACTACTTTACTACTCTGAGAGCAACTAGTTGCATTGTAATGGCGCTGGACTCTATATAATCGTTTTTTAGAAAATTACTCACGAAGTATTGCTAATGAGATCATGCTGCATAAATCGATAAATATTAATAATTAGCCTTAGAGGTATTTCTAACTAGACTGACATTCTGTGAAAATCAACTACAATAAACTAACCTCCATTGCTGCGCACTATGAATCATTTCAATACCGTTTCCTTTATGGATTATATCAGATATCGATTCGAGATTTCATCAATATTGTGTTAAACCGTGTAGACCATAGAGCCAATCGCAGACAAAAACAGGCAGTTGCTAGACAGAATCGCAAAAATAAATAAAAAAATTCCTGATTCTGGGCAAACTTAAACGCGCATATTCATAAAAAAATCGTTGTCCAAAATGTTCTCACTAGCACAAAAATTCTCACATACCTCTTTCATGAGTAACCAAAAATAACCCACTAAGAGCATCACTTAGCCATATTTCCGCGCAGGATTTGCCGCATCAGATGAGCTCGAGGAACGCGCAGCACGTCGAGGGTCTCGAAAGGATGCTTTGAAGCGGGTGGTGATAAGTGGATTTAGTAATGGGTAAAGGAATTCCAGAGACGAGGATGAAGGAAAATGGTGAATTCTATCGGAGTGATTGGAAAGAAATGTAGCAGAGGCGGGATATGCTAGGTGATGCGGAACCGTGAAAGCAGGAAGGGTGGAGGAGAAGGGGAGTCGAATTGGGATAGGGTCGATCGCGCGATTGTGATTGGGAAAGACGGCTTAAGGGAAAGGATATATAAGGATTGAGGAAAGGACGCGACGAGTCGAAAGAGGAGGATAAAAGGGGTGCGAAAATATATGGCAGTCTAGAAAGAAGGGAATGGGAGGGGGGGGGGGGGGGGTGATATGGAAAATTGGCGGCAGAGAATGGATGTTTAGGAGATGTCGGAAAGGATGAGAGAGATGCGAAAAAGAGGAAAAGAGAAAGGGGATTGTGAGGGCGGAAAGGAGATAAGCTTAGGCGGAGTGGATGCGAGGGATTGGAAAGGAGGAGAGAGAGAGGGTGAAAAGGTAAAAGAAAGAGGGAGGATGAGAGGGAGGGAGAGAGAAGAGGGGAGGGAAGGAGGGAGAGTGAATAGGGAGAGCGAAGGAAGGGGAGGTAGGGCGAGAGAGAAGAGGGGCGGAGGGAGAGAGAGAGAGAAAGAGAGGAGGGAAGGGAGGGAAAGAGGGGAGATGGCGACGGAGAGAGATGAGGGAAAGTGAGGGAGAGAGAGGAGAGGTGGAGAGTGAAAGGGAGGGAGGGTGAGTGAGAGAAAGTGAGGAAGGGTGTGAGAGAGAAAGGGAGGGATCGTGTGAGAGAGAAAAGGAGGGAAGGTGAGTGAGAGAAAGGGAGGGAAGGTGAGTGAGAGAAAGGGAGGGAAGGTGAGTGAGAGAAAGGGAGGGAGGGTGATAGAGAAAGGGAGGAGGGTGAGAGTTAGGAGGTGGGAGAGAAAAGAGGAGGGAGAGTGCGAATGGGAAGGATGGCTAGAAAGAAGGGGAGAGGGAGCGAGAGAGAGAAGGGGAGGGAGGAAGAGAGAGATAGGAGAGCTGGGATTATAAAGGAGGATATGGAGAAAAAATGAGAGAGGGAGAGATAGAGGGAGAGAGAGAGGGAGAGAGAGAGAGGGAGGGAGAGAGAGGGAGGGAGAGAGAAAGGGGGGGAGAGAGAGAAAGGGAGGGAAAGAGAGCGGGAGGGTGAGAGAGAGAGAGGGAGGGGGAGGTAGAGAGGGATGGAGAGAGAGAGGTGGATGGAAATGTGATGCGTGCGGTTTTGGATTGGGGTGAGGGAAAGTGAATGGTTAGGGAAAGTAGGAATGGATGGGGAAGGAGGAGATGATTCCCAGGGAAGGACGGGAAGGGAGGGAGAAAAGAAAGGGGAGAGTCTTCGAGGAGGGTAGGAGGAATGGGAGTAGGCTAAGGTGTAGGACTGGGATTTGAGTCAGAGTTTCCTTTGACAGGAAGCCGTGAGAATGAATGGTAGTCGTCGAGGTAGGACGGATTGGGATAAAAGCCCTTTTTGGGGAAGACGAAGTAAGAAAACGGGAGGGGTTGGGAGAGAGGGCGAGATGTGGGTGCTGATGACGGGAGAGGTAAAGGGGGATAGGGAGATACGGGGCCAAGATAAGATGGAGGGGAGATTGAAGAGGGAAAGGAGGTAGAGAGCGGTCGGGAGGAGAGAAGAGGACCTGTGACAAAATGAGATTCATGGTAGGTAGAAATGGGGCGAAAAGATGCATGCTGGAGATGATTTAAGGGTTCTACCATCTTGATCTCCAAAGGGGCGCGTGGCAGCTTGGGATATCCTGGGAGTTATGTTCCTCTTCAAAGCGTTTAGCCAGTAGAGTCGTGGTAATATTTTGAGAAAATAAAAATGATTGTTTCCATATTTGGTCGATTCCTATACGGAGCGAGTTTATTTTGCCTAAAAAATTTAGAATTCTCGTTTGTGTTAATAATGTGGTTAAAACTTCACACAATAAGAAATATAATGACAGCCCAATATTTCATATTCAAACACGAATTATTTATGTCATATGCGGCGTAAAAATGAATTGTGTTAGAAAAAGTTCATAATTTTAATACTTCACCATTAATAGGATTGGTATATCATAGGCAATGGTATTCTCCAAATATTTTGTTTAGTGTTTGCACAACATAGATTGAATTTGTCACTATAGAGATAAATATCAACATAGTTTGCAATTGATTTAATATTTACTTCTAATTCATTCTTTTCTGGTGAAACATCATTTTTCATTTTACAACTTTCCTTAATGACGACGTTCTTCGCAAAGTGCTTAAATTTTGCTATCATAGTAGACTTATTGCACCATAAATATTACAATTTAGATATGTTAAAGCTTTACTATTAAAGTTAATAAACAGAATTTTAATATCGCTCATTAAGAGGTGTTTTGTTACTTTGTTTGTCAAGAGTATGAATACTCAACAACGCACACCGCAGAATTTTTTCTCTATAAATATAATAATCCAAATCTGCGAGCATTTGAAGAAAATATGTTGTAAATGAAATTAAGAATTAGTTGTATTTATGAAGAATTTTGAAAATCAGAGTACCAGATATTAAAAAATTATAAACAAAATAATAGTTTATGTATGAAAATGTAGTTTAAATTAACTTTTTATTGCATAAAATAGTATTTTTAATAAAATAAGTTATTATAAATAAAAGGTAAATCACCACTTTTGCGTATTTACAAGTAATAGAGTGTAAAATCAAGAAGACATTATAAAAATCTGAGAACCAAATTCACTTCAAAATATTAAACTAACAGGAAAATCGCTAATTTTAACGCAACCCGATGATAGCGACCACGGGATGTAATAGAAAATAGCACAAAACGACTCCAAAATGTATATATTTCAATTATAGACGCTTACCTAAAAGCCCGAAATAGCGTCATTTCCAGCTTTGATATATGTACCTCACAAACGCAACTACAGGAAGTATCGTGGGAAGAATTACATCCGCGTAATAACTTCGTCTTTTGAAGTATCCAAAGAGAAAAGTACAAAAATATCAATTTCCTGGGCATACGCCGAAACGGGAAGTTGTTTTCGGAATTAAAAAATTCAATTAGCACAAATAAGCTTGTTTTTGCTTAATGATCCTACTACGGCAGGTGAATTTTATCAAACAAATGCGGAAGCTAGACCTCATTGGGGGTTTCAACTCTTATGCTCCAAATGTAATCAATTAGACTTACCACCCATGTATCATGTTTAAAGACTCGGAAATTACTCATCGTATCGTACCAAATTTCTCACGTATACGGAAAGCACACCGGGGCTCGAGCAAACATGATTACAGCTGACACGCAATTAAACACCGCACTGATGATATATCTCTTTGTAGTTACGTGCATTCAAGGTAATGAATAAAACCGCAACAACCTAGAAGAAGTATCGGAGTCTCTATTGCTTTGCAAAATCGATGAGCTAATTTTAACGGAAATAACGACTATTTGGAATATATTTTTAAAATGAGGGAAGCCGCCAACATATGCATAATTTACAAAAGTAGATGAAGTTGAAAACGGGATAAATTTGCATCTTTAGTATCGTAAATGATTTTGACAAACAAGGGCTACTAAATCAATTGCACAACGTGTATTTTACTCAAATCCATATGAGCTAAGACACAACTTCCTGCTAAATACAGAGTAAAATATTCAGGTTGAATTCGTGCCGGGAATGAAAAGAATATCTGCTTACTAATCGTGACGTTATTGCAGTTAACACCACGTTGATACATAGGGATGGCAACAACACGAGAATATTAGAATCCTGCAGACTCTTACGTAACCTCGACTTCTAGCTACACTTTACGTCGTATAACATGACGCAATTTGTTTATCCAATAGTCATTAAAAGGTGGTGAGAAGGAGATGACCATTTTGGCTACAAGGTAGCCGCCATCAGTGGTGATTCATCAATAGTAGGTTCTAATAAATATCTATGATCAAACGACTACCATTCGAGTACATTGTAATCAATTGTTATAATCTTCGTATTAACTATTCGCATCTGGTTATCATATTTTTTTATTTTTTTTTTTTTAAATTCCGTAGCATTTACTGGTCTCTTAAAATGAGATTAATTAAGATAAAAATGGCAATATCATACAACCGTCTTCACCAGATTCGAACTTACGACCCGAATATTGGGAACTCGATATTCTAACCAACATCCATCGAAGCCGGCTAGTAGAGATACGTACATACGGTGTCAATTTGATTTCAGGAGAAAGGTGAGCCCAAGTAGATCAATTTGTGGATGTTTAGAATCGTAACATTAGTTAAACATTTATTTTCTTAGTGACATAAGTTATCGGCCGACATGAATAAATTTTAATAAAACCATAATATAAATGGTATATTTATATGTAATCATATCAGACGCACACAAAACTCAAATTTTTATCGAATAAACTTAACTTGCTAATTATAAAAAACAGGAAATTTTGGAGCAAATTAATTAATTACGGCTCGATATTTTTTAAAATAATTTCTGTAATTATAGGCACTTATAGGTAATTGCTTAGAAATATAGGATAGTCGAAGATACATGAATACCTAAATTGAATTGTTGCTAATTCTACAAAAGTCAAAACAAAAAACGTAACATTCGAAAGCCAATCATGTTGACACAAGACTTAAGAAATGCGCATTGAAATCAACCCCAAGAGTTGTTGGGACTATATCGAAAAAACAATAACACTTGTCTGAGACTTTCCTGGCCCGGACCTTATTATCACGAAAAATTGAATCACACACGAGTCACGAATTTCAATTTGATCTGTAAAATTCGCTTCGCTTTATTTTCTCAATCGGAGACTCCAGACGATAAAAGAGTTAGTGCCACGCCGTGTATGGAAAAGAGAAAACAACGGTTCATAGAAATGGATGAGCGTCTCGCAAATCTTTCCGAAGTCTATCCAGTTGTGCGCCTTGGGGATCCAATTGCCTTATAGACAGCCGTGTCCCAAAACTGTGTGGGAGTTATTCACGAACTAAAAAATCTTCGTTCGATTTTCCGTGCACTCCGAAATTGGTTTCTTTTCCCTATCTAATTTATTCTAATGCTACAAATCTTCTGATTAAAATTATATTGAAGATAAAATTAATTTAATATGCAATGAATATAGTTGGACAGTTTTAGGTGTTATACCTACTGCAGTGGTGTTGTTTAATTTAATTCATCTATGGCATGAAAAACTCAGAATTTTTGTAAGCATTTCATTATTTTATTCCTAACAGCTAAAATAGGATTATGGAAATCAATTCGGGGCTTTAAAAATTGCAATTAATTTTTTTTATATACGACCTCAGGACATGAACAGTTCTAATATAATTTAATATGTTTTAAAGACAAAATTGAAATACATCCCAAACAAGTGTAAAAATTTGTTTTCAATCGTAAATAACGGGAATTTTCCATTTTTATAACTATGTAAAATATTAACTACGATGACAAAAAATACAACTCTTTTAAATTGGAATTAATAATCTACATTTATTTATTTAATAAAATAAGCTGCAAGTTAGTCGGCTGACCAGGTGGCAACGTAAATGATATCATTGTAAATAACGGAGAAAAGATAGCCCAAAAACAATGGAATACGTATTATAAATTTCAAATGTGAAAATGTTATCATAACACAGGTAACGATTTTTAACAAGATTTAAAGAAATAAATTAGTTCCTAACATTTCCTAACATTTATTCTTGGAGTTTTACTTTTCACGAAGTCCTTGCCAATGAATTTCACAGTACAATTTTAAAAGCTTGAATGGTCGGCGCACGATTAAACATCATAAAGGTTGGAAATTTAATTGACTCGCTCTGCCAAAACGATTCGCTGATATATAACTAAAAACAACTCCTTCTCAAACATTAACTAATTCACTCGGTAAATTTTTTGAGCGCAGAGACGAACATAAGGTTGAATTTTTAATTAAGCAATGAATTAAGCGAGACATTTTTCGACATTGATCGTTTAAAAAATGCTTTCCTCTCGTCCGTTTTCGTGGATGATTTTTAATTTTTTTATTATTTCCGGCTTAAGCTCGGAAAGAAAGCCTTTGACGTGATTGATGCGAGTTCCAATAATCACATCTCCGCCAGGCATTGGCTTTTTCATTTTTTTAATCAACAGACCTTCCATCAGAAATCCGTCTTGAAATAAGGTTGTTTTGATAACATCCCCACCCGTCGACGTGGGAAAATATTCAGCGAAATGGAAAATGCGTAAATTTGAATATCGCTGCCGTAGATTTATCATTATTACTTTCCTTACTCCGTTCCAAGAATACGAGAAGAAAAACGGATTTTCTAAATCGCTTCTACTTCCGCATTTCGTTCTTTTAAGTATCCATTTAACGTTAGCATATATCAACGGAAGTTTATTTTTCTGTACCCAAGTATTTGAGGCTAACAAGAAGCAATTTACGGCATCAAATCCAAAATTTTCCTGCTCTAAAGAGAGCAAGTAAAGGAAAAATGATCGATCTCTCTTTATCCTCAGCATGAAAAATATTTGTGAGTTACAATTTGTCGTTATCTCTTGTGGGACAAGTACATTGTACATTCGTCGTCTAATAGGCTCAGATAACATGAAACTGGAGTTTATAGGCAGAATAGTTTCGGAAAAGTACAGAGAAAGTACTTGTAGCGAGGTATTTTTCACTAGTTAGACCACAGGTGAAATGTCCGTATGAGAAGGGCCATATAATTAAGTTAGAAAAAAAACAGCGGAGAGCAGCCAGATTCATTAAACAAAATTACAGACATAGGGAAAGCGTCACATCATTATTTAAGGACTTAAAATGGAGATCTCTGGAAGAACTTAGATCCTTAGACTGCTCAAGGTTAAGGATCCTAGAGAAATACAGGTCAGAATGTCTAGCAGAGGATGTATTGGGAATAATTGAGGTCCCAATAGAAACGATCATGACGATTAGATACGTGAGATCGATTGTATAACGAAGCGTTGTAGAAGCTCCTTCATTCCTAGGCAAATACGAGACCATAGCAGGAAAGTCAAATCTGCGAGTAATAAGTGTTAGGTGCATTGCACCTCCTGCCACCCTCCTGATTGGTGAATTGTAGGGTAACATGCAGATATAGATGACTGTAATAAAATTAAAAGGACATTTTTCTTCAATTGACACACAAAGTTGGGGGACCAGATGCTAATTTCGATTACATATGTATAATTTACTATGAGTAAATTGTCACTGATTACGACTGATTTGTAGTCGAAATACGCATTTATTTTCCCAAAATTTCCCGTTAGAGAAATCAAGTTCTTGAAAGGGTTCAATGGTGCGCTCATTTCAATCTCAATATAAGCATAATCCGTGTAGCACCCCATTTTGGCGTTCAAAATAAAAACGAGCTGTAACGAATCCGTGTTATAGGAAGGCCAGGCGTAAGCATGAGATGCGCGGAAGAACCCAATGTTTTTGTTCTAACATCCGATGACATTCAAAAATTGTTTTCTTGTAACCCACTTTTTGTCACATTCAACGTAACGATAAAAACTCATTCAGCCTTCTCTTTTTCTCTTTTTATTCCCTTTATATTAACATCAACCAAAGGCATAAAAAAAGAAACGCAGATTTCGCGACGCGGCGAAACATATGCCATTTTATTCTGGTTTACTTGGAAAGACAAGAACATTGATTTTGGAAATGGAAGCTTATGTCACATCTATTTTCTTTGGTTCCATTTTTTCTAAAAAATCGAACCTATACATTTTTATCAGACTTTTCATTCTGCCATTTTCTCTCTTACACACACACACATACATGTATATGTGCATTGTTTGTGTACATAGATATGTAGATACACTTCAGTTCTTTCTCTCTCTATCCTCTTTTTTCGCCATACTTCCTCTTTCTCTCTCTCTCTCTCTCGCACCAAAGCCATCTATATTCCTTCCTCACATCTTCTTCGATCCCATCTCTCCTTTGTCCATGCTAGTGCCTGCAAGAAACGGGTAACCTCAGAATTGAAATTTTGGATTTCAATTTTATCCGTTCCTCTTTCCGTATTCATATTGAGAGGTCATTAAAAAATTTTCTCCTGGCTTCATAACATTAAATGTGGAGGTAGATGTCAAAATCATACAGAATACCAATACATACATAGTAATTCTATCTTCCGGTAGATTTTAGGCACACCCTACCAACTCTGTGTTATCCTTTAACGCATCAAAATATCAATATACGTAGACTCAGAAATATAAATGTATTGCTCTATATTTAAAGGAAAGCGAAATGTTCCGATCTCTTGCGCCTCATTTGTTGCCACCTTGAAAATATATCACAAGTTGATTAGACCAAAAATCAAACAATTACTCATCTATATTTAAGTTTACGTTTATTAAACAACGCTTTATTTTGTGTTGATTTTCATGCACTCCTTCCTCATTCATAAAGAAAAGAACGTCATTCTCAACTTCCTCCACCGATTTGCATAATAAATCCGTTTCCAGAAAGGGAAATTTAAAGTAAAACAGTGCAAAGTGGGATGTTTCCACAAAGAAATTCAGGAGCCTATATTTGATTGCCGTATTGATCTAAACATGAACAATTAAGTAATGTCGTGTTCACTATTGCTTCCTTTATTCTTCCTTGTAACCTCCGAGACGAATTGGGACATTTCTTATTATAAAGCTTGGATACCGTTACAAGACCGTGCTAAAGCAAAGCTGACTGCAGTACAATTTCAAAATGTTGAAACCGTGCAAAGCGAAATCGTGCAATTAAAAGGATGAGTGAACTTTATTTTCATGGTTCATCTACTCATCTCTCCTCACTTGATAATTACACTAACTTTTATCTTTCCCTTCCTCCATTTCTCTCGCACGCCTCCTGCTATATATTTCCCTTTTTTCCTCTCTTTTCCTCTCAGGATACTGGCAAAAAGATTTATCTTTAGCTTAGCAAGCAAGGGCTTTGGAAGGGATGGGACGAGAGGGAAAGATGGAAAGATAGAGAAGGAAGGAGAGCGCGAGAGGGCGAAGAATGAAGTTGCAACGCCTCTCTCGCTAAACCTTCTGAAATCCCACTTCTATATATCTATCTTTTTTCTCTCTTTCTCCCTCTTTCCTGCACCCATCAACACCCTTACTATTTCATCTCAAAACTATTTCATTCTCCCTTCATCTTTCTCTACCGTCCTTCTTTCTCTCTCACTCTTCTCCCCATTCCTTCTCTTCTCCCTCTCACCGTATCTCTTCCCCCTTCACTTTCCAAACTACTCCACTCCCCCTCTTACTCCTCTACTCTATCTTTCCCTCTCTCCTCCCATTCTCCCACTCTGCTCCTCCTCCCCTACATCTCCCATCCCTTCCCTCCCTTTCTCCCTTCCTCCGTCTCTATCCTATCCCCTGCAGCTCTCTCTTATCCACCTACGATGCTGACGCTTTAGGTTTTTGCTGAATGCCCTTTACACCCACTCCTCCTCGTCTCCTAGGTCACACACGCTTCAGATGCCTCTCACCTCCTGCCACGCACACACCCCCTTCCCTCACTCGCTTCCCTTTGGGCGGGAACTCTCTTCCTCCCTCTTTTCCATCGCCCATCCTTTTTCCTACACCTCGTATCCTCATCCCTCTATCTACTCTTCCCAATCGTCCGCTGGACGGACGTTCGGGGAACGCCTTCCTTATCACCTCCCCGCTATGTTATTCTTTCTCTCTCTCTCTCTCTCTCTCATATTTGAGCTCTTTCTTTCTACCTCTTTCTCTCTTTCCGTATATGTGCCCGTTACGAAAAGGTCTTCTGGCTCCGCACCTCCGAATAAAGCTCTTTCGGTCCCTCCACTCAATGAAACATACATAGACGAGGAGATGATGGGTTTCCAAACGTCCCTTAGACCACATATCGTCCGGGGTGTATGGAATTTGTGATCAGAGCGAGAATTTTTCGATTTTGTTCCATCTCGCAGCATCCCATCTTTGGCTGTAGGTGTTTTCAGGGTTATTTTTTTCGGGACATGAAAATGCATCAGACAGAAAAATATATATTTTCCCTAGCTCTTATCGTTAATGACTGAAACATCTCGATAAAGATATTTCTTAATTGGGTCTGACTACTTTATTTGATCGTCAGAAACTCGTTCCTTGGCTCGTGAATTTTCAACTTTAATTGACATTTATGATCTGTGCCACTCAATAATGAAGCTATCTTAAAAATACATTATAATTAAAACGGCTCAACAATTTTAAACAATTTTAAAGTTTATACATATTTTCAATAGGATTTCAATATCGTATCGTTTATTAATAATTTAAAAAATTGTGTTTGGCTCAATGGAATGAATTGATCAATGATCACTATGCAGATACCATAGGCTATAATGTTTATGTTTATCTGCCATGACCGGGAATCAAACTAGAGTCTTCCACTTGCCGAGAGGATATTCTAGCACTGAACTGCCGTAGAAGACTAAATCTCCCATTTTCAAATAATTACCAATGATTGGCTCTTTAAAATAACTATATTATGCTTTCTTTAACTATCAGGTTTTGTTTAGGAATCAAAATAGGGGCAATCATTTAAAAAATAACCCTGTGCAATAAAAGAGCATTATTTAAGATTCGAATAGTAAAATCTGGCATTTAACTATCTTAACTTTTAAAAAAAGAATTAACACAAAAATTAACAAACAATATAGGTACCTAAATTTTTTTTATTTGATAATGTGAGAGAAAGGTATACAATTTTGTGATGACGAACTAATATATAAGGAATTTGACCTTCCGTGAATGTTTGCGGTGATTTCCAACGTTTCGTGAAAAACTTCAGAAGAATAGAAAGTCAACATCTTATATATATATATTCATTCATTCATTCATTCGTATTCTGTCTTACGACAGGTCCTACCAATTAATTAACTGGTTTAGACTAGGGAATATACATACACGGTGTGGCTTAATCGCCTATGCCTATCAGCACAATATATATATATATATAATATATTTCTCTAATATTTCCGGTTTCTTGATTTTGACGTCGTTATAAGATTACGTCGTAGTTTTAAATCAATTGCATTATAATACAATCCACCAATTCTCTTTAGAAGCAGTAAATTAAAGCTATTATTATATACAGTTCATAATCCTCCATAACTAAAAGAAGTAATGTTCTTTTATTTAATAAAGTATATCGCGTTTTAAAATTATGTCGTCATCATATGTACTCATCATTGGTTGAAATCAACGGGATATTAAGAATTTCCCTTTTAAAAAGCACTAAAGCGATGCTATTATAATACGGATTACCAATTCCCATTGAAAAGCATTGTCCTTGTTGCTATGGTAGCTTTATTGTTCAGCATCTGCTTTTTTCCGATTAAATACGCATTTCCTCGTCAATTCGGCATCAATTTGAATTTAGTCTTCAAAAATAAGAAACCTCATTCTTTTAGCTACAGAATAGTTTTCGTTTTGAGTTTCTATCTGAAATACAATTAATTTAAAAGTGCAAATTTATGAAACTCTGCGCAGATTTCTCTATTTTTTTATGGATTATCGAAATGGAAAATTGGGGTCAAAAATACCCCATTAAAAACTAAAACAATTGGAATTTTAGATTTTTTTGGTTGGTTGTACCTAATAACCTATTATCCTGCAAAATTTCAGGTCCGTAGCATATCTAAAAGTACTTAGGTTTTATATCCTCCTTAAGAAGCAGCTATTTATAATAGATATACTCAATGTTTGTCAGTCCCTTTTATCTCTTGAACAGTTGGTCATAGAGAAATGCTGTAAAGGCCATTCTGTTTCTGCCAATTAGGAGACCCCGGGAAATCTATTTTCGTTTACATAAGTGTCCCGGATTCGACTCCGGCAGATGATTACAGTTTCCCATATGTTTCCACAGGAGTTTTGATTTTTTAAGGCGCAAGGTTTATTTCTTTCATTCGTTGAGATACGTAAATATGGACCAATTTTCTCCGTTTTTGCTTTATTCGACGGCTAAAACTATAAAATATCTTATTCTTGCAATGTTTTGATATTACACGGAATAATTTCTCAGAAACACGCATTTATTTTCTAAATTTTATGGATTTTCCGTACTCTTTTTGAGTGTTGCCAAGGCGACCCGCATTGTTGCCTCCGATTGAATTAGCGCCTATTAAGCCTTCAAATAGTCAAAATAATTGCGTTATCCGCTTCGCGCTGTTTATGAAATTATAGTTGTAGCAATGTCCAAGTTAATAGATTGCAACGTTAATAATTAAAGATTATTATTTTTCATTAAACCGCTCGTGGGCTGTGGGCGATTTTAATGATTGACCATAAGAAAAAACTTTTCTTTATTTCAATACTGGTATGTGACCTTTTTCGTAAGGGAGAGACAATTAAAATTGCACATATAAATTATAAAAACAAAAATGACATTCAAAATAGAAGTTGTCTAATTTTATAAGGAGAAATTGTCTCTTATTACTTTTAAACACGAAGATTTCTGACTGACTTCGCAAAATTTTTTGCGGGTACCAATAGTAACAATAAATTCTCAATTGAAAAAAACTCCTGCATAATCTAAACACTGCTCGCATTGTGATCGAAAAAATCTAAAGGCGAGGCCACTGAGAAGTGATGATTTCCATAAAAACGAGTATGGTTCAATTTTTCAGCGCCAAAACAGTTTTTTATCGCGTTAGATTTGAATTCATCAAAACATTACCAGGGAATTCCGACAACTAGGGCATTTTTCCCCATTTCACTCGGGGCGCGACTGCAGCGCCACATCATCCGGCGATCTAACCTTATATCCTCTTCGTTTCTCAGTTCTGTAAATAGCGTTTCACTCGCGTCAAGTGTCACGGTGACGGAGTGGAGCGTCTGGGGCGTGTCTCAAGAGCAAGTTGCGCCGTTGCGGATGAGCGAAGGTATTCCAACTTCGGAGAAATGGAACGGTGGGGAGAAAAGCCTGTTCGTAAGGGAAAGATTTCTTCCAATACTCATCAACTTTCGGACTCGCTCGCTTCGTCTCACCTAAGACATCACAGCGAGGCTACACAATGCGCGGTAAGGAAATATGGTAGGTGCCTCATAACGTGATAACGTCGCGTTCGAGTTTATTGATAACATTGAGCGGATTCTAACAAAAGACGGCGGCACTTGTGCTGATTTTTGAACTGAGCGCTGAAATTTTAAATCGGAAAATGCTAATTACGATGACAGATGGAAAATAATATAAGTATATCGGCGGCAAGTAGGTATTGTAATGCGACGGCTGATATTACGCCTTACATATCCCTCCATGCGCAATATATGTCCTTATTTGCATCGGAATAACGGAAATTTTATCAGTATCTTAAGTGCAGCAGTTGATTGAATTTTCATGCCAATGTGAAACGAATACTTTTAATTTTAAATTTGATATAGATAACGCTGCTTGAATTAAAAATTAATAAATAGAAACTAAAATGCATTGAAGGCTATAATTGAAGAACTAGCAGAATGTTTCCACGTCAACTATAAGGAGATGACTGAAAAATTGCATCCTTTATTATTCTAAATCTTTTGAAGCTAATAAGGCACCGATAGAACTTTTCGTATCTTCGACAAAAATAAACCATGTTCTGTCAGATTTACGAACGTCCATATCCTAGGGTCGTACTTTGGTTCTAACCCGTTTAAAATTGTTGATTTTGAATGTCCTGCTACAACTCCCTCGTATTACTTGTAGATGATGGTGTTCACCAGGGTTGGAACCCAACCCGTAGTTGTAAACTTTCAAGCCATAATTTTACCTCAACCATATCTTTCGAATAAGATTCAAGTCTTCCAATACATCAATTATTCAAATACTACATCACAAACAAACTCACTCGGGGATTATAGAGAAATATGTAATTCTGATGCAAGAATATCCCAAGTTGTTTTTGTACTAAGCCACAGGCTAATAGTCTTCGATCGTCTCCTAAAATACACCCTTTCATTTTAAGGAAACATTTTTTGCGTTGCCATAAACGTGTCACTTTCACCGTAATTTGTGCGTGGATAAATAATTTCCCTCGCGCTTGATTCATTTTTCCAATGCTCGATGGCCAATTTAAGTCCGCGAGAGAACATTTCTATTAAAAAAGACTAGAAGCGACGTCCGTATTTCCTCATTAGGTAGCTTGCAAGTCAATGAGCTTAATAAGAATACGCAATGTTTTGGATCATGCAGTTAACATGGCAAGGGTGACTCTAAGTTGACCTACTACAGAAACATTAAACGTGCGACAAACTGCTCTTTTATTTTGTAATATACTTTCATTCTTTAATATATCCTAGGTAAATATCCTTCGATTCTCCAAGCATCGATATAATTTACGTAAATTCATTTTTTGTTATGGAAACTCACAAATAATAAATAGGTCGTTTAGATTGTCTCTTGTGTCTTTTACCCATGGCGGCCGTAGTTATTATCGGGTGTATTACGTTAGCACGTAAAAAATTTGTTCAAAAACTTTGATGGGTGAATTTTAAAATTAAATTAAATATTCGCAGATAAATCCAAAGCCGAATACAAATTAATTTTTGAAAAACATTATCGGAATCCAGTTTAAATAATGCAAAATATTGAAAAAAAAAACGAGAAACTCTATGGCTTCAAATATGTACCCTATTTTACGTATCAAGCCACGGCGATGTGCGAAAGACCGTAACACTCGGAGAGCGCACGCTAATAAAACAACGCACTTCCATCTCATCCAGTATTTTTGGCGCAATAATACCAGCAACGCGTTCCGCTATACATTGCAATTTACTGGAGCAGAGTTCGGAAGTCGGTATATTTATATATTTGACATCAACAAACGCTCCTTTGCTATAGTTCCGCTCCCCGTAATGTTATCCCATCTCATTTAATTATCGGGGCAGGATGCACGTAACGGTACCATTGTTCTGTGCGCAGCTCAATCACATTGTTTCTAATTGCTTTTTGCAGTTGTTCCCTTAATGGGTGACTTCGAGTTGATTGAAAATAAGCGGAATACTACTGTAACCCGCCTGGCTTGTTTGTTTATCTTTGACCCTGGATGGACGACACGGGTCAACACTAAACGATACCTTCCAGTAATTTTGCTTGAATATTTTTTACTTTCAAAACCGTGAAATTGCGTTACATTTAGCGAATCGAGGATTTCTGTGACATTAAAAATTGCATTTTTTACGTTTAGTTAGAAGATTACGGAAATAGCGCCGTAGCTTTGAAACAGGTAAAGAGCTAACTAATTTCACCGTTTTAAAGAGGGTTTTAAAAGCAGTATTTCTTGCAATAATAAAATTGTGGAAAATTTTAGAATACGCCAAATAAAAATTTAAGTTTTTGGATAGAATAGTGAAATGTATATACATTTTCTTGTACAACACGTGCAACGCCACAAATATCAACATTGATTCATGTTTCACACATATTAAGTGCATTTAAATTTCACATTTAGATTTTATATTAATTTATTTTTACAAGCATTAAATTAGAAGTTATTACACTACGCGTTAAAAATCACGTATGAGTGAGTATTTTTTTAGGGGAAAGACAGTTTACCAAATAATTATAATGATAAACTTTAAAATATTGGAATTATCTTTCAGTTCATTCATGACCCCGGTCGGTATCCGTAAATCTATATAAAATTATCATTGAAAGTTCAGTCACTTTCAAGAACTGTCAACCACACACTATACCACTAAATTAATATGCGATGCGAAGACACACTTCTATTTACTGACAGATAAGTGCTTTTCTCTAAAAATAAATGAAAAGTCTATCTATTTTGAATTAGGCATCTGTTTAAACTTTTTTCCAAATTCTGAGGACTTCTAAAAAATCAACATTTCACCGTGCAATATAAAATTTTGCTAAAAATATCACGTATATATCATGTTGCCATGGATTATGCCTTATGAAAAGGCAAACTTTACATCCGTACTAGCGACATATCCCGTCAAAATCCCGTCAATTACACTAGCTGAAACGCCCGGCTTCGCTCGGGATAGAGTTTTCTTTTAAGTAGCAAACAATTTTTATTGCTCGGGGACCCGCGCTTTCACAAGCGATGTTTACCTTAACATTTACTATTTTATGTATTGTATTGTAAATTTTTCCCATTAATATAATTACGCATTACCTAACGTCTTACTTAATGTTCACATGGATAAATGCACCGAAGCATTTAAAGAAGCAATAAAATTATGTGGATCCTGTCAATACAATTAGCCAAAACGTAAACAATGAACAACATCTCGGTTACCAAACAAAGTAGATGTATTGATTTCTGTTGAGACAAAACCTTTCAATGTTAATGATAAGAGATAAATGTTGTAACATTCCTTAAAAATTATTTTAAGAATTCATAGAATATATTTAGGCATGAATCCATTTGTACCCTTTATCTTGGCTATCTCCCTTTGAAGAGGACAACATTTAAGAAATTTTACTCTGTTGCCGCCTCGAAAATGGTAGTCTAAACCGATAAATTTTGAGCTTAAAGGATAATTTTGAGCGATTTAGCAAGTAATACGGCAAAGTATTAACATAATTAAAATATTCAGTCCTTCATACGTAAAATAAGTTATTTCCCGTGATCGTAAATTAATATTAAGGAATATTTATATCTACATCAGTGAAGGGCTGCATGACATTTTGGGGTTTCTCCACATCATTTCCCATGCATTCTTAAGGGAATAGTATTTTGTTGACCCCATGGGGTATGAGAAACCCACGTTCTGCAAACCTAGACGAAGTTTTTCCTTTGATCGAGGGGATGGCCCATGAAACATTTGAATTCGATAGCTTCAACGGTGTAAATAGGTATAAAGAACATACATACACACACACACACTAAAATATTTATAAGATTAGCTATACATTGTCGTAACTGTATTTGCATGGCATTTTGAAAGTGTAAGGAAGCTGAAAGCCATATAACTTATACAAATGTTCAAGGTGTAGAATAATTAAAATTTTAAGAAGGGTTAAAGCCAAATAAGTTTTACAAAAATTCTAACTCAAGTGTAGTCAATCAAAATTTATTTTTGACTTTTGTGTGCAAAATATAAAAATTATTTATTATTTTTTTATTAATTTATTTTTTACTTTTTAGTTTTATTTCTAACTAGCTTTAAGTACCTGGCGTTGCTCGGGCTTCTAATAACAGTTTATAGAAACTTAGAGCATCGCGATTTCTGAAAATTTTAAAATGAAATTATGATATTATGATTAATTCATATTGTTTATTCTTTTAATTCACATAAGTTAAAGAAAACAAATCCATATATGAGGACCCGCTGTATATCCGTCTGTCTGTCAGTACGCGGGCTACACCGTCATAAAGAAAACAAATCGATATATGAGGACCCACTCTATATCCGTCTGTCTGTGCGGGGTTGTCGGGGTTCCCGGGTACCCTATGTTACCCGTAGGATCATAGGAAGTCACTTTGCAAAGTTTGGTCCCGATAAGTCAAAGAATGTGGGAATGTATTGGGAACAGACAGACAAACAGATATTCAATTTTATATATTAGACTAATACAGAGCACAAATAAAAGTAATTGGCGATCCCTGTTGTAGTACATAGAACTTTTTAAAGGTATACATATGACTATCCATTTCATTTTAGGTGGATCAAATTCTATAAAAGTACAAAAATCAACCAATCAGTACAAGAACTTGTTGTTACCGGAAAAACCGAGAATGAACGGCTATAATGGTTTTTCAGCGGCTGACAGGCAGCACGCAAAGCGTCGGCAGCGGAAGTCAGCTGGCTTTGTACACTGTAGGTGAAGCACAAGGCGTTAGACTAGGTGAGTTTTGGACTCTCGGGCTCATGTGTCGAGAAAATCACGCCAAGATCAACAAGGGCAGGGGAGGAAGACCCCAACAGGCCTAACCCTTTGACGGGTTTTTCGGGGCATGGGAACTTGACATGAAATTGTCGAAATTTCTCGGTTTCTTCGCGGAAATGGATGTAGCTTGGGGAAATCTGGAAAATACACTATATGAATAGGCTTCTGATCATAATACTACTATACTACGTATAATAGGCATTAATTAGTCATGTTCTGAATTAGCAGAAAACGGACTATCAAGCCCGACCACCTTTTATATTTTTTACCATTATGCCTAAAATAATTGAATTAGTTTGCCCCGCATCCGTTCAAATGAAATTGCGCGACAATGACGATCTTAGCTTAATATTTTTATAGATCATCATATAATTGATGATATTAGAGAGATACATTTGATCACTGACCATGATAGCCTAATGATAGATAGGGAGAATGCCGTCTTATCTTAAGTTTTCCATCCAAAACCTGTTTATTACAATCTATCAAAATGGATTACTCACATTTCTGTTATTCGTTTCCTATCTCCCTCTAGAATACACTCAATCTCCAAGCTTTCAACTCGCACGTCTTCCGTCCGTTCATACTCTGTCTTGTCTATCACACTCTCCATCCCTCTCCATTATCCGTCCATTCCTTCTCTTTCCATACCTCTTTCGTGCCTTTATTTTCGTATGTTAAACCCGTTTGATTTTTCTAGTTCTGCCTCATTCTCCCGATCCTTCAAACCCTCATTCTCTTCGAATCTCTGTCCTCACGATACCGCCACTCTTTCTGCCCACTTCACTTTACGTTTCTTTATCTATGCCCAATTTCTTCCGTTTTCTCCATTGCTCGGCGCATTTTAGTCAGTCTTTGCTCTCGCTTTTCTCTTTCAATGATTCACCCCCTTTCTCTCATTCTTCGAACTCCCCTCTTCTTCTCTGGCGTAATTTCTCTCCCCAGTTATCTTCCTTTAGTAAATCATCCCTTCCTCTCCCTTCTTCCGCCCGCCCTCTTACCTTTTATCTCTCTCCTCCTTGATAACATTCTCTCCCCTTCCCATCTCTCCCTTCTCTCCTCTGCATTATCCTTCCATCCTCCCTGTTTTTCTTTCGCTCTCTTCCATTCTGTTTCTATCCTGATTACTCTTCCTTTCCTCCACCTCTTTCTCTCCTCTCCCTTCTTCGCTCTATCTCTCCTACTGCCTTTTTCTATTAATTCCATCCTCTAGCCCTCCCTCTCTCTTTTCATCTACGTCTTTTTCTTTCTCACTCTCCCTCTGACTGCCTCCTCTTCTCTCTCCATCTTCCTCTTTTTCTTTCTCACTCTCCCTCTGGTTGCCTCCTCTTTTCTCTTCCTCTATACCTCTCTTCTAGTACTCCCAGTTCTATTTCTCTCTCTCTCTCTCCCATGAAGCGATAACAAAATCCAGCTCCCTTGTTCGCCCTCTTTTACTCCTCAATTTCCGAAACGATCCTCCCTGTTCACTGAGCCCTCCTCAAATTCCGATTGGTTCGCCTGCACAACAATGCGTACACTTTTCCGGAAATTTAGTCCGAATGGTTTGGAGCGGTTTTTGGCAGGAGGAAGGAGGGACTTGGAGAAAAAAGAACGCGAGTGGGAGAGAGAGAGAGGAGGGGAATAGGAGAGGGGCGTAAAAAACCAGAATTTCTTCGTCGGGCGGTTTTTTCCCTTTTTTTTCTTTTATTTACCTCCGCCTACGCTTCTCTCTCTTTCCCTCACTCTTTCTTTCTCTCAGTCACCGTCACGACTATTATTCCGGCTCTGTAGTCCCTGGCGGACGAATTCTTTGGTGAATTGTCCATTTTCCGGCTTGTATTCGTGAATGCTCCTGTGTAAGGCGATTTTTGTGCCCGTGGGAGGCCATTTCTTTGCCGTTGTTTTTTGTGAGTGCGCCTACCTACGCGTTCTTGTGGGATTCCGAAATCAAATTAATTTCTTTTGCTCCGCTCCCCGTCGTAATTTTTACCCAATTCAAAGCCAGATAGAGATTTCCTTATGTAAACGAGGAGAGATATTCAGACAATATTGTAACGTTGGATTAACACAGACCAAAGTGAAAACACGAGGTGCATATAGGTGAAGAAAAACGTGATACGCTTGCAAAAAGCAACAATAAAAATTGATACCATTCCTCTGAAAAACGAGGAAATTGATGGAAACTACTTTGTATTTGAACGTTGTACTTGTTAATAATTAGTTTAAAAGTTTATCGAGCTTTTGATGCCAGGTAAAGAGATAGAATTCTATGATGGCTATCGAATCACTTGACTTCTTTCGATTTATTTTAAACTTGTCCCTTCGCTCTTAAGACAGTTCAGAGGGCCAAGTATTATTTTCAGCAAATAATTTTCTATGACTTCAACATTGTCATTTTTCTCATAAATATTATATTCCTAAATTTCAGTATCTAAATGCATACGATAGCTCCAGTTATGATTTAAACTATGCCTTTCTTTCGTGTATATGGTTTAAATGCAGAAAAACCCCTATTATCCTTTTGCAGATTAATCTGAGGTGGATAAACTTGGGACAACAAACGTTTTCAAGCTAGAATTGCCCATGATGACATCTAATCAGAGTTTCTTTCATCATGAAGAAATGTTTTGGACATTTCGTTAGTTCATTTAATTATCGTAAGTTCAATTATATCCCTCTCATACCAAATACTATAAACTAGAAATTTTTACATTTGCTGTTTTTTCTGCATCTTACGTGGCTCTCAGGACAATACCTTTTTCTGCATATAATTTATGCCTTCATCAATATATAGTTCGTGGGACTCAAATAATTTCTAATAGCAAGGATTGGGTTATTGAGATCGTTATAAAACTGACACATACTTTCATTTTCGCTTAGAGCGTAAGTATGCTAACGGTGTGGTTAGAGCAGGGGCCACAATACTGCCATGGACATCACCGAAGAGCCCCAGTAACATGTAATGAGCTGATATCATAATCGGTGCTGGTAGTGTAGTGGTTAGGACACTGACTGCTACTCGCCTGCTGTTCGAAAGGGCAGCGAATCCTGCGAAAGTGGGATTGTTTCCTATGTCGTCCGGTTCCCTGTTTGTGTAGTTTGAGAAGATCACGCAAAGAGAACGTTCCGTCCTTCGAAAGGGACGTTAAGCCGTTGGCCCCCTTGGTGCTATTCGTTAAGAGTAGGCTATTGATGGCACCGGGTTTCCCTCCTCTATTATGAGTGTGCTTGGTGTGGAAGGAGCTATGGCTATCATAATTCAAGAGGTTGATTAGCCAAAAATTTACACGCACACACACACACACACATATCATAATGTAGCTGTTGTAGCATATAACAATAGTAAGGATAAGGATTCCACTGCCCTACAAAACGCTCTTGATGCGCTCCTTTCGTGGTCCAATCACTGGCGCCTTCGAATTAACCCGTCTAAATCCACAGTACTGTCATACACACTCCGCAGATCTACTCTTAACTATCCATACAGGCTCTCTAGTCAAGTAATCCCCTCTGTCACCAACCAAAAGGACTTGAAAGTAATCTTTGACTCTAAGCTTCTTTTTCAAGATCATATTAAAAGTATTTCCTCCCGTGCTATGTCGTTAGTTGGTTTAATTTATCGTTATACAGAAATAACTGACATTTCCGCTCTTCGTACCTTTTTCTTTAGCTGTGTTCTCCCCATTCTTGATTACTGCTCCCCAATTTGATGCACTGCTTCGCCTTCTACTCTCAAGCTCCTTGACCGACCCATGAATTTCTTTTTGTCTGTAATTCGTTTACGTCACCCTCCTCTCCATAACTCTTCACTCAGTGCCATACGAACCACACTAGGGATTCCATCCCTTACTGATCGACGCACTCACACTGACATTAAAGTATTTAAAAAATTATTAATGGCAATTTTAGGTCACATGAGCTTCTTTCTCTTTTTCCACTCCGGGTCCCCGCTCGTTCTACTCGCTTGAATGAGCTTTTTCACTGCCCCACCCCTCGCCTCTCAATCGCTAAACGCCCCTTTCTCTATCGCCTTCCTGATCTGTGTAATAGTTTGCTGAAGCGCTTCCCTGACTATGACCTCTTCACTAAGTCTCCTAACTTCCAATTTAAACCTAATATTTGATTTGTTTTGTTGCCTATTTTCCTTCCCCTTTCTCCCGATTTATTTGTTCTTTCTATTCGCTCCTTACCCTGATTTTGTGTGATTGATGTACTATGTATGTCTTCTGTGTATTCATTGCTAGAGTTTTAGTTATTTTGTTTGATAGTTTTATTTTTGTTTTATTATTGTTACTTCGTTGTTATGGGTCCAATGTAATTGGTCTTGTGCTATTTTTGGGCTTTTTCAAATAAATAAAAAATAAATAAAAATGATAACAAAAAAAACTTACTCTTTTATTCAGTGGGACTTCTAGCAATCTTTGACTTCAACAATTATATTAAACATTGTCATTGTAAAATTACGGTATATGTAAGGCAGTCAAAGTTTTAAAGAGCCACATATAAACTGTTAAAGAGCCGCCAGTTGGCCACCCCTGGGTTAGAGTTGGCTTTCCACTCAGCGGTCCCGTTTTCGAATTCGGCGGAGGTAGGATTTTTCAGCTTGGGATCGTCCCTTCCCCTACTTGTGTGATTTGAGGAAACAGCGCAAGTCAGCGCTCCGTCCTTCGGAAGGTACGTTAAGCAGTTGGCCCACTTGGCGCTCTTCGTAAAGAGTAGGCTAATGCGGGTACCGGGTTTCCCTCTTCCCTTTTGTGTGTTTTGTGTGGAAGTAGTAACCAAGAAGTAGATTAGCCAAAAATTCCAAACAAACATTAAGTATGCTAACGAATATTTGGTACTAAACGATTTTGTATTATTGAGATTTCACTGTATATCATGCTTGTTTGAGTGAATATGTCTTACTGCTTGTTTTTATAAGTAAATATATTTTTACCATAAGAAACTGACAATTTAAAGAAATGTCTTTAAAATTAAATTCATCGGATTATTTAGATTATCCATGCTAACCTACGTCCCATTAATCTAGAATAAACGGAGTTATACTTAATAACGATTGCCCGCCCAGTTGTTGGAAACTTGGCGATTTGTTTCTAAAAGGATCATAATATATGGAATTCCTACATATTCCTTCATTGCTCTCGTAAAGTGGAGATATTCGCCATAAGCCGGATTCGATCGATAGGCTGTGAAAAAGCCTTAAAAAAACACATCCAGGACGAGGATAGGTCGTCCATTTTTAAAAGGGAAAGAAAGAAAGAGATAAACACGACGCGTCGCTTCCGGATGTTTTTAACCTTTCCCTTCCAAAAACGATGGACATTTGGCCAGTGTTTGATGTTAAGTCCGAAAGAGGGAAAAAATATATTTTTTCTTCCCTTTCTAACATTTCCCTCCTCCTACCCTGTTTCTCTCTCCCCGTCCTGCCCATTCTCTTCCTCTTGTATTTTTTCATCTTTTTCCTTCGCTTCCAAGGCAGAAGTCAAGGGGGGATGAGGGAAAATGAGGGAGGGGGCAGGAAGGAGAGGGGGAGAGGGCTAACACCGCAAACAGCAATACGAAGAAGTTTGGTCCCGTAAGAAAAGGAGGTGGAAGAAAGCGTTGGGAGACAGAGTGGGAGAGAGAGAAAGGAGGGAGGCAGAAGATGAGGGTGAGTCCCCTGAGGAAATGGAAAGCGTTTTTATTTTATCTTCCTTCGCATAAAACGAGTCCGGGGAAGATGAGAGGGAAGTGAGCGGGAAAAAGGGCAACGAGAGAAAGGAAACAGTGGATATAGAGGAAGACGGAAGATGAGGATGGAAAGAGGATAGGGAAAGAATGGAGGGAGGAGAGTAAAGAAGGATAGGGAGGTAGGAGAGGGAGGGAGGAGAGGGAGGGAGGAGAGAAAGAAGGATAGGGAGGGAGGAGAGGGAGGGAGGAGAGGGAGAGAGGAGAGGGAGGGAGGAGAGAGAGGAGGAGAGGGAGGGATGAGAGAGGGATGAGAGGGAGGGATGAATGGGAGGAAGGGGAGGGAGGGAGGATAGATAGGGAGGGAGGAGGGGGAGGGAGGAGAGGGAGGGAGGAGAGGGAGTGAGAAGAGGGAGGGAGGAGTGGGAGGGAGGAGAGGGAGTGAGAAGAGGGAGGGAGGAGTGGGAGGGAGGAGAGGAGAGTGATTGAGAGACGGGAGAGAGAGGAGAGGGAGAGAGAGAAGAAAGAGAGAAAGAGGTGTGAAAGAGAGAGGGAGATGGAGAAAAAGGACAGTGAGAGATAGAGGAGAGGGGCGAGAAGAGAGGGAAAAGGATGTAAGAGGAAGATGGAGGAGAGGAGAGGGGGAGAGAGAGGTGAGGGACAGAGAGGAGAGGGAGAGAAAGAGGGAAGGGAGAGAAAGAGGGGAGGGAGAGAAAGAGGGGAGGGCGAGAGAGGAGAGGGAGAGAGAGAGGGGATAGAGGAGAAAAGGGAGGGTTTGAGAGGAGGAGAAGAGAGGGAAAAGGATGTAAGAGAAAGATAATAGAATGAAGGGAAAAGATAGCAGGGGAAGGAGAGATTGATTGATTGATTGTCTTGGACTTGATTTGGGGCGAGATTGAGACTAAGAAGTCCTATCTTCCACCTAACCCCTCGTCATGAAACGTATATAATAATACATAAAACTTTAGCAATGTAAATACAGGTAACAATAAAAATACAAGTATTTGAAAAGAAAAGATGTAATTTTGTGGGAAATGATATATGTACTGCTGAATAATGGAATCCATATAAAAAGCCCACTGCAGGAAAACACCCACACAAGAAGGGGAGTGTGAAAAGCATGCGAAATCCACTGAGATTCATAAATGAGATTTAGAACTAGTTTTAAATTAATTTAAATCATAAAGAGATAAAGAAAAATAAATTGGCACAACACGAATAGCAAATTGATAAAATAAACATATAAAAATGAGAAAATGGATAGATATTAACATTGGTGTGTCTGAACAAAGGGAGGGAGGGAGAATGGGAAGATAAGAGGAGCGAGAATAGAAGGAAACATAAGAAAGGAGGGAGTGAGAAAGAGAGGATAGGAATAGAAGTGACTACAGGGAAAGAGGAGAGAAATAGAGAGGGAGAGAGAGAGGGAAAAGAGGAGGGGCTAGAAAGTAGAGTTAGAGCGGTGAGAGGAAGATAGAGGACAGAGATAAAGGAGAGAAAGAAAATATAAGATAGAACTGGTAGAAGAGGCAAAAGTGTTATTCGATTTTCCTTTTTTCGTTAATATCATTATTTTTTCAGGGGATTAATATCCAATTAAGGGCGTTTCCGCGTCCGAAAAAGGTTAATGGCGGTCGTGACTGCACCTAAAGGGTTGGTATGAATCGTCCCCTTCACCAGTGGAGCGTGTGGTTAGGCAGTTTGGAGGAGAGCGGAACGGCACTCCTCTCCGTTCAAGTATCTTGGGTTCGATTGATGCAACTTGAATGGTTACTGCTACATGGAGATTTTGTTCTCTTCTTAAATTTATATTCTTATAACTATGGCGCACGGAAAACGAAGATTCAAACTCGGCAATTCAACGTACAACTAAGGCATTAATGATATTCTTCACGGTTACCAAAAATAGTCGCGGTTAACAATTTTAACAAAACTTTGGAGATCAATCCTTTAAAAAAAGGATAGTATTGTTAAATAAGGACATCATGACCATAACCATGTAAATGTAATTTTATTCACATTTTTCCATTTAAATGTAAAATGTTGCATATAAAAAGATGATGCTCAGGATGCAAGTATGTACGAACATCTACAACTCGTAGTTTTGGTTAGTCGTGGTGGAACGTTTTCCTAGTTCGCACTCACGCACGTTAAAATGAAATTGTAACTCAAAGTGCCGAAAACTTGAACTATTTCTGCCTTCCCTAGCGGCTCGAATATCGTATTTAGACTATTTTTTCAAGATCGTTTTTTAATTTCAATGAAAATTATGTCATATGTGTCACACATATATGGAAGAACAAAAAAAATAGAGCAGGTATTCGATTGTTTTGAAGTGTTGCAGAGGATCCTTTAAATGGATTTCATTTTGTAAAATAACGATACAATGAAATTTCATAGAATTATGAGGTAGTACTCATTTAGAAACATTAAATCAATCTAAAAGTTTAATTTTTTCGTTTTTTATGATCGAATTATAAACATAGGCGTACTTTAGTTTACCTACAATCTTTCTATATTACGGTAATTAAATGTCAGTATTAATTTTCTTTTGCAGGAAGATTCTGAGGATTGATTCGTCGCTGACCATCTCACGATTCAGAATGGAGGTTAAAGCATTTAACGCACCATTATCTTTGCAAGTACTAGGCGCTAGTTCCGCTTCGAAATTTTAATGCAAAATTTCGTAAGAATGACGACGTAATTACGTACGTAACTGCGGCAGCGGATAAATTATCATTCCAGGCCAAAATCCAAACAATGACAATGTGAATGGCAGTCATTACATCGCCTTATTTTTCTTTATTACACGTTTCACTCGGAAAATCGTTCATGTAATAGTAATTAGGGAAAAATGTAACTCGTTGGTCAGCGTTCGTTTTGTACGTCGTAAATGGCAGCACATGACATCAAAAGTGATTTTTGGGATTTAAAAATAGCAATAGAAATATACTGAAGCGGTTAGTAGAAAATACTGTTTCGCTTCAAAGACAGAATGAAAAAATGTGGCATACAGCCAGACAGGGACATATTTTTTAGGGAGCGAGAAACTTAAATCCTTTATCCAGTGCTATTTCTTCACTAGTCCTGAGCGTAAATGTAGGGACTTAGAAATGGGTAAGGCCAAAAACCTTGAAAAACTTGTAATGCTATCTTCTACAATCGTCTACATTTTTGCTTTAATCCTCATTTAAAAGTCAAACGCGTGAGAAAGTGCTAAAACTGAGAAGCAAGTATTTTATTCGCCCCATTGAGGTTTTTTATTTCACTCTCATGCATCATAAAAGAATAAGATTCTTGGTCTTCGGTAACAAAAGTAAAATTTTAACACTGACAGAGGTTTCCCACACTCCACATCTGAGGTAAAAAAACATGCGTCATTCATTTTTCTGTCTATTTGAGCATGAAATTTTAATGGTAATAAATCCACAGCGTATATTTCTCACCCGACTTAAATAATTTATAAAAGTCGCTGTCTGTCCAATTATCGTTCTTGTTTTGGAGATGGAGTGCCGCAATGCAGTTAATGTAAATAAAATTCTTTAAACTTATTCAATAAAACCTCACCATTGGTAAAAGATAATAGTGAAATGTAAATTAAATCAACAATACGTGATATTCTTATGCATCTATATTCGAGTGTCTGTTATCATTTACGGGTCACGAGAATAGAAAGACCGTTTTTATTGGAACTGTTTTATTTCAGTAATATAAATTAATGCTTATGAAGAAATCGTGTCTTTTTAAACCTTTAAATCAAAACTGAGTGGTTAGTTAATATTCCATCAATTCATTTTTGAGAAAATCTCATTGCTGCAAAATTATGATGCGAAATTTAAAAAAAAATAAAACCTACAATTCAATCTTCATTTTATTCTAATGACATATTATGGTAATGCCGTTTTACCCAACTCGGATTCCTACAAAGCGATTAAATAAACGTGACACTTATCTACAGGACACGCAAAAAATTAATCACACGCGATCCTGAATTGGGCCCGCAGGGCGTTTTACATATTAAAGCAACGCGCGAAAGCTCGTACCCAATGCGTACGCGTGATTTTTTATTTGAAGTATTAATTTTGAACTGCGAGGCCTTAACTCAACACAGCTTTCTACGAGGAAGGAAGTAATTCCCGCTCTGCGCACGGGACTACCGTTCTTATGTTAACGCCGGAGTAAAACATACACGGAGTTCTAGGCAAATTTAAGGAAAATCGAACAACAGATGATTGGTATGGAAGGGAGAAAGGAGTAAAGGAGAATATTGAGTTTTAAAGAAGTGTATGATGCCAGGGTTTTTTGAAGGAGCCGAAGAGAAGGGAGATTGCATGTAGGGTGGAGGAGGACAGATCGAATTCGAGAGACGGAAAAGGATAGAGATAGGAGGAGGGGGTGAATTTGGCTAGGAGGTGAAGAATTTGGGGGGTGGAGAAAAAGGGAATGGAATCAGGCCTTAAGGTGTAGGGTGAGTACTATTTGTAGTCCCCGAAAGATGGGGGTGGGTACGTTCGTTGGAAATTGGCATTCGCTGAGAATAGGCTGAAGGAGTTCGTGTGTGCGCAAGGAAGATGCGTGTGTATGCGTTTGTGCGGAGGAGGGTAGGGGGAAAGTGGCGCCGTGAAGCGAACAATCAATAAGGACAGAGGGGTAAATAAAGGGGTTGGGGAGACCTCTTAAGAGGATAAGGTAGGGGAGGGAGGGAGAGGAGGTTAGAAGGAAGGGAAATAGTCGAGGAGGAGTGGCGCACCCAAACACCTGCCTCCGGGCGTCTTAACCGCTTCCAACGAGGAACCAGTTCTTGCAGAATGCAAGAAGGTTGTTCCGTGTGGTCGATGGGCTTGGATGAGAAGAGAGCGGGAAGGGGAGAAGAGTAGCCGTGGAATTGTGATCTCGAGAAAATATTACGCCTTTTTATTTGGATATTGAAGTGATGGTATCGATTTCGCGATACGGAACGCGGAGAGAAAGCTGAAAAATAAAAATAAATAAATAAGATCGCGAAAAAATAAAAGACGAACGAGAGGCGAATATAGATGGCGGCGTGATTAATTCCGGTTGGTTGCCTTTTGTATATCTACTCCCCTCGTTTTCGCGTCTTTTGTTTTTCGCATGTTTATGTTGTCCTTTCCCTCTTACATCCTTATCTCTTCGATTCCTTATCTATCGAATTGCTTATCAAATTTTCGTTGCGGGAACGAAAGTTTTACGGTCTCGGATGGTTTTAATCCGTTCCCTTGTTTTCCCGTTCCTATCTCCCCTTTCCCTGGCTGAAATAAAGCCTCGGAGGCGTCTCCGAAATGACCTATTTTCTTCCGTTTCCGCCCTTGCAGTCGAACTTTGTTGGCACGGTAGCCAGGGAGTTTTCTCGCCGCATTAAATGCGTGTTATTCTTGGGAGAGTGCATGGAAACTTGTGGGTTTAACGCGAATTTTTTCCCCCATCATTTATATATTTAGGGTCCGAGCCGGTTGCTTTCACTCGATTTCGCGAGTATATTGTCTTGCGTAATTGGGGAATTCGTAAAAATATATTCCCGCTGAATTTAGTTAAATAAAATTGCAGCGCTTTAATGATATTATTATCAAACAAAAGCAAAGTGGCCGACGATAGGCTTACATAGCAATCAACGGCAAAGATCCTCTATTTTCAAGATTTTTCCTTATAATGGCCTCTGGTTCAACACAAAATTCTTCCACAAATTGCCTAAACTTTAACTTGTTTTCCTCTGCTCCTCTTATGACTGAACACAAATTAAAAATAAGCACTGCAGAGTCAAATATGGAAAATCTATATAATTGTCGTCGGTATCTTCAATAGTTATAACAAGGTTATGAAAAACCAGATGCGCATCTCGGCTACAGTATAGCCGTCTTCGGAAGTATTCAGCAAAAGTGGGTTCCAAATAGTTTTTCATAAAATTTCTATGGCTATTGGAGATATCTAAGAAAAATACAAATTCTTGTCGACGTTTAGCCTACTTTCCAGAATGGAAATAGGTTTATAGTTTCTTCGTTGCGTCTGTCTGTCTGTCCCATCTAATAATGAAACCAATAGACCGATTTTCATGGCATACCGGGGCCGAGCTCTCGAGGATAGTTTTTGTTGCGAAGATTGAAAGTCCCAGGTTCGATTTCAGGAACTACCCTTTCCATTTGATTAACATGGGAAACCTGAAATACATCGTGGAGAGTGATATTCTCTTGCACATCAAAATATCTTAAGCGGAATTTGTACTATTCTGAGGAAAGGAATGGTGATTCTAATTTTTATCGTCGAGTTTTGCTTATCGATAGTATTTCTTCAAATTTTGCGTAAATACTGGCGTTTTTGCATTTCTTTATCTCTCATTACAAGAGTGTTAGCGTTCCGATTGTTGTTGGACCCAGATTCGGTATAGTCTAGTACATACACGCGTTATTTTTTCCACACAAATACGCGTGATCAATTTAGTTTTCCCTTCGAATGCATTAATAATATTTTATAACGCTAAATTATTAAATTTGGGAACACAAATCACAACTCATCCGCGGTTATTTTAAAGCCAATATAAGTATCAAATAAATAATTATGTGGAAATTAGGTACCATAAGTTCCGCTTGGATCATCTTGTTTATACTTAAGTTTTTATTTTTGAAACTTGCTAGTAAATGTATTCCATTTCCTTTCTGTTTATTTAAGATCGCCATTCCTTCTTTTCTCAAAGTTGATTACTCGAATATAGGTCGTCATGTAAATATCACTGCTATGAAAATATTTTGTAAAATACATTCGCGGACTTACTCCATCGATTAGTTCAGTGGTTTCAGAACATTTTCTTTCATGTACCATTCAAATATGCTGTATAAATTTATTGTGTATTTTTTACCGGCGTGTACAAGTTGTAACAGTGCTAAAAGTGAACAAAAATATATATCAAGATGTAGAATAAATTTATTTTACAAAATAACGAAATAAACAAGGATTAACCACAGCAACTTTAATACGACTAGTGTATCACTTGAAACGATCCATGTACCCCAGTTTGGGAACTACTGGACTACTGGATAACAAAATACTGATGCTGTTGAAATACGTGTCTAATTTTTTCATGGTATTAATATTATTATATTAATAGATCAAACGAATGAACTACAGATTAAACGAGTACGTTCGTAAATTCCAGCGTCTAGCATTTCCCTATTTATTTTTCATTATTCATTCGCGAGTGGGGGTTTGTGATGGTGCACATCAGCTCTTGTATAGATGCTATGTTTGTGGGACAATGGACCCTGGCGAAGAATCACAGCCTTTATACCTGTGTAGCTGTTCATTCTTTTTAATTTAATTATTATTAAAATTTTCCTTTCTTTTTAATTCTTATCTCCATCCTACTTGAACCCATTTTTTATTTTTACTGTTATCTACCTTAACAAGTTATGGCTGATTAGGAGTTTTCCAACATTCCAGAAGTCGACTTTAATTGAGAGTGATGTAAAATTTGATAAGAAAGAAACGGTGACGCGGAAAAGATAATTAATAATAGCGTGGTGCTTGTGGCACACGAAAAATCGTTAATTTAAAATCTTTAGGGGAATAGTTTTTGGAAAAATCGCACGACATGGAGATCAGGCTAATTTAACCCCGGATTAAAAAGTACTGGTGGAAATATCACAAAATATCTTTAAAAAATCAACAAAAATTTTTTATAATACTACGTTAAGATGAATAAATAGGACTAATATCGTTAAAGCTCGATACAATTCATGTAATGTACATTTCTGCACAAATTCAATACATTTAACTGGTTACTCGCCAAAAAATAAATAATTGTTAAATCTAGCACCAAAACCTTAAAGAGCATCAAAGATTTAACAAAAATAAAGGGCAGGTAAGCGACTAATTTGCAAAAAAGCAGCTGATAGTAAAGGGGAAACCGTCTTGAAGAATCACCTCCCAATGTAAAAGCAACGCGTTTCCTCTCCCTTATATTTTTTACATTAAAATTCAAATACGAAGCAGAAGCTATGCTCCCGTCATCAAGAGACAGTTCAAAATTTCGGTCAATTACTCTCGAAACCCTTTACTGTGGGGCCTCTGGGATTGATTGAGCGCTACTGGAGAGCTAAGGAGAGAAGGGGAATGGGATAAAACCGAGCCTGTGGGTGGGCGTGCGGTGTGGAAGAGAGGGAGGAGGAGTGAAAAAGCGAAGGGGGAAAAAGCAGGCAAAGATGAGAGAGAGATACTGGGGAGAGGGAGGGTTTAGGAATAAAGGGAAGGGCCTAAAGAACAGGGAATGAGGGATAGAATAATGCATCCCCACATTTGGGAGGCAGATAGTAGGAAAGAAAGAAAAAGAGACTCGAAAAGAAACCCTCCGAATTGCACCTTAAGTCTCTTAGGACTAGTTCAGGAAAGAGAAAGCTGAAGAAAAAAAGGAAGACGGAAGAAGGATAGCAGCAGAGGAGGAAACGTGGGAGATGGGAGAGGAACAGATACGACGAGGTGAGAATGCCAGAAAGGATGCGGGATGTGAAGTGGCGGAAAAAATCAGTTCCCGTGATAAAAGATTGCTCGACGTTTTCCGCCAAAGACTCGTTTTCTCGCCATTTGTATGTATTCGCGGGCGTGAATGGGAGGTGATGAGCTTCGGAATGCGCCAAAAAACACACTTTGCATCCTTTCTCTTCTTCTTGGGATTCGGATACCCGCTCGCGAAGGAAAAAAAAATACATTCCAAGGCGCCCGATGGGATGCCATTGTCTAACGAAGGGAAATACTGGTCTCTCTTGCGATTCGATTGGCCACATTATCCACGAATCACATCAGTGGTGAAATGTAAAAAACTAAGCGTTAAGTTTCCTAATAAAACTCGTAAACTACTTAAAAACACACGGGAAGTCACCTTTCTTCCTAAACTTTTTAAACTGACCAGCTATTCATTGCACTACCTCTTAGATTGCGCGTAGGCAAGATGGAATCAGCAGGTCGTAAGAAAACTGCTATTTGTCATCTCCAACATATTGTGTGACTTGTATGACTATAATTCCTATCTTTTTAACTCATCAAGTTTCTTTTTTAAATCATCTAAATTCTATCAATTTTAATAAAATATAAAATATGAAATCGTATAAATTTCAATGATATCCATTATATCGCTTTTTAATAACTTTTATATGAACCTGCCTACTATACTTCTATATAAGTATATATATACACGTATATGTGTGTATATATATATATATATAAAACCAAACAAATATATGAAGGAAGAGTGAATGGCGAGAGAGGGAGAGGCAGACCGCGCAAGACTCGGTTGGATGTGGTTGGAGAGACTCGGAGGAAAAGGGACGTGAAAAGTATGAGGAATAAAAGGAAATGTGTGACTCAGTGTATGAGTGTAAGCGAAGCAAAAGAAGTGTGCAGGGATAGAAGTGTGTGGAGGAAGGTGATGGGTTGGTAATTGGCAGACATATGGCAAGGCTTACCCCGCAAGGGAAAGCGTCAAAGTGTGTTGTTGTTGTTATATATATATGATCCGCGAACAGATCCATAGGGCGATGACGCCTACCCACATTGGATCTCATCCTCACACACCCACTATTCCTGCATCTACCCCTCCACTCACTCTTACGACACTTTTCCATCCTGGTATCCACGAAGCTCTCAAAACAATCCTTCATGCTGCCCACCCAATTCTTACCTCTTCCTCCCATCAGTCCCTCTTTATCAACCTTTTTGCCAATCCTCCGCTCCTCTCCTTCCGCAGGCCCCCAAATTTGGGAAATATCTTGTGGAGGAAGGAACTTCCCACTTCTACCACGCTTCTTGCAATAGGTTCCCACCCCTGCGGAAAACCTCGCTGCCTCACTTGCCCTATCCACCTACCATCATCTTCTTTCTCGCGTCCCTCCACCAACATCACCTACCCCATCACCTCCAGAAGCAACTGCACCACCCGTAACGTCATTTACCTCCTTACCTGCACCCTTTGTCCCGCGTTTTACGTAGGCCTCACCAGCAATCCGTTAAACATCCGAATGAACGGTCACCGGAATAGCGTTTCTCTCAGACGCCCCCTCCCAGTTGCATTACATGCTAATACCCACAATGTTCCCTTTAATAGTTGCTACAATGTTAGGATTATTCGCGCTTTACCCTATGACACTCCTGCCCCCCTTCTCCGACACTGGGAACTAGCACATATCCATCTTCTCGACTCTTTCTCTCCGCCTGGCCTCAACCTCCGCTAACCCTATTAGCCCCCTTACAATGTTTCCTTGTTACTTTGTAACTATTCGGACTCTACCTCATCACACTCCCTCTTTATTGGCTATCCACCCCTCCTACTCCCCACCTCCTCCAATCATCAACCTTCCCACATCACCCTGTCATTCCCCGCCCAGTGTGTCACTTTACGTTACTCTTTCGCTGAAGAAGGGCTTAGGCCCGATAAGCTTGCGTGTGTTTTTGTGTTCGTGTGTTTTACGTGTCTCTTCGACGCCCCCAGCAGCCTGCCAGCTTGGTCCTCAACTTGGTGAGTGTCCGCTGGGCTTCCCTCAACACCTTGTTGCCACCCTCATCACTACCTTTTCTTTTCCTTTAGTTAATATATATATATATATATATATATATATATATATATATATATATATATATATAAACGCTTATGGAAGAGGAAAGGTAAGTGGGATAAATGGATGGCAATAAGTTGTTGGCATAAGGAAGCCCAGTGAGCACTCATCAATAAGATGACTTCAGATTGGCGAGCTGCTGGGGGTGTCGAAGTGGCACAAGTAAAACACACAAAAAAATGAAAATACACGGAAGCTTTCGAAGGTGACCCCTTCTTCAGCACAGGAGAGAGACTACTGATGGCAATGACACTGGATGGAGGTATGGGGGTGGAAGGGTAGTGCGGAAAAGTCGGGGATTGGAGGATGCGGAGGGAGTGGGGGAATGGCCTAAAAGGAGTGAAATGCTAGCGAAGGTTGAGTCCAGAGGTAGTGAAAGACTTTAAAAGATGGATATTGGCAAGCTCCCACTGACGGAGTTGGGGAGCCGAAGCATTATCGGGGAGAGCGCGAATGGGTCTCACCGTGAAGCAGCAATCATTAAATTTTAACTTGTGATTGCTTGCATGAACGGCCACGGGCAGCGGTCGTTTATAAATGACGCTGTTTAGGTGGCCGTTCATGCGGATGTTGAGGGGATTGCCGGTGAGGCCAACATAAAAACCAGAACATTGGGTGCATCTCATGAGGAGGAAGGGGGTGCCGGTGGTGTAGTGGTTAGGACTCTGGCTGTTTCTCGCGTGCTGCTTGAAAAGGCAGCGGGCACGAATCCTGCGCAAGTAGGATTTTTTCCGAAGTCGACCGGACCCATATTTGTGTGGTTTGAAGAGACCGCGCAAATTCAGCATTCCGTCCTTGTGATGGGACGTTAAGCTGTTGGCCCCCTTGGTGTTCTTCGTTAAGAGTAGGCTAATGCTGGCACCGGGTTTCTCTTCTTCCTTGCTATCCAGCTATTAATTGCACTACCTCTTAGATACTCATTGCACGTATGCAAGAGATGAATCAGCTGGGAACACACATTAGTATGTGACCTAGATTGGATTATGCATGTGACATATGATGCCATCTCAGGAGATAAACAATATTACGGGTGGTGCAGTTGGTAGGAGAAGTAATGGAGTAGGTGATGTTTGCAGTGCGGCGGGAGAAGGAATTGCAGGGGGTTTTATTGGGCATGTGAGACATCGGGGTCTACCGCAGGGGTGAGATCCGGCAGGGTGCATGGGAGTGGGTGCTGGGGTTTTTTTCTCCATAAAATGTTTGCCAGATTAGAGGAGCGGCGGAAGGAGAGGATCGGTGGCATAAGAAATGGAACCTGGTGGGGGGAAGATGTGAGAATAGGGTGGGCGGCTTTTAGGATATTCCTCAAAATATCGTGGATGCCGGGGGAAAATAGGGTAGTGTGAGTTGGAGGGTGGAATCAGTGATGGCGTGGGTAATGGGGTGGACGTTATCAAATTATCAATCATCAAAAGATTATTATAGGAGTTTAACTGTTCTATGGGAGTTTTAATGGGGTTGGATCTACCTTTGTCTAAAAATAGAAATAGCGATTTATTAACTTTTTAATGCAAAACGTGATTTTATAAAATAAATTTAAATAATTTTTCTCTCTTTTTAGCTAAAGATTAAAGACGCGCATCTTTCCCAGAAAATGTTACCCAAGTCCTTCAAATATTCATCAATTCAAATCTGTCTGACTTCATTAACATATTTATTTATTTAATTTTCAAAATGAATTGTTAATTTCATCTCTATTTATTGACAACAATACTGATGTTTTCTTTCACTGTTATTCATTGATCGGCATTTCAAAGGCAACATAAATGTTAATATTTACTTGAGATATTTCAAAAAATAAAATAATTTGTGTTGAAATTGATTCTAAATGTACCTGTGGTTACACGGTAATGTTTGCCCTAAGTTTTTATGCTTTTTTAAATTGTATCGTTTAGTGCTAGTTTGTTGTGAGATGGCCTTTGGAAATCCTTTGTAGCGGTAATTTTCATTCGTCTCCTCCAAACGTAGGTTTTATCGTCAATTTTGCAAAGACGATGGATCGTAAGGACATCTATGTTCTAAGAGTGTCATCTGATTTAAAAATGCATGAAAAATTAATTCAATTCAGAAACGAATACATCAAACTTTTATTTTAAAATTACGATTCCTTGTAGCCAGATACAGGGCTGTCGCTTCTCGACAGACAATCAAAATCGGGTTAGAAACTCAGGCTTGCTTAATTATAATATAATTTCATTGGATTATATGGAAAACGAGAAATAGTTTGTGAATATACGAATACGAATATACGTACACCCGTTACAGCCGATAGTAAGTTTTTACTGTATTAAGATTGACTATACAAGTGCTGAATGAATATATAAATGCTTCAAACAAGTTCAATGTAAATATTTTAAATAATATAACCTTAATTATTGAAAATAACATCGCGTTAATACATATATAGTCATTATATATACAAAAGTTATTTATAAAAAATTCATTTTTATATTATTACTTGTTTTATTCCAAAATAATCATTTGATCGATTCTTGGGGGAAGGAATTTAGTCAGAAACTGAGATATTTCCATTATTTTTTCATATCTAATACAATAATTGGAGTCCCTCTTTTTCAAGATTATCATATTTCCGTAGTACTCAACCCATTTTTCTTCAAACCGAATCATCTGTTAAATTTTCATTCACGCTAAAGCATAATTCCGAAACCTGCTGCACTCGAGCAGGACGATGCTCTTTTGTTTTCATTAATTGCCCTTCAACTATTAAAAAATTAGATGACGCGAGTTCTCTCAACAAGTCGAACAAATAAATATGTAGTTTGTATAATCCGTTCAAGTATTTCAAATTAACGATTCATGATGAAATTCACGATGGAAAAAATCTACCAGTTTTATTGACTTTGAAGACAGTTGTCAGAATGCTTTCATTAACATAAGAGCTCTAAATGTTTATTTTACATCATTAAGATTTACATTACATTTTTAGGCGTTCATTACCAGCGAAGCGGTAGTAGCGGAACGCCTAATGGGCACGTCTCCTCCGTCAGTCTTAACTTTCTTCCAAACCGCTTGACGGATTATAATTACATTAAGTAGGAGTGATCCTTATTAATTTTTTTTGCCCAATTGTGATTCTGAAATGCATCCGTCAATTAGATTTCCACTTTATGTAAAAATTTCAATAAACTTATATTCGTACCTCGTTAAATGGAATCCGTCAAGCAGCAATTAGAAACCATATTTTTCTCTCCTAGCTCTCATATGTCTAAGAGGTACAGATTTAAAAATTTACTCGGATAGAGGAAAATTATTTATGCGTGGTCGATGACTGATTTGAAGGCATCATTGGTGCTAATATTTATTGAGCGTATTTTCCTACGGCGTTTCTTGATAGAAACTACGTCATCGCAGGGCTGAAAAAAATTTAGAACATTGGTAATCGTTATTTTTCAAGGCCTTCGTTAAAATTTCTAGGAATTAAGTAATGTAACACATTCGAAATCTTTTGCCACATTAATGAAAAAGGAAAGTGACATGTGCCTTTCACTGCCTGCTGACGAAAATGTCCTTGAATTGTATAATTTCTAAACCTCCCAGATAATAGAGAGGTAAGTGGATTCGCCGAGAGAAAAGAAAAGTAGAAAAAATTGCTCGCTTGATTTGATTTTCGGTAAAATCGTACAGAAAGATAGAGAGAGAGCGAGAGACAGAGAGAGAGCGAGAGTCAGAGAGAGAGAGCGAGAGACAGAGAGAGAGAGCAGGTTAAGATGCATAATATTTCCCTAGAATATAGAATAATTTAACAAAAATTTTTCTTTTCTGAAAATTAATGAGGAAGCAGTGGATATACACACCCTTAATTAGAGGTAACGACTAAGGGAAACAAAAACTAGATCATAGTTAAGAAACGAAGCATGAGTGTTAATTACTATTCGCATTATGTCTGCGTTTCCCATTTTAAAAGGCAAAAGAGCATTCTAGTTGCAAAAACAGATCTTTCCTATTATATCTGAGACGTGAATAAAACCAGTGGAGGAAGAAAACAAGTAGGGATACACACGGGTTTCCAGTGGTACATATGTAATTTTAGTGAAATTCGTCGTAGTATAATCGTATACTAACGTATTTGCTTTGAAATCAGAAAATTATTTTTCCTTTTATTGTGGTAGCCCAGCTTTTTAGATCAATTCTAAACATGTTCATTTCGTTTTGCCATTCTACGTTCGCAATTAAAACGAAATTTCTTTGATATCGGTTCAGCCAATACCTTCGAACTTTGTAGTTACAGAAAAATTCTAACCTTAATATTGTGGTAGCCCTGTCTAGTCGAAACGGTTGAAATATTCTTTTTTGCTTATTTATTTATATGAAGATTATATATACCATATTTGGTTAAAATCCATTGGGTCATTTCTCTAGAAATATTCATAAAATAATTATTATTTTACTTTTTACAGTGGTAGCCTTGCTCGTTACCTCCGATTTATGCATCTTTTATTTATTGTGGTATTTTGTACAAATCTAATATACAAAATTTTATTGAAATCCGTTCAACCAATTCCTTCCAAATCCTTAATTACTGAAGGAGTTATTTTGTAATTGTGGCACCCAATTGCCTGATTCGGTCTAAATACGTATGATTATATGGTTTTGCACGTATGTGTACATTATAAATATTAAATTTGGTTAAAAATGATGTGGACAATTCAACACAAATACTTGTAAAAAATATATGTTGTTATTACTTGTATTGTGGCAGCCCTCGTTTCGATATCTATGCCAAACATCTTGAATTTGTTTTTTGTTATGTTGCACACCTCCTTTCACTAAAATTTTGTGGAAATCGGTTTAGCCAATTCCTTCCAAATTTATAATTACCAAAAAGTTTAATTTTGCAATTTTGACCCACCTGCTCAGTCGATTCGGTCGAAATATGCCATTTTGGTCCTATATTTATGTGAATATTCTATGTACCAAATTTGGTTTAAATCTGTTCAGCTAATTCTTCCCTGATATATGCGTATGGACGGACGGACGGACATCACAAACATAAGTGCTTTTCAGCATTGACGAAAACCTCTAAAAACGTTACGGAGAAACGGTGATAATGGCGGGTGAACGCTTTATGAAACAGATGGAATGGCAAAACATGAGTGAGTCTGCCAAAAAGGAAAAAAATAAAGGCAACTGAAGGATTGTAAACTGAACTGTTTTGAAGTTGGATTTATTCCGCTATTCACTAATTATTATTGGAGGTATCACGTGAAATTTCAGCTTAGAATTTCATATATTAAACATTTTCAAAAATTTAGCGTGTTATATTTCATTGTGAGTCTCCGGAAAGTCAATAAAATTCCGTCGATAAACTGACCCTAATATAAATGTAGGCAATGTATTTCATCACATTAAATTTTAAATATTTTAAGCAAACAATAGATTTTATCTGCAAAAGGTTTTATGATTTGTATGAGGGAAAGTTATATAAAATTGATCAATCGAATAAAATAGGAATTAGAGGCACAACATATTTTCTAGTTTTATTTATTACTTCGAATACAAAATTCTATGAAATCAAATTAGTACTCATCGAAAAGTGTACCAAAAGTTGGAGTTGGGGTCCTTTTTTTAATAGAGAAGGTTGAAATCGGAGCAGAAATGAAAAGATAAGAAACATCACATAAATAATTTATGAAGAAGAAAATTTTAATTAAAATGTGATATAATATCAACAATTTAAGGAGAAATGCTAAATACGTTCATTATTAGCTTTTATTTTAAATTTACTTTCTCCGTGACTATTTTCTAGATGCGGAGATTAGAGCAACACTCCGTTTACAATTGTGTTTTCGAGAGAAATTTTAAATTGACATATTCAAGAAAAATTAATTCTCAAGTTCACGTTTCGATAAATTTTAAACATTTACTTTCTAATTTAATGTGAAAGATAACCTGTTATGAAAGGAAAAAAAGGTGGGAATTTGGGGGATCAAAGAGTAAGCGAGAGAGGCTGTAGAAATGGCAAAATGACATTTTTTGTTGTTCTTTTTAGATACGGCAAAATAAATTACGATCACGCGACATCTAAAAAATCAAAACTACAATGGATTTTTAGAAATATCCTATGTCTTTACTGGATATTCCTTTGGAAGCGGAATCTTAAAGTTTCCGCGATAACAGCGACTCTATCGCTTAAAGAGCCCAAAAAAGAAAATAAAAACGAATCGACGCGCACACTCGTCCGAAGTCTCCGTTGTAGAGAATTAATTGGTTCGATTCATCTGACATTGGGCTTTCAAAGCTTGAGAAAACATTTTCCCCAAATTGTTCCCGAGCCCGAGTCAAAAACACGTCCGCTCATCATCAAAGTGGAGTTTAATGTGCCACTTTCATCATCTGGAACATAATGTGACAAAGGAAGAGGAACCAGCGAAAGGGATAATAATAAAAGATGTAGGAGGGAAACAGGGTGCGAGGAAAAAAAGATGAAAAAAGAGAATAGGAGAGTGGTAGAAGGAGAAAAATGGGTGGGGAGGAGGTAGGGACGGTAATAGAAAGGCAAGAGGGTGGTGAGGGAGAGGTTGAGGAAGAAAGAATTCAAGTGAGATGGAAGAATGAAGAGAGGCAAGGTAAAGGGAGGGAGGAAGAGGGGTTTGAAAGAATGGGAGCGATGGAAAAAGACTGGACAGAGAAGGAGAGAGGAAGGAGGGAGTTAGAGGGGAGGGGAAAAGGAGATAGCGAATGGTAGAGCAAAGGTGCGAGGGGAAAAGGTGTGGGAGGAAGTATAGTAATGAATAGGGAAGTAGGAAGGAAGGAGGGTGTGGAGAAGGAAAAGGAGGGGTGATGGAGGAAGGAGGGAAGAGTGGAGAAGGGCGAAGGGTGGGGGTAGAAGGGAGAATGGGGGAAGAAGGGAGAGTGGGGGAGAAGGGAGAGTGGGGTAAAAAGGGAGGATGAAGGAGGGAGGGAAAGCAGATGAAGGGAAAGGTTAGTAGATGTGTGAATGAGAAAGGTGGGAGGGAGAGATAGGTAATAATCTTTATTTGGACTAGATAGAAACCAGGAAGGGAGGAGGAGGAAGGGAGTGGGAGTGAGGAAGTGAGGAAAGTGAGAGGGAAAGGAGGGAGTGAGGGGAGATGGTTTTGGGGGAAATGAAAAGGGAGGAAGGATAAACCGTGGGAATGGTAAAGAGGGATTTTCATCAGCGGAAAATAAGAAAAGACGAGTGATTGTGATTTGAACGGAGGGAACGATTAAGAAGCGCTTTCAGAGAGAGAGAAATTGATGAAAACTTATCGACAAGCGATGAAGGGCTCGCGTGATTGAAATCCACTACTGAAGGAAATGGAAAAATGAGCAAAAAAAAAGAAGGAAAAACTGAAAGAGAGAGATATCGACAGACAGCCGAAAGAAACAAACAAAAGAACGATTACGATAACGCGAATGTCAAGTTGAAACGGTTCCCATGGAAAAATATTTACGCTATAGTGGACCTTACAGGGGTGATATAATGCACCATCTTAAGAGGGACTAATATTTTTCTACGCTACTCCTCGAGCAATCAAACGATTTATACCCGGAAACATTAGTGCCTGGAGGATGGAACAAATTATTTTTCGCTATTAAGACAAATTGAGCGGAGCGGATGAAAAATGAGGCGGGAACCGGCCAGAAACGCCGCGGAAAACCAGAAATAATACGCGGGCGGGAAAACGGTCTAAAATGTAAAAAGTTGGAGGGAGGAGTTTGCAAATGAAAACTGATGAGCCTTCCATCTAGGAAAAGGAAAACAACAAATTTGGCAACAGAATCAAAGCGTGAAGCGAGTGGGGAAATTTGATAAATGGAATGCGTGATACGTGTTGAGGAACACTGAGGGATACCTACAGTGGCCCCTTGCGCAACGTGTTAGTGTCGCTCATTGAGAATGCCGCGTTGTAAAAACTGCGTAGCGCGATTTAAATACAGGCAGTCCTCTATATTCGTCCTCACTTGGTTCCGCGAATACTGGTTGAAAAGCGAAAAGACGAATATTTAAGGTATATTTCCCACAGATGCTACGTTATGAATAATTCGTTCTTGAAAAAATATTCACGCCAGCATTTACCTTATTTAATATGTAAGGACGAAAAAATCTTGATATTGCCTTAAGCCGTTATTAGTACCATGAATACTTGAAAATACTTATATGAAAACATTCAATGAAACAATTTAAAATGTTAGGCTAAACTTTATTAACTGGAAGTGTTTGCTTATGAATGGGCTATAATATGTAAGGATGATAAAAATTATTCAGATAGAGATAAGATGTCACCTTATTGACCTAATTGAGGACTCATTTCGGGGGTTTCCTCTGGCATTTTTTGTGGTGCCGCATTGAATACCACAGATTGGATTAGGTGTTTCTAAAACCTACCGGAAGGTAGAAGTACTATTATGATACTTCTCAAGTGTCTTTTAATTATGCTCGCCGAGAGACCTGTTTTCCTGGTGAATCATTGGGTTAAGCTTTTGCGCACCTTACGTGCTGCTTTTCGTAAATGCGACAGTCAATTCATTTCATGACGACCTCGCTTTGCGCGAATATCGCTTACGATACATGTCTGTCTGCTTTGTTCGGTAGCTGGCAAAACAGGGGAACGCTAATTGTCACTTCTTCTCACCTGGTTTGTCTCCAACCCCCGTTCAGAGCCTAGTCTTCCGAGACTAGACTCCGCCCTTTCTCTGTGGCCCTGAAAAGGGCCCCAGATTTTTGCTTCTGTGAAGGAACTTACTTCCTGCGAAAATCTCTTGTTATAGTTGCCCTTATTAGTAGAGAACATCCGTATCGCAATGTCTTGGCAACGGTCGTCGTCGCTGGAGAGCTGCGACTCTTCCCTCGAAAAAGTTACCCCTGCTAAATACGGAAAGTTGTGTGCTAAAATGGCATTAAAAGCTGCTGCCCCGGTTGTCAGCGAAGCCCTCTCCTCTACCTCGGCCCAGGGCCTCAAAGAAATTGCCTCCTCAGGAGGCTCAAGCGGGTTTACTCCGATTTCTAGCCGGAAGGCGAAGAAAAAGAAACCTTCCTGCCCTCCCTCTGGGGATGGCAAGGACTCCACCGCTGCGGAGCAACATCCAGAGGGAATGGCTAAGTCGAGGATCCGCGTTTCGCCGATTACGGTGTACAGAATCCTATCACACAAGACGGTCGTCGCCGAACTAAGTAAGGTTTGCGGCGACGACTACGAATTGGAGGTCCGCAGGGCCTCCACTAGGGTCGTCGTTTGTACATTCGAACACCACCGTGCGGCCACCAAGATACTGAAAGACGCTGGCGTCCAGTATCACAGCCAACTTCTGGAGTCGGTTCATCGTTTGCGCCTTCTTTTGAAGAGTACAAGAAAGGCTATACCCCGGAGGACGTTGCGGCAGACCTGACTGCCAAGGACATTATAGTGCGAAGATTCCGCCAGATGACTGCCAAGGAGAATGGAAAGAGAATTTCCATCGACCTATTTGTTGCCAACGTGGAGTGGACGCCAAAATCCCCTCCTACCACGGCTATTAGAAAGAACTGAAACTGATCGTTCAGGATCGAGAAGTACAAAGGAAGCAGGGGCACGTTGACCTGTTTTAACTGTCAGCGATATGGCCACAGGTCGCACGCCCGCAGTTGCTACACTAGATGTTTCAGGTGTGCGAGTCCACACAAAGAGGTGGACTGCCACAAACTGCTCAGCGAAACTGCCAAATGCGTTAACTGCGAGAGCGACCATTATTACTTGTTCCGGGAATGCTCTAGAGGCGCTGCAGCGTTACGAGGAGGGTCAAGAGTAATCGGTGCAGAAGAATGCGTCTCTGTCAGCTCAAAATAAATGCCACCCCCTCGGCTAAAGTGAACGCTTCCCGTCCTTTCGTCACAGTGATGGGGCGTAAAAGCAAGATGACCCTGTCGGTAACCGTGAAAGTACCGGTACAGCAGACCAGCGCTGAACCGACGAAGCGGCAGGACCCTCCCAATGCGGAACGCGCAAGGGTATCCCTCATTGGACAGGAGTTTACCGTACATAAAAGGACTGGACAAACGACTAATTAAGTAATTCTCGCTAGTAAACTACCCGCTTATGACAAACAAAACAGTACGAATTCTCCTGTAAACACTATTATTACGTCATTAATTTGTTAATTGTATGTAGTAGTCCATTTTTAAATTAACTTTTTCATGATTCAGAGACGGATAAAGACGTACTTGTAGCCTGCAGCCTTCGCCAGAGTGAAAAGGCACGCCGTTCTATGGAATGTTTTACTTACATCATCGAACTCTGGATAGTTTTCCATTTAAGTTTGTGATTAAACTACATTAATACATGAAATGTTTAGATTTAATCTCAGAAAAAAGCAACGTTTCTCACGAAAACGAGAAATAAATTTTTGATAGAAAATTACGAGGAAGGGAAGAAAAAAACACGTCGGTTCTCAAGTTTCTGCGTTTTATGAAATAAGTCCCTTCATCCGTCTCCATTCTTAACGATCCAGAACAATCAAACCCGAGATCTTAAACTGCGCGAAACGAACACGTTCTTTTTAGAAATGAAATCTGATAACTTTTAAATCGGCGAAGTTTATCTCTTCCAGTACCATTCATTACACCGAGTTTACTTCTATCGACCACCTCGAAAACAGTGTGGCGAAGAAAGAAACTCGCTTTCGCGCAGGAAAGTGATACGTGAGAGAAAATGTGGGCTGCGAGGCATAATGTTAAGGATTTGGATAAATGCAGGTGGGACAAGTTGAAAGGAACTGATTTTGCAGGAAATGTAGCATTGAGTAAGAGAGAGAGAGAGAGAGAGAGAGAGAGAGAGAGAGAGAGAGATGGAAAAAGATAGCGAGAGAGAGTGGACGAAAAACAAGATAAGAAAAAAGGGATTAAAAGCTCAGAAGAGTGAAAAAATGCGTTTTAAGAGAGAAGAAGAGAATGAAGGAAAAATTATAAGTAATATACGGCCAATAGTTCAATTCCTAATACGGTAAATTTCGATTCACCGGATGCCTCTCAAGTGATCCTTTTTCCGATTAATCGGATATTCCGATTGATCGATGTGAATGTTTAGGCATAGTGCACACAAACTAAAAAATAAATAATAAGATGATAAGGAAAAAACTAAAAAAGTATGCTAATGGTTAAGTACCCCAATTAATAATGCACTGCGTGTTTGTTATATACTAGTTATAATTACCCATCATATAATGACGGTATTTTATATATTAGAAATGAATAAAATAGAATTCGACATTCCTTTTGTTTCAGTAAAGTGCTATGAAAGAATGCCAATCTAAGAAATGTAAATAAATTAAATTTTGTAAACACTAGTTTTATAACTAAGTTAAACCTTCCTCACCGGACATACCTAAATTATACTGCATATATAGCTTAGCTAATCAAAGTGTCCACACCGTAAGTGGAAGACATCGATTCGATTCCATGTCAGTTACAGACTTTTTTCCTTTCTCTCCCTTGGACCTTATATTCACAGAAATGTATTGAACGATTCAAAAATCCGATTAAAAAGTTTGTAGAAAGAGAGAAAAAAGAAGAAAATGAGCAAAAGATAAGAAGATAGAAGAAAATGGATGGAAAAGAAACTTTATTCGAACCGAGGAAAAACTAACTATGCTGGAGAGATGAAAAGTGCGGCAAAGGAAAAAACAGGCAAGGATGGGACGTTACAGAGGTTAAAAAAGGCAGAAAAACGTGGAGATAAAACAGGAGAGATAGAAGAAGAGGGAGAGAGATGCCAAGAAAAATAAGAGAGGAGAGAATGAGAGATGCGGATGTTCCCGGGATAGGAGTGAAGTATGGGTTTTGGTGCGGAGTACGGGTGAAATGAGGGGGTTAAAGGGCATGGGTAGAGAGAAGGGAGAGGGGGAGGGGATATCGTATGGGAGGAGAATGAGTGAAGGGATGAAGATCCCGGTTCCGTCAACACCACGTGGCCTGTTCTCGTAAATAATGGGAAGGGTGGGCGGCCGTCTTTAGGGAAGACAGCTCCAAAAGATCGGTTGCGATGGGAACATGGTGAGATAGAGAGTGAGGCTGAGGATAGAAAGGGGAGGAGGGGAGGGATATGGGATGCAGAAAAAACGTGGCGGGCTAAATAGGAAAAGTACATGAAAGATATGCGTTATAGGAGGGCACTGTTTGCGAAATAAGTATAAAGCTATGAAAATTCAATTTATTTCCTCTGGAAGAAATGTTGCACTTTTATAATACCCATAATAATCCGCCGTATAAATTAATATTAATTGCTGAAACCAAAGATTAGAGATATAATGTTCATAAACTCGATATTAACTGGGGCAAAAATATCATAAATTTTTTCAGTAAATATTCCTAGTAAAATTGCAATAATAAAATTATTAATATGCATATATATTTTTGGAGTAACTACCCATCATAAATAAGACCGTTGTTAAGACAATCTCTGAATAAAGTAAGAAATATTATTCAAATATTACTTGTGATATAAAATCTTATTGCTATCTATATTTTTTAATATTACACAGAGTAAAACTTAAGAAATCCAGGGTATAAAAGCAAATAATGAAGGCTCAACATATAAAATACTCTAATGGCGATATGTTAGCGTTTTTGTGCAAAATATATTATGACAGCAAACAATGATGACATGAAAATATTCCAAAATCTATGGAGAATTTCAAATGAATAAGTAATAAACATAGAGTAAATAATGTAGCCATCGATAGAAAAATTATCATTCTGAGAGAAAACACAAAATCTCTTCCTTGGAGATGTAAGGGAAAGAGAAACGTATAACGCTTGTCAAGAAGCCAAGGGCGAAGCGAAAATAAGAAACGAAACAACCGAAGAAGGGATGCGGAAAAGTCAAAACACGGAGTGAATGAGGTTAAAAGAATAAGAAGCCGAGAAGGAAAAAAGAAAATAAAACGCAAGGGAGCGGAAGAAGAAGACGCGTGCGAAAGAGGGTAACGGGAAACGGAGATACCTATAAAAATAAGACCGCAAAAGGAAAGGACAGATGGAAAAGAAAGGTACAGAGGAAATTCGACAGTGTGAATAAAAGAAACAAGACAAGGAGACGGAGAGGGATGGAGAGAGATGAAGAGTAAGGGGAGAAGAGAGAAAGGGGAGAAGGGAGGAAGGGGGAGAGGCAGAAGGAGGGAGAATGAGGAGGGGCAGAAGAAGGGAGGATGAGGAGGGGCAGGATGGAGGATGAGGAGGGGCAGAGGGAGGGAAGTAGAGGGAGGCAGAGAAAAGAAGATAGGGAAAGGGAAGGAGAGAAAGAGGAAGGGACGGAGAGATAGGAGGAGAGACGTGATAGAGAGAGGGGATGAAAATAGGTAATGGGTGCAAGGAGAGAAATAAAAGGAGTGGGAGGAGAAGAGAGATGAGGATGGAGAGAAATAGATAGATAGATATCCGTCTTCATTTGGGCGAGATTGAGACTAAGCAGTCTCCTTTTCCATCTAACCCATTGAAAATTACAAACAGTAAGAAAGTAAAAAAGAATAAAACTAAAATAAAAGATTACATAAAATGAATTAGCTATTACATAAATACAAAGCCAAGATAGCACTTTTGGAAATGAAAACATACGGAGATTTCTTTTTGTGAGGAAAAACTAGGGATAATTAAATTACTATATCCTAGGAAAAACCCTACCGCAGGAAAACATCTACACAAGAAAGGAGTGTGAAAAACCTGCGAAACCTACTGATAGCAATGTTTACAGATTAAGAGGACCATATAAGAGAAGTACATAAAATGAAATACACACAAAAAAGTTATACATAAAAACTTAGAAAAATGTACAAGTACAAGAGGAGAGAGGGGGAGAAGAAAAGCGAGGAAAGGGAGAGAGAGAGAGGAGAAGAGAAGAGAGAAAAAGAGAGTAGAGAAAAAGAGAGGAGGAGAGAAGAGAGAGATATGGAAATAGAGAGAAGGGGGAAGGAAAGGTAGATGATTGAGTAGCGCTGCAGAAAGAGTGACAGGAAGCGCCACAGGAGGGGATGAAGAGAGAAAGAAGAAAGAGATGGAAATATGAAGGCGGATGCAAGACGTGTCACGGAGAGGCGAAAAAATAAAGAATTCAAAGTAGAAAACTAAAAGTAAAATAGGAATGGGACGCGGAAATGTAAAGGCAGCGCGATAAGTAAGCGGATTAGAGATGAAGAGCTTATGAAAAAGGCATTATGGGAGAGGACGGGAGTAAGATGATAGAGCGAGAAGAATCAAAGAGAAGGATTGGCAGAGAATGCGCGTAAAAAGTGATAGGAAAACGTCTAAAGAGATACGGGGAAGGAGAAGGGAAGTTATCTGTATGAGGTCAAAGTTATGAATTTCAGAAAGGACAAAGCAATAGTAGTTTGTTGCAGGATCTATAAAATCCTTCCATCAGTTTCCAGAAATTGTCCTACATTACCCCAACGATAGAATTACAGTTATAGGATATAGACAGTTTTTTCCATTTTCTCTGAAAATTTTCACACAATTTTTTAAAAAATATTGTTTTGAGAGGCTTATACTATTTAGCTATAAGTGGTAAAGATACAAACGCAATGAAATAAGCATGGGAGAGTTATTCTATGCCACGTATCCTTATCCTTATGCGACCCTCGAAACACTTCGCCTGGTAGCACTCTTTCGCTCATCACGAAAGGACCATATCCAAACTTAAATGTGTGTTGGGATACACAAACTTTCAAAACTAATTTGTTTGATATCGAGGAAATTTTAGAGCTTTTAACATACGTAAACCTTTAATTGAAAACAAGGTCTATCATATGAACCATTGACATAAATAACCTGATGCAAACGCGTGAGAAAATATTTTATTGCCCTACTCAAATCATCCATCTCTTTATATTCTTTTAGATTGTTCTACACAGACCCAGTTTCTTCAAACTTTCGTGAAAAATGTTTTATCAAAAAACGCTCTTCACTTTTTGTAGATGACACCATTTTGAAAGATAGAGTAGTCAATATAAACTCCCAAAATTTCTTTATACGAACGTACCAACATATGAAAATTACACTTAATTACAACGGTGAAATTCATAAAATAAAATCAGTACTTTTGTGATGATCTTATATAAACTTCATCACTATCGCTTCAAAAAATTAATAGGTTTTTATTAACACAAGGATTTACATATATTATAATCAGATACGAGAATAGAATAAGTATAGATAATCTAGATACCAGACCTATGTAAAGCATTTTCCAAAGTTGCCTAAAATAGACAACACCGAAAATTTTTGCAGAACAATGAAGAATAATGAGAAAATAAAAATATTTTAAAACGGCAAATTGATAATAAGAAAGAGAAAAAGATGACAATGGAAAAGGAATGAAGATGGTTTGACACAATAATGTGCATAGACAACATATTATAGTATAAAATAAAAAATGTAAATGTACGTACCCCTATACTATTATTGATAATAACAGTCAATCAGCATAATATTCATTGTGTGAAGGGCGAAATTGGTGAAAATGATTCTTAAAAACAGTTTAGGAATTCAGTCGAAAAAGATACATTACGAAATTTGTTTTTCCTTCAAATCAAGGTTTAAGGAATGACTAAAAAAATTCTGATGACGATTACATATAATAACTGTAGCGTCAAAATAATAAAGCAATTGTCTAAATCTGTGCGCAGTATATGATATTATATAGATTTGGAAAGCTCTAAAAGGTCACGACTGTTTTGAGAACTTAATTAAAGCCACGATCGATTTTGAAATAACAAAAGTTCTTTTAAATAAAAATAATATTATCAACTCGGAAACGACCTTAATAATGAAAATTGATTGAAACCTATATCACTTTTCGCAGTAGGATAAACTGACCCTTACGATCATAAATGAATAAAGCCTACCGAGTCCTACTTTTTGGGATCGTAACAGAGGAAATTTCGGTAGAGAAATGACAAAAGTCAATTTTCGTGGAATGGATCAAATTAGGAGGAGGGTCATATTTTGCTAAATCAATCGGCCTTCGAAGGAAAAAATTGTTGTACCTCAATTTCATTACCGGCCGAAGAGCTCTCCTGCACTAAACCAGTATTAATTAGTGATAAAAGATCCTATTTAATTATATCATGCTTCCACGAGCCTTGGAAACTAATTACGATCGAATATTTCTTTAACCTTATCATGGAAGTTCTTTTCTGAGGTGCCTTTTCTGACAATTTCTATAAAAGATAATCGTTACTTTATCATTAACACATTTTAAGATCAATAGGATATTTTTAAGCCACGATCGAATGATGAGTGTTTTCAAAAAATATTAAAATATTAATAGATGAATTTGTAAGCATCGGGTGTCGTTGTAAATGTGTTTAGTAATTTCCTGCTATATATATGTCAATGAAATTTTCAACCATAATAGAAACCATTTTCATTGGTATGTACAGTATTTATTATGACTAGCATTATCATTAATGTTAGAAAATGCATAAATGCATTAACAACAGTAATACCGATAAAGAGAAACATTTAACTTAAGAAATTCGCACATTTAAAAAATGGACAGAAAATTCTATGCATAATAAAGAGACCTCTGAATTTATGCAATCAAGGAAACATTCCAACATCATTCAGAAAACCCAGTCAAACGGATAATCAAGATTGAATGCAAATATTTTAACGTTTATTGTTAGCAACATTTATTTTTACAACCTGTGAGGAATGCGCTTCTTTCAATGACAGTGACGTATTTTTATGATTTCATAATGCAATTCACGGGAAAATTACAATTTACATCCGCTCGCGACATCAGAATTCTTTTGACCAAATAACTGAGACAATTGCTCAAGTAGCATTCCGAGCATGAAATTCGCTTGATGTGCAAAAAAGATAGGGCACGAGAAAGAGAGGGAGAGGGAGAGTAGGCGATAAATGCTCAAACTGTTAATAGCTTAAGAATCGTCGAACCCTTGGAGCGTGAAATGAGCGCCGAACCTTGTCTCCATTCGTGTGCGAGGATTTTAAGCGAATTCTTCACCATAATTGGCCGTCGTTACATCTTATTTATCCAAACCATTCGATTCATTTCCGCCGATTTAATTAGTCCGCGGTTTCTCGGTGAGAATGACCATTGTTTGCTCGCGCGCGAATGTGTTCGTGTGAATGCATGCGTGTGGGTAGCTTTTTTCCCTTTTTTAAGGTTCGTCTCGCTCCGCCAAATCCCAAACTCGCCAACCGAGACTCAACTCGTGAGCATCCGTTCGAGATAATTCGCGCTAAAAAAGAGAGCGAGAGAGAGAGTGTGAGTGAGCAAGAGAAATAAGTAGAATCTAAACTATATTTTCCGCCCTCTTCGCGAGAGAAAAAAACCAGAGTGAATATCTTGAACTATCCGTCACCGGCTCAACGGGGGGAGATACGATATCAAAATAAGTGAGGCAAAAATTGCAGAGCAAGTTACATAAGGAGCTTTTTTCTAAAGAATGCTAGAAATATATTTTTTTGTTTAAACAAATAATTCATTTATTAAAAATTCATCAACCTCATGATATCAAAACAAAGATTCACATATCTCCAGTTTGTGAGAATCAAATTTTCAAATTTTCCCAAATACTCCTCAACGGCTGACTGCGTACCCATCATATCTTTACCATCTCTAGATCCTGTATAGACCAAACTACGAGGTGGTTTAAAGTTAACCTTGGCTTTATTTTTTGCAAAATATGTCTGCAATAAAACGATCAAACATCCTAGTAGATAGTGGCAAAACTGCTGTCACTACCTGACACATAACCGTTTCCTTCGCACATGCGCAATAGATGCTGTACAAGATGGCATCAGACCCTGTCACTCCAAGTGTAGAACAGCCCTGTATTATCAAATTTCTGATGATAGATAAAAAAGGTGAAGCCCGCTGAAATTCTTCACAGGTTAAGTACATAATATGCAGAAGAGACCTTATTACGTATCAAGTGTGTATGATTGGTGCAACAAGTTTTCCCAAGGCCGTGAAGAAGTCGCAAACCAAACACATACGTGCAACCGACATCTCTCACAGATGTGAACAATGTCACATCGAGGAGTTTATATTGGAAAACAGATGAATTTCAGTGCGTGATATTGCTTCAAAGTGTGCATAAGTGTTGGAAGTGTAGAGACAATTATTCAAGAAAACTTAATGTTCAATAAAGTGTGCGCACATTGGGTCCCAAAAATGCTAACGTTCGAGCAGAAGGCACAACGTTTTGCTGTGTCTGCCGAATATCTGAAACGGTTTCAGCTGGAGGGAAATGAATTTATGTAGCGAATTGTGACTTTTGTCGATACATGGACACACTACTTCACTCCAGAATTAAAGAGGTCCAGTATGGAATGGCGCCACAAAGGATCCCCACCCTCTAAAAAATTCAACAGACAGCCTTCAGGTTGTAAGATCCTGGCAAGTGTCTTTTTATATTCCGAAGAAGGTGATTCATGTCGATTTCTGCCACCTTAATAAACAATTAATGCTCAGTATTACAGCAACTTGCTTTTCAATCATGTTCTTCCAACAGTTCGCAAGAAAAGGCCTGGAAAATTGTCAAAGATAATCATCTTCCTGCACGAAAATGCACGTCCCCATACAGCGAATTTGACAACAACGACATTGGCAAGCTTGGCCTGGGAAAAAATGAACCACTCTCCTCCAGATTTAGCCCCAAGTGATTATCGCTTGTTTGGGCCAATGAAGGAGCACCTGAGAGGGCACAATTCAAGACATGACGAACCCAAACCCTGTGTCCTGAACTGGCTATGCAGCGAGCCAACTCTTTTCTATGCTGCCGGCATAAATGCCTTGCGTTAAAAAAATGTGTCAGTGTAGAGGAAAAATATCCTGAAAAAGAGTAACGGTTTGGTGATTCTGGCATGCATGTGTAATGTATAAAAAATTAAGTCCAGATCAACCTTGAACCACCCTATACTGTAAATCGAGTTTTTTTTTACAGATTTCAGCATTTCAGAAATGTTAACCACGCAGACGGACAGAGAAACCGAATTCATGAGTGATTTAAAAAAAAAAAGATTTATAAAAGATGGACATATCAAACAGTAAAATAATATTTTCTATAAATTTTATTCAATTTCGTATAATTTTAGAAAGGGAGATTTTTTCTCGACCGATAGCGTAGTATTTCTCGAATGTTTTTCTTTATTTCCCATTCCCTCATAACCCTTCTCGTTGATTTTCGTTGGGAAACCAGCCACCCCCGGGGCCGCGTAAATCCTTCTGCAAGCAGCGTACGCGCGGAAATTTATTTTTTTAAAAAGGAAGTTGCCGAGTCAAAAAAATATTAAAACATGCCGAGCTAAACCCTTTCTCTCTTTCTTTCTCTCTCTTTCTCTCTCTCTCTCTCATTAAACACTTTTTTCGAGCTCGCAACCGTGTTGATTTTTTTCGGCAACCCTCTAAAATATTCCCCATTCATTGCCCCTTTTGGATTTTTTAAAATGTTTTTTCGGGGGGAAAACCTCTCCGGAAATCGACGTAATACTCTCATTTTTTCCTTTTTATAACGTTCTTTTTAATCCGAAGGATTGAAAAGTGTGAGAATGGGATGCACGGGGCGAGATGACGATAATTTTTTTTAAAAGGGTAGAAAAGTGATGGAACTCGGCCATGCTTTGAAATTGGTTACATTGGGGAGGGTTGGTGAGAGGGGAGAAGGGTGCGTACTGCGATGGATAGGGATATGGAGGGGAGAAAAAAGGTTTTAAGGTAGGAGAGAGGAGAATGAGAGATAAGAGCTGCAGCTCCTGAAAAGACTTGACGCTTGACTGTGAAAGGGATAATGAGGGCAGGTTGAGGTCATCGGGGCGTAAATGCCTTCGCTCTGATAACGGATGTAATCCTGTAGACTGGTACCAAGATAACGTCGAAAGTCGAGTAATTGGAGAGAGGGAGAGAGAGAGAGAAAGAAAGGAGGGGGGAGAGAGAAAGAGAAAGAGGGATGAAAGAGAAAAGATGGTGACAGTCGGTGATGGAAGAAGGGTAGAAGGGATTTGAAACGGGGTGGGACGAGGAGAGGAGGAAATGTGTACGGAGGGAGAGAAATAATGCGTAAAGGAGGGGAAAAGAAAAATCTTTATTTTTTCCTGTAAGCGGTGGGCTGTACGAGCGTGGTTTGGGAGAAAGGAGAGAGAAAGGGAGAGAGAGATGGGAATTGAATAGGAATACGCGTGTGTTTGTGCGTGGCCATACCAGGATTGAAGAAAGAATGAGAAGTCAGCATGGAGGGAAATGTGGAGTAGGGGGAGTTTCTCCGTACTTAGGACAGAACAAAGAAAGGAAGAGAGAGAGAGACGAAGAAGACGGATGTTCGATAGTTGTCGAGGAAATATCCGCGAGTGAGGAAATTTCTCTTCGAAAAACACTTGACGATTTAATTGCGTAAGTTTGTTGTTTTGACGTCCTCCCACGCGGCGCTAGGCTCGAACATTTTACTGTCGTGGGAGGAAAAACCTTTCCGCTGCCAAAATTGAAAAGAAATACGTTTCCCGTCGAGACATTTCAGCGTCGACTTTTGTTTTAAAATGTTTATGCCCCGGCGTTGGCCGTAAATATTTGAGCTTTTAATTAAAATCTGTTTAAAGTGTAAGTTTACCTAGCGAGTGTTTATTTGTTCAACGATTTGGAGACCTGAACAAACTGAGGACTTTTCTCATAACTTGCGAATTAATCGAGTAACTAAAAGCGTTGCTATTTGGATGATGAGAATTATTGTTTATAATATTACTTTAATAATTTAATAACACGTAACTCGCCTATAATTTAAAACGGATAGTTTAATATAATTAAAAACAAGAAAATTTTTAAAACAAAAAATGCCTTTTACATTGCTCAGTTTAATGCAAAACGAGCGTTTTAAAATTGTTTTGGAACTGAAATCGTAATATTGTGATTGTTCGTGAGAGATTATTTGCTCTGTGGGAAAGGAAAGCATTTGAATTTTATCTTATTTTATAGTACCTAAATTTTCTTTTCATTGTAATGTAGCTCATAATGTTTACCTATATCATCATTTACTTCTAATATTATGAAAGACTGGTAATATTAATTCGAAAGTTTTTATTTTTAACAATCTGAAAAGCAAAAAATGTCTCGTTAATTGAGGAACAAAATTAATAAACTCTTCAAAATGCGACTTTTCTAATCAAACCTTATCCAAATGTCAGCCAAGGTCGTCCACTCCCCGTGGGTTAGTTGGCTTTTTGGTCCAGGTTCCTCGCTACAATTCTTTCACGAAAAGACCTTTTTCGAGTAATTCACAATAATCGATTTATTAAACATTTTTCTCCAATATCCACGCAGTAAAATTTTATTACATCATGGTAATAAAGGAAAATCATATGTACCCTTGTGGTAAGCCGTTATAAAACGAATTATAAAATAAAAGAATAATCTGCAGTATATATTTTTATAAGCTGTAAGTTTTATTGAATTAAATCATAAAATAAAACCTCTGAGAACGCCCAGAGAAATGAAGAGAAAATAATTAATATGAGCACTGATCCCCACAACTTTTTAATTCAAACGGCGTCAGTTTCTTTCCGAGGATTTCTACATAGTACCTAGTAGTAGTAAATGATTTTTAAGTGCGTCGACTACAATGGTCATTTTGTACTGTCATCAACTGAAAGTACACACTGAGGGAGGAGGGAAGCCTGGTGCCGGCATTAGCCTACTCCTTGTGAAAAGCATCATCCTAGGATTCTCATAAATTATGATTTGTATTTTATAAAAAAAACTGAGATACGAAATGAGACTGATCTTTTTTCCTATTTCTTTTTTAGCTTCTATATCTTTTGAGTATTTATAATACGTTGATTGGCCTTTTGAAAGTTTCCGAAAAATTATAAATTATAAAAATTATCTAGGAGTAATTCAAGGTATCGTCTGGTTAAAATATCGTGAGAGCTATATTCAATTCATAGGTTGGAATAGAATTGAGTACTCGCTCGTAATATATTCTATAGTGTAGAGAATTGCAGGAATAAATTAACTGCAATTTTTAAGTTCACTATAATTTATAATGCACTGATGGTGTAGTGGCTAGCGTGTCGGCTCTCTATTGCAAAGTTCGGGGGTTCAAACCCCTCGAATGGAGGTTTTATAAAAAAACTATCATCAGTGCCTGGCAGTAGGCAGCAGTACTGTCAGTATGGTATAGAGCCGAAAACAAATGATGTTGGTTGGGTCTAAATCTAATACAGCTATAGGCGTGATCAGGACGATTTGAACGGCTACAGTACTGCGATGTGGAAAGCAAGAGGGAATCTACTACATTACAATCCCTAGTAATGATTATATGATTGGACAATATAAGTTCTCTCGAGGTAAAACAATCCGGAGGTAAAATAGTCCCCCAATCGGATCTCCGGGCGGGGACTACCTTGAGGAAAACATTTGTCGAAAGTAATTTACGATTAGGGACTTGGAACGTAAGAACTATAAGAAAAGCAGGAAAGCTAGAGAACTTGAAAGAAGAAATGAGAAGAAATAGAGTTGACATTATAGGACTAAGCGAAACTAAATGGGAGGTAGAAGGACAGTTTGACTCGGATGAATTCACGGTAGTTTATTCTGGAGGAAATAGTGGGGAAAGGGGAGTAGATCTGGTACTTAGGAAAAATATGATGAAAAGCGTGACAAAGATAATAGCAACGAACGATAGACTGATGGCAATAAAGCTAAATGCAGTTCCAGTGGACATGCTAATAATCCAGGTATATATGCCAACGTCAGCTCATGAAGATGAAGAAATCGATAAGATTTATGAGCAAATTAATGAAATTTACGAAGAAGACGAAAGAGGAAAGGTAAACTGCATAATAATGGGAGATTGGAACAGCATAGTCGGAAAATTGATAGTAGCTCAATAACTTTGGCCAAAACTAACAAAAGTGGAATACTCCTTAAGCCAAAACAACTAGAGGGCTGCAAAACCCAATGCAGGTCATAGTATACACGTAAACGATTTAACACTGATAACTTCAGCCAATAACTCACTAAACTCGTTAGAAAACCTTCACATTTACAAAAACCGCGATACACTTATGAACACAGACAAAGATTTCAACAAGACCCTATACAAATTGACAGATTTAAACGACACACACGCCGAAAAATCTTTCCGCGTTTCGCTTGTTTCTCGGTCGTCTTCTTAATACTTTCCGTTTCAACCTGGCAGTTGGCTTCCAGTCACTGGTGAAACAGGTTCTACCCCTGACGATGCCCACCTTGTGGGCGAAATGCATTGGGTTTTGCAGCCCTCTAGTTGTTTTGGCTTAAGGAGTATTCCACTTTTGTTAGCATAGTCGGAGAAGAACAGGAAGAAAATGTTGTCGAGCAATACGGACTTGGAAAGAGAAATCGAGGAGAGGAGAAACTCGTAGAATTCTGCATCAATAATGACCCTGTAGTAACTAATACATGGTTCAAAACCCTTAAAAAAGGTTATACACATGAAAAAGCCCAGGAAATAGAATGAGATGCCAAATAGATTACATCATTGTAAAACAAAGATTAAGGAACAGCATAAAGAACGCCAAGGCATTGCAAGGAGCGGACATTGATTCATATCACAGCCTTCTAATACTTGACGTAAGTACAAAGCTCAAAAAATTAGAAAAACGAGAAGAGAAAGACAGACCTGGGACCTAGAAAAACTGAAAGAAAGGCAAGATGTAGTCAGCATGAAGTTGGAAGATAACATAAGAAAGTTGGAAAACAAACCGAAGACCGTTGATATAGAATGGGATGAAATTAAAACCAGTATCAAGAATACCTTGGATAAAGAGACTGGAAAACAAGAGAAGGAAATCAGAAAACCATGGATGACGAGGAAAATGCTGGAGAAAATGAATGAGAGACGAAAATGGAAAAACATTAACACTAAAGAAGGTAGAGCCAACTATAGGCGTATAAACAATGAGTTGAGAAGGGTAACAGATAAAGCTAGAGAAAATTGGATAAAAGGAAAATGTGATGAAATAGAACAAATGGAGAAGTTAGGACGGTATGATATGATGCACACTAGAGAACTCGAGTTAGAAGATAAGAAATCTAATGGAATTCATGGTATGGGAATTATGAATACGAATGGGAAGATAGTCTCAGAAACAAGGGATGTAGCTCAGGTATGAAAAGAATAGATTAAGGAAATATATAGCAAACAGGCAGGAGCGGAAGATGAGGAAGATGAGAAAGATGAGGAAAACATTGAAGAAGACAATTTAGGACCACGTATTATGGAGAACGAAGTAGAAAAAGCGATAGTGGGACTAAGGAAGGGGAAAGCCACGGGCAGTGATGGAATACCGGCTGAGATACTTCCAGTCATAGGATCAGAAGGACTAAATGCGATCACGAAATTAATTAATAAGATTTACGACACGGGAGAGTGGCCTCGGGATTTCCTAGAAGTAACAATTATCCCTCTAAAGAAGAAGCCAAAGGCAATGCAGTGTAAAGATTACAGAACAATAAGCCTTCTGTCACACACATCGAAGATCATCACGAGATTTCTTAATAAAAGGCTGGAGAAAAAGGCAGAAGAAATACTAGGAAGATCAATTCGGTTTCAGAAAAGGACGAGGAACTAGAGATGCTATAGGAGTAGTTAGAATCATATCAGAAAGAGCAATAGAATGCAGTCAAGATATCTGCGCATGCTTCGTAGATTGGCAGAAGGCCTTTGATAGAGTAAATTGTGTAAAGTTGATAAAGATATTAAAGGATATAGGTGTAGACTAGAAAGACAGGAGACTGATTAGGAATCTATATGTGAATCAAATTGTAAAGGTCAGGTTTGAGTATGTGGACACCTGCGGAATAAATATCGGTAGAGGAGTAAGACAAGGCTGCTGCCTATCGTCAACCCTATTCAATATATATGGAGAAAGTCTAATGCAAGTAGCTTTAGAAAGCAAAGGAGATTTCAATAATGGAGTAAGGATTATAAGAACAGTAAAATACGCAGATGATCAAATACTTCTAGCAAGAAAGGAAGAGGAGCTACAAAAAATGATAAATAGACTAGTGATAATAGGTATGGAAATAAATTCAGAAAAATCTAAGGTCATTCGAATATCGGGTAAAGAAGAGAAACTGAACATAAGTATTGGGGGAAAACCTTTAGAACAAGTTTCAGAATATAAATACCTTGGAAGTATCATCACACGAGAAGCAAAATGTACAGATGAGATCAGAACTAGAATAGGAAAAGCAAAAGCGGCTTTCAGGAGAAAGAAACAACTACTTACAGGAAATATAAGAGAAGATATCCGCAAGAAGTCGATAAAATGCTACGTATGGAGTATAGCATTGTATGGGGAAGAAACATGAACGCTAAGGTAAAATGACATCAAATACTTGGAAAGCTTTGAAATGTGGACTTGGAGGAGAATGCTGAAGATAAATTGGACAGATAGGATGAAAAACGACGAAGTGCTACGAAGAATAGTAGAGAAGCGAATTATTATACAAAATATCAGAAAGAGAAAGGCTAATTGGGTTGGACATTACCTGAGGAGAGAGAATATGATTAAAGATGTGTTAGAAGGAAAACTAGATGGGAAAAGGGAAAGAGGTAGGAAAAGGTTTCAGCTGATAGACGATTTGAAAGGGAAAGAGAGTTATCAAGATATAAAGAGGACAGCGGAAAATAGGAGTATATGGAGAACCAGGTTTAACCAAGAATAATCACGGACCTGTCTACGGACAGACTACCTATGATGATGATGATCATTTATGTTAAACGAATATTCTATAAAAATAGAGGCGGCAAATGAAATTTTCACTTTTTATGGTATATACAGCACTAAAATTTCTGTGTTATAAACCTCAATTTATTAAATATATAGATAAAATAGTAAACGTAAGCCTTTAAATAAATCTTTGAAGGATATATTTTAAGGTTGTTTAGAATATAGCCCGCTGGAATGCATTTACTAATAAGTTTCCAGAACTCAACCAATCCTATTAACCTAGTCAAATAAATTTTCAATTTGCTAAGATAAATGTATCGCCTTCATAGAAGGACTCAGCCTCAGTCCTAATCTTACAATTCTAGAGGCATTCCTTAAAACAAAATTTGTTTGCCTGATAGTCAGTAAACACATCCGTCAATTTACCGCTGGTCCTGTTTCGGCGAATATGATACCAGAGTAGGAAAAGGAAAATTACGTATTCTGGTCAAAATAGTCAACAAGACTATTCCAAAATGCCGAGTATAAGATTTGAAATCCCTACCCAATAAATCATGCGATATAAATACGCAAAACGTTACATCGGAAAAAATTAATTCTGATGAATGGATATTTGTATTATGCCTCTCTGCCATTGCTGACACTTTATTGGAAACTAAGTATGACATTTCTAAGGCTATAAAATCTTAGGCGAAAGCGCTTAGATTATACCAAGTTTCTAGCGTGCATTACTCCTACAATTTCATTTCATTTTTACTGTTTAGATTAGCTTAAATATCTGAACTCATTCAGATAATAAGGTATATTCATGCCCAATCTGGCGGTACTGCAACCTTAAGGAATACTGTCACTGAAACGTCTACAGCTGAATCTTCTGAGAAAAGAGACACTAATTAACGCCAAGCTTCTAGCGTACATTACTCTCGCTTCTTTTACTATTTTTTACTCTCTTTCATTCGCAGCCGAGTCACTACCCTCTCTTTAACCTTCGCAAATCAAGAAGAAAGAGCCTGTGGTGTTTCCATTCGCCTCTCCTCACCTCTTCTTTTTCTACCTTTTTCCTCTACCTTTTCTCGGCCCGATTGTGCTAGATTCGTTATTCTGTCTTCTCCGTATTAACCAATCAATTCCTCCCTTCCCCCGCCATCTCCCTTCCTACTTCGCCGTGCTTTTTCTCTCTTTCCTATATCGCAAACCGAAGACTTTCCCCCGAAACCTTTCTACTCAATTTCCTCCCTGTTTTCTCCGCGCACCATCTTGGCCCTAATCTAGCTCGTCCGGCTTTCCCCCTCCCCTTCACTCTGACGACCCCAATCTACCCCTTCCGAAATCTCCTCCATTCAACTCCTTTTTCTTTCTAAGCTCCTATCCTCTTTTTTCTCCTCCTCTGATATTCCTCCAATCTTCCCACTTCCTTTATCATGTACTATCTTTGCCCTCTTTATTCACCGAAACGTCCCGATCTCGCAAGATTTTTATGCCTCTCTAGCTTCAACCATATGATATTAGTTGAGATATTTTGCATTCTATTTGCTGTTTAATATCACCTTTATTATCATAGGGAATATGTACGTAGACAGGTCCGTGATCGATATTGCTTCAATCTGTTTCACAATATATTTCCGTTTCCCACAATCTTTCTCATTTCTTGCGAGAGCTTTCTTTCCCTTTCAATTCCTCTAACAGGTTAAATCCTTTCCTTTTTCTTTTTTCCTTCCAATCTTCTTTCTAACATATTTTTAATCATGCTTCCTCTCTTTGGGTAATGTCCGATCTAGTTTCACTTTCTAATTCTCATACAAAATCGTTATTTCCTTTTTCTCCTATTATTCTTAATATTTCTTCGCTATTCTTCCCATCCGTCGCTTTAATAAACTGTATTGATTACATTATTTAATATGTGATTATCAAAATGAGAAACCTATATAATATTATTATATGATTAATGAACTACGGATGATTTAAATGAAACGTTACGCCAAAGGATATAACGCAATATACACACATACCTAAATAGGTATGGTATATATAAGCAGAGGCGTACCTGGGAGATATAGCTCCTACGGCAAAATTTTAAGGAAACACCTCATTTAACCCTGCACAGGTCGCATGCCGAAATGTTACGGAAACGGTCGCGTGGCATCTCACAGACTCCATTTTGATTTTATCATTTTCTTCCGTGAATATTTATTCTATTTGGTTTGTAATTATAATTTCATAGGGATTAATGGCGTGCATTAATAATATCATGAAAATATATTAACTTATATTTACGATGCTACAATAAAATGAAGGTATGTAGCGATTAGTAGTCCAAAATAAAAGCTATTTAAAATTAAATCACATTAAATATTGCTGAAAACAATAATGTTATTATATACATTAGGCAGCAAACATAAAAAATACAAGATCAAATTTTGGTACAGCAAATTTAGGAATCAGAACAAATTTGTTGTGCATGCTGCAAGCAAATGTAATTATTGCAGTTTCTGCATTTATATTGTATATACCTGTTTTTGATCGCACATTTATAACATCTCTGCCTTTTTGGGACAGTATCTATCTTCTACAGGTGTTGCACGTTCAGGGGTTCCAGGAAAAGACATTGAATATCCAGTTTGAGTTCTTTTGGTAAGGTTCGCTGGCCAATATTTAAAAAAATGACGTCTCACATTGCCTTCGGTTTCATTGTTGCTATGATGGATAATTTGGGAATTTATCCCAGTCACATTCAGCATTTTGTACAGCACGACCATCGGCCATCTGTTCGTATTCCTCGCAACGTCGTGAGTGCTGCAGTGTTGGTCGACAGTATCAACACATGATTTTGTAGCGTTGTAAAATGTAATAATGTCTGGTTTTCTTTTGTCTCCTGTAGAAGAATCTATACTCCCGTCATGCATCGCTGAAATAAGCAATACGTTTTTATTCTTTTTCGCTAGGGTACAGTTATCCTGGAAGCCAAAATTACTCGATCCTACCTCTCGAGACCTCGTTTCTATGAAACATCCAGGAATCTCCCTTTTATGTTTCCTGATATTTCCAAAGAGAGTGAGTTTATGTTTCAGTAATTCGTTCGAGAGCTACACATGTGAACCAGTTATCGGTTATGATATTCCGTCCTGTCTTTGAAATTATGGAGCTGAGAGGTTTGACATCGCTGGGCGTATTGTTTACTTCAAATGAGCCTTCGGGCTATTTACCAGCGTATATTTCTAGATAACGGTATAGCACATTCGAGCATCCACCAGAGCAAATACTTTTATGCTGTACTTATTTTGCTTGCTTGGTCCCTGAATTCTTCCCCCATTGAATTCTCTTCACTTCCTTCGTCAAGTCACTGATGCAATAAACTGCACATCGCTATCAACAGCGAGATCTAAAACTCTTCTTTTATCCATTAAAAAATATATAGCAATAAAATTGTAGTATAAGTGCACGAAAAATAAAAATTACAACAACAAACGAGTAAAATAATTTACCTATTATTGATGGAAAAGGTCGCGTGGCGTCTGAGATGCGTCGGAAGAGTGAAGCTAAACGTTATACCCTTACAAGCAAACAAAAGAGACTGAGCCTGATCTATTGGCATTACCTACAAGAGCTTATATTTCTTTAAAGGTAGAAAGCGCTTCTATGTCCTTGGACTAGAGATTCGCTTACACTAATAAATTAAATGTTCAATGGCGTCTCACAGACGCCGCGCTACCTGTGCAGGGCTAAGTAGAATATGATGTATCCTGCGTTTTAATAAAGGATAATAGTTTTTGTTACCAATAACTTTAATATTTGAGCATTAAATTAATACTTGTTTATGGGAAAATAAACTTTTGGCATTTTTGCAGGATCGATTGGAGCCTTTTGCAAGCGGCCGCTATGGCAAATGCCACCTTCGCCATACCCTAGTTACGGCACTTATATAGGTATAACATTAATTTTGAATGTCAGAAAAAGTACCCTTTTAAAAAAATACCGAGGATTTAAACGAAAGGTTACGTCAAAGGATAAAACTCAATATAAACACATGCCTATATAGGTATGGTATATGTAGGTATAGCATTAATTTTGAATATCAGAAAAAGTACCATTTTAAAAATTTCATAAAATTATGATATTCCACCTTAGAAAAATTCCAAGATATTAAAGAACATTAATAAATGATAACTATAGAATCCTTGGCTGCTCCAGACGTACACAGTAAGTCGGTTAGACTTGAGAGATATAACGTACCAAGAGTCTTCACAATGTCAATTATGACCGAATGCAGGTGTTTATTTAGCATTTCTATTTTTATCGCCTCACACGTTCTTACGTATCACTCATCCTTTTGTTGTCTTCCTTTCATTTTTCTCTCCCTTTCTCCATTACTGCGCACTCTCCACGTTCTCGATCGCGGGAGATGGTGATAGATCATGATCGGCGTTAAAAGAGTTGGATTAAGAGTTGAAAGCTTGGTTTCACTTTAATTTTATTGTTTAACATCATGTCAACGGCGCATTTTGTGGCAATCTGCGGATTTTTGCGAGAACTGAACCACGTCCAGCAGTGCATCACTTTTCCTAGTTAGTTCGGCAGTTCAATTATTGAACGAATGCTCTCTCCTCCTTTGCACTGCTACTCGATCGTTTACGGATCCCATTAGGCTTTAGTCACGAGAAATAAAACTTGACAAGAGTTCGAGATGGCTTCTATAACTATCTATTTTCTGTCTGTCTCTCTCTCTACATCATTCCAACTTCATAATCTTTTCTCGCTTCCATTGCATCCAGAATCTCATACTTTGTTTCTCACTCGGAGAAAGAAAACCGCACGGGACATTCCCATTCAGATTCTTAATTTTTACATGATATCATCTTTGGCAAGATTTAATGAGTTTGAAAATTTATGGAAACATTGCACAAATTAAAAGATTTTCTTTATTCTAAGATGTATTTATACAAAGTAAACAATATAAAATTTAGTAATTGACGAATCATGACAGAAGTATAATTATTGTCATTCTTTGTTTTATTTACGCGACACAATATTTATGTTCTGACAGCGGTTTCGTATCTTTTTGTTAAATTCAGATTTATTGAATATTATTTTTGTTGCAAAAGAAAGACTATAAATCATTTTCATACTAACATTACAAGTATTAATGTATATTAAATATTGAATTCCCTCATTATGTTTATACACTAATTGATAGCGCTTATAAAATTATCTCGCACATATGGATATTATTCTAACAGAGTGAAGAATATCCACATTGGCTAAATATTGAATGTAGTAAGTCTTTGTACAACGAGGGTTTTTCCCAAAGCTAATCTCATTGTGCGCGATTGAAGGAAGGTGACAATTATTTACCCAACACAGAAAACATTCAATTATGCGCTGTTATGAATTGAGCGCGCGCTGAATTTTACGTATGCTGACTTTTGAAAGCTCGCTGCCAGTACCAACAGGTGATTTTTTCTATAATGTATTAAATTTGCGAAAACCGATTTTTCACAGAAACGTCATTTAACATTTACGTAACTCCCGCGTTGGATATATGTATATATGATGAATAAATACCGATATCGGCACTATGGTAATATGAGTTTAGTACTCGTTCTAACTGAAAGTTCAATATGAAATGGAAATAAATTTATGGCGTTTGCTCACATCTCAATTTACCGACGACGGAGATTATGCGCCATCGATCCCAAAGGCGTTCCGGGAGACGATCGACGCCTCCGAATTCTAAAAGAGATATCCACGTCGAAACTTATGTCTCGATGGTTCGCTGGCGCATTCGAATTTTTTCGCCGTTGGAATTTGGGATGAGAAAAAAGACTTTCTTGCAGAAGTATGCCGAGGAATAGGTAACGCGAAGCAGCTTATGTCTTTCTTTCTCGGGCAAAGAATATTGCGAAATGGGTTGTGATTCTTACGGTGCCACCCTCTGGGAGAAACTGACTTCAAGTGGAAGAAGAAAGGCGTAAATACGAATTTTCGAGTTCAAACGGGTCAATCATCGGAAAATGATTTGTACATTCTACACCAAAGGAACGATAAAAAAAGTTTACGAAGATGTAAAGAGTTGTAAGTCTCAAACTATTGCGTTTTTTAATAGAAGTGTGCCTATGGTACCCAGAATGAGAGTAACTTTGTTAAGTAACTTTTTGAGAAAAATAGTATGTACGCTGCAAGGCCGCTTTTATGAAAATATTCTTCAACATTATGCCTTACTTTTAAGACCTATTTAAAACTAAATGTTCATGGAAGAAACATATTACGTTCCTAGTTACAGAATTAATACAAACCTGCCATTTTTTCTCGACATTATAAGTTTTGTTCATGGTATATTCATGTTGGTACACCGCAGAAATGTGATTTTTCTGTGAGTCGGCCATAATATTAATACTCCATTCCATATACTGCTGCACAGCTGCTCTCAAGTTCAGCATATATTCAGCATGTTAAAAATAATTAAGCGATAACACATTTCATGTCATTTAGAATTTCTATGAGCATACAATGTCAAGATATGTTGAAAACACCTAAACTTAATTATAATACCACCTAAGGTGCCGTATAACTTTTTTAGTAATGCAAATAATTCTAAATTTTTCTAAAAACAGAATAGACAAAGGAGAAACTATAACATACGTCTAACAGAGTCATTAAACCCTATTCAAGGGCTATGCAATGAGGAAACATAAAAAGGTGAAAATGAAAAAATCTATTACAATTTAACATTTAATGCAATCGCTGTTTCTTTTTACAGCTGCTAACAACCACATTCGCACAATATTATGCTTTTGCACGGTAATGAAAGGAATTACAAGTTCCACCGTGATAAACTTTATAATCCTTTGAACCTGCACCTAATCGATGAAATATAAATACCTCCGTAGAATCCGGTCAAATTTTAATTCTCGAAACTATCGTTCAAGTAACAAGCATCCCGAGAAATAAAAAGACCGAATGAAGAACTAAAAACATAATCCTGAGTGTCAGCGCTACGGAAGTGAAGATATCTATCGTAGACTTCTATTAACTAATAAATACGAAAAACAATCCAGAGAACTCTTTGTCCTTCGCATATGACTCTTTGTCTTGCGGTTCATCTCTTTGTCCTCTTTGCCGTGAGCTGGCTGATTCCGGAGGCAATTTTTCCTCCGTTTTTTTTCTCTCACGAACTGCGAATGTGTGCGTGGGAGTGAGTGAAAGGCATTTCTGCTCCGCTTTTTCTCGAGGCGGGGGTAAAATGTGTTGAACACGCAACCTCGCAAAAAAACGAACAAATGGATGAATATTCCTCACTTGTTGTTGTTGCTGTTTGGGGAGGAAAAGCCACCTTTTTTATCCTCATAGGAGGACGGCCATGAATGAGATAAATTTGTAAGCAAGCAGACAATGACCGAATGACTTGAGCGAAGGATATTCATTTATGAAGGGCGAATAAATAGCTGGCTCATATGTTGCCGAGTCATTCCGCTTTACATCAGCTTGTATTTCGAAACTAATATGTTTGTTTAGTATAACAGAGGTGGTCAATCGCCTGCTATTGAGCCGCATGTGACTATTCAGACGTAAATGTCAGTCTCTTTGAAACTTTGAACAGGTGATTAGCTTCAATGAATATCATCGTATAATTAATTTGGAACTAAATCATAGGCGTGCCAAATGAGGCAAAATTTGGGAACTAAACAATTGTATTGGACGAATCGCAGGAAAAGTTTTTTATAACCAGCCAGGTTAGACGCAGAAGACGAAACTGAAATTGCATTATAGGCGATTTTGTTTGGCATCGTACATTGGAAAACTCTGGCTCCTTCTCAGGCGCAGTTTAGTCACCGCTGGTTTATATCTTTTTTTGTTTATTTCACTGCCGAAGGCATAATCTCAAAAGTGTAGAAGAGCTATCGTCCAAGTTAATCAGTGCGTGAGTTAATTTTACGCCTCAGCCACGTGTTTTTAGCAGCCATGGTTATCCTAACTGTAATTCTACATACCATCCTATATGAGCATTGGAAAACCGTTTCCACCAAAAATTCAAGTCTCATATAATAATCCGTAGAATTCAGTCGATGTCTGTGACGGTACACTAGCTTACGCGGTGAAATTACACACTATGTTTCTTGTGTGTAATTGTAACGAATTGATGTTGGTAGTTACTGAGTTAATATCAGCTTTTGTACATGTTTTCCGCTTTTATAGATGTTTTTAACGACTGGTACTTCCAAAAGCTCTCATTGCTATAGCAAGATTTCACTTTCAGTTATATTCGACACAGAGTTTAAAAATTATTTTCTGAAATGTTGTTCGTATTATAAAAATATTTATGTGCTTAACGTATTATCTATAATGCTAAAAACTAAAAAATATGTATAATGCAGTTTTATGTAAAAAAAATTTCGAGTAGGGCATATTTATATTCCACGCCACCATATTCGTCACAAAATAATGCCGGGTTAAACCGAAAGTATAGATACGTCTTTGGCTTTAGGGAAAATATCAAAGCCCCTTGAGAAATCTAGAGACGATAATCCGAACCTAATAACTATGCACGAGCAACGGTAGTATCTAAAATATACTCCAGGATAAAGAAAAGAAACTCGGGACAAAAAAACCTTAACTCAAACTTATGATACCGCATAACCCAATTTCTTATCGAATTAAACCCCGAGTATTTTTTTCCGGTTACCGAAAAAGAGAAGACGGGGATGAAAAAGAGAAAGTATTCCGTCCCATAACTTTGGAAAATAAAAAACAGCGAGAAAAAAACAAGAAAGCCATTTCATCTCATCATTTTTCCATGCACGGGGAACCCGTACTCTTCCCGGACTTCTTTTTTTCCTCCCTATCTCCCACGCAGACACAAATACATCTCCACCTCCCCCTTTCCTTTATCCTTGCATTTCCTCCCGCCTCCCCCGCCCACTCACTCTCTCCCTTCCTCCGGCTCGCAAGGATGAGGGGCTATCGATCCCCAGAAACTTCGCGTCGTTGAGACGCCGCAGCTAAGAGTCTAAGGCACTTTAGCGGTGGCTGCGGAAATTTCGCCGTCCTGACCCCGTCATACCACACGTGAACCTTTATCCCCCCTTCTTCCCCTCCCCCCTTCTCCGCCCACGCCCCTTTCCTTTGCATCCTTACCCTTTCCGAGACCCTTCCCACCCACCCCCAAACGCGCGACGTAACCTACCACACCCTGATCTTACCTTCAGCCCGACCCGTGCACACACAGACAATCTCTTCATCCCTTCCCGTCCCGACTCAACCCACTCGCCTCCCCCCATTACGATACAGTAAAGCTGAGAGTTATCAAAGAGAACCATTTTCCCTTCTGGCGTTAATAATCATGGAGGCCTTGCTTTATGCCCCGGCGGGACGGGTGGAGGTGGGAAGGAGTGCGTTAGTAAAGGAAGGAGTGCGTTAGTAAAGGAAGGAGACGGTGGATCAGGTAATCACCAGCCACTCCATATTACTAGACTTAAAATCCTCTCACTACTTTCCCTTAAACGCTAGTAACTGATCCAAACCAAATTCACCTTCGCCTTCATGCGCGTCCCGGATTCGTTCTCGTTCCTCGCCCATAGCCCTTTCCTCGACTCTCCCTCTTTTCTTGCTTCTATCCCTTTCTTTACCCTTCCCCTTCCTATCTAACCTCATCCTTTACCCTATACCCACCTCTCTCTTTCACTCTCTCTCCTCCGAGTGAACTTGTAATTATAGCCTAGCGGAGTGAACCCCAACGCGAGGTTTGATTTTAATGCGTGTGGAGTCCCGAAATGACGGATTAAGCAATATCGCGCGGGGGATTTGCAAGTTCTGCTTCGCGTGACGTACTTGTGCCCCCTTTTTAGTGAATTTTCGTCTAAACGGGAATCCACTTATTTTCAGATAACGAATTGCTGATAGCCTAGTGCGTCTATCCTAACGACACTCCAAGGTCGTTCGACCTTTGATTTTCGGAAGTATCCTGTAAATTAATTTTCGTGACCGAATATTTTATTTTACATATGTTCGAGAATATGTGTAACATTTCTTTATGACCGATCCTAGGATATATATATATATATATATATATATTTAATTATTTATGTATGCTTGAAAGCATATCTTTATGGAACCCTGATTGATAAAGAATCGAGATTTCCAGAATAAGGCCATGAAAGTTTTCTTTTCAATGCATTATTGTTTAAGAAAATAATCACTTTATATCTGATGTAAAATTCCGATCGGTATCGAGCATATTCCGCTTGTCGATATGTCTATTTATACCATAGCATACATGCATTAAAGGAATTAAGCGAATATTAGGAGGGGAAGTAATTACAAAGAAAAGTATATTTAACCTTATTGCAATAAGTAAGTCTTCTACATGCGACTAAAAGTGCTCACGCAAGTAATAATTGTCCTGCTCATTATGATTTAAAACAATGTAAAAAATTGTATCTCCAAAAGCCATAAAAATTTTTGAAAAACAAGATGCGTATTTCGACTACAAAGCAGCGGTCATTAGTGATTATTCACCAATAATGGATTCCATTTAAATTACTTGATTAATCGCCACTGCTATGAAGCCAAATTGCGCACCTGGTTTTCTTAACCTTCTTTATGGCTATTGAAGACACATAGTTTTTCAAATTAAGACTATGTTAATAATATCAGAAAGACAAAAAATAATAAAATATTAAATAATATTTTCTTGGATAGCTTCTTAATGTGTACATGAGACTAAAAGTTAATTGATAAAATAATTCGGTAACATACATATTTGTCAATCCCGTGCATGGCCCGACACTAGTGTGAGACATAACGTATATTCGCTATCGGTGGATGAATAAAACAAATTTTCGCGAGTGACCTGATTCATTTCTTATTCCTGCATACAACACATAGATAATGTGCCGATAAATATCCCAAGTGTCCGCAGAGAGCAGTACGAAATTAGCTCGAGATTTACTGCACCCACGCTCTTCTTAATCGAATTTAACCCTGCACCGCCTTGCGCCCCTCCCACACCTTTTTTCATCACTCTCTCTCTCTCTCCTCTACCTCCCGCTCTTTCTCTCACTCTCTCTTTCCTCCCTTTACTCAATTTTCCCTACGCACGCATCTCCTCCTTTTAGCCCACCTTGTCTGTCTCTCGCTCTCTGGGTATAAATTAATTAGTGCTCCGTGGGTGAGAAATAATCTTCTCCCAGAAAAACACAAGGGGAAAGAAATCTGGCTTCGCTTACGGCTAATGGTATCTGTTAGCATTCCGTAACATGCTACATATTTATTATAAAAATTTCGTCTTTTCAAGGTTTTAAATGCTTTTTGGGAGAAACTTCAACTTTAAAAGTCGGAACTAGAGCTAAATTTTAAACCCAACGTCAGTAAACGCTACATTGATAGAAAGCAAGAGTTAATTTTAGAATTAAATATATAACAAAAGGACGTAAAATGGCATGTGATGACTTATTGGAAAAGAAGCTGTTCTTGCGCTTTTGGATATTTTATTGCTTAAAGTTTCGCTGTTTTATTGCCCATTTTTGTCATTTTTCACTTGGTGCATTTTACGCCATGATGAATTATTGAGTAATAATGAGCGTTATAGTCTTTAGCACGTGAAATATTTTCCTGGATACTTGTTTGCAATGACTGAATATTTAGAGAAAAAATAGTAAAATTTTCAATTTCATTTTTAAGTTATACCCGTCAGTATTAAAGTTTTTTGGAGACATTTATATCACTTACATAAAACGTCAGAAAAAATCGATTCACATTTTAGACATTAATACGCGCTGCATAAATTTTCATAAAACATTAGGAAAAACGCTTTTAAAATATATAGTTTAACCGTTAAATTTAGCAACGGATTCGAAAACATTTTCAGACACAAATGTTAATGAAAATGGATATAAATCGGCAAATAAATAATTTATGCCAAAAATAAATGCAATTAAGAGCGAATTTTACGGGATCAATTGATCTACAGTCCGCAGTGAGAGTTAGTCAAAGGAAAATTTTTATTTCAAATAGACTTTTCGCTTGCTACAAAACTTAAATTGATCTTCTTTTCCACGGTATGCTAAACTCTTAATTATTCGATATAATGTTTGATGCACCCACATTCCGGAACTACTCTCAGCCGACGTAAGATGCAACCTTGGAAACAATGAGCGTGAATGGGGTCGAACACTACTTTCGAACTCCATGAGACTTTAAACACCTGCGAGGAAACTTTTTAAAGCTGAAATCCATCTGAATAATTCATGTCTGCGTTTGAGGTATGTGAATCGAGAAAACAGGCTCAAACCGTAGAAATAAGATTAGAAGCGCTATCTTCATTCAGTTTTTATTTCTATGAATATGCAGTACAGACTGATTATGTTGAAAACGCCACGGTGAAGCGTCAAGAACGCTATTTCCAAGCAAAACCTAAAATTTACTATCTGACTACCGGTTTGTCATGTATCTATCTTTTGCAGCGTTTAAAAACTCACGTGACACTTAGAGGTTCGTTCGATCTTTGCCGCACGCCAAATGCAACAAGATTGCGGTGGACAATTTTATCACTCAATAACACAATAAATGGGAGAAAATATTGACCTCTCCCGCATATATGGATTTTATAGCTTAAAACTTTCAATTTTCAAATCCATTAAATATTTCAGTCGAAGTAGTAGTAATTGATTTGTTAAGTGCGTCGACTGCTATGGTCATTTTGCACTGTCATCAACTGGACATATGTATACACAGAAGGGAGGAGGGAACCCGGTGCCGGCATTAGCATACTCTATTTCAGTCGTATTACGGAAGAAGTTAAAGAGTAAAATTGCCAGGTCTCCAATTAAGAAGAAACTTATTTTCAGTTTAAATTAACTGAAGCAATGTAATAAAATCTAACATCACATATATCGCTTTTTATACGAAATTTATTTTCAGAGGTCTTATGTTAGCTTGAGAATAAGACATTATAATAATCTCCCCTTCCTTCAATTCAAAATATACTGTAGCACTGATATAATAATAATAGAAAAACCTGCCTACCTTTGAATCTTAAACGAACGAGTATAAAAGTTAACCTAATTCTTCAATGATCATTTAAAAAGTATTTCCATTGCGTAGATTCAATAAGAATCAAAAATTAAATTGAAATGCTCATAAGGGTGCAATTCTGAAGAAAAAGTGCTGATGTTAATGTGATGACATTAGCAGAGAGAAATTATTCCGAAAAAGTAAGCAAGACAAACATAACGCGCTTTTCTTACCTGTATAAAGGTTCGCCGTCCGACTCTTTGAACCATAACACCATGTACACACTGTCTCCTCTGTCTGGAGGGTTGATATCACATGGTAGAGTCCCTTTCTTCCCCATCACACCCTGGACATCCACGATGGGAACTGAAAAGTGTCAGAAAGACATAATTAATAAAATATCTCCTGAGCGTGAATTTACATTCTCGCTTCGGTTAAACTGTCGAAAATTTTACAAAAATCATAAAAGGCGTCGTTGTTGATTAGGATGCAGTCGATTCGTATAATCATAAACACTTCAAGCCGGTTAGACGTACACGTGTACAGAGCTCGAAATCCTGCCTCGGCTGCTGCCGCCCGTACTCGTGTACGGACCCTGATTTCCCTTTATTCAGACCTTAATCTCTGAGCCATCTATTTACCCTTATATAAATATCAAAACGGAAATAAATGGAGAAATGAATAAAAATGGCCGATTTGAGGGGCGAACAGGGATAAAATCAAATAACCGGCTGGAGATGAAAATAGTTTCGCCCGAGTGCAGTAAACCATTTAGTGAACGTTCATAGTCGAAATATCGACCGCGATTTTTAAGGCTTTTTCGTAAGCTTCTTGGCATAAAATACCATGCGTAAACAGTTGATTCGGGGAAATAAAACAAACAAAAACGTATCCTCCCGACACATCGTACTTCCCATGTGGTTAAATCCATTCCTCCAAAAAACAATAAAAGATCTCAAGCTCGCTTTAAAATTCACTTTGGCAGTACTACAACGCTATAATGCCGAGAGGAAGAGAAAAATCAATTTAGTTAGGATTGGTTAAAGAAAAAAGGGTATGAGGGTGAGAGTAGTGAACATAGGAAAGGGGAAGGGTAGCGTCTGCTGACGTCCCCCCACCCAGCAGGGATTCGGGACATGCATGCAACCAAAAGTCGTTCGCTCGGTCTAAGCTCCGTTTATGCGATGCGACAGCACCGAACCGACACGACTTCCTGTTCATAAAATGGAAAGCATTAAATGTTCATGAAAAAAATCCCACTCATACACTAAATCTCATAGACTAGAACCCAACGCCGATTCCTCCCCTCGCCCCTTGACGAAAGTACCTTTTCGAGCTACACTTACAACCAGCCCTGCACCCTTTAAAAGGGAAATGAAAACTTGAAAAAAGTAAGAAGAGATAACAGCTATTTTTCATAATACAGCGGATTTTCCTGTGGTCTGGTGCTATTAAAAATCGAGGCCATTTTTCCCTCTCGTAAACCGGCGTAATAGTTCATGGCTGTTCCGATGGGATGGTCGTGAAAAGGAAATTTCGGAGCTCCTCGGTCGTAAGGTGCACCTCTTGCCTTCTAAGAGGATAAAAAAGAGCGATCCCAGACGCGAGTGATCCGAGGAGTGGAAAGAGAAAGGAGGTTGGAGGCCGATTAGTCAAATGGAAACAGCGAATTTAAAGAATGATGACGGACACGCGAGGGAGCATGCTCCATTTGTCAATCCGAGCGTTTCTGTCGGCCATCTTTCTTTCGAGGTGAGGAGGTGCTACATCATCTTAACTGGGAGAAAAAACAAACCGCGCGACTCCCTTCGAATAGATCTTTTAGTGCATCGCAACCAGGCTAAAGAATGAAAATAATACAGTCTGACACATTCAGAAAAAAGTGCTCAAGGGTGGACGGCGTGATGGACGAACTGAGTAATATTTTTGACCTGTGTCTCAAGAAAAACTACAGTGCGCAGGCGTACTGATGGACATCCGTTCCGTTTCAGGAAGAGATCGATGAGGCTAGAGAGTGGTGAATTTTACGCGATTTTCTCTTATGAAGTGGAAGGAGGTCACGGAAAAACGTCATACACATATTAGCAGCGTGTAGTTATCATCCGGGATAAGCCCAGGGACCCGCGCTACGGGAAGACCTTCATGAGGTTGAATATTTAGGACCTTGAATCTAAACAGGTGAGCCGTGTTGTCCTAGCTACGCCACCGATTATTAGCGCAGGTATTTTTACTTCTACATAAAAAGAACAAGTTAACAGAATTTTAAAGTGCATTCGGGAACGATTACCCATTTAAAATCAATCGACTCTAAGATTAGCTAATATGGCTTGATTAATTACTTGAACTTCTTCTCTGCTGCTTTCGCTATGGAAAAAATTTAACCGCAAGAATTTGAATTTCCAGAGAAAAGTACTGTGGAGCGAAATTTACAGCTTTCATCAGTTAGATTACAAAACTTTCTGACGATTGACATATCGTGCTTATATCCCAGCACTGGAGCTAAGAGCACCATATACCATTATCTGCGTGAGCTATCTATGCTAAATTAGAAATCCCCATGCCTACAGGGAAAGCAACGAAAACTCGGGAAAAAATCATTTCCTGGAATTAGAGAAAAACTTCCTGTTACGAGCGTCAATTTCTTTAATACTGCCGATTATTTTTTGCTTTTAGGCGTATGGAGGATAACGCGGGGCATATCTTAAGCTCAAAACACAGTGCGGACCGTGTTTACAGAAAAATTTTCACGACATGAATAACTCGAACTCAGTAAGTCCTGAACAGTCGAGGCATTTTCAACTAATGTATAATACAGCTTCACCTAAAGAAGAATTTGAAGAATATTTTTAAAAAACATCTTTGAAACAGAATTGAACGGTGAAATCGCCGTTACGTGACTACAGTCGTTACGGTAACGATCGATCATGGCGAAAATAAAAACCCGAGTAAAAGTAATATTGTAAGCTAGAAGCAAAGTATAAATTAGGGTCACGTTTTTCTCAGAAGATTGAGGAGATGAAATTTTTATTTTTTGTTTTCAATAAGCCGCACACCATATGGAGATATGCAAGACACAAGTACGATCTTTGCATTACTGAATTATAAAATTATCCTACACTCAGTTGAACCTCTCATCCTGTATTCTCTGTTCCGGAACGGTCCCGGAATTTAGTCTAATCCGGAAAAAAACACCCATGTTCCAAAAATATGTTGTGGATAGTTTTGGATTTTCCGGTTCTTTGTGTTTCCACAGATTAAGAAAGAATTATTTAAATGTTAAAACGTCCGTCAATCGTAAATACTGTCAAGTTCACATATGATCCCATCCTGATCGTGTAAATAAAACTGTTTTTATGAAAAACGTCACACATAAACCGCTTTATATTATGTCTTCTCATGCTTTATTCAGTCATGTCCTTGCGTTATAGATAAGAAATTAGGCGGTGTGTGCAGCTATTACATAATAACCACGCGTTTTTCAGGAAATTTTATATTCCGGAATATCTCCGATTACGAGCTTCCGGATTAATGAGGTTCAACTGAACTAAACTTAGTCAAGTGTTGCCTTTCTATGTTGATGCTTCTTTTTTGTTTCGGATATTTAGGCAGACCTTATTGATGGAAATGATCAGATATTTTCATTTTTTCCTCCGCATTAAGAAGTGTATATTGGCAGCCCTATGACCATGATATCTATTTTCCCTCCATGTAAGCCTGAAGAGTAACGCACTTAAACGAATGCGCTCATGCGACACGACAATGGGCATTTTATTGCCAATGTGCCAATGTATCGAGGCAGGGGGCGATCAATAGAAAAATAAAAAACGTGATAAAATTAATTTTGATTCGCTCTGAAACGCATGAAAATGAATCATATCTCAGTTGACCAGTCAAAGTAAAAATTTAATTGTCTTTTGTTTCCGGTGAAATACCAGCCACGATTGAGTGATGTGACCCGAATAATAGGTCTTTTTCATCTTTTAACTCGTTTTAGACAGTAAATTCCAAATTTCATCGAAATGCATCGACCGAAAAATCCGTGTAAATGCATGGTAGATGAACAGGCATACGGATAGTCATCAATGCAAACCGAATATAATTTTCGATTTTTCTTTGAAGAAATTCACATTATAACATTCAGGTGGGAACGATGAACGTTTATTTCAAGTGATGAAGAAAGATTCATTGAGTGAAAACGTAGGTGAGCGCCAAATATCTATTTATTTATCTTTTGCTATTATTATTATTAGCATAATAATTGTTTATTATAACAAATTTCATTGAGGAATATCATTATTAAATACGACACTTAAATGGGGTGCTGTTGGAAATGAAGTTTTTAATGAGTAGGTACAATGCATATACGTATCTGAACCGAAATTTCAATGTAGAGAAGGATTAAATTTCTGAATTCGATAGGTTAACAAACCTGGATCTTTCAGTTGGCGTGCGGATGCTTCAATCAGGTCAATTATCAAGGCAGAAATATTCTGTTTTGAGAACATAATATCATATTTAATTTACAGCTTAGCTGGTAAATGCAACCGTCCAACAGGCCTAGGTTTTATTCCCGACCAATTTCAGAATTTTTCTCTTTATATTGCACCCTTAAACTTTAATTTATAAATTTCAACTAACACGCAGGAGCCGGAGTGAAATGACCTGAATTTCATGAAGTTGTTCTACCTTCATGTGTATGTGGATTATTCGTTAACTACCGATGATAAAACAATCAAACAAAAAGCTTTTAAGAAGGTACTAAAACTTTTCCAAGATAATTATTTATAGAGATATTATTAAAACAAGAAGCTCCCAGAAATTATTCGAGTGTTAATTTCAAGTTGGAAAATAAGTCATTCAGAATTCGCACTAATGGAAACGATAGCTACGCCAGACGATGCAATTTATACGATGGGTTTTTGTAAGTTGCTCGTGTTCTGATTACAACTCAACAAAGTTGCTACGGAGCAAAGAAATACTTTCCGTGAAACTGAAATATGCCACGCGTTTACTAAAATAAGAAGCGAAGACATTTATAAAACTTCAAGGTTCTTAATGGGCGATTTGCGTAATAAAAATGCCTGATTCGGACGACTTAGCTTTAATATACCGTCAATAGGCATCCAATTAGAATACAATAAAATTCTGAGAGGTTTCTTTTTGAATTAAAATCTTTCTCGCGATAACTTATATACGCGTAAACCGAAACAGCACAAAATCGGCGTATGAAGCCTTAACAGCAAGTTTCATTTCCATTTCAATGGAATCCTCGCAATATGGACGAAAATTGAAATGAGACGCGCGCAATTTTTGGCTCCTCCATCTTGCTCAATGTCAAACGATCACCGATCATAATTCTCATCGTTATTAGAACAATTGTCCAAAAAAAAACAGGATGAACGGAAGACGAATCGATTTCAGGAAATAAGAAAAATTGCTTTTCCGCCAATCAATCCGAGACTCCATCTCTTTGTCTATAATTCCTCAGTCTTTCTCGAAAGCCTTCCGGAACCTCCCGTTTCCTTCCTGCTTCAATGCGTCAAAACAGCGCATCTACGCCATCCGACTTATTTTCCTCCGTTAACCTCTCCATTCCAGTGGATGGACTGGGCCTTGAGCAAGCAAAAGCTACCGACATACATACATGCTTGTATGTATGTGTATATATATATGTATATATGTATATATGTATATATATATATATATATATATATATATATATATATATATATATATATATATATATATATATACACACACACACATATATACACACACACATCGCATGCTTTCTCTCATTCTTCCCCTCAATCATGGGGTACGGATTGACGTAGACCGCATCTTGTCAGCCGGAGCTAAACTTAGGGTTTGGGTTGGAGTAAGAGGCAGATGATGGGTGGAAGCAGGAGCAGGTCAGCGATGAAATGTGAAATAAAAACGGATAAAGAGATTGAATAAAAGGCTAAGGAGGTAAACGAAGGAGAGAAAGGGGGAGAGTGAAAGAGATAGAGATAAGAAGAGTTCCTTTGGGCCGCCGAAGAGAATCGAGTCTTTTTTTCCGCAAGAGTTCCTGATATAGAAATCAACTTTGATTGAGAAGCGCCCCTGACAGGAGGATATATAAAAGAAGAAGGCTTAATTTTCGGTCTTGACGTAAGAGATGAAGAATGTTAGGAGTCGAGAGGTGACATTATTGTGCCCACCTTATCGCCTCCTCCTCCCCTTTCCTATCCTCCTCCCCTTTCCTATCCTCCTCCCCTTTCCTATCCTCCTCCCCTTTCCTATCCTCCTCCCCCTACCCTCCTCACTCTCCAGCCCCTTCCCTCCAAAACCTTCTTCTCTCCGCTCGAGTGTGTGTCTTATTTTCGTGGAGTGGATGCCGTAAATTGAACGAAGAGGGATCCATAAAAGAAGAAACGCGAGGTCCTTGAGTTGGAGAGAAGGAAAAATAAAGTTTTTCAAGAGTGATTGATGCCGTCTTTTGTTTCGTGGCAATGGTGGGTTTATTAAGTTTGAACAGGAGGCCACCCGCGGCGCCACCGGATGGCTTCTGAAATATCGTTGTGTAACGTTTTCAAATTATTTAACTGTAACTTACTCTCATAATATTAATTTTTATGTATATATCTAGCAATTGTGTTTTAATTACTTATTTTCATCAGCTCACACAAGTTTTAAAGCATGCTTGTAAGCAGTAACTAGAATAACCCGCGCCCTAACTATTAGAAAGTAAACATATCTACCTTTTCTATACCGACATAACTTACCCCAATCAAAGATCAAAAATATGTTCCTTAACCTATTTGTCCTTTTATGTCACCATATCCATTTCTATGGTTATTCGGTTATGTTTATAATGCATACTATGGGCAAAATTGTGGACAAAAGAGACATTAGAAAGTTTCCGGTCTAGTAACTTAAAATTTTAAAATTCAATTATTGACGTATTCAGAGTTAAGATACAATAATAAAATATTTATTCTACCAATAATATTCACGACTAGAATGATTAGAAAAGGTAATAACAAAATCCTAAAATAGCATATATATAAAAGAGCAATTATACAGCGTACTATGAGGGTATCATTTTTTTTAAAATAAAAAAAATATTTCGACGAGTTTTTAAATCGTTCCAATAATAGTTTTTGCAATATATATTTCCTCATACCCTTTAAAAGTACAATGTATATTTATTCAATAAAGATATTTATCGCAAAATGAAAGGATGACCTTTGTGTGAAAGCTTCCTTTGTGCGAACTTCCAAACGCCAATGAATTTCGTGGAATGAAATCGAGAGAGAGCCCATAATTTGACCTTGAAATTTCTGTAACTGCATTTGTTTAAGTAGATAATTTACATGAATACGCATTGGTTCATTTCCTAGAGTTGTACAAATACTTCCTTTCCCTTTAAAAACTTATGTAGGCTTTATTATGCTCTTTGACTCGGACGTTTCGGGAGGGAGGACGCTGTGACAAGGATAACGATGGTCTATCAAAACACGCAAGACTAGAACATAATGGAACAGTTTAAAACCACATGCAATTTAGAGTACCGAGGATGCACATATTTTAAAAATCTGAAGGGCAGCAAAGAGCCATTGCTGCATTACAAGAAAACGCATTTTATCAGCTTTTTGGGACCGTATTGTGAAGAACTATAAAATGGAAAGAACTTCAGGAATTGCTACGTAAATTCGCCTAAGAAAAAGCGATGATAGCTCAAGAAGCATATTCTCCAGAAACACATTAAGACTAAAGGATAAATATAGAAAACCGACCAAGAGTATAGGTCATTTATTTGAATTAAATTTTCATAACATGTTACATCACATTAAAATAAATCAAAATAATCCTCGGGGAATTTTAAGCGCACTCCACCTGAGTGATTAAACCTATATTCATATATTTTTCAGGGAATCTATCCGGCTGCAATAGCTTCACTGCTGAATGCGTTTCATAACGTAAAATATACCAGCCTGCATGATAAGTTCTTAGTTTATATATATATATTATATATATATATAAATTTTTATTGGTAGGACGGTCTAACTTGCTTCCCGGAATTTATTTTGTCAACGCTCTCGTTCCCCGGAGAACTAATATTTTCTGCACATAACAGGTTAACTCTCGGTGTAGTGCCATGACAAGTTATAACAAGAGAAAAATCACTTCAAAGGTGGAAATTACCGAAAGAGGAGCGCTGAATCATTCTTGATATGAAATCAAATTAAAAGTTTTTTAATTCGACCATTGTATTTAAATAAATAAATTTCATGGACAAGCATATGGAGCTTAAATTTCACCATAGTTAGTTTTTTTTAAATCGGAATTCTCTTGCGTTGTATGTAGACATTAATTTATGTACAAAGGTTAAGTATGCGTACACAATGATGGGGTTGTCCTTTAACAAACAGAGTGTAACTGGTATTTGATGTCTATTCTTGCAACCGACTTAAACAGCGGCATTTCAAGTAAGCTGTGAACGTGTCATAATATATAAAAATATAAAAATGTTTTACGAAACTAAATATAGACGCAATAGTATTTCTAAGATAATTTTCCGAAATCATTAAATGAGTCCTAGTATCTCGGGAGTATTTGAAAATCAATATGTATTTTTGATTTTGTATACTCTTATATGCTCGAATGTGCCGGTATGTTTTATTTCAACGGGTTGTGTTTATAATCTATAAAAGCACTATAGTACCTTTGAAAACTTTGCCGAGTCGATTCAAATTGTGTAATATACGCGGAACAAAATAGCTATAACAAGTTAGTGCTAAAATTATGAGAAAAACTCTCGTAGCTACTCTTAAATTGGTAGTGATAATTTAAAATGCTGGTTGGAAAGATTAACAGTTATCTGTGATGATGCCGGATCGAGTTTCGTTCGTGATTGTATTATTTAAACTCTACCTGAACTGCATTAATTAAATCACAGTTCTCAATAAAGTTTCCATATTTCAGTAGTCATCGATGAGTGGATCGCCTTGAATTCTGAATACCCATATGTTGCTAAACATGTCAACGATATATAAATGCACTGTATAGTAGGAATTACGAGGAAATAAAAACAAAATAAATTTGGAACAATCTCTCAAATGTTACAACAAATGATGGTAGAAGTGGAGACTACGGCGTTATTCTATTCGTAGAATTTGTATTCCGACCGTATAAGTAAATAGCCAGAAGGCCAGGCCTTCGAAATACGTATTTAGCGATAGTTCTTCTGGCTATTTACTTATACGGTCGGAATACAAATTCTACGAATGGGTTACAACAAATGATTTGTTGCACGTACAACTATTTCGGAATAAGCACTTATGTATAAGAAATTGAAAAATTATGCACTTCTTTTAGGTATTCCCAATAGTAATAATGAAGTTATAAGAAAGCATATGCACATTTCAGCTACAATTCATGGAAAGTAGATTCAAAGTTCTTTTTTATATTTTGCTTTAGGTGATTCACCACTAAAGATGGCTGCATTGTAGCCGAAATGCACATCTGGTTTTTATATAACATTATTATAGCTATTGGAGATACCTAAAGTAAAGCACTTAATTTTTCAATTTCTGATACTAAATGCTAATTCTGGAATTTATTTTCAGCCATAAGACGAGCTCGATTAATCTGTATTGAATAAACACCTATAATATGAGGTATGGCATTATATGTGTGAGAGACGTTTACTATGAAAAATGAAGATGTAAGTAGATTGGAGGCGTTTCAAATATGGGCACGCCACAGACTGGAGGAAATTAAGTAGATTAAGAGAAAGCAAATGAGGAAATTTTGGATACAGTAAGGGAAGAGAGAAGCATAATTAGAATAATAAGGGTCAGGCAGAAGAAATGGCTGGGTCAAATTTTTAAAGGAAAGGGTCTGCTGAAAAAAGTCATAGAAGGGAGGATGTTAGGAAAGAGGCCAAGAGGTAAGAAGAGAACAGGAACATTAGATCCAGTGAAAGAAGGGGAATTAGTATGGGAAGAAGAAGAGAAAGACCTTGAATAGGACAGATTGGGTTGAGGAACCCATTAACCAGCCGTGGGATAGAAAATCTATTATTACTGCATATAATGTATCTTTGTAATACTTGCGTTCAAATGTTACCGTTCTCTGTTCTTCGAGATTCATATTAAATATATAATCATATTAATAAGAATGCATGCCCATCAAACCGGGGTATAAGGAAAACAATATAATTGGTAATGGAACTTGAAATGATTAATAAGTGCATTTTGATTCTCCAGTTACAAGAAGGACGATTGCCTGAGATCTTTTTAAAAAATTGTCTACGAGCGATTCGATGTGACTATTACCGTCACACGGATATGTTTAAAAACTCGAACGACAGAGCGATAATCGAAGCATTTTCGCCGAATCCACGCACACACGCACATCATGTTCCCATCTACTTGCACGAAATTTTCTCTCTAGTCCCACGCACATCCTCCAAAATTCCCCTCACTACCTCTCCACCTGCGGCGGGATGGATCCCAAGACCTTTGGCGCCCCCTCCCCCATTCCTTCCTCTCTCCATCTCTTTCTCCCACTCCATTGAGTCCCATGCGAATTTGGCCCATCTCCATCGTCTGCATCTTCTTTTTTTCGGGGAGGGGCGGGGGAAGGTTAAAGAGAGAGGAAGATCATTTTCTTTCCGTCCCTTTGTTCCCGCCCACTTTTCTCTTCAATCCCTCCCCCATTTTTCTCTCCCCACCCACAAATCCATTCCCTCCCTTCTTATATAACGCTCCCCTCCCAAACGATCTCTTCTCTGTCTTCCCCAACACCCTTTTCTTGCCCCTTCTCAATTCATCACCAAACCGCACTCCTTGAGAGAGTTTTTTAAAGAGAGGGGGGATAGAATTTTTGAGAACTTTTGTGGGCCATAAACCGGAAATGCTCTTCATCTCTCCCTTTCTCTCTCTCTATCTCTCTCTCTCTCCCTCCCCCTATCTCTCTCTCTCTCTCGCTCCTCCCTACTACCTCTCTCACCATCGCCACAATTTTTTTTCATCACCTACCCTGAAAACGAAATGAGACTAATGAAGCGAGAACGAGAATTCTTTTCCCCGGTTCCATATGCCCTTTCTTTTAAATTCTTTCTTTCGTCCCATCTAGACCCTCCTTCCCTCCATGCGACACAATTATTCTCAGACCCTCTATTATTCCCCTACTTTCCCGTCTTCGCTCCTCCCCACGAAAAGATCTCCCGGCCTTCGGTCAAAACCACCAGAATCTCTTTTCTTACTATCCTCTCCCCTCACTGCCCCCTCTTTTTCTCCTCTCCCCCTCCAACACTCCCTCCTTCCCGTTTCTCTCTTTCTCTCCACGTTTTCCTGCCATTCCTCTTATTCGTCGTCGTGAATACTTCCGATCGCATTAGCCCACGTTTTCTTGTTATTTTTTTCGGAGGAAGCCGTTAAGGGCAATTTAATACTTGCAAAACTACGGAACTGCACCGGGCGTTATTAACTGCTGGCTGGGGTGTGCGTTAGGAGGTACTGGTTACTCTGGAGATGTTCCTTAAATGAAAACGAATGGTTGGTTACGCATTGGAAAGGTGTCTTCACCTAAAATTTATTTATTCTTTAGTCATTTTAGTAGCTACAATGTACGTGAGAAAAATAGTATCAGCCATATTTCAATGGAATAACCTATTGTGGAATTAACAGTAAATGATTGTTGCCAGTCTATCACTCAGATGCCACTGGGGTACGGAAAGTTACTCGAACAAATGCATTCTTTTCAATAACAAATAACTAATTTGTTTTTAATATATGTTACCTATGAATGAGATATAAACTTAAATCCATGTTATTAAATTATAAATTAATTACATGCAAATCCAATAACATGAATACGTGTGGCATTAGTTGGTATATCTACCATATCTTTTTGGTATCAAATTTCATATTTAGCACAGCGTCCGCTTCGCTTAGTTGCAATCCCGATTCGGCATCTGATACGGAGAGGGCCAGCTACACCTCAACCTGCAGACCTACCGTCCTCGGCAGAGCAGAGAATACCATCTGGCCTTCTGTCTGCCATCAAGTCCCTGACAGCGGCAACAATGGCTCTGCAACACCAGATCCAACAGCAAACCAGCGCCTTCAACGGCATACTCACGCAGGTTGTCTTCCTTCTGCAAATTCGCCCCAAGATTGCGGTAGATGGCCATCGCATTCGTCTCCTGGAACGTCGGGGATGCAGTGCGCAGCAAGACTCCTGAATTGCTGTCCTTTCTGAAGAAGTAGGACATTTCCGTTGACCTTCTTCAGGAGACTCATCTTCAGGAGTGAGACAAAAGGAGCATTCTCGGCTATTCCATCTTCCGGAGCTACCGCCCCGCCATGCCTGGCGAACGAACTGCTGGCGGCACCGCCATTCTTGTTGCCTCTGCCAAGGAGGTCTCTGAACTTCCGCTACCCAGTCTTCGCAACATCAAGGCTGCGACAGTTCTTCTTCGCACTACCAGAGGAATGCTTCGAGTGATCTCCACCTACCTGTCTCCTTCTCCGGTCCTCCATGAAAATCTGGATGTTGTTTTCAGCTCAGGTAACCCCAATATTTAGGGAGGCGACCTGAACAGCAAACACGTCAGCTGGAACTCCATCGTCGAAAATCTCGTGGGGGTCTATTCTCAGGCGAGGGGCGGACACAGCACGAGTTGGCGTCGTGGGACCGGATTACCCAACCCGCTACCACCACACGGGCTCCGGCGATGTCCTGGACATCTTCTTACATCGCGGTCACACCTGCTCACTTCATGTCTCCACCATTTCGTGCCTCTCAAGTGATCAGATACACTGTGTTCGCTCATCTTGGTACCCGTCCGCGACTCCTCCCCAGGCCAACATCCTGAGATTCAAGCATGCGGACTAGGAGCAATCCCGACGCCAACTGACGGATATGCTGCCAGAGGAGCTGCCGAAATTCACCAGACGTTGACGACTGTGTCCTCCATCTCGCTTCCTGCGCGGAGGAAGCGGCGGAGAGGTCAGTGCCCAGGCGACTAGGTGCTGAAGCGGTGCATGGTAGAGATGCAGCACTCCATTCACGACGCAGTAGGGACTTTTTGTAGTGAGGCGTTGGAAAAGCCTTCCTCCCACAACACCGAGGACAGCTCCATCTGGCGGATGGCCCATACACTTTCGGGAGACACGGTGTCTGACTCTCCACTCCAGTCAGCAGCAGGACTCGCCGTGACCTCCAGTGAAAAGGCGGAAAACCTGGCCTCATACTTCGAGGCCGTCTTCACCAGCAGCGAAGCCTCGGCTTCGGAGGCGGTCGCTGCCCTGCGGAGGATGAAGAGGCCACAGCCGTGCCTTCCCCTATCATCTCCTCTGCGGACATCGGAGCAGCTTTGAAGCCCCTGCGGCCCAGAAAGGCGCCCGAAGACCTTCGACAAATTCTCCAGTCATTCGGGACTTGGTTAGCCTTTCTCTTCACTCTATGTATGCGAATAGGGCATTTTACAACGCCCTGGAGGTCTGCAGGGATTTTCTGCAACCGTAAGGGCGTAGGGCGTCGAGGAACCCGGCGCAGTATCGTCCAATTTCACATCTGGACGGCCTAGGCAAACTGTTCGGGCGCAACATCATGCTGCATCCTCTGCGTCATTTGGAGGCCCACTTCATCCCCCCGGGAGAGCAATTTGGTTTCCGAGGGGAGTTTTCCACTACACATCAGCTGGTGAGGGTGTGTAACATCGTCACGGATACCTTCAACATGGGGCAACACGTCGCAGCAGCCATCTTCGATGTCACAAAAGCATTAGGCCGCATGTGTCACGAAGGACTCTTGCATAAGATAAGACGCTTCCACTTCCCGGGATGGATCGTCCGGCCCATCGGGTGCTACCTCCGCGGCCGCACATTCCGCGTCGCATAGCATCAGGTGACATCACAGATGAAGAAGATCAGCGCCAGTGTTCCCCAGGGGTGGATCCTGGACCCGACAGTGTACAACATCTTTACGTCAGACGCCCCGGTCGACCTCGGGTGGAACACCATACCTGCGCTCTACGCAGATGATGCGGCCCTCCTGTGCCGGTCGTCGCAGAAGAAGAAGGCTGTATATCTTCAGCGGGCCTCGGACACTTTTCTTGTATGGTTTGAGAAGTGGAAGCTACGGGCTAGCCTTAGAAAGACTCAGACGATTCTATTCTCTACCAGGAATTCTCCAGACCCGGATACCATCATCATCAGCGCCGAGGAAGTGGAGTGGAAGAAAGAGGTCAGCTATCTGGAGGTGTCTCTCGACCGGAAACTTCGCTTCCAAAAACACGCAACGCAGATCGCCCACCGCGTCCTCGCAACGAAGATTCGCCCCGCACCACTTCTCCTTAGCCGGTACATCAGCATCAAGCGGAAGGTTTACCTTTATCGCGCAATTGTCCTTCCCTGCCTAGCATATGCCTCTCCGGCTTAGAAAGCTGGCCCAGCGCCATCGGCCGACACCGGCTAGAAGTTGCAAAACGCGCTTCCCTCTGCTATATCGTGGGGTACTCCTGGGATCAGCCTAATGCCGACATTTACGCAGAGCTAAACGTCGTTCCCATCCACAACGTGCTTCAACATGGTGCAAGGCAGTTCTTCGTTTTGACGTTGCTCAGACGGGCCCAAATCCTCCGCAGAGTTACCATCTCACGCCCAGTGCTATGGGACAAGCATAAGCGCCCTCGCTCGTTAATAGGCGTGACCGAAGACCTCCCCCCTCCAAAGCATCGTAAGACTTAGCGCCGAAGTGGGCCCCAATACCTCTTTTCAAGGGGCAATACAAACGACAATCGCAGGTGCTTAGAAACTTCAGTTGGTCAGAAGCACCCACGCGGTCCAGCAGCGGTTATGAAAATTACGCAGTGTTTGTTTGTTTAATGGCAACCTAAGACGCCGCAGAAATACATAACAGATCATAACACCGGAGGTGCGTTAATTGCTCGGCAAGGGAATGTGGAAAGGATCAACAACAGACTGGCCACTAAGGAGATGCAGTGCACAAAGTAGAGAGAGGTTCCGGTGGTGTAATGGTTAAGACACTGACTGCTACTTGCCTATTGCTCGAAAGGGTAGCGGGCACGAATCCTGCAAAAGTAGACTTTTTCCGAGGTCGCCGGCCCTGTTTGTGTGGTTGAGGAGAATGTGAAAAGTCAACGTTCCGTCCTTCGGAAGGGACGTTTTGCAGGTGGTCCCACTGGTGCTCTTCGTTAAGAGCAGACTAAAAGCCGACACCAGGTTTCTCTCCTCCCTTGCTATCCAGCTATTAATTGTACTACCTCTTAGATACCCATTGCGCGTAAAGAGGTGCATCAGCAGGGCATAAAAAACATAAACGTTTACAGTAGATATCGTTTAAAATTACCACTGAATGCAACCCTTTATTATTCATCTAAAGCCAGTTGGTATTTAATTATTATTTGCTACAGGGGACGATAATTTTAATTGGAATACGTACAGCCCCATCCAACAATTTGGCCATATTACGTAGTGTACGTAACATTTTGTTCACCATTGAGCATTAGTGGGTCTTAACAACAGCTCGTATAATCCCATTACTGATTAACGTGCCGATACAGCAAATAAGTGGCTTATATACCAAAAACTTTAACTCGCCAAGTTTCGACGAAATATGCTTACATTAGACGCTGCACGTCCAAATTTCCCCAGATAATAATTAATCACCGTTCAAAAGGATCTAGGAGGATCAACCGTTTAATTGCGTCCTTTTTCGCTAATATCTCCTACCTTTAAAAGCTTGGCTTTTTCGTTCTTCGGGACGCTATCGTCAACCTCCGATACGCGTTCCTTCACAAAACTATCCGTTGTTGGCTCAGCTTCTATGACAACGTAATTTCCTTCCTTCCTCTCACCTAGAGAAACCCAAAACTCGGTCCAATATCACTAATCCCAGCTCTTCTTTCCCCCTCTCTGTTTCTATGCAATAATTACTTCTCCTACGGAAACTTTTAGCCGTCTCTCATGGGTTTTGTATCTCGGATGCCAGGACGCGGGACCCTCTCTAATCGCTCCGACCCTTTTGCAGCCTTTTCTGCATGCAAAGACAAGTTTCGAAAGTTTTAGCGACCATTAACTCCCTTAAACGCCCGGATGACTTTGGATCCTAAAAGAGAAAAGCGTAATTGGACCGCGGTTATGATAAGGTTGAGCCGAAGAGGGTCCGGATGGGGCATTTCGCCGCAAAGAGACGATTCGCCGCTGGGGACAGCTCGCCGAAGGGCAACGACCATTTTTTTTAGTTGTGTAACGTGGTTAGACAGTTTTGGTCTTGTCATTGTTCTGTTGATCTGCTTTCGATGGGACCAATTTTGGTTTCATTGGAGTTGGCTGCGTAATTTTGAATGATATGCGTTATTAATTGAATAGAATCTTTCAACGAAATAAGGTTGAATTTGCATAACCTAAAGATTCAAGCGATGCTTTGTGGAACTTACGATTCTTAACAAAGAATTTTCACTTTTCAAGGATCTTAATCGTTCAATATTTTTTGTGTAGTCACTTTAAATGGAATCCCATTAGTTAAAAAATATCTGCAATCTTTTAAATAGCTATTCATCGAAAATTTTCCATATAAAATTGATTTTACATGTGATGCAGAGAGTTATAAACAGTGCATGCATGAAATGGCGATGTATATTTATAATTTAAAAACATTTTGCTATTTAAAAAGTATGAAATATTCTTCACGAAGGGCCGCATCAAAATTTACGATTGGCTCGGCTGACCGTATAAAATTTGATATCGATATCAATAGTTGCTTAAATACGTATTGCGATTTTCGTAAAGACTGCACTAAAAACATATTTCGACCATGTTAAAGAATAAAATTATCTTCATTAAATACGATTTCACAGTTCGATTTTGCACATTATATACTTAAAACAGACAACAAATACATTTTTTTATATCCTAATAACGTTTTACATTATCTGCAATGAGAATTTTTTCTTCTTATGTTTCTATCAGAAAAGCATCAAGACAAAATGCCAACTAAGATTTCGGAAAAAAAAATAATCTGAGTGGACAAATTACCCGACAAAAAAACCTCAAATGAAAAAATCAACATTTATATTTTCGGCCATAACTTTATTTTTCACATACCAACCGCTTTCGAAGAACAGGGTCGAACTTTTAAGAGCAATTTTCATCCTCTACCTCTGCCACATAAATCCTCCCTTGAAAAAAATCCCAACTTGTGTCTTCTCTAAACTCATCATCCAAGAGAGAGAGGGGTAGAAAGGTATGGGAGAAAGAGGGTTGAAGTGAGAGAGAGAGGTAGAAAGATATGGGAGAAAGAGGGTTGAAGTGAGAGAGAGAGAGGTAGAAAGATATGGGAGAAAGAGGGTTGAAGTGAGAGAAAGAGGGTTAGAGAGATAGAGGGAGACAAAGCAAACTAAGTGGGACAGACAATCTTAAAGAAGTTCCAACTCCCAATTCGCCCCTCATCCGAGAGAAGGATCTTCCTTCTCCTTACACTCACAGATATTCAATATAGCAGCCAGCGTGGTTTTCAAACTCAAACCTCCCTCTTTACTACTTCCTCTACCATTTCCCTCCTCCCTTTCTCTCTCTCTCCAACCATCTAAACCTTTTGTCAGGCTCAAGAGAGGCGGAAAGGGGATTACGAGACCGTTTAAGAGTCCCCGAGTCATTTGCTCTCCAAAGCGATTCTTATGGGTCACTGCATGGCCTCCATCCCTTGCACTATCCCATCTCGCGAGCACCCTATTCCTCACCAAATTCGAACTTTCAGACTTCTTCATGCGCGGTCTTCTCTATCTCCCTCTATTGCTCCCTCTATCGCATCTCTCACTCCGTTTCCCTCTCTCGATTTCCCTCCTTCCGCCCTCATCTCCCTTTCTCATCAGCCGTCGCGGGAACCGAGATTGAACTCTTAATTCTCGGGCGAATGTCTTATTTGCGTCGGAGTACCCGGGGACGCGGGTTATGGTGGCCCGCTTACCTTCTCTCTCTACGAGAGAGAGGAAATGTATTACGTGATGCGCAAAAGGGACAGAAAAGCAAAGAAATATTCTACGTCGTCTTCCTATTCCATTAATCTTAACTTTGTGATAACACGATTTATTCTATGGAGTATAAGTTGTTTTTGTCACGTAAACCGCTATTATTTTATAAGAAAGTCAATGCTATAAGAAATAATCGAGTTTTACTTTCCAAAATGGAAGTGACTCAATTGGACAGCCGTCAAATAGTTTCATGCATGCCTGCTAGGTATTAAAGGGTAATTTAATTTTGTACTGAATTTTGAAAAAGAAATTCTATACTAATTTGAAATCGGATGTCTTTGCCGTTATGTACTAAATTTATACAGTAAAACACGTTAAATTAAATATATGCTTCTACCCGCACAATCCAGGCATTGGCTACGCATACAGTCACACATAAGCTAAATAGAGAAATGTATATATTCTTCTAAATGAAAATAGTGGTTCGATTATTTAATGGGTAACTTAATTTAATTATTTTGAAGCAAACAATCGTATTCAGCAAAAGTGAATAAATACATCTAGAAACACGTACGAAAACATATTTAGCCTTCAAAACGCCAAGTTCCATTACATTTATTTCGGACTACGAAAATACATTTTCATTTAGGAGTGAGTACGATGAAAAATAAATGACGGCGCGCATTTTATTTTTTAAATTTGAGCGGAATATCCTTCTATTTTGACGCGTTGAATATACATCATAGCTGGACGACTGAGAAATGAGAAAATCTTCGCCACGAGCCGAACGAATGGAATTCTCAGGTTTGGAACGTTCGCCCGAGAGAGATAGAGAATGCCGAGGACTTAATCCTTCAGGGTGAACGAATAGTTTTCATTTGCCTTTATAGTTTCGTCACGAATTCCTCGAGTGATGCGCGCTACACCCGTGGGAGTACTGGAATCCCCTTAATTTATGCGTCGTGACTCAAATACGTGACGGCGGGATGGTACCACCAGCCAACCGGAAAGAGAGCTCGAAGATGGGAATAGCGTGTTGCGTTACGGTTTTCTTCCCCATATTCCGTAAAAAAAAAACAAATGAAACCGGCGACGAAGTAACGTGAATTACTTCGTCATGGGAGAAAATTAATCATTCATGAAAAACGACACTATGTTAAAATCTACTTGCAATGTATGTCGATACTACATACAGTGGCGTAGCCATGAGTTTATCGGCCCCAGTGCAAGAATTTAATGTGGGGAACCCGTCTTGGACAATAAAGAAGCGTACAAAAATAAAATTTAACTATCGGAACCAAACCTCCGGCTATATTAAACATTATTTTGACATCGAAGTAATATAGGAAATGTTATTTTGTTTATTTATACGTGGTAATAAAGGTTGATACTTTTAGATCTTCTAATAGTATACGCAGTGCGTAAACTACGTAGACTTACGTTTATGATATAATTTAACCTAAAAATTTTTCCATGGAACTATTTGTACACAATTCTTAATTACACCCGGCTGTCCCATAACACGGGAGCTTTGTTCTTAAAATGCCCCTTGTAATGTGAACCTGGCTTTATATAGTTAAAAGGGGTTGCCTTTCGTACCCCATCAGGAACCCTCCTCCAATTCCTAAATCCTAAAACCTCTCTGATGTATATATATATATATACAAATAGAATGTTGCTGTCTATTATCTAACTAGCGTAATTGCACGTAAAATATGATGGGACTAGCGAAGACACGTCAAAAATGACGGGATGATAATAAAAATCTAAAAATAGAAATTTGAGTTTGTGAAAAATTTCTCCTGAAAAACAAAGCAAATGAAAAAACTTCTTTTTTAATTTCTCAAAGTAAAACTTCTTTAATTCTTTTGTCTTGTTTATTTTTAGCAAACCCTGTTTGAATATTTAATGATTAGTGTAAATACTGTTTTAAAACTACATTTTTTGTGAATGTGCGATCCTCGCTTGGAATTTTTAATTTTCCATGATATGGTGGGATGTGAATTTTCATGATTTCTGCATCGCGTCAATTTTATGCATATATAAGAAAGCATACAATAATGAGGATCTCGAGTTCAACAATCTATTCTGTCGTCATGCTAACCTTTCACAAAAACGCAATATTTTCATGAAATTTTGCATTTTTATGCTAAGTTCGAGCGATTTAGAACCAAAAGCAAAATCGGCGATATGAATAAAAATTGTTGTTTATTTTTCTTTCAAATGGTTTTCATCCGAAAATCGTTGCTCAGTTACTTCTAATTTAATTTTGCAAGAGAAAAAAAGCCTGCAGGTCGAAAAATCGATTTCTACGGGTTATGTTATGGGGAATGTATCATCCGCCATTGACTCGAACTCTGGAGGTTTTTCTTAAATTTTTCTTCGTCAGAACATTTTTACTTATGAGCGGATCATTTCAGCGAAATTTCATTGTTTTACATATATATATATATATTATATATATATATATATATATATATATATATATATATATATATATATATATATATATATATATATTTGATCAAGTTATTCGTCTTTTAATGTATTTTTACCACCAGTGACGCACGAACGGACGAACGAACGAACCTGGGATTTTATTATATTTGGATTTATAAAAAAATGAACTCGTGTCCTCCAGCACGTCTTTGTTCGATCTATAATCTAGAATCTCACATCAAAAGTCCGACCCAACCGTGGTAATGTAAACCATATTAAGCGTTACATGATTTTTGGTATCAAAAGTAAACCGTGTTGTAGCGAATCGGTGTTATAGGAGAGACAGTTGCTTTCTATAGTTTGCTTAATCGGATAACGATTTAATAAACGAATCAATATACATTTAACCTTTGACCTCACTTATTTCTTTAAACATAATCTACGACAAAAAAAAGAAACCGAGCCGCAACCCTCGAAACAGATTGCATCTGGAGGCGAGGTTTATCTCTGACCGATATCGGCAAACTTTTTTAACACATAAATTAGGTCTTTTTTCAATTAAAAAAATCTAAAAAGAAGCGAGACCCTATCTTACAGGAAAGGCAATCAAAGAAATTTCTTCTCTCCGTCCTCTTCACTTCATCCACCCTTTAGATTCATGAAGTGGCACGATTTCAGCTTCGTGATGTTTTTATTCCCTCTTCTCTTTCTCTCTCCCTTCCCTCTCTCCAGTATCTCTCCCCCTGTTTTTCTTTCCCCTCCCCACCCTCTCTCTCTCTCCTTATCTTTCCCCTCCCTCTCTCCCCTTCATCTTTCTCCATCCTTCCTCCCCTCCACAACCCTCTTCCCTCTCTCTTTTCCCACCCTACCTCTTCTCCACCTTACCTTAACCCTCCCTCCCTCTCTTCCCCTCTTTGTCTTTCCCCTCCCTCTCTCTTCCTTCTCTCTCCCCTCCCTCTCTCCCCATCCTCTCTTTCTCCCTACCTCCCCCTCTCTCTCCTCACCCAGAATTTTTCAGAGAGAGCGAGAAAGAAACGGAGTCAAAGAGAGAAGAGTGTGATGGTAGAAACGAAAATTCCTTCTAAAAAATCACGAGATTGGAATCTCTCGAGGGTTTTTCGTAGGGCCATTCCGAGTTTAGTTTTTCTCGCCTCTTAACTACTTTTCCCTTCGTTATCTCGATCTTCGTGGGAGGAGGGAGGGGGAAGAAAAAGACCTCCTCCGTCACCCTACCATGGAAACAGCCTTCCTGCCTCCCCTCTCCGCGCAACTGACCCCCCTCCTCCCATTATCGCCCCTCCATTTCCTTTCACTCCACCACCATTCTTCGAGGTCCCACTCCGTTCTCGCTCGTACTTAACAGACGACGACGACGATTCCAAAAAAGTCTGAAACCCTTTCCTGTCGTTACGTACCTCAAGACAATCGCCGTCGCCGCGTTAATCGTAAAACGCGGTCTGCTCCGGGATGGAGTCCGATGTATGACTTCTTTCGGATGCTCCTTTTGCCTTTTACTTCCCACTCTTTTCTCCAACGCTCTCTATCTCTCGCGTATTTCGACACGGTCGTAGACGAACTTGCGGGAACGCCTACGGGCTTATTCTACGACCACGGATATGTCTCCTTACCGATATTTACGATAATCGTCACGACGGCTACTTTTCTGCGTGAGATTCGAAGGAAATTTCGGCGAACTTGGGTATCAAAGCCTTTTTGTTTCTTGTTCGATTCGAATTATCGAATGAGGAAAACATTGTAACTGTGTTAACATTGATTAGAGTACAGTGTTATCCGTGAATTTGTATTAAATTAGCGTCTTTTTTTTCTAGCATTAGATTCAGTAATACTTTGTTTAATTTTCCTATGAAGATTTCTCCCATTAACCTAATTGACGAACTGAGGAGAATTTGGAATTTGATCATTTGTTATGTGAGTAAATGTACCTTTTCTTATTTTTCATCTAGTTATACCGCCACATTTTCGATCGCTTGAGCCCAGTAAGTAAGAGGCATTAATGCAAAAATGTATGCTTAGAATTTCAACTATCCATATTTTATACCGTAGGCGATATAAAAAAGATTTAATGGACGGCTTTCTGACCCCGTATATTTTTCAAAACTCAAATCCAGAGAATAACGAATGGCAGCCGTACAGAAATCTACACTTCTAGTTTAATCTTTCCACCGTGTACGATTTCGTCACAATTGCAATTAAAGCAAATGCATAAACAGACAGGCGCCAAAGTGAAACTATAAGTGTATTTTTTTTTAAAGAGCGCTCAAAATGATCAGTCACTATATTAAGTATATATGCTGTGTTTGAACTACGTCCATTTGAGGATAATTGATGTATTTACCTCATATATTTTTAACCTGGATATAATATATGCGTCATAAATTGTGATATACATACACTTGAAAGTAAAGGTATCTGAATGCATTGGAAAAACGATGCTAAGCGCTTAATTAAAGAGCGGTTTCGGATAAACCGTAGTTAAAATACCTCACAAATAATGACACTTAAGTTAACTTTACAAGGAAATGTTTACGATTAGTATTTCTTTTACCCGCGCTCCAGGGATTAATAATTACACGCCTTTCTATTATATGCTACTTTCCATTTTGAAAAAAAATACTATTTATATGTGCTTAAATACAGTAACACGTTAGTGCACCAGCAGCTTTCTTATTATTTATTAAGTATCCTTTACAACTGATTTAACATGGGTGCATAAGTTTTACTGTATGAATGTCCACGTCGTTACATTTATAACTTTTGCTTTATTTGATAAATATATCATTCGGTATATGTAGCTAGCAAGTGTAGGATTTAAATGCAGTATGTGATATGCACACGATTAACTATGCTTATTAAACAATATGTTCTGAAATTTATCTTTATAGTGATGACAGAATGAATGATTAACTAACTCATAAATAAAATTCTGCTTGTTATTATTTATCTCAAAGGCGCATATATTTTTACATTATATCCCGTCCCAAATAAAGCATTATCGAAAAGAAATGTATAAAAATTGGTAGAAAATGTCTAATTATTTTACTCATGTCGCAAATAGCCTAACACTAAACCTGCAAATGAAGCTCATTTAATGCTTTTATATTTCTAACGCTTAAAAATGAGTCATTATATGTTAATCTTTCATTCGAATTTCTCGCCGAATAATCCGCCGAAGAATCCACCTCATGAATTAAAAATAAAATTGGATAGAATTTAGATAAGCGGGCACGTAAAAAGAAGTGATAGACGTATCTGCCTTTAAATCTTTTAATTGAAAGTGGAAATTTTCTTTAATTGAAGAATAAGACCGAAATAAGGCTCCAGAAAATAAAGAAAGCAACACAGGATAAGATCCCTTAGCTAGATAGTTTACGGTAATTACGAGCAAAAGGGGTAATTGCATTCGCAAGTGCTACTACAATAAAGCTCGCGGGATATTCGGTTCGAAAAACAGCCCGAGATAAGTAAAAAAACAGAAGAAGAAAAAAAGAACCGTGCATAATAATAATAACCACGTGTGCCACTAAACATTTACAACGGCTCCTTGCGTAACTTTCGTTCCAGGATAGGCTTTTTCGGATATGACCCGCGTTAAAAGAAAAATAAACGCAATAAAAAACGACAATAAAAATGGAAATACTACTGGGTTAGAGATCTCGAAGTTTATTGGGTGATAAAGAAAAGAGCGGGCGGCGAACGGGAGAAGGGAGTGGGGGAGGGAGATAGGTGGAAAGTATAAAGACGCTGGAATGGCTTAATCAAATACGCTTCCTCTGGGACTTTACGGATAAGATGCCTGGCCCGTTTAATGAGGCGACGAAGGTTTGATTGTTTTCTGGCCCGGCAGCTTGGAAAAGGTTTTTTTTGGTCTTCCACACGTCTACCGTTTTATTTCTTCCTATTTCGATTATTTCATTCGCCTTATTTTTTCGTTGAAAAACATCTCATTTCGTTTTTTCCCAACCCCCTCTCGCGAGGTAGGTTGTCGTGAATATAAAGAGCCATAATCTTTAGAGGGGGAGGACAGAATTTCCGGACGTAAAAATAAAATTCACTTCGAAAACTCGCCTGGAATGTTGCTGATACCTCTTCTTGTCTTTTCTCTAGAACGGAAATAAGCAGTTTGTCCCACTTTTACCCGAGAGTGGCTAACCACGAAGCGTTATCCAATGCTATTCTGTATGCATCGTTAACGGCCGACTGGAGCCATAATCTTTTCTCGGAGTTCCTCGAAAGTTATAGCGTGCACGTATACAGGTCTTTCCCTTCGCCTCCGGTTGCTATTAATTGGAGAATTGGAGAATTAAACTGAAGATTCTCTAAAGTTAAACCAAATTAACGTTACCGCCGTAAGAATGTAAATCACGTCGTATTTATTTAACAGACTTATATGTATTAAAATATCCCTCAAACGTTAATGAATTGAGCATTATGTGTACGTGTGTGTACATATGCACGCACTTATGCTAATTAACTAACATAATTTAACTATGTATATTTCGCTGTATTTTATTTGATGTGCCATAAAATGAAAAGTTCAGATACCACGACATATATTATACATATAAATGCCAGAGATCTGTTAACTTCTGCAAGTTTTTGGAGTGGAAAAATATCGTTTAAAACATCTTTACATGAGGACGTTTCAGATGAAAAAAGTGGAAATTTTTCGCCCAAAGAGATTCGCAAGATCATAATGAGAAGCGCTTGCATCTACACGAAGCTTAGGTTCTCGCATTCGTGAAATCTTATCCCTTACAAAATAAAAGAGACAAAAATGGCGGCTTAGCCCTCTTTTCAATCGTTTCCTTCACACCTTACGACAAGCGTTTCCGGCGCAAAAAAATATCGATAGAACTATATATATATTCCCGAAATTAGGACGAGCGGTATTTAATTGTCTTATGCTAAACAAAGGTATTGATACGCTGAACAAAATAATTTGAATTTCTATTATTATCATTTATATATTCAGTAACATTTAACTATTCTTTAAATGTTTTCTTCACTGTCTTAACAAAGACTCAAGCATTTCCGTTGTAACCTATTTTCAAAACTCCCAGCCTAGCTGCACATTTGCTCCCTTGGATTTATCCTGAGAAAAATTTCTTCTTATCTATGTCCAAGCGACCCAAAAGAGGTTCTTCGCCTAGTCTAAAGGGCTTGGCTCTTCACTCTTCCTTCGGCTCATAAGAAATGGAAAAAGTTTCCTGCTAGCGGGAGCTGGAAAGGGCAACGAGTGAGGGAGGGAGGATGAGAGAGGGAGGGAAAGAGGGAGAGAGTTCCCAAGGATGAACGACCGCCAGCAAGAGCAAATCCTCCTCCGAAAGCGAATTCGAAAGAAAAGGAAAGGAAGGGATTAGAATAAAAAGGTTGTGGATGAATGAGATTATAGGAATTGAAGTAAGTATACAGAAACGCGAAACAATTTTTTTCATCGCTCATTCGTCTGGTCCTCGTTCAACTTTCCATTATTTCTCTCGAATACAGATAGAGGCAACGAAAGTGATTAGCCAAAATTTTTAGGTACCACAGGACAAAACGTCGCCTCGGTTCAATAGAGAGGGAAAAACTGAAATGAGTTTCTTCGCCGCAACGCTGCTGGGTGGATTTACGAGTCTTTTCACGAAATTAATTCATAGAACGAAATTGTTGGATAGCATTCGTCTAGCAAAAAATAAATATCGTTATTCGATTAGTTAACTATATGAGATGTTTTTTATTGGTTTAAAAAAAATGTGTTTGCATGAATGCGTTAATTATTAATGTGGAATGATATTGACTCATTCATTATCTCTATTAATTAATGATATTAAGAAATTAGGAATATATTATTCTTCATATATTTATTTCTCCTAATACTACTATACGACCATTTATTCTGTAAATACGCAACATAAGGTAATAAATTTTTTCGCCTACATTTTGCTGTTTAGATAAAATTAGATCACTCAAGAATAATATGATCATTCATTTCGGCGCCGATAACACAATTATTATTAGAAATTAGGAATATATTATTCTTCATATATTTATTTCACCTAATACTACTATACGGCCATTTATTCTGTAAATACGCAACATAAGGTAATAAATTTTTTCACAACATTTTGCTGTTTAGATAAAATTAGATCTCTCAAGAATAATATGATCATTCATTTCGGCGCCGATAACACAATTATCATTCGCGTCGCGATGATGTTGAGTAAAAAATTTATCTTCCAAATTTCGATTCAAGTAATTCAACTAGCTAAAGTTGTCGCCATAGCGAGCGATATGTTTATAAAATTGACATGACCATGGAAATAAAACGACGTACTTATATCGAAAGAATGAATAGATGCAAAGAGCCTATAGTAATTTCAATAAATGGAGCAAAAAAGATATACGTCGGAATAGAACAGCGGTTTAGTATAATATTTTTACAGGCTTATTCGATGATGAGTAATAGTATTTATACAAAGTATTTCGAATACTAGCCCTTATTATTCGTATTATTATCACTAGAATGTCGACCTTTTTCTCCATCCTTTTCAATAATAGAGATGGTGATTTCGCGAAACTTTTAAATCAGCGCATTTCTAATAGGTTACTTTTGCCTTTTTCGCAAGTGTACTCAAGAAAAGAGAATTGGATTGAATTTTACCGACATGTGTAGCTAAACCTTGATTCCTTAAGAAATGAAGTTTTCGTTCCGTTAAGTTTGATTCCCTTTTGTTAAACTTATTTAAAATTCGAAGTTTTTAAATGAAAATAATATAGTTCCCTGAAGAAGTCGACACCTTTTGGGGCGGAATAATTATCTAAAGGAGCAGCACATACACAAAATGAGTGGCGATTAATCTACATCATCAAGTGCGCGTGCGTTGTACTTATTAAAAATACTCCTAGTCGAATATAAATGAATCACGTTAGCAAGGTTGAATAAAAATCGGATAGTCTTAAATGTACAGACGTATTCAATGCAAATTCAATTTGAGATATGCTTTACGAGGCTTATGAAATAATGAATGAATTGGCTGTCCAGATTTACAATGATTTCATGGGAAAATGGAAGAGAAAATGATTTTAACTGTCGTATTTCTAACAGAACGCTCGGAAAAATTTAATGATATATTCTTACAAAACAGAGCAAGAATGTTTTACGGAAGTGAGAATTTAAAAATATCAAGGATTGCATAAATAAAAAATTCATTTGCTTGCAAATAAAAATAAATTTCATGGCGGACACTAAAATATAAGGATAAATTAATTAAAATATTAAAAAAATCTTAATGAAAAATTAGCGCACAAAATTATTTGGGCATTAGAAGAAATAACTGTAGGCTTTTGCGTTTTTAAATGGATTGGTAGACTATATCTCCTCAACAGTCATAAAAAGGTTAAATATCAGAATTTTTATGGATATTAGATAAACAAAGAAAATCAAATTCATGCCAACCGTAAGCCGAGCACTATACCTTATTATTAAATAATTGGCTTGATGGCAATGGTATGATAAATGTATACGTGTCTATTATTATCTGAAATGCAAAATTCGTATTCGAGCATAAGAAAGTATAATCCAGAATACCAAGTAGGTTCATCGTAAAACACAATTTTTCTACAAAGTACGATTAAACTAAGAATAACTAATTTATTGCAATTATCAAGGACGCAGTTTTCCAGACGATAGGAGGATGGCAATTTTCATACCGCCCCAGCTTAAAGACTGTATTTTATTAGGATGCAATAATCTTTAAAGAAATAACGACGATCATTCCAGAAATTACGACACCGAAACAAAGGTTACGCCGTGAAAATCATGAAGTACCCAGCGTCATTCCGACCGTCGGGATATCAATGTTTTAAAATCCCTTGTCAAAGGGCGGTCGCGCTGTTTGCTGGGCCATCCCTATGCAAGAAGAGGGGCCTAAATGCCTCTCAACCAAGGATAAAATCACTTGGATACGCTCCCATAACCACAGTAAAACACCTCCATCGTCACTCTATCAATCTAAAACATTGCATCGCTTTCACGAGATAGGATCTATAAAATAAAATAAAAATACAGGATTCCATCGAGGCCGACAAGCCTACCGGTTTTTATATCTTCGCGCGTAAAAAACCAGGGACGTTTGCGACCTACTTCGTAAAAATAAAATGATTCACGAGCGACAGCAGAGGCGGATAGAGGGCTGCCTATTCTAGAATTAATTGGCGCAAAAAGTCCTCCCAGCAACTTTCCTTATAAAACATTTAACGGTCGCCGATTTCCTCCCCTGCCGTAGGGGGGATCCCATACATACGCTTTTCCAAAAACGCATTCGTCCCCGCAATTCTGCAACTTTAACGCACCTTTTCGACGACGAATTAATGAATGAGTTATTTTCCGACGAGAGAATGGATCGCATCTCAGACGTTTCATTTTTTTAATTTCACCGTAGGGCTGCAAATGAAAGAGATCACGTACAAGGAAAACGACACCATTTCAATATTTTTTATTATTATTCCTGCGAAAATCCGTCCTTAATGATGTTTAATCCGCCAATCATCGCGCGAAAAATCCTGCGCAACATCCATCAACCGCTTCTCCCGTTTGCCAATCTCCGTCAAACTCGCGGAGGTCCCAGCAGGTTTAAAGCGCCCTTGCGCTTTACAGTGGATGAGGAGAGTGATAGAGGTAAGGGAGGCGGAGAAGAAGGGGACGAGACCATTAAATTTCTGGAAGCCCTCATCAACTCGATTATGAGATGGAACTCAACACTCAGAATGAACTATTAGGGCGATGTTATGCATCAATCATTCCGGCTAAAATCAACCCTTCGCCGAAAGTAGCAAGTATGAAGGGAGAGAGCCTGTTAAGATTGGCGGCGGATCCTAAGCTGGATCAAATAATAGCTAAGGGAGGAGCAAAAAGTATGGAACGTACCACGAGGAGCGTCAAAAAAAACATCGCTCCTCACTTCGCGATGCCTTAGAGACGTGGCAGTTAAAAGTATATGACGCGCGATCTCCTCAACGTGTCAGATGATATTACTACGCTGCGGTGGTTAGACATTCTGTTGGAATAGTTTCTGAAGAGTGATGCAAATTTTAATGGAAAGTACTTTAAGATGGGACCCTTTTGTGCCGTGAATTTCAAATTCATTCTTAGGAATGAGGCGAGCTCGAGAATTCACTTTTTGATGATTCCAGTTTGACTTTTATTTCAGTTTGGTTCAATATACTATACTACTATACTATACTTTCAAATTTTAATGCTTTTGCACAATATTGCGAACTTAGAATGATCCAAAAGCTCCTTTATTACTTGATTGACTATAATAATATGATTAATGGTCATCAAAATCAGTTGCTGATTATCACACAATATTTCATAAATAGATAAATGAAAAAAAAAATAACTCCACTACCAGCCTATTTTTATTTCCTGCACAAAATACCGCCGGATCTTCTAACGTAAATCTAGCAGTATTTTGTCACAATCATATTACCAAAATTTGGGATGCCAGAATTATGCAAGTAATTACACATTTTGGCGCTTTTTCCAATATAAAGTTTCTAGGTAGCAACTGATAACATGGAGTAGCAACAAAAGCGGAATTTAAAATTAACACTCCATTTAATCTTCATTCAATGATGGCAAATTCTTTTAGCGTTGCCCCAGGTAAAGCCTCCACAATGTTTGCAGAAGCGCCGACGACGTTTCGTCGAATGCCCGTCGTTTCATATTATTCTCGTACGATATACAGGAAAAGAACCGGGAGAACACAGACAGCCTTTCTTCTTGTCATTATTAATTTTGATCGACCCATTTTGATGTGAAAAATGTAACGCCAGGATTATTTTTTCTACTTTTCCACGAAAAAATATTACGAAGGCGCTAAATGTACCCTGGTAAACAACGTGTATCGGAAACGATTCGGTCGATCCATAGACCTTGGAACGACATAAAGAAAATAATGTCACGTTCAATTCGCGCGCATACACGAGGGTGCATAACATGAATAACTGCGCGAAATATTCGGCCCTTCTCTCACGGCCTCGGAATTCATTTTCTCGCGGGAGGGCGCGACGAAGATACAGACGAGAAGTACTGACGTACCCTCGGATACGAGTCGCGAATATGTCACCACGGGACGAGTACTGCGCACTAGACGACAACCTATTGCTTTGTTCGGGATCCAACTCCACCCTTTCCGTTACCGGTGCATCAACAAAGGATGAAGTGGGCCTCGCTCTCCTTGACTGACACCTCTATAGTGCCACTCTCTTAACTTTCTCCATTGGAGGGAGGGAGGAATGGTGGTGACGAGAGAAGAGGTGGAAGAGAGAGGGAGGATGAGGAGATGTGAAGAGGAAGAGTGTTTTGGAATAATGGCGGAGAGAATAGGAAGGCGAGTGTAATGAGAGAGTGGAAAAGGTTGCAAGGAGATGGAATAGAGAGAGGAACTCGATAGGAAGCGTAGGAAGATGAAGAGAGTGGAGCCGCGAAAACCTGAAAAGAGAACGAAGACGTGGAGCAAGATCTTGAAAAGAAGAAGACGAAAGACATGGGACGAGGAAGTTATAAAGGTGATCGAATGAAGAACGCAAGGGCTATAAATGTAATAGAAATGCGACGCCAAAGGTTAGGAAAGGCGGAAATATCGAGGTAGACGAAGAAGATGGAGGAAGGAGAAAGAGAGAGATGGAGAAAAGATTCATAGGAAAAAATCTGTGCATCAAATGAAATTTCTCGTATTCGTTCTCTTCTATTCCACTCAGTAATGTTTCAGCTTTCATTATAGCATGGAAGGCTTGGCGGTAGCTGAGCAACAATTCGATATATTGTGGTATTACAGGCTAAATACTTATTTTTGTGATATATAGCTTATTTGCTTATATCATTAAGATCTATAACATGACGAATTTTAATCAAAATGGCAGCAGCCATTTTTGAGTAAATAGACTGGAATGAACTACTCATCATTTTGGAATGATATTGCACATTCATTCATTACGATACCCTATATAAACACCAGATTTATTCAGAATCTGTCAAACCATCTATTCCCTTAAGGGCCGCAAAGAAGAAACAAAACTACAAACAGAACTACAAAAAAACATTTTCGGACTCAGGGAAATCTAAAACCTACATATTAATCAAAATCTCAGAGTTCAATGTGTCCGTAATCGACAGTACATTCTCAAGGCACTTCGTACCAGAGAAAGTAAAATGGACGTAAAAAATTTAAAGAGAGAACAACAAATAATGAGAAAGATAAACAAACGAATTAGGTAGGTAAAGCGATGTAGGTGGGAGAGAGCGGGAAAAGAGGAGATATTTTGAGAAAGAATAATAGAAGACGCTAAGAGAGAAGAGAGAGAAGTTGCAGAGAGAGAAGACATCCACATCCATCACTCCCTCTTCCGGTGAGATGCTGGACTCCACGCCGCCACCGATGAACTTCTACGTCAAAACTCAAGCGCAACATCACCCTTTTTGCTTTCTCTCTCTCTCTCCCTATCTCTCTCTCTCCTCTTCCAAGTTTTTAAGACAAACCCACTTCAGGGGCGCCTCTTTCCTGATATAGCTTTTACCAACACTCTCCCATAGAGACCTTAGGAGATGGTTCACACGTACGCCAGGCAACGAATTCGAAGTTGGGCAAGCGGTATTTCATGGAACGTTTATTAAAGGGTTAACATCCCAACGAGTAACGTACTTGGAAATTGCGCTCTATAATTTGAAAATAATTTAAATTCTATTCACGAAAAGTTTCTGTATATGTTCTAAGTGAGAATTCTTAATTATCTGAGTCTATGTTTGTAACTTCGTGACTCGAATATATATCATGCATAAATGGATATACAGTAGAAAGTCTTCAACACGATATAGAAGGAAATTGAAGATAAAGTTTGAGTTATCAAAATTCCGAATTTAAGAAATTCAGTTTAACGTACAGTCGAACCTCAATAACTTGAATCTCAAGGAAGTGCAGAAAACGTTCGTATTATGGAAATTTCGATTAATGTGACACCATCTCAACGTGCATACATATATGGAAAAAAACAGTCAAATGCCTACTTCGAATAACATAAAGCTTGTCTCATATGTTTGGTTTATTAAGATTTGATCGTATATGAATACAAAAATAAAAAATATCTAACTCAATCTACAGAAAATTCAAACTATAGACTCGAATGTGTATCCATGAGTAATGGTATACTCTAACTATAGAGGTTAACTTGAATGCAAAAGGTGAATTATTCTCCGATTTCATATATTTTGCCATTAAGTTCAAGCCGCGCAATTTTCTTTATATTACACTCCACTAAAGCTAATAACTTTAATCGGATCTAAAACTCAAATTAAAAAATATTGTAGACGACCTTCTTTCGTCACCCAAAATAAAAAATGCTCCCATAAACGGCTAACCACAAGTTAACAATAATGTGAATACAACGAATATATCTTCGACAGAGTCCGGAAAATTTCACCGAAAGAGAAGGATCTTATATTTCCAATGAAATCGCTTTATTTTCCCTGAACAAAGTGATCGACACCTCCGACGGTATTATTGGATTTGTACTGGGAAAATACTTCTGTAGTTGGAAGACAAACATAGGGTGGGAAAAAAGATTTCTTTGGGCATAATAAGTCACAAAAGTTGGAGGAAAGTCCATTTTCCGCGGCTTATGAAAGGGATATATCCGAAAATGGTATCGAGGACATCGCCGTCACTTCATATATTTTGGTAGTGTTTTTTGCGTTTGTTTAAGTTTTTCTGTTTAGATGCATTAGTATTTGTTACTGGCTTATTTATATACATATGCTACGTTAAATGCTATTGATTAACGATAACATTCATTTAACGATTTATATATACGCAAAACAGTTATAAAATAATTTTTTTAGATTAAAATACCTGTAAATTTTCTTTTCTCATATAAAAATTGGCGACTGAAACGATAAACTGGAATGACACTACTGATACTACACTTTCCAATAAACTAAACTAACAATTACCCTCTCCTGTACAAAGGTAAACACTAAGATTCCTTGGGCTGGTAGACAAAACTGAGACGTGTTTTCCACTCTAGGAAACATAAAGGATTGAACGCGAGAAAGGGATGGAAAGGCAGAGATAAAAGGGATAAAAGAGGGTGAGAGAAGGGAAGTGAGAGAAAAAATTCAACGAGGAAGATGGTGAGGAACATTGAGGATGAGCGGAGAGAAGATGGAAGGATGGGTGACGTGTGGCAGCTGGGAGGCGAGGGAAGAGGTTTTCTGCCAAGTGAAGTGGCCTGGAGAAAGAGGAGAAAGAAGAGGGGTGGGGAGGAGGGGAAGAGTGGATGGAAGAGTGGATGGAAGGGGAAAGGAAGTGACAACAAAGAGAGTTTGAGAGAGGAGAGGGAGAAGAGAGAACTCGTGACTTTCATTATGATGGCATGTGGACCAGTAGGAGAGAAAGGCAGGAGTGTGGAGGGGAAGCGGGTGGTGGAAGAGGCGGGGTAAAGGGTGATAGGGAAAGAGAGAAAAACGGGTCTCTCTCTCTCTCTGGCTCTGTGGGTTAAGGGTTACTTGCACAGGAATGTGGCGGTGTCCTCCAACGCAGACCTGCCATGCTTGTCACCCGGCTAAACCCCATTCAACCCTTCAGAAATTCTCTCTTTCTCTACCCCATTTTACTCCCAACCTTTTAACTCCATCGCTTTTCTCCTGCCTAACTTTAAACCGTCTCCGACTTTTTAACACTTTCTCTCTCTCTATCTCTCGTATCGTCCCATTCGCCACCCAATCTAGACCGGGGTATCTGCGGAATCCTAAATTTAATCTCGTTCCCAAACCGACGAGTCATTGGTAACGAGCCTTTCTGAAGAGTATTTTGTGTCGCTGAATCTGAAAGTCATGGATATAGTTAAGAAGTCAAAAGCACGGCTTCGCATTGTTTGGCAATATCGGAACACTGCAATATTATCCGAATTTTTATAATGATTCCTTGAAATGTCGAAGAAATATTTAATATATTTTAAAAACGTTTTCATAGCATTCAAGATAATACTAGCTAGGTTTTAGTGGCACAATTAAACGTTTTCGTGCCTACTAACCTAAAAAATCATATAAGTAATTTATAAGTGGTACGCTAATTTTCTCAGAGAGTAAATTATGATGAAAACAAAACGTAATGTCAACGACAACGATTTCAAGATAACTTTTAGCTTCAACGTCTTTATAGATAAAAAATTTTCCTATCTAGTATTATAATAAAATAATTTAGATAATTACAATGAAATAAAATAAACGGTGACGCCTTTGGAAAATTGATATCTTCTAATGACCTTAGATTCTTCATCAACGTAAAGCGTGATATGATGAAAACTTCGACTGGGTATAAATTTTAATTCTAAAAAATAACTAAAATTTCAATTAGCTCGGCAGCAAAATTTTTGCTAATTATAAAACACCTAACTGGAAATTTTTTTCGATGTCCTTGAAAGAATGGAAACTGAAGAATTCGCATCCAATGGATTTTAATGATATGCGGAAAGATATGAGGTGCAAATAAATATAAGACGCATTCTCAAAAATATTATTATAATATGACGCATTTTCAAAAAAATTTTATAATATAATAGATCCTCATCCTTTTTATTGTGAAATTATAATGAAAAAAATGCCGAAAATTTCAGGCGGACTTTTATCAGAGGTGACCTAGCAGGGATAAAAATAACATCGATTTAACTAGACGAAACTTTCGAGCCCCAAATTTCAACGCAAGCACGGTCTCGACGATAAATATATATATATATATATTTATACACACTCCCTCGGCAGAATTTTTTTATCTACAACTTAACTTGGTCGGAAAAAATATAATATTAATAATAAAAAACGTACCTAAAACGAATTGTAACCGCTAGCAATTCCTAAGAGGGGCGATAAAATGACGGGGCGGTCCGTTTGCCATTCTCTCCCTTTCGCTCCGACCCTTGCAAAAAATATATTTTTTATATATATATTTCGGTTCCACTTTATTTTTTCCGTAGCCTACTGCTGACTTTGCCCGTCTCTCTCTCTCTCTCTCTCTCTCTCTCTCTCTCTCTCTCTCTCTCTCTCTCTCTCTCTCTCTCTCTCTCTCTCTCTCTCTCTCTCCCTCTCTCTCCCTCTCTCTCTCTCTCTCTATCTCTCCTTCCTCTCTTACCCATTTACCTCCTCATTCTACTCTCTCCCGCCTCTCTTTGTAACAAACTCTCCGGCTTTTAAATCAGTATCTCTTGACTTCCAAATGACCGTCTTTTTGAGCCGGACGTGTCTGCATTTCACCCTACTGTAACGACGACTCATCCTCTTATCTTCCTCCTCCCCTTTTCTGCCCAACCCATTCAACAAAAATCGATCCGACGGAATTTACAGTTCCCCCAGGGGCGGTTGAAATAAAACCTGTGAAAAAAGGCAGAGAGAGAGCGAGAGAAGGGATGGAGAATGGGTGTGTGTGAGAGAGAGAGAGAGGTTCTACCACACTCGGACGCCCAGAGGGGAACATTTTACGGACGCCGGCTTGCATTCTCTATTCCTCCTCTCTCCATCTCTCCCTATCGCCCTCTCTATCTCCCACTCTCTTTATTTCCCTCTCTCACCGTCTTTTTCTATCCTTTCCCTTTCCCCCACACACATTCTCCTCTGCTAACACTCCGAATACACGCCTCTCTCTTTATACCTATATCTTTCCACTCTCTCCCTCTCTTTCTCACTCTCGACCAATCTCACTTAAAACCTTCCTCTATATCTCTCACGCCATCCCCTATACCGCTCTTCTCCCCCTCCCCTCTCACCATTCCAAAAAAAACTCCTCGCCAGAACGCGCAAAAGTCCGTTTTAGGACCCCTTTTCTCCGCTCCCAATAGTGCGTTTCAACACGGTGTTAAAATTTGGCCCTGGGTACCATTTACGAATCACGGGAGGATCATTCCCACGTACATTCGACGGATGCTCCCCCTTCTTTTTTTTACTCCCATCCCCTTCGCGTCCCTCCTACTCTCTTTTGTTTCAATAACGCTCCTTTCCGACTTCCGACGGGAGAGATCCTCCACAAGAGATCCTCCCGTGCTAATAAAAAACAAGAAATGTGCGGTATCTGGATTTGACGTGTCGTGGTAAATAATTTATGCCGTCCGAAAGTGTGGTCCAGTTCCTCGAGCAATGTTGGAAATGTTTGAGTTCTTTTTTCTTCTTTTTTATCGCCGTCGTTTCCGATCTAATGCATCGCGTACGAAACGATATGGGTGCCGTGTTTCGACGGAATGTTTTTAATGAGGATGGAATATTGAGGCCCATTTGAAAATGGCATAGACGGGGAAGTACCTCTCCGTCGATTTTATTAACACATTACGCAGGAAAATGTGAGTGTGGGTGATAAAAATTTGACAATTACTGAGAGTTTCGATAAAATTAATCTTTTAAACCCCCCACTGTATGGCTTCAATAGGAATACTCGTATAACATTTGAAAGTCAAAAATCAACTTTTGAGAGAGAGGGAGAGTCATTTCCATCTAATGGTGGCATTCTCATGATATTTAAACTATTTCTTTCGGTAATTGCATAAAATATTAATTTATTAAAATAATCTTTGAAAATGTAAATGTTAAATAAAAAATATTCCTTTAAATTAATTTCATTTTAAGCCTCAAGGCTCTCCAGAAAAGTAATATATCATTATTTTTTAGAAAAACCATGCATTCGTAAAAAAATCAATTTCATGAGTACACAAAGAATCGATTTTTTTACAGATTGAATATTTTGTTACATAATTGATGGAAAGATATTATGGGTGAAAGCCCTTTAAACTATAAATTTTAATCTAAAAATGACAATTTATAGCGGGCGAAAGAGAAAAATTGCTGATGCGATTCGTGAAAAGGTTTTAGAAACTGGAGGATACTCATCACTCGTGTTAATGAAAACAATTGCTTACCCTAGCCTAGCTTATGACTTGTATCGTAGTACGCCAGTAGCTCCCAAAGCAACGGCATATTTGCCTTGAGATTATTTGCACTTTAATCTCCCTTAATGGAAAAAATTAGAAATTGAATGAAGAAAATCGATTCCAGCATTGCTACTGCGATTAGAGAGTATTTACTCGCACTTAAAATCTACACGTGACCTTCAAACAATATTTAACAAATATACAAGTAAGCGAGAATAACAACCTTTTCGATAATTCCATTAAAAGACTTTCGGTGTGTTGCACGATGTTTTCCCATAAGGAGCAATACAGTAATTATGTACGCCAAAGACTGTTTTCCTTTGAATTTAACGGTCTCGGTTTTTTCCTCGCGCAAACTCGTTGGTGATCAAGTTTATATTAAAACACAAACGCGCATACACGCGCACGCAAACGGCCATAATTTGCTTTGGCATTCGACACCTCGATGTCGCAAGACCGCGACATGTATAGAGGCAACGGAAATTTCCCTTTTTTGCCCCTGGACGCCTCTGGAACAACCTCAGCCACACGTGGAACTGATTGTAATTATTTTGAGCCGCCACCCCCGGGGAAAACATTCGCATAATAAACGGATAAATGCGTTGAATTCCTTTGCGACTCATTTCTGCGCCGACAAATGCGGTATACCGGCGCTTGCGAATCCATGGCTCGCGAAACAAAAGGTCACCTCTGGGCAACTGTAAACAGGTCGCCGGTCAAGATGGAATTTCGATGGAAATTCTTACGAAAAAAATGTTAATTAACCCGGCTTCAAGCCTCTCGAATTCGTTCCCGGCCGCTGCAGCGTTATTCGGTTGCGTAAAAGCCTGCTTATTGTTGCAATTTCTTTTAGAACGGCGATGACTACGGATAAGTTGCGCGGCGGATTGTTCCCCTAACATTCCGTTAACGTAGTCATTTCCAAAACTTCGCTCGTAAATGCTCGAGTATTTTCGGCGTTGCTAATCGCGATCTCAAATCCACACCAAAAATAGCATCTCGCGCGAACTAATTTATGGCGAAATTCTACCTCACTATTCTCGTAGTCATATAAATTAATTGCCGGTCTGGTGAAAAAACTCGCGTTTAATTCTAAGTTATTTCGTCTTTTTTTTCGAAAACCGCGTTGAAACCCACTTTTTGTTCTCCTGACCGTAAATTCATCGTGCTCTATGTTCAATTTTTTACATTCCCGCCCTCCTTTCTATTTTTGGCAAAAAGTCATGTCACTTCTATGTCACTGAGACTGTCATTTCGTATACCACGTTTCCTGCGGAATTCAAGATTTGTCGCGGAGGTGAGAATTTAAAAAAATATTCTTTCATTCTTTCCTCGTACATTTTTGTCCTTTTGACTAAAAGGTGAAGCAGGAAGTGGTTGAATGAAAATGGCGCTATAAATGGTGCCGGAATCAATGAATCTTGACTGTCCCGTGTTAGCTCGGATATGCTTAAGTCATGCCGACCACTGAACTCGCTGAAGAAGTTCGATGTTAACTTTAGGGCTTTTCTTATCAACCCATTTCCGATCCGGCCTTTCAGCAGCTACGCTACAAAAATCGAGATTTCAACTGTCGTCTTTAAAGGAAAGGGCGTATAATTTTTATCGATATTGGCTCAATATTAACAAGATAATTTATATTGAGACAAATAAAAATCACTATTATTTTCGCCACGATTAATTTTTAATTCAGTTTTTAAAATTCTAAGGGAATTAGCCATGGAAATTTTTAATGATAAAAATTTGAGATTGTGTGAACAAATCCGTTTACAGAGAATGTTACTGACAATATTAGACATATTTCCTATAACGCTAATATACATCTAATGCAGGAATCCCCAAACTTTGTCACAAGTGGGACACTTGACCAATATATTCTATGCTTGCGGGTGGGATTATCAAGGTCTCAATTATTATTCTTTTGTAATACAGGCGCCCAATATACAAATCTAAGCTATTATCACATTAAAAATTGGTGTGGTAAATTTCGATTTTTCCGGGAAATATTCCGGTATGTAATAACTTTTATTTTTTTCACTGAATCGGAATCAGATAAATGGAGAACAACTATATTATGAAGTGAAAAATATTCAAAATCTTATTCCCGTAATGGAAGTTACCTAGGAATAAAAACGCGTGATAAAGCACACAACGGTTTGACGCATAGTGAGAAAATCCAAATGCGCTCAGTGTAATGTGATCGGAAATCATGTGAAGTTAGGAACAAAATCGTGTTACAAGGAAATTCGACTATATACTAAAATGCATATCAGGCGCATTTGTAGGTACTTCATTTGTCACATTTTCTAATTCCTGAACGCATTCATAGTTATGTTTGGTATAAATATATCTGAATAAAAATGTTAGACTTATTGCAGGATCGCAGGCTGGATTAAATGGGCCCTGATCTAAGGTAATCAATCTATTTATATAAGACTGTTCTTACTGAATTTATACGATATATGATTACCCTACAACGAAACATCTGCAGGGAAAAGTGCTTATTAATCTCGATTATATCTATTATTTATTTGTGTAGGTGTTGAGCGAGTTGTCGCAAGATGGACCTCTTATATGGAATTATTATGACTGTTCTTTGATAAACGAAATAGCAACCAACAAAATGAAGACAATTTTTACTGCCCTTACTCATAAATTACTTATAGAATGGTTGGTCAACATAATCTTTCAAAAGTTTTCGTTGAGGTCCAGCTCTCCGGCTAAAATAAATATTACGTCCTGCATAAACGAAATTCTAAAAAGAATAATTAAATCGATAATTAACTTTATAAATAATTTTGTTAATCGTATTTGTAAATTTATTTAAGAGAAATTGCTGAACAAGTAATTCTACTGAATTGCATTTATTTTCACTCAAATCTTGTGTGCAATAGAGGACAGTAGAACGACATATTTTTAGAAATTCACCTGTGACGTTTAATAATAACTTCTGAGTATATGTTTCAGAAGATTTTTCAGAAGTAAAAAAACAAGCTCTTATCGGTAACAATCTTTTCGTGCTGCAAAAACAATATTTTCACAAACATTCGGCGGATTTTTGCGAAACATCATGTTTTTTATGCAAACGCTCTTTGCGCCAAATAATGAGCGCACATTTTCATTGAAGATAAATAACAAAACACTCCCGCGCACTGGGTCACATGCTATCTCGAACGACCGTCCATAAAGCATAGAGACCGCGCAGTTTGTCCTAATGGCGGGTCCGTTCCTCTCTAGTCATCCCGTATCGCGCGTATTCGTTCCAAAATGGGCTTTTGAACCGGACGCACACACCGGACACCCTTTTAATGCACTACCGTAGTTTTGAGCGTCGCCCACTCTGCACGGATACTTTTGTTTTATGAATACTGCTTCCATCATCGTAACGACCGTCATATCAATTGAGCTCCAGGGGATGGCGAGTATCAAAGCCGCTTGCATCTCTCCCCCTTGTTTCTCTCTTCCCTTACATTTCGAGCAGGAGCACGGATGCAAGCATCATTTCCACGCTCTCGCCGCCACACTACACAACCCCACCTCAACCACCGCCTCGCCCACGTTAGGTAGCCGCCAACGTTTCGGAGGAAGGAAGATAAAACAATGTGCTGCCTTCGGGGGGCCTCGGTCGTGTATGTAACTGTGAAAAAATTGCGCATCAACGCGCGAGTTCCACCCCGACTAGGTTTTCAAACGTATTTTGATAGCATACTGAACCTCTCTCTCTCTCTATAGGCGTGCTTGTTGGACCATAGGTGAATTCTTTTCGCACGCGAAACATCTGTTTGCCACGTACCAATGATTTCTTTTTCATTTGCCAATGGGTTAAAAACGTGCGTGCACTGTGTGTGCACGAGGCATATAACAGTCACATCGATACCATTTTCTACAGAATGACCGGAAAATTAGCAAACGCATCGAAACGTTGATTTCGTCCTATTTATGCACAGTACTCTGTAAATCCTTTAATGGAATCGGCCAGCGGACGTGCGGAAAAAATTCGTCAAAAACTGGAAATTTCCATGCGATTACTACATTATGCTTCTTCATTTACGTAATTATAAATTCAAATTTGATTCGATAGTTTGAAATATGTCGTAAGTATCATTTTAAATAACGTCATCACAATATAATTCTTTGAAGGAGAATGCTTTGAGATGATGACTTTTCAAACCAGCCGTAAAAATAAATTTAGTTGATATTAGATTTTAATGATATATCGTACTTGGGCATACAAATCATTATGATAATCCGGAATGAAATGATCAGATATATTACTAGAAATTTAAGCAGAAAATGGCGAATTCAACTATTTTCATGCGCATAATTATAAAAGGTTTTCCAAGAAGAAAATCAATCTAAAAGCTCGTAAATATCGGTGTGAATATAAAAACTGAGAATCCTGTTAGGAATTTTTTTCGACCAGAGAAAATAAAATAGTTATGGGCAGAACGAGTTCTGATCCTGTTTGAGTCGCATCCGGTGTTCTCCGAGGTAGTGTCCTAGGCCGCTTATTAGTCTTGATTTATGTCAATGATGTATGCGTGGCTGTAAGAAGCAAATTTAGATTCTTCGCGGAAGATACGGGCATACATAGCAAAAACAATTATGAAGACAGTCATGAATATCATCATCGTATGAAATCCATGGAAATCTAGATAACACTTTATTCGACTCAATAGAATATGAGTAACCATCCGACGTGAATCAAGACGGAAGGTTTTCGAGATACGAGTCGTGATGGGTGCCGGTAATGTAGTGGTTAGGACGCTGGCTGCTACTCGCCTGCTGTTTTAAAGGGCAGCGTGCACGAATCCTGCGAATGTACGATTTTTCCAAGATCGTCCGGCCCCCTGTTTGTGTGGTTTGAGGAGACCCGTCCTTCGGAAGGGACATTAAGCAATTGACTCCCTTGGTTAAGAGTAGGCTATTGATGGCACCGGGTTTCCCTCCTCCCATGTGAATGTGTTCGGTGTGGAAGGAGCTACGGCTATAATAATTCAAGAGGTTGATTAGCCAAAAATACAAACACACGAGTCGTGATATGCAGGTATTCATCGGATGTTTGGTGCAGCCAACAAGAAATTAGCTTTTATAGGAATAGGGGTCCAAAATTTTACTGAAAAATATTCGAGAAACATGCTACCCATCTATAGTTTGGCCGCAGATCGAGTAGGCTCATTGTTTATTGTACTAACAAGAGGAAAGCCACATACCCGAGTTGGAAAATGTGAAGTACAGGGCAGCAAGATTCATGAAGTAAATTTACGATCTATTGCGTAGAATTACTGAATTGTTAAGAAACTTGAATTATATCGTTGGAGAAACGCCCACTAATTTAGCCCACTTATACAGGAAGACACGACCTGTACGACAAAATATCTGAGATACAATGTATGAAGGAACGCTATCGAGGATCTATTTCCATAGAGCGATTAGAGATCATATCAGAATGTTTAAGGCAAAATCTGTGATTTTATAGGAAGTAATTTCTCTGCACCCTCTGCCATACACCTCTGATAACTCACAAGGTATTTTGTAGATGCAGATATAATACTCCACTCGCTGACTGACGTGCTGCATATTTGCCTAACGAAACCTTTCCTATCAAGTATTCTTTTATGCGGACAATCTTAACGAACGTTTTTCTATGGAATTATTAAGGTTTTGCTGATTTTAATTGAAATATTTACAAATTTCAGGGACCCTTACTTCATGGGCACCTGGCAGGCGTCAAGTGTGACCCCTCCTTAAGTCCGCCACTCAACGGAATGACATCGAGATTCTTGTATACCTAGAAATATTAGGTACCTCACAGGAAGTTAACAACGAAATTAGAAAGGTTAGGCGTTAATTTCAAAATTGTTAGTTGGATCCGTGAATTTTTAAATCATATGAAGAAGAAGATTGTTAAAGATGGGAAATCCTCGAACTTAGTGGAGGTTGTCTCTGGCGTTCCGCAGGGTAGTGTAATTGGTCCGTTATTAATTCTAATTTATATAAACGATATTAGCTCAGCAGTCAGAAGTAATTAGGCTTTTCGTGGACGAATCCGTTATTTATAAAGAAATAACCAATCCGGAAGACCACCAGTATCTCTTAAATTATCTAGAAGCTATTTATGCATGGTGTAAGGAATGGCAGTTAGAGATCAACCAAAAGAAAAGCTGCGGCATCAATTTCTGGAGAACATAGAGTATCTCGTTGGATGTTAATTGTTCGTTGGACGGAGTAGAGATATCAGATTCAGGCACGATTAAATATCTCGGAGTCACGATCCATCGTGATCTCTCAAGGGACATCCACATTCGCCGATTGATGAGTGCCGCTAACAAAATGCTGGCCTTTATAGGGAGAATAGTTCGAAATACTCGTAGCTCCAAAGAAGTAAAGGAAGTATGTTATTTATCCTTGGTTCGACCACGGATCGAATATGCTTCAACTGTGTGGGATCCTTACAAAAAGGACTAACTAACGAGATAGAAAAGGTTCAGCGCAGGGCAGCTAGATTTTTAAAGAGGAATTACGATAGTAAACAAAGCGTAAAATTATTAATAGAAAATCTGAAATGGACATCGTTAGAGGAACGTAGGCTGCAGGTTATATTAAAAGTAGTGGTAAAATTTATGTCGAAGGGACTAGAAAATGAGGTAGTAGGACTTATCGGAAGCCATACGTATCTCGGAAGATAGGACAGTGAGGATAAAATTCTCGAAATCGACTGTAGAACGGAGCAATATAGAGGATCGTTTTTTCCAGGACGATAAAAGAACATAATAGGGAAAGTTAAAGTACGAAATATACGGACGTTATAGTCGGTGGTGACTTTAACTTACACTCAATTGATAGGGAAAATCTATGTTTCGAATCTAGAGGTAAAGAACGCGAATCCTGTGAGGCATTAATCGAAACATTCTGCGAGCACTCTCTCCTTCAATTAGTCAGAAAGCCAACGCGATCGGGATACATATTAGATTTATTAGCAACTAACGTCCCAGAAAGAATAAACAAAGTCACCATTGAAGATGGGATAAGTGATCATCAGACCGTATATGCAGAGTGTAAGTTGAAAATCGATAGGCACCTTAAGCCTCAAAGAAAGTTTTATATTTGCTAGGGCAAACTTTTCAAGCTTCAGGTCGCGCCTACGAGAAATACTACCTGGCTTCCGTGATATGACCAAACGATCAAGTGCTAAGTCGTCATGGACACTAGCGTAGAGAAAGCCAACCTGTTAAACGGTCATTTTGTAAAAGCATTCACAGCCGTCAGCGACCACTGCGTACATAATGCACCCGCAATAAGGGGGGACCTGATGGAGGATATAGTATTTTCTGAGGTGGGAATAGCAAAGCAATTAAGTTCCATCAGACATAACAAAGCCGCTGGCCCCGAAGAAATTCCTGCTTGCGTTTTAAAAGAATTAGCTGAAGAAATAGCACCTTTTCTTCTGATAATCTTCGAGAAATCCATTTCTCGCGCAGAGGTCCCTAGCGACTGGAGGTTAGCGCACGTTACCCCAATTCATAAGGGCGGCGACAAGGAGAACCCAGAAAATTACAGGCCGATTTCTTTAACTTCGATATCGTGTAAGATTCTCGAGCATATACTCGTTAGCAACATAATACGATTTATTGATAGTAATTTATTGTTAGATGATTGTCAACACGGCTTCAGGAAAGGTAGGTCATGTGATACTCAGCTCGGTCTTTTTGTTAATTGTTTACTGAGAAACGGAGAAAAGAATAGGCAGGTCGATGCCATCTTCTTAGATTTTAGGAAAGCCTTTGATAAGGTACCTCACAGGAAGTTAATAACGAAATTAGAAACCTTAGGCGTTAATTCTAAAATCGTTAGTTGGATCCGTGAATTTTGAAATCATAGGAAGCAGATGGTTGTTATAGATGGGAAATCTTCGAACTTAGTGGAGGTTGTCTCTGGCGTTCCACAGGGTAATGTAATTGGTCCGTTATTATTTCTAATTTATATAAACGATATCAGCTCAGTAGTCAGAAGTAAAATTAGGCTTTTCGCTGACGACACCGTCATTTATAGAGAAATAAGCAATCCGGAAGACCACCAGTATCTCCAAAATGACCTAGAAGCTATTTCTGCATGGTGTAAGGAATGGCAGTTAGAGATCAACCAAAAGAAAAGCTGCACTGCACCCCCTGCCATCCACCAAAAAGGTGACTTGCAGGGTATAATGTAGATGTAGACCTTTGGTGCACTGCACCTCCTGCCATCCACCAAAAGGTGACTTGTAGGGTATCATGTAGATGTAGAGATAATAATATGATATGTAAAAAGTCGAGATATTATATGAAGCCTGGAGCAGTGCACCTGCTGCCACGATCTGTCAGGGTAGTATGTAGCTGAGACGTAGATGTAGTACATTTGATGAGATCAGCGTGGATATTAAATTCATCCTGAAGAAATTGATCATTATCTTTCCTAGATTAATCACAACAGCCATAATTTAAAATCCAATAAAATTACGTGATTACCATTTAAACATAACTTTATCGGGTAATCGAATCTCCTCATCCCCATATACAAACAGCTGACATGCATTGCGACTGAGCCTCCCCGAAAGAAAATATTTTCTCTCTTAAGTTATAAGAAATCCCTTCCCCCTCGCCTCTTCAGTCTCAATCTGGCAATTGGCTGCCTCTAATTTGTCCCTTCGTTTCACCTGCCAAGGAACCCCTTGTAAAGTACCTTAATAATGGCAAACTCGACGTTTCGCAAGAAATTTACTGCAGGAAATCAGGAGGGAATCCCCATCCTCTCACCTACCCCTTCTCCCCCCCCCTCCCCAATCGTAAACTTTCGATCGAGACTTTCTCCTCTTGGGCGACGGAGTGAGGAGGGGGAGGAGAAGGAGAAGTGGAAGGAGGAGTGGAAGGAGGAGGAGGGGGAGGAGAAGGGGAATGGGTAAGGAAGAGGATGGGGAGGAGAAGGGGAAAGGGTAAGGAGGGACGAGAATCGAAACGAAGCGACTACTATTAGAGATGGAATGTCCGGAATGTCGATTTACCGAAATGTGGAGGGTATAACTACCGAACCATCCAAACAAGGAGAGATGGGAGGCGGACGGAAATGGGATAACAGCGGAAGGGGAGAATGGAGGGGGGGAAGTCAAGTAGATGGAAGAAGGATACACACACACATACTTCCCTATAAAATGCAGTGCTGTAAGAGAGGGCGGGGTCGAGGTATGGGAAGAAGGGGGGAGGAGGAAAAGATATTAAAGAGAGAAATGGAAAAGGGGGGTTTGCCCTAAAAGACAGACGATGGGTTTCCGTGCTTCGATTTATGAACGATCTAAATGTGGGGGCGTGACGGGTGAAGGAGGGGAGCGCTGTATGAAGTTGGGGGGAGGGAATCCAACGTTCCGACCCTCTGGATGGGAGAGGGAGTTTGAGAGGAGAGGGGATGTGCGGGGGGGGGGGGGGGGGCGAAAGAGTTAGTTTTTGTCGGATATGCGGGTCGAGAATTCAAAAGGGGATTTCCTGGGTTGAGTATAAGAAATCGCGTTGGACCAATCTTTGCGTCAGCGACCCTACAGTATAGCAGGAATTACACGTTTTATTAGGTCCTCTTTTTTGTAGGGCGGTTTGGTTGGCAGCGGGAGGAAACATGACGACGGGAGATGACGGTAGAACGCGGATTTTAAGAGGAAATGGGTGGCGAAATTAACGACTATCAAGGGCCAGAGGTTATGCGAAGAGTTTGTGAAAATCACGTATCAACGCCGTCATTTATTTCCCGAGGGCGGCGTGGCAAGGACATTGAATGTGGTGCGTACACTCGACGTGAGAGGGCACTGGGGCGGCGCGGGAATATGTCGATTTCCTCCTGAACTTCCCAATTGGGCTGTCCGATTCATGCGAGCATGAAGAAATTGATTCGAATGCAAAATTTTAAGGTTTTTCAAAATATTTATTTAAATGATTTAACGTTCGCGAAACATTCTTAGTTAACTGCGATTTATCATTGACTTTACCATGGAGAATTCATCCTCTCATTATTAAAGAACCCACAAAGAAATTTTTGAAAGCAATACACAGTGTCACACTGCTACTGTACGTATAGTGGTCACTTCACTTGATCACATTTTATAGGTTTCTAGGAAAATAATATTGTTATCTATATCTACAAGTTACCCTGCAATTCACCAAGTTGGTGGGTGGCAGGGGGTGCAATGCACCAAATCCTACTTAAATATTGTCTAACGCAATTCGAAATTTCCTATTGTGATCTCGTATGAGCTGTTAGAAATAAATACAGCCGTGAAAGGGATGTAAAATAAGTTGACAAAATTGAGATAAAGGTATTCATAGGCCTTCCTTAGTTAGCAAAGGCCCTCCGCAGCAACAGGCAAAGTTTTAGAGGAACTATGGGGAGCAGACGGAGATGGAGTGGAAATGTTCCGGTTAGTGATGAACTTAAAATGATTCAAATTTCTTGTCAGATCTGTGAGATTCGAGGACAAAACAACTCATGAAGCCAGAAAGCAGCATGATCACCCGGCTACAAATAGGGATATGTTTACTTTTTTCAACGATAACTTACACAAATGCTACTCTTTGAGAGAAAACGTCACCATCGACGAAAAATTGGAGGGTTTTAGAGTAAGATGTAAGTTCAGGCAATACATTCCATCTAAGCCAAATAAATATGGAATTAAAATCTACGCTCTAGATAATGCTAAGCTTTACTACTCATACAATATGGAAAAGTATGCAGGAAAGCAGCCTGAATGACCCTACTGTGTTAGCAACAGACCAGCAGATGTAGTGAAAAGGCACGCAAAATCTATTTACAAAATTGGACGAAATATTACCGCAGAAAGCTGGTTTTCTGATATCAATCTGGTTAGCGAGCTGCAAGAAGAAAGATTGTCCTTCGTTGGGACTCTGAAGAGAAACAACCGTCAAATTCCTGCCGAGTTTGTGTCGGTCAAGAGAAGGCCAGTAAAAGCAAGTATGTACATATATTCGGATTCAGAAAGAAAGCAACGATTGTGTCTTATGTTTCCAAAAAATGAAAAAATGTCATTTTGATCTCTAGTTTACATTTTGATGATGCAATTGATAGAGAGTCAGGAGATCTAAGCAAGCCCTAAATTGACATTTTACAATGTTACGAAGTCGGGTGTTGATGTGGTTGACGAAATGTGTGTCACTCACAATGTAGCAAGAAACTGTAATCGTTGGCCAATGGCCATATTTTACGCAATGCATAATATTACTGCAATAAATGCACAAGTGATCTTTTTTGGTAATGATGTAACGATCAGACGATGTTTTCCGAAACACCTTTCCCACGAAATGGTTTTGGAGCAACTAACCCGAAGGAGTATTATTACCAAAGTATTTCCTATTTCACTTCAACTAAGTCTTCGGAAGTTTTGGTCTCCTGTTCAACGTGAATAATCTGCAAGTCTTGCATGCCTTGATGATCTGTACCAATGTCTGATCTTATTTATAGTGCAATGTATTCACAGCCTTTTTTATTTGACGTTTTGTTATTATGCTTATGAATTTTTATTACCTTGGGTTTTTGTTATTACTGTTAAGTATTATTCATTTTTATCTTGCTCTTTACTTGAAAGTGCCTCTTTCTGTTGTTTTATTCTATAAATATGTTAAAAAACATAACACCAATTTTTGTAACTATATGAAAAATAAATAAATAATATTAAAAAACTAACAAAAACAAAAAAGTAGTCGTTAAAATATTTTAAATTATCAAAATAAGCACAAAGGGATAAAAATTTATGATTTGTATCTCCCAGATACATTGCGCTCAATCTCGTTTCGTAGTTTATTGCGCCCGATGTAGGGTTAATGATATTTTGAAAATAGCTATTGAATGACACCATTTATTCACTACATATTAGACAACAAATTGTTAGGCTGATTTGGTTTGCGCTTCTGCTAAGTAAAAAGGAAGCGCAAACCGACCAACTGGAATACTCCTATCTTCACGAAAGTCATTTTTAGGATAAAAAATTAGGCATTAAGACCTAAGCGCCTATTTATATCCAACGACCCTCCGGCTAACCTCCCCTAGGTAAGATAGACTCCCATTACGAAATTTCAACGTGAGCGCGTCGTATCTTCTTGGAGGGCCAAAGTGCCGGGATTTATTCATGATGGTGCTATAGAGTTGCCTCTCCTACGAAATATCCTCCCAACTCTTTTGGAGTAAACATACCAATCATCTTCCCGGTGAAATTTCGGTCTATTGGCTGTCCTACAATTTTCAGACCGCTATCGAAAAAAAACTTCGTTTAAACGACTGGGTGAGTGACAGAATGCACGTTACAGCCTCATTACATTGCGATTCAGTTTTATCTTATCGATAGGTGAGAAAGGCCGACATTTTAGATGCCGGCTACAAATTTAATGGCGGAAATGAAATGCTTTCATTAAATTTCATCTTTTTCACCGGCAGTCTTTTACTTCTTCGCAAGTCAACTTTTTCCATTAATTTTTTTTTATTCCATCGGTATATTTTAAATATAGAAGCAAATTTAATTTATGGGGGTGTCGGTGGTGTACTAGTAAGGGCGCTGGCCAGCTACGCTAAGCGGCACCGGGCACGAATCCTGCGAAACATATTTCCCCGTCCCCCTACTTGCGCGGTTTGAGGAGACCGCGCAAAAGTCCTTCGGACGGGACGTTAAACAGTGGCCTCGTTGGTACCCTTCGCAAATAGTAGGCAAATGCCGGCACCGCTCCTCCCTTCTGTATGTGTGTGTCCTGTGGAAGGCAACGGGAAACCACCACATCATGTATGTACATTCTCTAGTCAAAACTAATCAATGATTAGTAGGACCTGTCGTAAGACAGAAGACTAGAATAAATGATGAATTTTTTTACACAGCATTGTATTTCTACCACTGTGCCTTGAGATAACACTTACAATTATTTGAAAAACAATTTTTTGAGCTTAATAGTTGACTTTTTACTCTTTGAATGCCGAATTACAAATCCTTTAAGAAAATCTACATTTTTAAATTTTCATTCTAGTTCATATAAACATATCCCCTTGTTTTTTTAATTTCTATAGCAGATCAAAAAAGCGTTAAACCATCAAAGAGTAGGGTACAGAGTCCATGTTAGTAAATAGTTCACTAGATCTGCTTGGCTGTTTGACTATTGGCGAGCGAAGCGGCCTTCGGTGGGAACACATGCGCCATCAACTCTATTTCGTTCCACAGAACTCACAAAGGCACGACGAGCATTTCGCTGGCGCTCCAGGGGATCACAGCTTTAGAAAATTAATGAATAAAGAATCTAGTCGTCAATCGGATGATCGCTGTTTCTTTATTGTTTCCGTCGGCCGTAAGAGACGTGATTCGTCCGACGCGAACGATCAACGCCGTTTTAAAGATTACCGAATCGGTCGAACCTAATTTTTTACGATGAAGCGAAACAAAAGAAGAGCGACAAAGCGTCACTTTTGCTGCGGTTCTCCTACAAGAGATGAAGTGAGTTCATTTTGCTCCCTCTCTCTCTCTCTTCCTTGCGACAAAGCAGAGTTAATTTCGCTAATTGACTTTCGCCCTGCTCGAATAAAAATCACGGCGGCGAAGACCTTCCTTTCAAGCATATTCTCTCTCTCTCTCTCGCCCTCTAACTGAAACTATTCATCCGTTCCGTAGAAACAGGTCAGAGATTAAAGTTGCTGTATTTTATAAAGTAATATTACATTGCCTTTTCTTTAGGTTTCCTTTGATTTTGCAGCTTTGGCATGGAATGAAATTGAAAAAGTTTGCGATCTTTCCTCAAAATTTTCATCAGTGCCTATGAGACAAGCAATCATAACAGCGAGAAACTGATTTTAATCTGAACAAGTTTAAAAATAGAATCGAACAGCGGAAATGAAAGACGACTTTCTCTTGATACCGCTGAAATGTACACAACATCCAAAAAACGACACCGACTTCAAAGTGAAACCATTTCATGTTGTTTGAATAAAGTGCACAAAGAAAGAATTTATTTTTATAATAATGATCGCGATCATATTAAATTTACATAGGTACAAAATAGTGCAGTTTGAAACTCCGATGCCGCATATAAGTTGCCTGAGGTATTTAGAGCGAAACCCTTTTTATATAAAAATAATGACAAATGAATTATGAAAATAAACTGTTTCCCGTGATGTGTTTTTCGTCTAAAACAGTTCCTCACGGTGTTCCGCCAACGTGGCGAACTGGGAATACAAATTACGTCTGCTACACATCTCTTTCAACTTAATTTATACAAATATCCTTTTTCGTGCAGGATTTTACCAGCGACGGCATCCCCTACAAAAAAAACAAGCACGCCGCAATCCACTCGAAAGAAAAAGAAAGAAAAAACAGTTCGTTCACTTCCCTCCGAAACCTTAGCGGCAACCGAGCACGCGCCTGGCAACCTTCAGCAAAAACTCATCCATCCTCTCTATCTCTCTCACTGAATATTCCCATCGACTATACTACGTCCATTTAACTACGTCCGTATTCTCATCAAACACTTCGATTCCCTAATGGTCGATTACTTCCACGCGCACGCGCAACCGCGCAGTCATTTGTCCGCTTCATGTAACCAACGCCGCCGCGGTCTGTAAGGGAATGAGAGGCAGGTAGGAGTGGGAGGGAGAAAGGCGAACAGTGTTAATGCTGCTTTCCTCCAACCCGAGGGAGAAGGTAGCGGAAGCGATGGGGGAGATACATATGGGTTTGGCAGCTGTGTAACCATCTTTAGGAAGGAGCGTGGGATTGGGGTGGGTGGAACGCAGACAGATTGGGGGAAAGCTAGAAGGCGACGGGACGCCATTGAGTAAGACTGGCTTTTAGGGGATGTAAAGGATGGTTGCAGGGGGTGGTGGCGGTCGCATAGTCGGAGCCGAATTGTCACAAAAGGTTAGTTGTCTCCTTGGCTGTCTGCGTAGCAGCGTTCCGACCCGTCTATCCTCTCTGGCGCTCCGCACCACCCGCCCGCATCAATCCGGCACGACGTGTGTGCGGACATCCAAGTCTAATAGGTCGGCCGCTCCGCTACATAGAACGCTGCTTCGGTCTGCGCTCGCCTTGGGGTCTCTCTCGGAGCACGGCAGTGGCGGTTTCTAGTCGCCGTATACCCGTTAGGCCATTCGCCGCGTCGTCAATCGGCGTACAGATGGGGGAAAGACAAAGTGCGATCATTGGGTCGCTGGCAAGCTTTACCCCTTCCCAATCCCTTCGGGATGTATGTCTCAATGCAATGCATCTCTCTGAACGGGTATAGCGTCGCGATCATAAGTTCAACTCCGAATTCTCGATGAAATAATGCGTTGCGCGAGCTTATAAATTAGTACAGGGATTCAAACGAGTACCGTTTCACCTGTATCAAGAGCAATAAGTCACTAGCGGTGCGCTACAAATAGCGAAAATATTTTTCGGAAAATGCTTGTGTTCCAATTCCAACCTTTTTTTATTTTGCCGGGAGTCCTTGAAAGTATAAAAAAAGGCGAAAGGCGAATTAGCTATGGTTAAAAACGATTTTTTCCAAAAAAATTCTCTCGTTTAGAATATTGTTAGTTAATGCGATGTACTACTGTCCGGATAATTTCAAGAATGGCAAAGATGTATCAGGATACGACGCAAGTGTTTCAAAAGGAAAGGAGATTTCCAATGTTAACGAAAAGTAAATCAATTGCTACAAAACTAAATTTCTACCTCAATAGCTAACAAAATCACTCTACTCAATTTGAAAATGATCGTCAAGGATTTTTAAGCGCGAAGAAAAACAAAATGTTGAAATTGATAATCATATTTTTCAAAAACCACCTTCGGAAAAATTTAGGATGACTGAGCACAAGTTATAAATAATTCCGTACACAACTAAAACTTTAAGTATATAATACTGCATCAAAGAAAAAACACTCCGAGCTTTATTCACGAAGTGAATATACGTACTAATTGCAACATTGCTAAAATTATATTAAAACTATACTGGAATGGAATCGTTTTGGAAATCAGAATATGACTAAAATAAAATTTCTAAGCTGAAGTTAAATGTCTCCTATAATTTTGCTTCTTCGAAGTGTGTAGAACTATAGATTTAATACAAGGTTTTCTTCTCAGCACCCACTCCTCTTTCACTAGCTTTCAAGCAAAATCCAATTACGATGTTTCCTTAGTATCCTTTACAAAATACGTAATGAAGGTTTAGTCGCTAGTGCTAGCTCGAAAGGTTAAAGGCACAAAATGAGATATGTTTCGCCTTCGGCTCCTCAGTGTCAGTTTCTCCTCACCTGGAATATTTCCTACGAGCAGCGAAAACAAAGACGCTTAAATCCTTACAATTCGTTTAGTTCTTGAGGCGTTGGCAACTCGTTTTGAAAGGAACGTCTCCATGGAGAAACCCTTGGACTGCCGTTCGTATCGAGGAAGGAGGAGAAAGGGATAAACCCACCCCTTTGTCTCGTTTGGTTACAGAACTTAATTTTCTCCAGACGTTTCACACGTGCGCCCTTTTCCAGACCGATTTTTTTTATGCATTACGATGGATCATGCGTCGCGCTTCGCATATTTTCAACGAGGAAAAAGAATAGTCGACTACGTCCATAATTAGCTTAAAGCTAAAGCTTCGTCATCACTTTGAAGCTGGAAACATACACGGTGAAGGGTTAAAAAAAAGAAAACATTTAGAGAGAGTGTGGAATAGTGCCCATATCTATATAAAAATGACTTCCTCTCCCTCGGTTTCTAAGTGGAATTTATTTTCCATCCCCTTAGTGTTAATTGTTCATGACCTCGGAAAATTAACGCCCCAAGTTTGCGAAGATAAGTCACAGCACGAGGGTGTAGAGAAAGAGAGCAACTGACTTGGATTTTTTAAAAACTTAATGCGAATAAAATTACGGCGCTCGGAAAAAGAATCCTTAATTCTCTGGTGATAATTCCATTTCTAATTAACCTTCCAATTTGCACGAGGAATAAGTTAACATTTCTGAGCGCGGTACCGTGACATGACTGTGAAGATATATTGTAGCGAGGTTCAGCTGTTACTAAGTACCGATTCACCATTTCGTAAAACGAAAACCAAATAATGTGAAGTTTTGTGAATAATTAAATAAATTTCACTCGTAGGAGTTTACTAGGAGTGTTAATGTTAAAATTATGAGGCAGCTCAATAATACTCCCTCGTTCAACTTTAAATTATTTATGTCTGCGATAAGATTTTTGCCTATTAGAAAAACTGATTTAAAAAATTGATGTTACATGCGCATATTTCAGGAAGATTTTCAAATTCCCTAGTACATACAATATTCTCACAGCATACATTTATGCGCTGTTTGACTCGTAGCAAAATTGCTGAGTCAGTTAGAGGGGTGGAAAGCGTTGGGCGAAAATCTCGGAAATTTATAATTTTATCTGGCGCTATATAGGCATATGTACTCTGAGAAATAAAGGTCATGAAATTAATCTCAGGCACTGAATGAATTTCAGTCAAAACCCTCGCAGCTATTTCGTGAACATTCACCGGGATAAACTACCCTCCACTGCTTCCACATTTCAAGAAATTTTGTACTCGGGGAAATACTCCGTATAAATAGGTTTCGTCTGAGTTTCTTGAATCGTTGCCATTAGAGCAGCACACGGATAATATATTAGTAAAAAAACGCTACAGACGGTCGAAAATAACCTTTTTCGGACGGAGGCAAACAAAATCTCCACACACACCATCTCTGGAAGTCCACTTTTTCACGATCACAATATTTAATTCATACACGTTGTTTATGAGATAATAAAATTGGAAATTCAAACAAAATTAATAATAAGTGAAAATAAATTTAATCCGACATATGAAAGATAAATGCGTCATTAAGAGATTGCCGTAGCGTAAATTATGCACTTTTCTCTAACGAAAATTAGGACTTGAAATTTTAAATTACGTTTTCAGTCCTGACCGAGGGCCAGAATTCAAACGCACTATTAGCTCGGTAATGTTATATCTTCAAAAGCAAAATTCAACGGTCTGCCATAAAAATATAAATGCAATTACTTCTGGCGAAAAATATTATACTGAAATATATATAAAAATACATATGTATATGCTATTTAGGTAACAATAGCAGAAATTTCGTCTTTTGCTTTCGGTCAAGTGACGCCTCTGAATAGACAATTTTACACAAGTAGGTAATTTTTGCCTTTTGATAAAGATCGGGAATTCCCAATTTAATTGATATGACTTCAGCATTGAAGTGCTCCATTAGGGACAAAGAAAAAAAAGTTCGTTTTATTTCAGTATACCCACTCCCCTAAAAATTGTTCGATATATTTTTTTAAACAAAATAATTTTTTTTCGCCCATCGCGCGACAGCCAGGAGGTAGTAGCGCTGAACACCGATGGAATCTCTAAACAGAAATGTCGATCGACGCGGCTAATAAAAAAGTAAAAATCCAATAAAACAAAATGATCCCGTTTGGCTTTCACTATCAAACTATGAAGCATCGAAGGTAAAGAGAGTAAAAGTCAAATTGAAAAACAGACGGCGCCGAAATATTCGATAAAGTAAAAAAATGTAAGCTCGGTGAAAGTGCGTGTCGCGCTCAACCTTGGACACCCGGTAAAAAAAACATGAAATTAAAAAACGAAGAAGCGGAAGTAAAAAAAATGAACGTTTGAATGATAAAGCATGGTCCCTGCGTAAGAGCGTATATGTGCGGAGGCGAGCTATGCCGAATGTAGCAATAAAAACTACCCCGCCCAAAAATTATACGGAGGATCTTAAAAAAAATGTTGACAGCATGAGAATTTCAGTCGGAGACAGTTTTTTTCGAAGCGGAACGCGTACGTTGGGAATGAGCGAATGAGAAGAGAGAGAGAATGAGAATGCGGGAATGAAAGTCGTCGTAGAATGAGTGCCGTAGCGAGCACTGACAAGGCATAACTCCTGCTCACACGGTAAGCCATGCAGCAATCATTAATCTCGCCCAGGGACAGGGGGCGCTGGCGGCGTGCAGATGCCGCTAACATCCACGTCGCCTGTAGAAACGCTCGGCGGGTTGTGAATAGTCGGAGAAGGAAAGACGGATGGAAAAAATCCTAGATGAGGGGTTTTCCGATGAAACCGACGCGTTTTTATTTTTCACTTTCGGATGAACCTCCTCTTACGCTTTGCATGATGTTCCCGCTAATTAGTTTAATGGGTTACCGTAGGATGAGCATTCGATAAACTCGTGAGGCGAAATATAGCGATGCTTATCTTCAAAAGCCCTCGCAAAATGAACGCTGAGAGTTTCATTTCCTAAGTACTCTAACAGAGGATTGGCTGGAATCCAAAACTACCTATACTTTGAAAAATCCTTGCGATAGTATATTTTAGTATCTTTTCTGATAATGTTAAAATGTTATTAAATTACGACAGTTTCTAAATTTTCCGCTTTAACTTTCATACGTCGCATAATTGTTCCATTTAAGAACTTCTCGTGATTATATCTAGTAATTCATACTGATCGTGTACAGTCTTCCCTCTTTTTACGAACTTCCGTTTTAAGAGTTTTTGCTCATACGAACTGAGCAATTTTATACCTATTTTTCGATTTGCGAATAAATTTTCGCTTATATGAGTTCGTTACGTTAGCATGAAAATCCTATTTTTCAAATATCGAATAAAGTTTCGCTTATAAGTGCTCTATCCGCTTCGGGAAAGCTCGGTGAACTTCGTCAGATTGCATATTTTACATAGGAAGTAATGGGAAAATAATTTTTGTTTTACGAGTTTTCGCCTAACGAACAGTTTTCGTGGAACGAATGAAGTTCGTAAAATGAGGGAAGGCTGTATTAAAAAAATAACTCGAAATGTCATGAATAATCGCACGGAGCAAACCATCGAGAATTTCTCAACGAAATATTTTTCAAAACATAACCACATACGGTCGTGCCAATTCACTTGTGTAAATTTCGAAGAACTAGTTTTGAGAATATTTTATTAGGTAATGAGTCATATTTCTATGTAAAAAGTATACTGCATCTACGCACTCGAAAAACACCAATTTCATAAATGAAATTATCTCTTGCTGGAAAATAGACGAATATGCATCTCTTAAAGAAACACAAGAGGTAAGGAGGGTCGGATGAAATCACCTTACTATGAGGACCCCTACTTTAAAACTTCATTTACTCCTTAAGGATATTCATACACGTGCGTATGTATTCATCTCAAGTTAATCTGTAGACTTAATAAATACATGCAAAGTAAGCTTCCTTCCCCGAACGATTTTTCTAGAATCCTAAACTTCATCTCGAAAGAAAAACCAAAGAATTTTTTTTAATTGAAGACGAGGAGCATCGAAAATTCATTATCTCCTTCCATGATAAAAAGGCGAATCATGTTTCAGCATCTGCGGCAAAAATTGAAGGGGATTCTTAAGATATAAAAAAGCCCCTTTTCCCTCTTTCCTAACCCGTCTTCCTGGAATAAATTAGTATCATAAGGGTTTCACCCTGGGGAGAGAGGGTCGGTTTAAGGGAATGGAGAGGGACCCTCACCTGGCATACTAAACCCTTAGAAACCCTCAAGGGTACCATTATCGTCGCCCCTAACTCAGCCCTGTAATTCTCCCACCAGAGCGAGCTCGCATCAGTCCATCACTTACTCAATCCCTACCAATAGCTCCAATTCGCTCTACTCCGAGAAACCCTCTCTCTCCCTCTAAAACACTTCCCGGCTCAGTCTTAGCCATCTCGCTCCATTTTCCCTTTCACTATTAATCTCTATAAAGCTTTAAACTCCTACTCCAGAAAGGAGGATGACGTCATTATAGCTCGCCGTCTTATGAACTCCGAGATCACAAACGCCCGTTGAATTGTGGCGATATGTATTGGGCGAAAGTTCTAGCCAAAAATGGATCCTACGACTCCTGCACAAACGCTCTCATATCCGCATCCTTCTATTCCGTATCTATTTCATGGGCAGCATGGCGATAGCTGCAAGTACAACTCGATATATTTTTATGACTCCATATAATTGTATTTTTAGAACAATACTCACGGAGTATATCTAGTGAGACCTTGGTATATAATTTGATGAAATGTAGTAATAATTAAATATAATGGTAAATGGCCAAGAATTGGAACAACAACAACAAATCTTGGCAGTATTTTAGCGAAGGATGGAAGTAGTACACAGGACATCAGAAGTAAGATTGCAATGGCAAAAGCAGCATTTAACGAGAAGAAGGAGCTTCTCACAAGCAAGAAAATAAATTTAGAAACAAGGAAGAAATTAGCAAAATGTTACATATGGAGCATAGCTCTTTATGGTGCAGAGACGTGGACGGTAAGGAGAAAGGAGGAAAAATATTTAGAAAGTTTTGAGAGGTGGGCATGGAGGAGGGTGATGAAAGTGAAATGGACAGAGAGGATGAGAAACGAAGAAGTATTAGAAATAGTGGGAGAAGAAAGGATGCTAATAAAAACAATCAGGAAAAGAAAAGCAAATTGGATAGGGCAGATATTGAGAAGACAGTGTTTACAAAGGACGATCTAAAAAGGGAAAATTAGCGGATGAAGAGGAAGAGGGAGATAAAGATAAAAAGCAGGAATATAGTACTTATAGAGGTATAAAAGAGGCTTCTAGGGGGAGAGAGAGAGAGAGAGATGGAGGCAGCGATTCAGCTAAAACCTGTCTTCGGACAGCAGCATGATGATGAGTAATAATTAAGGACTCGAAACTGCTCTTATCATGACAGTTTTTCCACAAAAAGTTTTTTTCTCCGAAGCAGTGTTTCCAAAATATAAATTTTCAAATATTAAAAAAACGCCATTTTGTTTCGAGAAGGTGGATGAAAATGAAAATAGTTTTAATGGGGTTTCCTAGCCATTATAAACAAAATTTCGTTTACCACATTTATCTACGACAAAGATTTCCTGAGATACAGAGGAGGATAGATGGGCAGACACTTGGGAAATAATATTATATATAATATTAGAAGAATATAATATAGAGAGATTAATAATTATCATCAGATCCTATGAGCCTTTTTCTTTACCAGCGAACTGGTGATAGCGGAACGCCTTATGGGTACGTCTGGTCCGTCCGTCCGTCGTAACTTTCATCTGCTAAACCACTCTACGGATGTTAATTAAATTAAGTATGAGTGATTGTTATTAAAATGTATCGCCCAATTGTGATTTTGAACTGAATCCGTAAATGAGAACTTCCACTTTATATAATTACTTTAATAAACTTATACTCGTGCCTCGTTAAATGACATACGTCAAGCAACAATGAAATACCCAACTTTTCTCTCCCTAGCTCATATATCATCCGTAAGGTAAGATTAAAAAATGTATTCGGATAGAGAACAACATTTACTATTATAAATATCGCGAGGCCATGTAATTACGAATTATGGTTTCGGAGATAGAAATTATAGAAAATCCTGCGCAAAACATCGCATATTTTGTTTACATCGATCTCTAAGGCGGTTCTCTCGGCAAACAACAGTTAAAATCCATATTTTTCTATCCCACGCCCTTATATGAATTGTAAGGTATAGTTTAAAAAAATTATTCGGATAGAGGACAACATTTACTACAAGATAGTCTACGAGACCACATAATTACGTGTTATGCCTTCGGAGCTAAAAATTCGAGAAAATCCCGTGAAAAACATCGCATATTATGTTAACATCGATCTCTAAGGCGGCTCTCTCAGAAAACACCATTTATAAATCCATATATTTCTCTCCCGTGCTCTTATATGATCTGTGAGGTATAGATTAAAATACTTTATTTGGATAGAGAGCAACATTTACTACAAAATAATCCCCCAGACCATATAATTACGACTTAAATTTTCGGAGATAAAAATTCCAGAATTGCCCAAATTTTTTATACCGTTTCATACGCAATTCCAATTAAGAACGCCTTTGAGATCTCTGTGTATTCCATTTATGGAATAAACTTTTCCATCACATTCTGGGAAAATCGAAAACAATAAACTAACCTTCACTGCTGTGCAATACGAGTAATTTCAATAACATTTCCGTTAGGAGTGATATCCGATATGAGCACGAGATTTCATCAATATTATTTTAAACCGTGTATAGCCACGTATATACAACAGACGACCTCTGCTAGACAGTATCGTCTTTGAGAAATATCTTGAGTAAATGGACATTTTGCGAAAATCGAGGTACTTCGCGATGCTCTACATTTCAACAAGTCTTCTAATCCGGGTAATACTATGAGCAAATACGAGATATTATCAGATTCTGTTAAACTGTTTATTCCCTGCAGCCACGCAAAGACTTCAGAAGGACGGTAATTTAAAACTCCGATTTTATTTTAGTACGAGGGAAAATAAAACGTGCATACTCATTTAAATAGAACTAAACCGAATGTTTTCCAGGGGTACGATATTTTCTCCATAAACTTAGTATCTGAAAAAATAAAAATACGCAAAACCCATTGCTATCAGGCGAACATAAACGACGACTGATCGTTTTTATGCGATTTTAAAACAAGCATGGTGTTGTTTTTGGATGTTTTAACTTTGCTTTTGAAATTCAACGCGAAGCTTTGTTGTTGTTGCCAATGCCTTCACTTTGCAAGTGATAATGAAAATTTATCGATTCATCTCAGCTCAATATGCAAAGCGTGTTGGTAAAAAAACACACTTGGATAAATGTAGCCAATGTTTTGTCGTCGCAACATATTTACGAGTTATGCATTAAAAAATTATCAAGCGTACATGATAAAGAAAACTATGGATGAGACCTCTCTTTTCAGAAGTAAATTAATATACACCGATGATTGCGCGGAAAAAATACTCTTGAATAAAAAATACAAAGCTTCATATACAAATCTTCATCATGTTTACCATTCCAGGCAATGAAAAGAAATCATGTAAAAAAAGTTGTCTGCATCTTTAATTCAAAATATGGAGAGTTTGCTAAGAACTGAAGGAATATTTTACTTAACTGTGGACTATTACATTACAGCTCAAACTTGAAAACGTAGCAAAGAGATCAAAACGAGAGCAGCAGGAACAAAGAAAGCATTAACGAGACGAAGAGGGTTGATGACTGTGAATTCGAGTAATTCAATTATGAAGAGTTTAGTGAAAAGCAATGATATGGAGAGTGAAATTACGAAAGCGTGGGAAATGGGGTTTGAGGAAAGAAGATGCTAGAAAATTGGAGGCTTTTCAGATGTAGGTATGCCATACGCTAAGGTTGGTTGCGCAGAGAGGAAAACAAGTTTGGAGGTATTAAATACAGCTGGAGAAGATAAGGAGCTCAATTGCATTTAAAAGACCGAGGTGGAAGAAATTGATCAAATTTGCGACGTTATATATGCTGTTGGAGATAGTCAAAGTAATGGAGGTGCTAGGAAAAATGCATTTAGGTAGAAGAGAAGTAGCTATATACGTGAAACAAAGGCATGACTATGATCAAACTGTTACCACATTATTAAACTATTTAAATTGTGGGTATGAGATCGCCGAAGACATCGACACTTTATGCAGCAAACCATCGCCATTCCCGAGGCAGCGAAAAATGGTGAAACAGCGACTATTTCTACAAAGGTCTCAAAGGAAAAAGAGGGAAACGTTCTCAACACGCAAAGATTGCTTTATGTATTTCTTCATCAATGCGTGATATACGACCGCATAAACAAGACATTACTACGCATATTTATGTAACACCCCATCAAAAAAAAGTGAAGCCTTTTTCTGAACTTACATATACTTATACATGACGAAATAGATGGCAATGATAGTAATGATGACGTCTATGACGATGGCGATATGATAAGGTCGATGTCGATGGTTACGGTTGTGGCGTGGGGGTGTTAGTGTTTTACTGAAAATTTGTACGGACTAAATAACTTTCCTTGAACTTTGATTCATGGTTATTTATAAAGGAACCCAATGAGCCGAGTTGAGAATTTAATTCATGAAGCACGTACAATGCTTTAACGGCACTGGCATATAAAAATTACTGCATATGAATATGGCTATGGTGGTATTAGTATACGTTACAGCTCCTTAATTAAAATGGAGAAATTTAATGATCCTCCGAGTCGGCGCTGGGGCATCAAGATACGTACAGGAATTTTGCTCTAGGTATTAAACACAGCCGCTGGATGATTATTCCTTTAATACTTGTCTTAATTTAATAAGCAGTGGCTTCCTCGCGCTTAAAATGTAAAACCTGAACGGCCTTTCTTTGGGTTATAAACTCGACAGGTAACTGTGCTAGTGAAGAATGCTATCAACAGTCCCTCGAAATGCTAAAGGGATTGTAGCTCTATATTAAATTTCTTTCCAGTAGAATAATTGATAATAGCATCATGTAAAAATAATATAACACAAAATTCGTTAGAAGATTCCATTTACACGAGGAAATAAAAACAAAAGTGTTCGAGGTCGTCAAAGCATTTATTTTAACCCTTTCTTTGGTTGCTTATCCCTCAAGCGACATGCGTTCACTTATGCCGTGATGCTAAAATTTAGTTAAAGAAACCCTTGTGGCCAGTTCTCAAAGTATCCAACCAAACACAACTGAAATATGATAAATAAATACAGAATGGAATTGAAAAATAACAAATGATAACCGAGGAAATCGATATTGATTGGGTTCAAAAAGAATTATTGTGATTACTTTATAGTTTAGACCAAACAGAAAAATTATGAACCCCCAATAGCCAAAAATGAGGGTCGAGAAATATCAGATTCGAATTTCGTCTACAAAGCAGCCGATATCAATAATGGAACATCCAGAGTGGAATTTAAAAAAAGTAGAGGAGACTACCACTGACCAAGTCTGCTTTGTGGATAAAATTCGCACCTAGTTTTCCCACCCTTTTTAATACCATTTGGAGAAGCAGTTTCTAAATGTTGCTACAGAGGACCACTGCAAATATTACGGGTTTAAATCGTCTCAGTTTGACGCAGAATACACCGCGCTAATTTAATGAGAGACAGGCGTCGTCCAACTAGCTAAGACGGAACGTAATTCACCCAAAGTAGTGGGTAACGAAAACCATTTCTCTTAAACCGCGCAACGAGAGTTCATCTTCTTCAGTATCCTTGTCAATCTCGATGCGATAATCTTGGAAATGCCTACGAAAACGAAAAAAAAGGCTTGAATAGTGGGTGAGAAAAAAAAGGGAGGCGGGGCAATAAGAGGAATTCAGTCCACGGCTATTAGAAGAGAAATAGAGGTGGAGAAAGAAAAGCAGTGCATTTTTACTGCGAGAACAATAGCAGCGCCCTTATTTAGGGGGAATTAATGGCAAAGGCTTTGGACGATTAGAAGCGGATTCCATTGGAAACTCTGAGTTTTATTGGTTCTTGTCCGTCCAGATCTGATCAACATCTCCAAAAACCCTCCGAAACGCTTCGATCCTTTCGGCTGCTGCTACAAATGGCGTTCTTTTCTCACTTCGGCAGAATGTCGCTGGTGGAGAACTCAGGCAAAGAATAATGAAAAAGAAATAAAATTCAGAGACGGTGGTTTGAGTATGGTAACTCCAGTGCTGAGAGATACCTTGAAAAGAATTTTCAGGAGAAAATAGAAAGAAAAGCGCTTCGAAGAAATACGACGTAATTACAAGGGGTAACCATCGTTTTGAAGCGGCCGCTTCTCGTTAAATGACTCCCAATAGAAGTAAAAAATGCTTGCGTAGCAAAGCGAATCAATTAACCCTTCGACAAGCGAGTAAGTTCTTTCCAGAGTCGTAAGATAGCGTGGGCAGAATACTTGCTGAACTTCACAGTGCGTATATGTACTGCTTTTCATGTAAAGATTGGATAAATACAACTCGCCGTGCCATCGTCTCTTTAAAAGTAAAAGAAAATTCGGCTAACAGGTGAGAGCCACAAAATATTTTTCCAAAACGTGCATATTGTTAAAGATCGATTTCGCCAATCGTGTTACTCCTACGCATAATACAGGGTGTATCATAAAGACTTGACCGATTACAAATGCTTAAATCTCCAATGCTGATTTAAAAACAGTAACAAATGAAAAGCCATTCAGTAGGCACAGGTATCAAATATAATTCCAACGGATTCCATATGTACAGCTTTCGTAACACGGCAAATATCCAGCATGTATACAAACTCCTCCCAGGTCCTGTGTAGTATGCCCACTATCACTGAGGCGATGGTTTCGCGAATACGATCCTTCTACATCTACATATTACCCTGCAGGTCAACTTGACGGTGGATGGCAGGGGGTGCCGCGCACCAAGTTCCTAACTAATTATTATTCACTTACCTATTGTTTTCACGTATTGTCCTAAGAAAAAATGACTCCTTATACTCTCCGTCCTACTATCTATTTCGCGAATCTTGTCCTCATTATCCCTCCGTCCGATATACGTTGGTTGTCGAATAATATCCTTCATTTCATTTACGAATAGCTCCGACCTATATTTATCTAGAAGTTTAAGTCTCGCCTGTAATCTACGATCTTTCAACGATGGCCAACTCAACTCTTCAATGAATAACGTAACGCTCTGTTTTTTATCGTAATTCTTATTCACGAATCTAGCTGCTCGCCGCTGTATTTTTTCTAATTCCTTTATGGGTCCCCTCTGATATGGATCCCAAACCGCTGCTGCATATTCCATTTGAGGTTTAACCAAGGATAAATAACAGGATTCTCTCACCTTTTCCGTGCTTTTCCTGACAATTCTACGCACAAATGCCAACTTCTTACTTGCCGCATCTATCACTCGTCTTATGTGAGTGTCGCAAGACAGGTCACGATTCAAGGTTACCATGAGGTATTTCACGGGTTCCGAAACAGGAATGCTCTCACCATCTACCGAGTAGGTAAACACCGACGATGGGCTTCTAGATTTCCAAAAGTTTAGGACGTTACTCTTTTTCTGATTGATTTCTAGCTGCCATTCCTTGCACCAAACAGATAACGCATCCAGATCATCCTGAAGCTGACGATGGTCGCTAGGACCACTAATTTCTCTATAGACTACGGTGTCATCCGCAAAAAGCCTGATATTACTTTTCAAAACTGAGCTGATGTCGTTTATATAAAGCAAGAAAAGCATAGGTCCGATCACACTACCCTGCGGCACTCCAGAGACTACATCTGCCACACTCGAGGACTACTTTTTGTTTTCTATTCCAAAGGAAAGCGCGAACCCAGTTAATGACTTTAACATTAACGCCAAGATTTCCCAATTTTAATAACAACTTACGGTGGGGAACCTTGTCAAAAGCTTTTCTAAAATAAAGGAACGCTGCATCGACCTGTTTATTATTTTCGCCGCATGATAAAACATCATTCACAAACAGACCGAGTTGGGTGTCACAGGATCTACCTTTTCTGAAGCCATGTTGACAGCAGACTAACAGCGATCTACTCTCGATATAACTCATTGTGTTGCTAACAATAATGTGCTCCAAAATCTTACATGATAATGATGTTAGAGAAATCGGCCTATAATTTTCGGGGTTTTCTTTGTCACCTCCCTTATGAATGGGTGTGTCGTGTGCTAGGCTCCAATCATCAGGAACCTCACAGAGGGTAAGGGATTTCTCGAATACTATCCGAAGGAAGGGAGCTATTTCTTCTGCTAGTTCTTTTAATAAACGCGCGGGAATTCCTTCTGGTCCTGGGTTTTTGTTGGGCTTTATCGCGCCCAGTTGCTTCGCTATTCCTGCCTCAGAGATTTTAATATTATCCATCCGAGAACATCCATCGGGAATAAGATTATCTTCAAGCCTATCTCCACCTGCCGTGAACGCCTTCGCGAAGTAAACGTTTAGTAGATTAGCTTTATCCTCCCCATCGTGAAGGATGTCTCTGGAATCACATCGCATGGGGGGTATTGAAGGACCCCCTCCCTTGACTTATCTTGCATTGGACCTGAACGCTTTTGGATCCTCCTTCAATTTTGTATTTAATACCTCATTCCGGAAGGTGTTAAATGCGTTACGCATGGTTTTTCTCGCTAATACGCGGGCACTGTTATACTCATGGACTATAGCTGTGCGATACTCATCGGAAGCGGTGGTAGGTATGTTTTTCAATTTTGCGTGGCTACGTCTCTGTCGTCTTAAGGCAATCCTGACTTCCTTATTAAACCAACGAGGTTCTTTCTTATCAGATTTTAACTTACTGGGGATAAATCTATTTATACCTTTTCCTAGTATATCCTTAAATAATAACCATGATGGTTCCATACCTAGTCGTTCTGTCTTTTCACGATAACTGACAAAGGTACTTCTGAGATGTAAGCTGAAACTTTTAAAGTCGACCTTGGCGAAAGAGTATACATTCCGAAGGGGCTTAGGATGTCTTTTGAGCTTTAATTCGCACTCCGCATACACAGCTCGATGGTCGCTAAGTCCCTTCTCTGTGGATACCTTAGTTATCCTATGCGGGATGTTAGAAGCAAGCAAGTCGAGAACAGTGCCCGAACGCGTGGCTTTTCGTACCATTTGGATTAAGGAATATTCATGAAACGTGTCAATTGAGGCTTCACACGATTCGCGTTCTTTACCTCCAAAAACGAAACAGGTTTTCCCAATCGATTGACGGTAAGTTAAAATCGCCTCCAATTATCACATAACCGTCGTACATACTAGATCTAAGCTCGGCTAATTGCCTCTCTAAACTTAAAATATAATCAACTTTGGCATTATGTGGTCTGTAAAATGAGCATAAATATATCTTTTTCGAATTATCCTTACCTAGGCGGCACCACACGCTCTCGGTCGTTTCATCGATAATAGGGATCTGACAACTATCGTACTTTTCACTTATTGCCAAAAATACTCCGCCACCTATTCTACTGGCACGGTCTTTTCTGTACACTCTATAGCTTTTTGAAAAAATTTCTTGGCTAGCGATATCTTCGGTGAGCCAACTTTCCGTACCTATAACTACATCAGCATGCAACGTGCGAATTACGTGTTCGAGTTCGGCAGACTTCCTACGAATGCTGCGGCAGTTTAAAACTACAATATTTAATTTCTCGCTATCGCCCTAAGCATTAACTGCTCTATTACGGCTTTTGCAGGTGGACTCTCTCACTTCGTGATCAGAAACTGTATCACACTCGATGCCACTATGAAATATCCTGTTACGCCTACACCCTATCCTACTCTCACATCTAAAAAAGACCTACCATGGTCGAAGATCCTACACGCTACACTCTGTGAAGCCTCGGTGGTGTAATGGACTCCAGAGCCGTTTAGGGGTACCCTTCAGTTCATTAAGTATTTTTGGTAGTGGTGGAGTGTAGAAACGTTCTTTCTTATATCCCCAGAATAAGTGAAGTAAGATTAGGAGACCTTAGGGGCCAAGAAATTGGTCCCGCTCGCCGTTCATCCAATCCAACGTCCTGTTAGCTGGTCATGAAGAAAGTCGCACTTTCATGTGGTAGCGGGGAGGGGATCCATCTTGTTTACATCTTAACCCCTGCGGAATGGTCTGAAGCAGCTGTGGCCAAAACCAGTTCGCCAGCATATCCTGGTAGGTGATCCCTGTAATGGTGTTCTCGGCAAATAAGAAGGGCCCATACACCTGCTCCGATAGTGCACAGAACACATTCATCTTCAGGGAATCTCGCTCCATCTGGATAGAAGTCCTCGGGTTCTCTATTGTCCAAATGCAAGAGTTGTGCTTATTGACCTTGTCGGACAGATGAAAAGTCGCGTTGTCACTAAAAACCAACGTTCACATGAGAGATTCATCATTTTATCTCATTTCCAGAAAATCCACACAGAAGGTGAAACGAACTCCTTTGTCATTTTCACTTGCTTGCTTGAAGTACATCTACAAGTTACCCTGCAATTCACCAAGTTGGTGGGTGGCAGGGGGTGCAATGCACCAAATCCTACCTAAAGATTGTCTAAAGCAATTCGAAATTTCCTATTGTGATCTCGTATTGTCCTCGGAAAGAAAGAGCCTAGATAACGCTCCGTCCTACAATCGATCTCACGTATTTTATCGTCTCGATCATTTCTACCTATATACGTTGGTGCCACAATTATTCCCAATACCTCCTCTTTTAGACATTCCGACCTATATTTCTCCAGAAGTTTCAACCTTGAGTCCAATCTACGGTCCTTCAGTGATACCCAGTTCAAATCGCTCAATAAAGAGGTGACGCATTCCTTATGTTCGTACTTTTGTTTTACAAATCTGGCTTCTCTGCGCTGTACTCTTTCTAAATGAATTATGTGTCCTTTCTCGTACGGATCCCATATGCTCGCTGTGTATTCCACTTGTGGTCTTACCAGTGATAAGTAGCATGTTTCGCGTACTTTCTCTGTAGTGTTCCGTACTATTCTACCTATGAATGCCAGTTTCTTGTTGGCCGCGCCTATAACTCGACGAATGTGCATGTCCCACGAATGATCTCGACAAATGGTTACTCCTAAATATTTTACATACTCAGCTTGTCGAATGCTCATTTCATCTATTTTATATTCAAAACCTAAATCTTTGTTCTTACTTTTCCAGAACGTTACTGCGGCACATTTAGTATAATTAATTTCAATTTGCCATTCTTTGCACCACGCTGAAATGGCTCTTAACTCTTCAAGCAGTGACTGATGATCCTCCTGGTTTTTTATTTCTTTATAAAGAACGGTGTCATCGGCGAAAAGCCTAATTTTACTACGAACAACCGAGCAGATATCATTTATATAGATTAAGAAGTGCAGAGGGCCCAATACACTTCCCTGAGGAGCACCCGAAGCAACTTTTACGGGGGACGAGTATTTCCCATCCATGACAACTATCTGTTCCCTATTCGAGAGGAAGTCTCTCATCCAACCGACAACTTTCGGATTGATACCACATTGTCCTAACTTCGCAATTAATTTCCTATGAGATACTTTATCGAACGCCTTCCTGAAATCAATGAATATGGCATCTACCTGAATATTTTTCTCTCCGCATCGCAACAAATCGTCCACGAACAGGCCGAGCTGCGTTTCGCATGATCTACCTCTCCGGAATCCGTGTTGGCATCCGCTAAGCAATAAATGACTATCTAAATAGCGCATTACAAAGCTAAAGACTATGTGCTCAAGTATCTTGCACGTTAACGAAGTTAAGGATATCGGTCTATAATTTTCGGGGTTCTCTCTGTCGCCACCCTTATGGATGGGCTTAACGTGTGCCACCTTCCAATCTTTAGGAACTACTCCTTCCCTATGGATTTCTCGAATAAAAGTTTCAAATACGGCGCGATTTCAGCAGCTAATTCTTTCATTACACGCGCGGGAATTTTCTCCGGTCCAGGAGATTTATTTGGCTTAATTGAATGAAGTTGGAGCGCGATGCCATTTTCCGAAAATACCAAATCTTCCATCGAATCGCCCTGATGCATAGGAATAGGGGTTTCACATTCATCGTCATCACGAGTTAAAGCTTTCTGAAAGTGATGATTTAATATGTTTGCTTTATCCGTACTATCGTGAACTACGTTTCCTGTTTCCGATCGCAGTGACGCAATAGTGGGGCCACTACCTTGAACTTCCCTGACGTAAGACCAAAATGCTTTCGGGTTCTCTTTCAAGTTATCCTGTAAAACCTTCTTTTTATAATTGTTAAACGCATTACGCATTGCTACTCTGGCTATGGAGCGCGCCTCCTTGTATTGTTGCCTTATTATTGCAATCTGTTCGACCGTAGCTGTTGAGGATGTGTTATTTACGCGAGAGCGGAGTTTTCTTTGCCGTCGGAGAGCGCTTCTTACTTCCTGGTTGTACCATCTAGGTTCTGCACTATCACGCTTCAGTTTGCTCGTAATAAATTTATCTGTACACTCTCGCATCATATCTCTTATCATGCACCAGGATTCCTCCGCGTCTGCACTATCGGTTAAATCGCTAAAATTAGTATATTTATTTCGCAGAAAAGACCTAAATCTTGTGAAATCGATAATTCTGTTACCGCTCGGATTTCTTACATTTTCCTCTATTGTGCTCTCAATTAATCCCGTACCTGTAAGCTGCCTACATCCTAACCTACCATCTGATCTATTATTAACGTGCATCTCAACGCTTGCTGAAAAATTACAATTGCTTAAATCTAACCTAAAAAGCCCTAGAATGCTCAAACACCCTACGCGCAACCGCCTCCGCAGCCTCGGCAGTGTAGTGTACACCAGAACCGTTTAGGGATGCCCTACATGAGTCCAGGACCGGCTTCAGGTTAACGAAGTCCACTCTATTGCCCCTACAGAAGTCCCACAGCCTACGGTTCAGCCCGACCACTCGGCTCCAAACCATAGAACCGCAGTCCGTCCGAGGAACAATGCTACAGATGGAAAGCCGCACATCAGCACCAGACTCCTCTCGAACACGAGCAACCTCAGCGGCCAAGTCCTTAAAAGAGCTTAAGACCTCCTCGGAGCCGCGCTTCGAAGCGTCATTGGTACCAACATGGGCCACCACCCGTAGCGAGGAGCAACCCGTGCCCGATACCGACGCCCTGAACTCCTTCGTCACCTGGGGCACCGAACCTCCTGGTATACACCTGGAGAACACCCGCTCGTGAACTCCCTCCCGGCGGGCCCGTGACAGTAAAGGCGCTACCACACGCCGGACGTTGGAGCTCCCTATCACTAACAGCTACTTCTTTCCCCCGAGCTCTCCTTGGGCCCGGCCTCCACCGAGGAGACGGGAGCAGGCACGGGCGTAACGGCAGTGGAGTCGTCCTCCGACAACACCGCAAACCGATTACTAACAGGGAGAGGGGCCACCGAGGCGTTCCCAACTCCCTGTCTCCGCAACACCAGCGTCGCGCAAGAAGGAGGAAACAGGAGTCCTCGGAGCAGCCATCCTATCCTCTTAACTAATCTGTACTAACTGCATTCTTAGGGATTCAGATGCAAACGTTTATTCAGTACCCGCCATACAGTTGTGGGTGCCATCTGCAGCTTTTGGCTGGCTTTGTGAACGGACATTCGAGGACTGCGTGCGAAAGATTACCTCACTCTATCCACATTCCTGTCATTGGTTCCTCGTCGCCCCTGTCCACCCTTCTTGCATAGCAACCGTCCCCGGAAAGCTTTCGATACAACTCCTTATTGAAGTTCGTAGATGGCCTGCCCGTTACAATCTTTGTTTGATACCGCCTTTGCACGATAGTCACAGACTTTATAGAGTCGTACCAGAAACAGCACTGTACCCAACTACACCTTTTCTTGAGGAGTAGCCATGTTATTTTAACTCACGGATGCAACGCTACTCTGCGGCTTGAGGGAGAACTACTGCTTCGGCGGGAAACTTGAAACTTCCCTTGATCTTATGACGATATAATTTGTTACACTTTTAAATTGGCATAAGAGATATAAGTATTTGTAATCGGTCAGGTCTATATGAAACACCCGTATAAGAATGATAATGTGATAAGCCGTCAAAAATGTTCGGTATGCACGTATATAGTAGTAAATCAATATTAAAACACAAGTCATTCTCCCCTCTCCGTCCCTTTACCCCATTCGCCTCCCTCTCCCCATTCTCCTCCCCCTCTCCCATTCTCATCCCTCTCTCCCTCAATTCTCTCTCTCTCTCTCTACCATTCTTCCTCTCTCTCACTCTCCCCTCAAAAGTTTATCTACCACCTTGTGGCTGAAACCCTATTTTACAAAACTCTGTAACTCCAAATGCCATAAAAAGGTTGGAAATACTATATGTGCTTTTTGGCCACGAAATTTCCATTATTGTTAATGATTCACCGATAGAAAATTCTTAACTTTTTTTTTCTATTCTAATTATTTTTTTGAGTCTGCCGATAAATCAATATAATGATCCTATAGCCATAAAAAGATTAGGAAATCCAGATGCGCATTTCAATTGCAAAGCAGCCGTCATTAGTGGCAAGTAATTTTAATTATAATTTTTTTCTAATTTGATTCTTCTTTAGTCCCTGCTTTATGTGTATCTCCATGTTCCTCCAATATTAAACATGTTGATCCAAACAGAACTAATAATGCCTGCTTTCCATTTAATAATTTATTTAATACTTATATTGACTTTAATAGCTTTAAAGTCACCGCGGATATGTAGCTCTTTGTATTCCCAAATTTTATAATTTAGCGTTATAAAATACTAAAAATACATTCGAACGGAGCATTAAATTGATCACGCGTATTTGTGCGGAATGAATAAAGCTCGTATGTATTAGAATATACGGAATCCGAGTCCAACAATAGTCATTGCTATGGCATCACTCTCGTAATGAGTGATGAAAACTGCAAAATCGCCAGTATGTTCACGAAATTTTAAGAAATACAATCGATAAGCGAAATTCTAAGATAAAAATTATAATCTTGATTCCTTTCCTCAGAGAGTGGTACAAAACTCGCTCCGATATTACAATTTTAAGATATTTTAATGTGCAAGAGAAAATTACCCTGCACGATGGATATCAGATTTTCATTATAAATCAAATGGGAAGGATAGTTCCTGGAATCGAACCCGGGACTTCAATCTTCGCAAAAAAAAACTATCCTCGCGAGCTCGACTCATGTAGCAAGAGATTTCCACCAAGTTTTTTGAAAATTGATTTATTGGTTCAAAAGTTAATAACGGACAGACAGACAGACACAATGACAAAAATATGAGCCTACTTCCATTGTGAAAAGTAGGCCAAAAAAGAATGGTTTTTGATTTCAAATGTGTATGTCAACTACAAAGCAGTCGTCATCAGTAGTGATTCACCGCGAGTAGATTGTAGTTCTTCTCTTCATATTCTATTTCCGAGATTTCCATTGGTGGAAAACCACTGATAACGATTGCTTTTCGGCGAAAATACGGATCTAATAGTTTAACCAGCCTTTCTATAAGTATTGGAGAGACAATTTCTCTATCATTATACACAGCAAGGAACGCACATGTTATGCTAAAAAATATAAACACCCAATCCGAATGGTAATAATAATAATAATTCATTTAATACAAACAGATATTCCCAATCACATGGTTTATAGTAGGTTTTATGACAACACATGCGACCATTCAGAAGGATTCGAACCCGCGACCCTTCCATTAGGGGCGCTAAGCACCCCTCTACCAACGCGACCTTTTGAATACATCTGCGTAATTTTTTCCTTCGTTAAAATATGCACATTCCTGAAAACGAACGTATGCGAGCGAACTGCCGATTCACTTATACCGAAAAATGCACGCCAGTGAAGTTCGCACGGCAAGAGGGAAAAAAAACGCACATCCCCCGCCTCTCATTCCTTCTTTATCCATTGAATCCTAGGAGGGTAGGTCAAATCGTATGGTTTGAGATGCGAAGTGATAGAATATTTAGACGTGACCCGGTTTCTTTTTATTATTTTTTAAGGTGTTGGGATTACTACACTTTGGAGACAAAAAATAAATAAGAGAAGGAAACGAGAAGAGAAGTAACGCTTCGGAAGGTTCGTCGAGGTGGGGTGGGAAAGAGAAAGAGCGAGTTTAGTAGAAGGAACTGGATGGTGTCGAGCGCCATCCCGCGGATGAAAACAGAAGTGAAGGAAAGAAGAAAGGTGTGGACGTTGTTTGGGATGAAATGGAGGTACGCAGGTAGGGTTGGGAAGGAAAGAAAGTGTTTTTTTACGCAATAGGTGAAGAGGGAAGGGGGCAGGGAGTCGCTACGTGACGGAAGTGGGGGGATGGCGGATAAAAAAAAGAGCGAAAGAGAGATCAAAAGCCTCCATCGCTGCCACGGTGACGCTATGGTCAAAAATTCATATACGCCGGATGAGATACGTGGGATGCTGCGGAGTGGAGTTTGTTTTTTTTACTTAAGGTTTTAGGCGGAAATAAAAGAGAACGATCGACCGCGGATATTCATTTCTCAGTTGCCTGGACGACGACAGATGTTTTTTGTTTTTTTTTTTAATTTTTAGGTGTTCAAATTTAAAAACGTTCGCCCTTCTTATCGCACGCCGGGAGCAGCGTAATACAAAATCACGCCACGCGCGAAATGAAACGTTGCCTATTTTTCGCTATTTAGTGTTTCGGCCCGAGTCTTGTGGTGTCTGCACGTGACCGCAAAGGAAATATCGGCCTTCAATATAAAGGATTTAATCAGACCTTTGTAAGCGGTCACGTGGAGACAAATATTTTGCTGATTGCTCGCTGGGACAAAAGTCACTCTAGCTGTGGTTTAATCGTTGGACGCAACATAGAACGAAATTGGAAAACTTTTCGTAAAAAACCTCAAGTGAGATATTTAGCGGCTCCATATTCAAGTTAAGTAATATATTTTTAACATAATAATTTCTTTGAACATCCTGAGCGTTGAAAATTAATGCTTACTCTTATCTCCTGGGACCAAATATGTCGAGTTTGTGAGAGAAACATGTACCAGAATATACAAACACGCGTGTATGTAACATGACGTTCGATGGCCAACGAAAAGTGAAAGGAAAATGTGTGACGATAACCGGCGTATGGGAGGAAAGAGGACAGTAATACGGGAGCCAGGGGAAATAAAATCACTTATATCCAAAGAAGCTGACTGTAATATTCGCGAGACAAATAGTTTATGTATTTGCATCCGAGTTTAAAAATTTATTTCAAACAATTGCATTCGAAATTTTTATTTAATTCTGCGAAAAATGTAGTATGTTGTTTATTCTAGTTGCAGTTTGGAAATAAGTTATTTCCATTTCTAGGCAAAATTTCGTTTTTTATTTTTTATATTGCAAACATATATATATTTGACTGCATTCTTATTTGCGGTTAGTTGTCCAAAATAACCTGGGAAATTATTTAAGTATAACCAACGTTAATAACCACAAAATTATTAAAAAACGATAAAATCAACTTCTGTTACATATAATTAGTCAACGTCTGTCTGTCCGTCCGTCCGTCTCCCTTTTTATCTCTAGAACTGTTTGTCATAGAGAAATACTGTAAACGCCATTTTGTTTCTATCAACTAGGAGACCACAGGAAAACTATTTTCGTTTACAGAAGTGTCCCAGGTTCGACTCCAGGAAATGATTATATTTTCCCATATGTCTACACAGGAGTTTCGATTTTTTAAAGTGCAAGGTTTATTTCCTTCATTCAATAAAATACGTAAATAAGGACCGAATTTCTCCGTTTTTGCTTTATTCGTCGGGTACAACTATAAAATATGTTATTCTTGCAATTTTTAGAAGTTACACGGAAGAATTTGTCAGAAATACGCATTTCTTTTCGGAATTTTAAGACTTCTCCGTGTTCTTTCCATATTTTGTTAAGGCGATCTGAATTAGCACCTATTAAGCCTTCAAATAGACAAAAGGATCGCGTTATTCGCTTCGCGCTTTTTATGAAGCATCAAAATTATTGGAACAATTTTTGAAACGAGAAAAAAGTCTGCTATGACCGGGAATTGAACCCGGGTCTTCCACTTGCCGGGCGGATATTCTACCCCTGAACTATCGTAGCAGAACATTTTCTCTCGTTTCTGAACACGGATGTTTTCCTTGGTAGGACGGGAACTAGCCAAGCTAGTATCAAACTGAAGACCCGGGTTCAATTCCCGGTCATAGCAGACTTTTTTCTCGTTTCAAAAATTGTTCCAACTTTCACAGCTTATGCCTGTCTGCATAGGATCTTCGGATCACATCATTCCATCAATTTCATCAAAATTATAGTTAAAGCTACGTCAAACTTAATAGATTGCAGTGTTAATTATTGCAGATTATTATTATTTAGCAAACTGTGTGTGGACTGTGGGCATTTTAACGATTTACCAAAAGAAAGAAATCTTTCTTTAATTCAACACTGGAATGTTACATTTTATGCGTTCTTTGCACAAAGTGCACGAGTGGAACGCATATACGGTAGGTCGTTTCCATCCGTCCAATCGTATGTTAAAACTCGGGAACCGCTGCACATATTTTGATGAAATTTGGCATGGGGAGTTTTGCTAAAATTGGTGACTGATTCTAATTTTGGTTAAAATCGGTCAATAATTACCACTACTTTACATGAAGATCTACATGTATTTTACAACGTACCTCGCTCTGCTTCTCGTTAAATTCTCATCTGAGCGAAAAATAATGAGAACATGAAATCTCAAAGAACGTATTTGGAAACTGTGTACTCCGACATGGGCACCTGCCCAATTACGTTCGTAAGGGAGAAGCAACAAAAATTGCACATATAAGTTACAAAAAAACGAACATGATATTACAAATGTCAGTTGTTCAAAGTTATAAGGAGAAATGGGCTATTATTACTTTTAAACATTTCAGACTGACTTCGCAAAACTTCTTGCGGGTACCATTAGTTTACTTTTTAAAATCAATTAAAAGTTGACAGTGAGCCATAGGCTTATTTATTTAGGTTGACCTATTTAATAAACACTTACCTAAATCATATATCTTGAAATATTTTAATTTTAACACTTCTGTTGCGCGCACCCGTAATTTTTTACGAGAAACTACTGTATTTTGTGTGTGTGAATAATCCGTATTTCAGGCCCTGAATTTGCTGAATGTTCCTTTAAGGAAAGCGTTTCTGCCCGTACACGAGTATGCCTGGAAGCCTTCAACAGAAAATCTACCCGAGTTTAAGGTTTTATTCATGAATTCGTCCCTTTTGCAGATGTGCGGAGTCACTACCAAATGCAATCCACCCTGGTATGAAATTCATGTAATAAAAGCGTCATTTTCCCGACGGCCTGGCTGCCGGGGCACTAATGAAAGCCCAACGGCGCCGAGGGCGATAAGAATCCGCAGGGCGAAAGTGAGGGCTGTCACTCAACGATAACCTTGACCACTATTAATATCAGAGGGGATGTAAAAATCTCATACCTACCCACATCCTGCAAATTTCTGCTCCGTAGCTTTACGAGCGTCCGCCATACTTACGCGACCGTCCGGTTAGCGACTAAAGCTTAAAGGGTGAAAAATCCCTGCAGCTCAATAATTGTTTCTGACTGAAATGCACTTTCGTTCGACAGTTGTAAATTTATTTAAAAAATTCTTATCTACAATTTTTGTATTTATGAGAGAAATCATATCATATCTGTAAAAACCTACCGCTTGCTTTGCATAGTACATGCCTTCTGGGAAAAGACCGTGTAAAGCAGAGGGAGGAAATTTCTAGCGACCAGCGAAGCAATGATGAAAAATCTATCTGTAAAATTTAATACAGAAATTCATATTATATTTGGTCAAATTATGATAGTGACATCCATAATTTTTAAATTTTAACTATAAAATCCTCACTTAAACTTGATTTCTACTTGCATGAAACTTCAGAATCTCTAGGTAATTTCCGAACCAAACTCAAATCCGGCCCGCCAAAGCATTGACAACTTTCAATGTGGCCCGCCAAGTGATTCCTAACCATCGATGCGGCCCTCAGAAAAGGTTGCCCACCACTGGTGTAAAGCGAAACCATGCATAGTGTGATAGGCCGCTCCATAGGAAAACATGAAGTTACATTAGATCACCTTGCAACAACATAGTTATGCTGTATTAGGAATTGCTACTTTTATCCTTTATTATAACCTCTGAGTCAAACTGAAAGATTTTATTACTTTCAATGCTTAGAGAAAATTATTTGGACAGGATCAGCCGAACAGTGGTACCACAATTACAAATTAAACTCTTTTAGTAATTATGGATTTGGAAGAAATTGGCTGAATGGATTTTAACAAAATTTCGTATATAAGATTTTTAAAACTTACCGTAATGAAATCAAGATGTTTAAAGTGGAGCTAAAAAGCAGAACTACCACAATAAAAAGTATAATAATATTTCTTTTACACGTATTACTAGAGAAATGATAGCGTGGATTTTAACCAAATATGGTATATGTAATCTTCATATAAATAAATAACTAAAATAACATATTTCAACCGGGTCAACTAAGCAGGGCTTCCACAATATAAAGGATAGATTTTTCGGTAACTATGAATTTCGAAGGTATTGGCTGAACCGATTTCAAAAAGAAATTTCGTTTGCATGGCGAATGATAAAACGAAATGAACATTGTTTAGAATGGATATAAAAAGCAGGGCTATCACAATATAAGGAAAAATAATTTTCTGATTTCAAAGCAAATACATTAGTATGCGACTATACTATGGCGAGTTTGACGAAAAGCACTTCTGTACCACGGGATACCCGTGTATACACCTACTCGTTCACTCCAACTGTCTTTATAGAGAGATTGTTTCTATTTATATTTACCATTGCGTGGTGGCACGTATAGTTGATAGCTATTGAAAGCATAGTTTATTCAGCGTATTAGGTATGCGATTTGCAACCCGAAATCACAAACATTTCTTTTAATCACGAAAGGTCGACTTTCCCATCTATTGTTGAATGTCAACGCAGTTTTAAAATTGGAATCTGCAAATATTATCCTACTCGATATTTATTTGATATTATCTTTGTATCTCATTTCAACGGAGTTCTTGTTATATTACGCTTGAACATGTAGCCTTGACTAGTGTGAATTGATTGGGCATACAATTTTTATTGAGTGAATTATAAATATGCTCAACATGTGAATAAAATTTCCGAAATCATACTCAAAAACAGCCTTAAGGTAAGGTATATTTATCTTACAAGTATTCCTGATAGGTGTATAAAATTGATTGGTTGATAGTATTCCAATCACGGAGAAAAATATATCGGGACACGAAAATAAGAACAAAAAATAGCTAAAGATATACAAATGCAGGACCCAAATTTTTATCAAATGAAGAAGCCAAAAGTACTTTTATGGCCAAAATTCTCTTTCTTACGATTATAATGTAGTGTTGGGGTTTAATGAAATACCGTTGTTTCCAAAACATGACGTGGGTACGTCCTGTCGATTTCCTCAATCCAGCAATTTGACCGGATATTCACAGAAAAATTAGCTAAATAGCCGTTTATATTTTTCTTAAATTGAAATAATTTTATCTATAAATACAAAGGATTGTTAAAAAATATTTATCGAACAATAAAATTGGGCAGGTGTAGACAAAGCCGTGGTTGTTAGCGTGACTTATTAAGAAACGATTTATCCCGCTATTCGAGTCCAGGCTGAATCTCAGAGTTCTCCTAACTTGTAACTGCTCCTCAATTTCCTAACGACTACATTGTTGCGCCCTGGTCACTTCGCCAAATCGCAGGTGTTACGTCACACATGTACCTATAGCTACTGTCATTCATTTATTGAAGTCCAAAGTTGAGTTAATGTCTAGTAATGAGAAAGACTGCTCTATAATAGTTGATAAAATGGAAATTTCTGGTGACTTAGACTTTGATAAGCCAAAAAAAGGTTTGTTGGTCAAGTTACCCTTGGAGATAATAAAAATAGAGGTAATCATCTCCCTGTAGTGGCACTACGTGGATTAAATACAGCCTGAAAACAGATTATAGCTTGTCATGTGACTGGTCCGACTACAAAAGGAAATTACATGAAAAGCTTAATATTGCAAATTATTTAAGGTGCTACAAAGGTTTGGCTGCGAGTGTGCACTATAGTATCTGACATGGGTTGCAATAATAAAGATCTATGGGTATCTCTTGGAGTGTCAGTAAGCTGAGGAGAAAGAAAGTTTAGTTTTAGTTATGAACCTATAAATGTACTTACAGATGGTCCACATTTATTTAAAAAATGCTAATCCGCTCTCTTAAATTCAGAAATTATTCTTCCTAATGATGTAGTGAAAGTCGAAGATTTACTAGCACATGTTGTGAGTGGAAATTACATCAGTCAACTTTGGAATAAAGAAATGAAAAATAAAAAGTTTGTTACGTCATCTTACAGCAGAAATAGTTCATCCAAACCATTTCTAAAAATTCCTATGGAAAATGCTATCAAATACATTTCTATTAAAACAGCGGGTGCCTTAGGAACTGCAGTAATCCATAAAATTTTACCTGATGATGCTTTATCGACAGCATGGTTTATAAGATTGCTTTGCCAATAGTTTGCACTTATAAACTCACAAGCAGAAGGAGCCGGCGTTGCTCAGGTTTAAGATTGTGAATAAACAATCAACCGAGAATGTACAGGAATAATCAAATCACATAAAATTTAAAGGAATTTGGATTAATTGTTCGGGTTTCTGATGCAATATAAATAAGAAAATAATAATTGACATTTGAACATTCAAACTTTTATGACATAAAAGTCCTGTATTAAGAAGTTTGTTTCCTATCATACGACGATCACGTCACACTTGCGCCTCGTTAGCTCGCGCAGTAGCCATCAAATTGCGTCTTTTCCTATTTTTATGTCTCAAGTCAGTTCCTCCTTTACGTGGCATAATGGGTGCACAGTTTTTCTAGTTAAGCAATAATTTTAAATGCCGATTCTAGGGTGAACGCGGGGTACAAGAAATATTTATCTTAATAATTGAGCAAAATTGTTAACAAAGACTAAAAACAAAAACCAATATTCAACAGTGGAAGGGACCGCCAGAAGAGCAAGAGAAGAAAACTTGAAAAACGATGAACGAAAAAATAAGAACCAATGATCGAAGTTAAACAAGAATAAAAAACGAAACATAAAGAAGCGACGGATAGTAATAACGTAACCGAAATCCAAAGACGGAATAAACAAACAAAGAAACAACACAAACGAATAAACTTAAACTAAAATCAAATGCTGTAATCCAAAGTTGTATCAAACCAGCAAAGCGCAGTACACATTAAGAGAAGAGACAGTGACGAACGATGAACGTTCAACAAACAACTAATATTCAACGACAAATGAAACCAGTAAAGAAAAGTACAGTACAGTGCCAGGAAACAACGACTAAGTTGTTACAAATATGAATTACAGAAAGTAGTCCAAGGAAATCGCAGACGAAATCGTTTCAACCAACATGTTGCGCTAATTGGAGGTTCTCACTACCATTGACAGAAGTTTCTTCATTTCTGTTACCATGAAGATAAACAATAAAGATCTGGCGCGTAAGATTGCAGATCTCTTAATGGATGCGTGGTATAAAAACACTGTCCTTTTGCATATTGATATTTATTTCAAATTTCGTTTACAACGGCGATATAAATATCAGTCAATTCAATTATATATATAATTTTTCTTTTAACAATCTAAATTCAAATAAGCATAGAAATTCACGCGATCTTTTGTTTACTAGCATAATTAATAAGCGTACCCTTCTTTATGTATTTGGGATTAAGCTGTTGTCTTCATTCGTCAACAATCGGGTTCTCATGACAACGAAATTTTTTCGATTAAAAGACATGAAATTTTGACGTTAAAAGTTATATTTTGGGAAAAACACGGCCGTAATAAAATAAAACTTCATATTTCTCTCCGTTCTTGAGTGCAAGTTTAAAATCCGTACGATGATTTTAAATAGTTTTAAAATGCAAAAGAAATTATGTTCCACCATTTCCCATGTTATTTAAATGGATAAAAATGAAAAATAAAAATATTTTTTAATAAAAAGGTCAATAAAATCGGTTTAAAACCCCTACTACACCACCTTGCTTTGCATTTCGAGCTATAGAATCACACACACACAAACATTTTATTTTATAGATATTGTAGATAGAAGAAAGGGAATTAAATCAACAATGCTAGAAATGTACAAAAAAAGATGATTTTTTAAATTATTTCATAAATATCATTAAAAAAATTGAAATTAGAAAAGGTTGGAAACTTTTGAATACGGGCATTAAAATAATAAAATAATAATATAATATATAATAATAAAACATCACTTTCTTTTTTGTGTACAGCTAAAAGTTGTTTTAGTAGAAGATACAAATTTTTATTTGATTCCCGACCCAGCCAAGATGGACTTGAAAATATTTTTTCATAAATAAAGATAAAATATGGTATGAAGTCTAGGGCATTGAATTCCTTGAGCTCTGTAAAACTAATATGCCTGACTCAGTATATATCCCAGATAAAAAATACTAATTATTATACTGAGAGTAACCACCGCCTTGTGGATTACTCACAAATGTGTACAGATAAAAATTCCTCCGAAGTTGAAATTGCTGTTCAAAGTAACAACACAGAAGATAATCGAGTTGAAACCAATTCCGCAGAATTGTATTCACCCCAACCGATAAAACGAATATTCAATACATAGCAGGAAATTGTGTAAATTATGTTTTGAAACAAAATATTTGTAAAAATCTGATGTGGCAACCACATGACTTTCTCCATATCTGTAATATTTATAAAAATTCTAAATAGGTTATATAATAATAAATATTTTAAGAAACTGCGAGCAAATTTTAGACTTTACAAAGAACAGAAATGAACTCAAACCATAGCCTTCTGATATTGGATATAGCCACCAAGCTCAAACAATTGATAAAAGAAAAAGGAGCATTACTAATTGTAAGACGTATCTAAGCGTCAATTGTTAACAGTCGTCGGTAGGGGGTGTGCTGGTGGCAGCTAAAAATATAAGATATCCCTTAAACAATGGAAAAATGTTTCAAACAAAGGTTGTAAAAAATTAAATTTCCTACATATTTTATTCAAGTATATTTTTACATTTATCAAATATTAAAGCAAATATTTCAAAATAACTGATACGTGACAAGAGTAAACACCCACTTCCGGTTGACCGATTTTTACCAAAAACTAATCAGTTCTTGGAACTTTTATAAAAATGTTAAATATGAACTCTCGCGTTGACCTGATTAATAGTTTTTGAGTTAGAGCATCCACAAAAAAGCCATCTCATACACAGACACCATCGAGAAAATGGTACAAACGTATTCAGGGGACCTCAAAACGTGTATTTCCGTTGAAATCTCGAAGTCGATTTTTTTCATGAATACAATACTTTCCCCTATACTATGCATATGGAGAAAGTAAAAATTGTAAATATTATATGCTTGTGCAATATAAAAATTATAACCTTTCTGAGCTATATTGTTTAATAGGTTGCTTTAATCAGGGTGGACTTAAAAATACATCTAAGATTGTGTACAGCCTCTTCGAAGAAACAGAATCTGCTATGCAAGATAATAAGGATCAGTCATTATCTAATAATATATCATTTAACGATATACAAAAGATGCTGAAGCAAAAGTGTCAAGGAATGTTTCCTGATTGTTGTAACATCTTTCAGAAGTTGTTAAAACATTATATGACTGTGAGAGAATAATCGATTAGAGATGATGAAAAAGCAAAAAGAAAAAGGTCTACACGTTTTGCTTGTAAACTCATAAGCAAACGAACAAATTCAAAATATATCTTTGTATTTCCATATTACATGTATATATTGCATCTTTATAGTAAACACAATGTATTATATACCTATATTGAAATTATTCTTTTCTATTAAATAAATTATTATTTGTGTATTTCTTTCTCTCACATGCCTTCTAGTGCTATATTATATCTAGGTTTGGTAGGATTCGACGTTTATTTTTTTAAATCGACGATTAAAATCGACGTTCACATTCTCGAGAGATTTTCTACGAATATCGACGCTTCAAACTGCTACTTGGTAGAATTCGACGCTTATATTTCTGAAAATCGACGCTTATTTTCCCGGGAGTTTTTCGACGAATATCGATGCTTAAAATTACTACTTAAATATAGGGCTGGTAATTTTCGGCCTTTCAATTCGATGATTTACATTTACTTTTTACATCAAAATTCTACGTAAAATTTACGTTTATTTTACAATAATCTGATTACTTATTTAAATTTTTATATGATGTAAAATTGTCATGTACAAATTAATCGAACTAATATATATAATGTTTTTCATAAATTTTATTTTATTTATGCGTATTTACACTCTTCTTCATTTTAAAATATTTATATGTATTAAAGAAAACACGCAATAACGAATTGAGATTTACCTCTTTAAATTGTATAATAAAAACTAGATAACGATTAATTTATGCAATACGAACAATATGATGTTACTTTTGCCGAGAAACATTCTTTTGAAAAATAATTTGCGAGTTCAACGTAAAGTTTTTTAGACATACTTTGATGCCAATTAAGGAAAAAACATTAACTATATAATTATCACAATAATATTTTAGACTTAAAAAATGAACTATTTAATACTTTGTATAATTTGATATATTTCATCACTGCACTACCTATTTACTTTATTTAACGTAAAATATATAGTGAGAAAAAATAGACTTATTGGGCGCTCAATTAACCTCAAATCATCATTAAAATGTGTTTTTCCAATCTGAAAAATATTTTACAACAAATAGCAAATAAATATTTTTACTTAATCTTTCTTCGATTTTTAGTAACGATTGATAATTTTAGTGCACCTTTTTTAAATCATATATAAATTGAAATTTACTAACCTGTACCAAAAGACGAAGGTGCCAAAAGCACGAGAGAGAAACGATTCTTCCTATAACTTTAAGGAAAAGACTGCCAAAAGATTGGGTTGTGTATGAGGAAGTGCATACAACAAGGTCATCTATAGAAAAAAACTAGTAATGATCGAGAAACATTTGTTTCTGGAATAGAATCCACGGGGTTGATGAGTGGAATGGGTAGGGTTTTCAAACGACCACCGAAATTCCTTTCTTCCGAACCTTATTTAACAGGGGGCAGGGTATTCTCAGCAGGGCATATCCATGACCTTATCTCTATAGTAAGGCTCGTGGAATATCCCACCATTACGTCGGCAAATATAATCTCAAAAACCTCAAAAGGGCTAAAAACGCGTGTTCTCAAAACTACCCTAGGGTCTTGCGGTTACCTAATTGTCCAGAGCTTTTCAAAACGACGCATATTTGAGTGTAAGAAAATACCCTTAATAATACTGAGAAAAAAGTAAACAGAAACGACTTAAATATTCAGAGTAGGCTTTTGGACCTATACTTTTCCATCTTGTTGGAAAATCGACGCTTATCAACGATTGTTCATTTTCGTCGATTTTGATATTTTTAAAAAAAATCGACGTTTATCGGCTTTTTAAGATTTAAATCGAATCCTGCCAAGCCTTTATATCTCAATTATGAGATATTTAAAACTGTTCAAGACCGAAGGTCTGCGCGTCGGATTCCACCAATTAATTACATGTTAATCGAATGGAAAAATTAATCTTCAATATATATAACAGATATACACATAAATATAGAAGAAACGTTAATAAAAATACCAAATTTTTTAAAGTACACATTAGCTGTAACGCCAGAAAAATCTCTTGCGTGTTAACACAATGGGAGTGCCGGCATAAGTGGACTCCAAAATGGGGAACGAGTCAGCTATGTTGGTATTTAGTAGCTGTGCATGTGCCTAAGGAAAGTATACTCATTAGATTGAGATTTTAACGAAGATTCCAGGTTTTGGTTTAGCACTTCTTTTGATTTCCATACACTTTCACCATTTCCAGATATTTTTAGACCTGGCATTTCATCGTTACAGGCTGGAATATTTGCCTATACTTTTTTACGACAGAGGTCCAAAAATTCTCAGAAAAATATAATTCCTTCAGCGACTTTTTACGTGAAATTCTGAGATAACACTCGGACTGTGACGCATATGCAAATTTTGATTGCATATTTTTATGCCCAATGCCCCGCGTTGAACACTGTTTGCGCAGAGCTTTACTTACTCAGGAAAAGTTTATATTCATACTGTTTTGAATATGTACGGTTAAGCGAATAAATAATGGAAAATTTCGCAGGGAGGAACGTTAAGGGGCAACGCTAAAGTTAGCAATATGTAAATACGGGTCACAGATCCTGTGCACGTTAATTCAATCAACGCTTTATTCATTTAAGCAGAGGCTAATTATATATATATATATATATATATATATATATATATATATATATATATATATATATATATATTAACTAAAGGAAAAGAAAAGGTAGTGATGAGGGTGGCAACAAGCTGGCAGGCTGCTGGGGGCGTCGAAGAGACACGTAAAACACACGAACACAAAAACATATATATATATATATATACATACATATACATACATATATACATGTATATACATATATATATACATACATATATATATATATATATATATATATATATATATATATATACACACACACGTCATCTTCATATTACCCCAGATACAAAAAACTCAAATGCTCGCCATCTCGGTATGACAACGGCTAAACTTCAAAACTCAAACTCTTGCCTAATTATTCATTATCCTGATGTTGTCTCACTATATATATTACGTATCGCGAAGGGCATTTTTTTCTCCCGCAGGTGTTTTGGAGTCGCGCGTTCTCCGGTACACGCGTGTAAACATAAACAAAGGCCGCAGTGCCGCAGGGGACGAAGTTAATTGACACGCTTGGCTTATTCTCCAGCGACTTCACCGATCGCCAACCGTTGCCGTGCGCGGCGCCTCAGTCTCTCTCAGCGGAAACTAATTTATCTTTTTGTTTTAGCTGGCGTGGTTTTGCACGCATCACTTTTAGCGGTACAGTTCGCGATAAGTTCGATAACATGAGGAGTTTTTACGGTCAAAAAAAGCCTGTGTATAATTTAGCGAAGTTAATTATTTAGATATGGTACCGGTGTAGCGGTGCTATACTACAGCGGAAGCGTTTTTTCGCGTCGCATATATATTTCGCCATCCGTAGTTAATCATTATTCCAGGTTCCCAGGTTTGGGAAACCGCGGTATCCAGTCTTGAGTAACCGCGCAGCTGTGCCTAGATGACTTCTGTTAGTAATATTCGAATTTAAGTTATTGAAGGGGGTGCCGGTGGTGTAGTGGTTAGGAAGCTGGCCTACTAGAGCAGCGGGCACGAATTCAGCGAAAGTAAGATTTTTCCTGAGGTCGCCCCACACCTTATTTGTGTGTGTACGAACTAAGAGAACGAGGAAACGAAAACGAGACGCGCAAATCAGCTCACCGTCATTGGTAAGGGACGTTACGACGTTGGCCCTTTGGCAGTGGCGGATTTACGCCTCCTAGGGCCCCTGGCGCTAAACATTTTGGGGCCCCTGGCACTAAGCAGTCGGGGGCCCTGCCATCTAAATATATACTGAAACCGCTACTAACGGCTACCCTCCTTTGTGACACCTCTTAACGATCGTTTTTCTATGGAATCATAGAGAGGTTCCACTGATTTTTAAATTGAGACATTTAATATTTCTGAGATTATATACACGAACATTATTTCGAGGCCCCTTAGTTCACGGGGCCCCTGGCGCGTGCCATGTGCGACCCTCTTAAATCCGCCACTGCCCTTTGGTACTCTTCGGAAGGAGTAGGCTTAAGCTGGCACCGGGGTTCACACCTCCTTTCTATGCGTACGGTGTGGAAGGCAACGGAGAAACCACCGCACCTTGTGTATATTCTTCCCTGACCAATTGAACCGATCTATTGATTGAAAACCTATTATTATGTTACTGAAGAAGCTATGTACCAACTAATCTTTATTAGAAGAAGAGAATTTACAACAAACTCCTAAACTGTACAAATCTGAAAAATATTTTTAGAAGTAAACAAATAAAATACGTATATCACGTTTTCGGAAAAATCCTTTTCATGCCAGGGACTTGATATCTCAAACAAGTCTGGTGGCATATGCGTCTCACGACAACGACAGGGACCAAACAGACTAAATTCAAACAACCACACACGCACTCATACTTAAAGGCAAAATAAATCAAGTTCACGGAAAAATTTTTGCTTAACGCCTGGGAGTTGATATTTCAAACAAACAATTTGTGTGGAAGTGACAAAGTTGTTTCATTACATCACAAAATGTCTGATAGTTAATGCGTCTCACGACAACAACAGGGGCCAAACAGACTAAATTAAACACACACACAAGCACTCAGCCTCAATCGCACAGATATCTAATTTTTTTAAATGAGGAAAGAATTCCAATGCCAAATGTACATTTCAAGAGCGAAGCTCCCATCAACAGTAGATTACAGTAAATGGAAGTAGAGGCATAGGAAAGAGGATTTTTAGCTCCCGATGAGACCAAGAATTAGTTGGGAGGTTGAAGGAATTTTATTTGAGGAAATTTAAGCGTAAGGTCAGGTGGGTGCCCTCAGCAGAGACAGCTCTACCATTATGTTGTTAATGTGAAGTACTTCATCGTGCATAGAACATACTTTCCTTTGCAGTTTTAAATGATGAACAAATTTTTTGAGTGATAGCATATCTGCTGATATGTAATTAGGGCAATAATTTTTTTCTAATAAGTTCATTATGTTGTAAAACCAATCAAAGAATGAATCCCAAGATTGTTATGCCTGTATGTAAAAATATGAAAACCTTGCTTCAAGAGGGTACTGCGAAATTCTGTTTATCATTGAAAGGGTGCCCCGCCTACAAGAATTTGGGAGCCATTGCCATATGCCCTCGCTAATTGCGGTTTTGACAACCGCGGTCTAAGTCTGGAACGTAACTCTCGAGGTTGGCGAGGGACACTGTATACGAATCCACGCAGATGCTCAAGAAAGGATTAAGATAAATTTTATCTTCATATAAAGGCAAAACTTCGCAGATGTTAACGCATTAATTGCACTTTGAAACACTAATGCTTATACTTACTACCTCATCGAGGAGAACTACCCAGAACTATGTGGTAGGTGTTTCAAGAAACTATGATCATATCGTGTTGTTTAATATAACTATCATAATTAGGAATAATAAATGCCAACCTCTAGTTAAATGATCTAGGTAGAAATCTCTGGAAATTGTTTATACTTTGCGCTATTCAGATGACGCATAAACTTTCAGAACACGATTACACGTGGCGTGTTAGGCATCTTTACATATTGGTATGCATGTATAAACTGCTGAAAGAATCATTTTATCAGTGGTAGTATAATAACACCTATCATGACGAATTTGATGTCGCAGGACTTTTTTACACCCCGCTCGAAAAAAATCGAAACAGCGATGTTAAAATTTTTATTTTATTTTTACAGTTAAAGTTTATGTGACACACAAGATATAACAGGTCGTAGCACTGCTTATATAAAAAGACTCATCTGTAATATTATCGAGAATGTTTTTCTTTTTAATTCAGTTAATTTCGCAAGCCGAATGGCGGAGAATAAAATGGAAGCTTTTGGTGTAACTCACATTTTCTTTGCAGAAGGCCACGCAGCAAATGATAGAAAGAGATGTAACATTAACTTGACGCAACGGACAAAAGTAATAAACGAATGGATAAACAATAATAACCCTCTTTATTGCTTCGAGGAAATGTTTTCTTACTAAAATAACCCCATAAATGCTATTTATAAGCATTCACTTACAAACTGAGGGAGAAAGTAGTCATTCGAGGAGATGGGGACACGAAAACGATTAAAGAGGCGGATTTTTCTCCTTTAATTTCCTGAGAGACTTCCCCGTACGTTTTCGTTGTTGGATGTTGAAATAGAATCCCTTAATTTAATTGCCGCTGCCGCTGCGCACTCTCAAAAGAGATGGCGTGACAATGCGGCATGCATTAAGGAGAAAAAGAAGGCGACGGCGATTTTCGCAAGATGGCCGCGAGGCGCTACCGGCCATCGCGTGTTTCCGAAAGACATTTTGAAAACGAACAAAACTTCCCTATTCATCAATCCACAACCCATTCAGTTAAGAATCTCGAACGTGTCGGCGAAGGAAGCTTAACCGCGGTTACCCTCTCCAGAAAGAAGGAAAGAGAGACGGATAAAAGGAGAGTATGCAGAGAAAGTGAGGAAAGGAAGAAAATCATAGAAGCAAGAGCGTCGGAGAGAGTGAGTGTTTTCGCCCCTCGCTTTTATCTTAGGCCGTAAAACGGGTCTCTGTGGTGGCTATCATTCCCTTCTTACGATATTATCTCCGTGTTGAATTAATTTATTAGGCAATTACTTCAGGATCGTGGATGATATTTGATTACGTCGACGAAAATGACGTAAAAAGTATGACTGGGCGAGTATCATATTTCGTTTATACGAAACGTAAATACTAATTAAATCCTCAATAAAAAATCGTTTTGCACTGCATGCCCATATATTTCCTTTCCGCGTTTTGGTGAGACCAAAGTCTCTCATTTAAAGAGAATCATCGTGAAATCAATGCGATGCGTCAGCTTCGCATGTGATCTCATATCGAACGATTTTTATCAATATAAATTCGTCAAATTCGTCGAACTCGCGCGATTGAACCGGCATGGGAAGGCATTTTCTTAATACTTGGTGTCTAAACCGATTTTTACAATTAATTTTTAAGTTGCAATAGACATACTGAATCGAGCGATATTTTTGTAGACTATATAAAACTTGACCGAAAATATATTTCTACTGATGCTAAATACACACATAGTAGCAAAATACAACTTCTATGTTATTTCAAAACTTTAAAATAAATCACTAACCACCAAGTCTTGAAAAATGAAGTAGCCATGCAAAAAGATATCCGTACAAAAACTCGGTTTAAAAAACATTACCTGTCTTTCTACATAACTCTTATGTTGATTAATTTTATATCGAGGTTTTAATGATTGAATCGATAAGTAATGAACAAAAAATTGTCATAGAGAAAATGATTGAATTTTAACCTAAACAAACATGATTATAATTATTCTATTTTTACTGCATTTTAAGAAAGAATTTCCGACCTAAAGGAACAAACATAGCGAATTAAATTATAAATTTTATGCCAAGTGATGTTATTAAATATCATTCATTTGTAATATACTCAGGACAAAATAATACATGAAATACATTCTAATTCAAATCCCTATCACTCGTTATTTTGTCTGTCGTAAAAAATATTTTCGTCAATATTTCCGACATTTTTCGTACGTTTCATACGTCACAAGAACAACTGCAAAGATTACACAGTCGAATTAAGAGCAAGTGCCTCCTGTTATTCCAAGAATCGGAAAAAATCACTATCGACTGCTATCTTGAGCCATATAACGAATAAAAAAATAAAGGAAAAGATTTTACTTCCTTTCATTACGCTTTTGAAAAAAAAAACAAAGTAATGTATCCCAATCTTTTCAACTCTTCTCACTCTCAAGCTGAATTCCACTCGAGTCGAAATGAAACAAAAAACCTCGGTTTCCTCTCTTTTTTCCTAACGCGAATATTTTTCTCCTCTTTTGTTATGCGTTATTCATTTTTCTCCGCCTCCATTCAGCTTTCCTTATTCAAATATTATTTCCGCAATTTATTTTTCATAGTTTCCAACGATTTCCGAGTTTTTTTTCCCGTTTTCTCAACATCAACGTCTATCCCACCGCTCGTCCATATTTCAGACATTTCTCTCTCTCTCTCTCTCTACTGATTAAAGAAAATTTTCTTCAATTCTTATATTCTCTATTATGTTAACAGCAAAAATTCCATTTAAAGTTTCAATATACGTTATTTGTATGCTTTCCCAAAGTTCTTCTCTAAAGGAAAAAATACTAGTAACAGTTTCAACTGTTACTAGTAACGGAGTAACCCACATTTTCACGTGGAGATCATGATTGTTCCATAAAATCAAACAGTCAAAAATATTATTCTACTCAAATTTCTTTGCGAAGCCACTAGATTTTCTAACTTCCGCGTAGCCTGGAAATCACACATCTCAGTTTTCACGCTGAGCCCCTCCTAAGGGATATAGGATCAACGTATTTTTTCGGCATTCCTCGAATTTTTTGCGTTGCATGGATCTCGGAGAAGCAATTTAGTTTCGACATCCATGAAATTCATGAATAACTCACAGAAAACGAGCCATCACCTTTCGATGCATGCGTAATTCTACACATTTTTAAAACAAGTTTCTGTCAACTAACCTTTCATAAAATTCAGACAATATTTCATGCAGATTTGGAAAACTGCTTTCACTTATTGCCTAAAAGTTACCGGTTTTAATATTCCATTCGGCAGTAATTTATTAATTTAACTGGGTACTATTTTACTTTTAATCTCACCATATCCGCTCGATATATTCTCTATCGCGTTATTTGCCTCAATTTAATTACCTCATCTAATCTTTCATTCTTCCTTTACATCACCGGTTCTATTTCAACCTTTATCTCAAACTTCTCTCCCATCGACTTTCCCCTTTTTTTCGTCTCCTTCCTTGGTACGATCCCGCGCATACGGCGTCCCTTAAGCCTTTTCTCACGGAGAAGCAAACTCGGGGAATGCTAAAACACTCCGCAGATACGTTAAGTATCGATCGCTCCACTTGTGATCGTCGAAACGAATTCGCTTTCTCGTAAAAACTCCCGGAACACAGCATTTGAGATGGAGTGAAAGGGATGATAAGCGGAAACGGGATTAAAGTAGGTCGGCGGTTTTTCTTTCCCTAGCACCTACAGAATCTGTTATTGCAGAAAATGTCGGAAGGGGGGATAATTTTCAACTTTTTAACAGAGTGAAAAGATGTTTTTAGCGTATTTAAGGGAATGACAAGGCATTTATAAGTTCAATTTTAAAAGTAAATTGCTTCAAGTAACGTTTATTGCAATTTAAATTTAACAAATTGCGCTGTATTATTACTTTTGTTTTGATTGGAAATATACGTACGGTGCAAAAATTATTACCATATTTGGCGGGAAAAGTATATTATGGATAAGCAGTATTTGAAAATGTTTAAAATTAAACCAGTCCCTTGCGCAACGCGGGGCTTAGGTTCTTGGTAGAGGCCGTGTTGGGCAATCAGCGTTCTGTAAATTTAAAATTTTGTGGAAACATCACGTGTTCACAAAGAACACTTGCATTTTAACATTACAAAAAACAAAAAAATTCGGAGCACGAGGATTGTATAATTAAATTTTATAGTTTTTGGGTAAACAAGTCTCAGATATAATAATGTATAATGTAATCCTCGTTAGATAAAACCTTGCTGGGCAAGATCTGCGCGTGTATGCATATATATAAAACACCCATATACATCCATATATTTTAAAAAACTTAGAACATTATTCGGCAGGAAAACTACATTAAAGACAAGCGGTCCTTGGAAAACATTTAGAATTTCACTTTTATTATAAATGATATTATATCTATCCACACCTTCTCCGTTGAAAATATATATTTAAATATTTCGAAAAATTGTATAACTATTTCACATAAACATGATATCAATTTGTATGCTCATGTTGTTTCAGTTAGATAATCCCAGATTACAATAATCCTTTTATAAAAACACTTCAAGCAAACGAGGTTCATCCTCTTCTCTTTCTTCTCTACGCTGATTTAAATAGGTCGAGTTCACTTTGACTGAGTAACAAGAGGAGTTTCTCGGGAGTCGGAGAAAGAAAAGCGGAGGACGAAATTCCGTTGTTTAGGAGAACATTTCTCTAGGTAACGACCTGCCCGGTGAGCGGAAGTACAGGAGCGAGCAATACATGCGCAGAGTGTCGAGAAATGTCATCAAGGGACTATCTTTGACACACGAGCGACGATCCCGCCTCCAATGAGAACTAAAACGAAACTGGTTTAAGGGGGAAAAAACGAAAGAGTTAAAAATAGAGCGACAGAGGTGGATTTTGAATGCGCTCCAAATTTTCCTACGGCGAAAGACTTATGAAACTCAAAGGATCGAAAAAATTAATGAAATCGCTATTCATACTCGTTTTAAAAAGTTTGATTGACGGTTAAAATGATCGCTTCGATTCATGACGTCTCTTGCACCTGAAACAATTTTTTGTTCCAAAGCGTGCACAAGACAGGTTAAAAATTGTTTAACTTAAACGAATGAAAAAATCTCATAGTTTGACGTTAAGGAAGTTTAAAAATAAATACGCGAATGCAAATTGCTCTTATGTTGAAAATTAAAAATTGAAATCCGAAAACATTTTCTTCGATAATTGGAATTCACTATTGAAAGTCATAGCTCCATTTAATTTTATGGGCGTTCTATATTTTTATACAGATAATACGTAATATCCAATTTTAAATGGAGCAACGCTTATTATAATTTGTGATGAATATTAAGAAATCAAGTAATATCAAATATGGTAATTGTTATTAAAAAATCTTGTCGCAATGAGTCTAGATATCCATTAAACTCAAGAAATTGAAATTACACCAATAAATGTGTACTATTGAAGTACATGCAATGCGACAAATATATGCGTTAAGAATTTGGCTATAGCAAATATCATGATATGTCAGGAAACTGATTTAAGCAGGATTTAATATCTAGTGCGTGTTAGGAGAGACATATGAGAGCTGAGAAAAACTTTCCGAGAAAAAAACATGAAAGAAACGTAAACAAAGTTTTTAAGTTTTTGTCATTCCAGTTACTTTGAGCTCTGCCTCAGCTAATGTCGGACAGACAAGGGATGACTAGCGTGCGCAGACTACATAAGTCAAAGGAAAAGGTTTTTTTTTTTGAAGGGTGACAAAAAAGCAGAGGAATTGGCGAAAGAACTTTTCCTAGGCTTCTTATTTTTTCAGTACAAGCAGAGGAAAAAAAACAAGAGTAATGGAGAAACCAAAAGCACCTTCCTGCACCAAAAATGTCTTTTATAAACAAAGAAGCAATGTTTGAGGAATTTTCTTGATTCAGAATTATCTTTACGTTGTTATTTATTTTGTTTCGTGCACGCCAGTACTGAAGTTACGAATGGCAAATAGCATATCATGAAGGTAAGCGAAAACATGCATGCTGAAACATCACAGAATACCAGTTGTCAAGTAATTCCTTTTTAATGCCATGCTAATATGATTTTGTCATATTTATGCGGTAACTTTCGCAAAAAAGTATTTTTATAATTTATGGGAGCAACAATTACAAATACATGTACCTATGCCAGCCTTGAGAAAATCAACTCGATCAAATTTCGAGCAAAGGGTGTGAAATATCTTCCGTACGCACGGGTTGATTCGTGCAAATTAACGATAAAATTGTATTTTACCTGCGTTAACTAAAACAAATAAACTATGAATAACAACGTAAACACACATTTACAGGCGAAATATCTGAATTGGGTTTTAAAAATTCTTATTCCATTACGCATTGTGGGGTCACGTACTTTAAATGAAAATGGTTGGGAGACTTACGGTTACAGAAGAATTAAGAACAAGGTATGGTGGAGTATCAGGCATCTTACCTGTAAAAAAAGAAAGTAATTAATTTACAAACAAATATATAAGAGCGCATGCATTCCAAATATTAAACATTAACATCTTCATCGTTTTGGAATATTAATTTTGAATCCATTTCACCACGGAAAATTTAAATTATTGTTCGAAAAATATTGATTTCACCGAAGGCTATCTATATGTAAAACTTTTTCTGAATATAGAAGTAAGATAAAGTGCTCACTTATAAATGTTACTTGATAAGGACACGTGCTCCAATTTTGCACATGAAGTGATAATTTAAAATTAATCTAAACTATCATTTACATTGATGCTCCAGAAATATTTTATTGATGAAACATATTTGAAAAGTGAAAATAATGAGGCGGAATCTTTGGTATAGGTAAAAAACATCACATTTAATATTATCTGGAAAAAATCTTTCTCTTACTTCGCATATCAATTAGGCTAACTCATTCTTAGAGGAATCCGTTTTTGAAGTATGTCACAATCAAAATAAAAACCGTTATTGTACTTTCCACTAAATTATAACGGAAATTACAATAATTGTTTTTATTTTATTGTTGAATCTTTCCACAAAGTCGACCCTTCCCAAATGGAGTTTGTTATGTCACAAATCCATAAAAATCCGCCAATTATATCTATCCCTGGAAACTATTCACTGTTATATCCTTATGATCTTTGTTTACCCTGATATTCACATTAAATTTCTTCATTTAAAGCAGCTAAAAACTGGAATTTCCTGTCTCAAGATGAATTTTCCTACCTAAATAATGCATAGTATATTTCACAGTTAGCAGGTACATAATTACATTTAGCGTATCAAGCTACTGAAAACCGTCTTGGCAAGTTTTAACTAGCGATAATTTTCTTTTGCATTCAATTACAATGCCAATTAATGACCTGTATTAATTATTTTTCTTTCGAATTACTTTTTCTCTAATTGTAAGTCTAAATATTTCAAGGATTACAATGATAAATACTTGATTTCATTTAGCTTGTTCACTATAAGGTTATATATTTTTAATGAATGCTATTTTTGCTTTCCTTATCTATTGCATCGAAAAATGTTTGTTACTCGATCATTCATCAAATAGATCCCAAAAACACTTAAAATGCGTAATAAATCTTTTAAAAACTACGGTATAAAATTATTTTTATACAAATCATCACCCTACTAATTATATGGTGATGCTGGAATAACTCAATTATTCAACACCCAAAATATGAGATAACTGTAAATGGCCTATTCATCTGAAATGCGGCATTGCTATGAGCCAAGAAATGCATAGCACCCCATTGGAATTTTTCGCGTATTTTCTAAATTTTCTAGAATGTTGATCCAAATCAAATTATTTATTATAATTTTGCTTATATATCCCGATCATAAATGCAACAGCAAAATTAAACTCTGTGCAATTTGATGTACGGCAATTAGAATGTACATTTCTTCCAATTTTGATTTAAAATTACATTGATCATACCGTTGTTTGCAGAAAATTTTTGCATCTGAAACATTCACATTTTTCTAATTGAATGGATCCCATTGCAATGCAAACTGAATTATTTTACCAAGAAAATCGCTCAGTAAGTTATGAAATTCGGGATCGCCAATCGGAACTTTCCTCATAATTTCTTTCAAATCTCTTCTGTGCCATTAGGCTACTATTTACTCCCAGCCCTCACTCTCGCAAAAAATGAAATCCAACATAGAGAACGCGGGAAAAAATTCCTGGACTTCCGAACCTATTTCGCATCCGCGAAGGATGTCGCGATAATGCACGTATAATTCTTCCTTTTTTTTGCGTGAGAGCAAAAATAGCCACGTGTTCTACCACTTGGTCGACTCCTACCATCCCTGCGCCCGTGCACCACACAACGTCACTACTTCCATCAACGCTACGTCACTTCCTGCCTCCTACCAATCCGCCACTGCGATCCCCTTTCCACCTCCAGAGATCGCAACGCTCTAGTTACGAGACAGGCAAGCAGCGCACGGCTTTGCTTTATATTTTTATATTCAAACCCATCCTTTTTCTTCTCCCCTATTAACGGCGAGAGAGAAAGGAAGGGAAGGGGAGAAGAAGGGTGAGAGAGAGAAAGACAAGAGGATTTGGAGGGCGGGGATAAAAATTTTCCACGCCGGGCGTTCTCCTGTGTCGTCTCGACGTAGACTGAGAGGAAATGTTCCTCCACCTCTGACACTCACCCCTCCATCTCAATGTCCCTCTCCCCCTTTTCTCCCTCCTTCCCCTGTCACTCTCTCCCTCCAACTCAACGTTTCCCACTCCATCTCTCACTCCCTCCCGATTTCTCTTCCTCTCTCCTTCCCTCACTCTCAACCCTCTCTCCCTTTCTCTCACTTATCTATCTCCCTTTCTCCCTCCCTTTCTATCTCTCCCTCCATTTCTATCTCTCCCTCCCCTTCTATCTCCCACTCCCATTCTATCTCCCCCTCCCTTTATATACCCCTTCCCATCATATCTCCCCCTCCCTTTCTATCTCCCCCTCCCATCATATCTCCTCCTCCCTTTTATCTCTCCCACTTCCAACCTCTCTCTCCCCCTTCCAACCTCTCTCTCCATCCTTCCTTTCTCTCTCCCTTCCTTTCTCTCTCTCCCTTCCTTTCTCCCTCCCCCTTTCTCTCTCCCTCCCGTTCTCTCCCCCTCCCTTTCTCCCCCCCTCCCTTTCTTTCTCCTTCCCTTTCTCTCTTCCTCCCATTCTCTCTCTCTCCCTTTCTCTCCCCCCTTTTCACTTCCCCTCCCTTTCTCTCTCCCTTCTTTTCTCTCCTTACAATTTCTCTCTCTCTCTTCTCTCTCTATCCATCTCACCCTCTTTCTTCCATTCATCTTAACCCATCTTCCTACACCTTTCATTCCCCACTCCACCTTTCTTATCCTGTCCTTTCTTCACTCTCTCCCCGTTCCTCTCTTCCCCATCCCCTCCTACCTTACTCACACCTTCCCTTTTTTTCTCCAACCCTCCCATCTCTCTCTCTTCCTCAATTCTCTAGCTTTTTGTCACTCTTCCTTCCATTCCTCCTTCCCTATCTTCCTCCATCTATCCTCCTTATATCCACCTCTCTCTCCCTTTTTCTCTTCCTTCCACTTCTCTCTCACTCCGTTCTAAATGTCGTTCCCTACCTCCAGGTCTTTTTGTCATCATTCCTCTCCTTCTCTCTCTCTCTTTGTCTATCTCGCTCTCACCCTACCTCCCTTTCTCCTCTCTCTACTTTTCTAACCCCTCCTTCGGTCTCCCTCCCTCTCTCTTTGTCTAACCCTCTCCAACCCTTTCCCTTTCTCTCTATTTCTCCCCCTTCCTTCCTCTATCTCGACCTCTCCCCCTCTCTCCCCACCGCTGAGATGAGCAACATTTCTGCTTGTGCCCCGTTTCACCTCCACTGAAGAGAAACAGATCTTCGCGAAACTCCGCTCTGCGACATTTCCAGTCCAAACAGTGGCGTCATTTTAAAACAAGACACGGGGGCCAAAGGATTGCCCACCTCAAGGCGAAATGGCAGTATTTCGAGCTCTATTTATTTATCATTAGCGGAATGAGAACATCGTAGTTATTTTTTTTACAATCTTTTCTCCGAAATGGAGCGATAAAGACCGTTTTATATTATTTGTATGTCCGCCATATGGAGAGAGAAATTTTGCGTTTGTTCAGTCTTTGAGAAGATGTACATACGACCACCGCCATGATTTCGAACTTGAAGTTACTAACCTCGAGTGATGTTTATCAAGCGGCGTAATGCGCAAATAACCCGTTAAGAGATGTGTAAAGCCAAATACTAGTTCAGTTTACAAGAGCTTTTAGGTTTCAAATTACCTTTTAAGTTTACTCCGGCAAAGCGTCTTTTTTGCTCAAATATCCGGCGTTGGATACCGCCGCAGAATAAATTAAAATACCACCGACGCAGACTGAATTAAAATACCACCGAAGCGGTTATTATTACTGAGTATTAGGGAATGATTTTTACAAAGTAAATAAAAAATTAGCCCATTTTAAAAGCAATAGCAAGAATTCTAAGAATCATTTTAATAACTCCATTCACTATTAAATAACATGTGTATTTAACTGACTTTAAACTAAACAATTAATTGTATCTAGTAATGATACGTTAGCTGCACATAAATTAAGTAGCGTAATAGCGTAATGGTTTGTTTGGATACGTATGCTCTAAATGAGCACAGATAAAAAAGGAACATGGCTGGTCCGAGATACAGGCTATGCAGGCGGCTGTCTGAGCGCCGAAATTTTGGGAGCGCTCTGCCGAAAATCTATCTGTACATAACGTACAAGTAAATTTATTTTGGCTAGCAATCTATTTCGCGGAAAAGGTTGAATTCTTAATTATACTCAATTGTGTTTCCATTGCCAATAATTTAGGGAGCAATAAACAAACATACGATTAAGAGGTCTTCATATTAATATACTGAAAAGGGCACTGCAGTGTCAGGGGCGTCGAAATATCTGGAGCCGCTTCTGACATTCTAATAGTTTAATCCAGTGGTTGGCATTTTATGCCAGGTGGGACACATTCATAGGTCGAGGCATCCATGGAAGCAATGGAAGCACCGCTTCCCTTAAAAGAATAAATAAAATAAAACACGAATTGAAAATAAAGAAAATGGCTGATTTCGTATGTTGCGTCATTAGCAAAACATCAAATTAAATAGCTGTAATATTTGAAAAATGCGCCAGTGGCGTCACTAGTCTATGATGGGATGATGGAGAGAGAAAGAGAGAGATTAGAGATCAGTCTGCGCATGCGTCTATTGGGAGAGTAGGAGTAGGATTAAGGAACATGCAGGTTTCACAAAATTCTATGCGTTCGTGTTCATATGGATTTTCAGTTACTTCCTTTGCTGTTACTGAATAATATAGTGTAAGTTTCTTAAGAAATGTAAGGTTCAGAAATGCTTTTGTTTTAATATTATCGACGCATTTATAGAGACGTAGGGAAACTTGACGCCGGCAGATTCCACCATGCATTCAAGGGCTCCCGCTGATGTTGTTCCAACTTGTGGGACTGCAGGGAGTGAGATTCTTCGACAGATATGCAACTTTTCCATTGAAAAGGAATTAAGTAAATCGTTCAGTGCATTATCTTATCAAGATAATTGCAAATAATCGAAAGCGGCAGAAAAAAACAAATACTAACAGACTTTAAAACCAAAACTGTCTTTTACGCGACACTTTCATGAAAATCTTTATGACTCTGTGACGTGGTTATGTGGCTACAGTAAACTAAAGAAACTGTTCTTCTGGCCTTACCTTTTGTTTTCTTCAGAAAAACATGTTTGGAGTAGGACTGGTTTTGAATACTTAAACAATTTTTCCAAGGCGCAAAGGAGACAAAAATTATCTCAAAATCATCGTGTCACTCAAGCAGCGGAAGCAATTTGGAAAGACCGGTATTTTGTTCAGTCTGGATGAACAGTTTTGTCTATCGGTAGAAAAACACAATGAAAATGTAAAGAACAGCTTAGCGGCCTAATTAAAGTTGATGGTTTTCTGGAAAAACAAGGCCTTGCTTTTCGGAGTCACGATGAATCAAAGAGCTCTTTAAATAGGGGGAAGTATTCTAAACTGATGCATGAATTAGGAGAGTTACACAGTGACTTAAGAAATCACCTTGAGAGATCTACAGTTTTTTCAGGATTGTCCAGTGATATCCAAAAGGACACTATTGCATCAATTTCTGAGCTGCTGACCGAAGAAATAAAAAAGAGATCCACCAAGTTCCTTTTGTGGCTGTAATTTTGGACGAAACAGCTGACATTGCAGTAATAACATTTCAATTGTCAACTGTACTACGATACATTACCATAGAGGGCACTACTGAAGAATGGTTTTTGGACTTTAAAGACCGAAGCAGTGACTGAAGAGCGAATTCCCTTGCACAGCTTGTTTTCGGCGTCTTAAAAGATTTCGATTGTGAGAGTAAGTTAGTAGCTCAGACATATGATGGAGCTGCTGCATTGGAAGATGTCACTTTCTAGCTTTTGAATGTTTTTCAGCAAATCAACCAAGAGGACAGAAGCTCTAGATGCAGAAGTGAAGATGCAATTTCCCACTTTAGCCCAAACACGTTGGAATTACAACAACAGACTTCTGGAAAAGGTACATGAGTATAAAGAACAAATAGAGAGTTTGCTTAGTGGAATGATCGATGATGCTGAGAAATGGGATTCTGAAATGATCTGCACAGCAAGAGACCTTCTTTCAAATCTATAAGATTTCGATTTTAATTTCCTTCTTGCTGGGTTTTCTTCAATATACCCCCAGGACGTGTTATTTAAAGTAATCCAGAAAAAGGTTTTTGATATCAGTTTCTGTATTAAAAAAGTTGAAGATTATTCTAATTATATTAAGAATTTTAGAGAAAAATTTGAAATTATATGGGACAGAGTGAATATGGCATGTTCAAATGACGATGATTCATCCCAAACAAAAGGACTCATCTCAAGCGAAGATGAAAAGTCGTTTATAAGAGAAATGTTTTTGAAATTATCGATGTCATTTACATGAATATCGCCGACAGGTTCAGTGACATTTCGAAACTCAAATTCTTCAATTTGTTAGATACAAGAAACTTTCAGAATTTCCAAAAAAATTTCCAGATTTACAGGAAGGTTTTTGTCTTTTTGAGCCTGATAAGTGAGCTCTTTGTGTTTTACAAAGACCCTATTTGCATAAAACAACGTTGTAGAGCTAAATCACTATCTCAAATCGTCGGGCTTAACTGATGCCTTTCCCGAAGCATTCAGAATCACAGAACTAATTATCACCATCATAGCATCCAGTTCTTCTGTGGAGAGATCCTTCTCTGCATTGAAGCGGATTAAAACTTACCTGCAAAACACACAAGGACAGGAACGACTGTCATCTCTTGCACTTTTAAGCATTGAGAAGGATTTGTTGCTGAAATTACGCCGGAGGCCAACGTTTTACGACGACGTGACTGACATATTCGCAAGAAGAAACCGGAGAGTAGAGCTACACTACAAAAAATTCTGTACTTGTACATTTTATAACATTGTATTTTGCTTTTTTACGTGTAGGTGTAGAACAGCTTCCCCTGCTTCAATAATCACGCCTTGCCACCGAGCTATATATATATATATATATATATATATATATATATATATATATATATATATATATATATATATATCGACGTTTCTTACAGAGGAGGAGGAGGATATTACATACTAGTAGAAGGTGCTTGTATACTGCAAGCATTTCATCTTACCTTGAAAAAACATTAATTTTTAGAGAGATATTTCATCATGAGAAATATTTCTTAAATTCAAAAGATTTCTCCTAGGGACCAAATTTCTTTTTTTCCTTATGCAACAATAATGGACTAAAACAATTGATAATTTTTGCAATTTTATGAATATTATACGTTTTCCACATTGGGTTAATAATGCCACACATTTATGCCAAATTTTAAATTTGTAGCACATTTAGAAGTGAAATAACATTTATCTAATTGTTTAAATTAAAATAATTTTTAACGGCCGCAATAAGAATTTCATAGATGTTTATTCGTTTAAATAGACTAAACTCTAAATAACTTGAAAATTTCAGCTCTATAACTCGCACCATAGTATCTAAACATTTACCTATTTGTAAAAATTTTAAGAATTTTTTACTTCCAAACAAATTAAAATATCAAAATTTGTATAATCCCTATTTTGTTTTTTTACAAACAATACCTCTTAAAAAAATTTCAGCTCCGTAGCACATTAGGTAATACATAAACCTCAAAAATATGTTTACACAATTGCGAATTATAAGTGGTAGAATTTTTTAACTTTTTCAAAATTTCATTTTTTTCTATTTATAATTTTCTACAAAATGATTTCAAAAACTCGAACCTACAGCATACAGTTTCAAAAAAAAAAAATTATTAAACTTTAAAATACAAATGAGGTTAAAACAACCCCTAAAAATTAACAACTTTGAAATTTTCGATTTTTATAGTTGGTTAGGAGAAAAATTCTATTGACCTGTAAAATTTCAGCTTCCTAAACCTATTAGATTGGTCTAAACACTGGGATAACTTTTTCCCATGCCAACTTATGGGAGAAATTCCGGGGTATCTGGAGTCGAACCCGGGACACTGTAAGCAAAAGTAACAAGAATTCTCAATAGATATTGCAGCCGTCTAGAAACACTTAAAATTTCATTTTTCTAGCTTACGGGCAAGTGCCCAAAATTAATTTACAAATATGGCGCAATGCTTTTCTTATGGGAAATAACGCAACTTTCGGAATTTCTGGAGTCGAACTCATGTCACTTAGGTAAGAAGTCTTATTTTATCTGTAAGTTTCTCCGTCATATCTACAAAATCTAAAACTTTCAGCTTTCTAGCTCTTGTAGTTTGGGCTGGACATTAGTATCCTCCTATCATTATATATAGACGTTCTTTACAGAGGAGGTGGAGGAGGAGGATACTAATGTTTGGGCACTTCCAGATGAGCTGGAGATTCGAAATTTTTTTCTTAGGTAGGATTTTGTGGAAAACCGACTAGAAAAAACGAAAATCTTGAAAAAGTGCAACAATGCGGCCGCTAAAAATTAGAAATTGTTTAAACAACTTTTCAAGGTTCATGAATTTCCGTATGTTCTACGGAGCTGAAATTTTTTTTGTAGATAGGATTTATAAAAAAACGAAATAGGGAATAAAGAAATTCTGATATTTTAATTTGTTTGGCAGTTAAAAATTCTTAAAATTTAAACAAATGGATAACTGTTTAGGTACTACGGGATGAGCTATGAACCCATGTAAAAATAATAGTTTAAAGCAATCCCCAAATGTTGCAATTTTAAACATTTTACACTTTCTCCATTATGGGGTACTAATGCTACACATTTTAGCCAAATTTTAAAGTTGTAGCACTTTTAGAAGTAAAATAATATTTTTCTAATTGTTTAAAATTTAAACAGTTTTAACAGTTGCCGCAATATATATATATATATATATATATATATATATATATATATATATATATATATATATATATATGGAGAGATTGAAATGTTTATTTATTGTTTAGACATTACGGGATGAGCTAGGAATCTGAAATTTTCAAGTAATGTAGTAATGTAGCGAATTTACTCCAGAGATCCCGGAATATCTCCCATAAGTTAGCATGGGAAAACGCAATCCAGTGTGTAGACCAATCTAATACGTTTAGGAAGCTGAAATTTTGCAAGATTATAGAACATTTCTCATAACCAACTACAAAAATCGAAAATTTTAAAATTGTAAATTTTAGGGGTTGTTTTAACCCCATTTGAACATTAAACCCCCTACCCCTCCCCCTCCTCTATACCGTAAATGTTCCCATTGTCTATCTTCCATTGTCACCACTCCCGGCGAAGTGCACCAGCTCCTCTCTGCCATCCCTTCCAAGAAATCCAACGGACCCGATGGTATCGCAGCGGAATTTCTTAGGCAAACCGCTTCTCAGCTCTCGATACCTCTTTCTATGCTTCTCAACCGCTGCTTCGCCACGGGAGTTTTTCCCCAACAGTGGAAAATAGCCAACGTCATCCCTATTCACAAAAATGGCAGTAGATCTCAGGTGGAAAATTATAGACCCATATCTCTTCTTTCCAACTTATCAATCGTTTGTGAAAAAAATATTCATAATCGGCTCCTCGCTTTCACTCTTCCCTATATTTCCACACAACAACATGGTTTTCTTCCGGACTCCTCAACTCTAACCAACCTTTCCGTGCACATGAATAATATCACGCACACACATGAAAATTCTTCTCAACTGGACGTGTGTTACATCGATTTCGCCAAAGCCTTTGACACCGTTGACCATTCTCTCCTTCTTCACAAAATCTCCCATCGCTTTAATGTCCATCACCTCTTTCTCTCCCTCATTTCTTCTTTCCTGTCAAACAGAAGTCAGCGTGTAGTTATCGACGGCTACCTTTCTTCTCTTGCTCCTGTCACTTCCGGTGTGCCTCAAGGTAGTGTCTTAGGCCCCCTTCTCTTCATCCTTTTCATAGACGACTTAGTGGATATAATTGCACAACCCTGCGGGATACTACTCTTTGCAGATGACTGCAAATTATTCAAACAGATCAATTCCCCAGCCGACTCTGATATTCTCCAAGCTGCCCTAATCCGCCTCTCTGACTGGACTAAAACCTGGCGTCTTAGAATCAATCCCTCCAAATGCACCGCTCTTACCTTCACCTTACGTAAGCAACCAATTATAAACCAATACAAAATTCTTGACATATCAATCCCCTTAGTTACAACACAAAAGGATCTTGGTGTAATTTTTGACCAGAAGCTATTATTTGTTACCCATATTAGGAAAGTCACTTCTCGTGCCATGTCTATGTTGGGCCTCATCTATCGTTTCGCCGAAATTACGGATTTTTCTCTCTACGCACATTCTTTGTTAGTTGTGTTCTCCCAATCTTAGAATATTGCTCACCCATTTGGTCATCAGCTTCCCAATCAAATCTTAATCACCTTGAAAGGCCCCTAAATTTCTTCCATCACATTATCCGCCAGCGAGTTCCTTCTCTTCGTAATGCGTCCTCTTCCCACATTCTCCACACTCTTGGTTTACTACCTTTGACCGATCGTAGACAGGCAATTGACCTAAAGTTTTTCCGTAACATTGTAAATGGAAAATATAGAACTTCTCTTCAATTACCCTCTCCGTATTCCCTCTAGAAGTACCAGATTACATGATTTATTTCACTGCCGCACTCCTCGGCTCTCAACCACAAAACGCTCCTTAATTTTCCGCCTCCCATACTTATATAACCAAACTCTGATGCAAGATCCTCATACTGATGTATGTAAAGATTAAGAAAATACTGACATAATCTCCATTATAGTCAGAGCGCGACTGGCGGGAAACTTCGGCTGCCTCTCGCCTGGCAGAGCTGGTATAACTACGCCTGCGCACAACGATTATTTTCCGATCACGCGTCGCTGGGCCATTCCATTAGAAGGGAGAGGAGAGACAGCGACTGCATCGCTTGGGAAGGTAGTGTTGGAGAGAGTACTGAAACTACGCGCCTGCGTACAGCGGTCATTTTCAGATCACGTGTCACGTAGTTTGTCCTTTAGAAGATTGATTATATCATCACCAAATTCCATTTTAACATTTTTATTATAGGAACAGGAGCTGAGTAATTATTGGATAAAATCGGTCAACCGCAAGTGGAGGTTTACTCATGTCATTTTTTCATCTTTCTGATATACAGCCTTGCCTCGTTTTACGAACTTAATTCGTTCCAGGAAAACTGTTTGCTAGGCGAAAACCGCAAAACGAAAATCATTTTCCCATTGCTTTCTATGTAAAAATTTTTAATTGGTTCCGAAGGTCAAAATAAAAAAAATATCCATAGTTCACTTAGAAACAAGACAGAATGATGCCATATAGAGAAAAAACATCAATAACGATATATTAATTTATTTAAATGACATTCTTAGTCATTAGCCTAGGATGTCTTACTCTATATATTAGCGGTTTAGCCTATGATATCCTAGCCTATGTTAGCCTACGATAGGTTAAATGCGGCGCATATGTTTTTCGACCGCTCGCCTTTCTCCAATCTTTGAATAATATTTAGTTTCTGGGCAATACTTATAGCCCTTCTCTCTTTTTTCACTTTACCACTTGCAATACCTGAAATGCTGGTACGTTTAGTAGCCATGATTCACAAAAATACATCTTGAATTAATAGAAAAAAATGATCACCACTCAGCAAACCGAATTTCACAAAGAATGGCAACGTGCGTACTGAGATGGTTCTTATTCGGAACAGAGTGATGCAATCTGACGAACTTTACCGAGCATTCACCACGCAGATAGAGCACGTATAAGAGAAATTTTTTTTCGATATTTGAGAAATAGGATTTCCATACGAACCTAACGATCTCTTATAAACTAAAATTTGTTCGCAAATCGAAAAATAGATATAAAATTGCTCAGTTCACATAAGCAAAAATTCGTAAAACGGAAGTTCGTAAAACGAGGGAAGGCTGTATTGTTTGCGAATGGTTTTGTTTACATCGTCTCACAAAATTGGACACCCATTGGTGGAATTATGCGCTGACTATTAAAGGGAGGGTGTGGAATCTGTTCCAGTGAGAGAAAATGACGAAATAAAGCTGCGACAGTTATTATATTGCAGGATTTCTGGTATGTAGCAAATCTGCTACACTGCGCATTTAAGAATTAATCATTTAAATTGCATTTTTTTAGTGTCTGAGGGAAGAGCGGTTATATTAATATTCTGAATATTACAAATACGTAAAGTGCTGTAACTAGGGCGGGGCACCTGCCCCGTGCGCAACTAAAGAAGGGGCCGCAAAAATTGTTAATGGCAAGTTGTGCGAGGTTGCATGGCACAAGGACAGGGACGATATCTCTACTATACTTGTTCCAGACATTACGCATAGCAGAAACTATAAATTTCGATGATGTTATTGATGAGTTTGCTGCATTAAAATCACGTAGAATAACTCTTTAATATTAAAATATTTATACTTTCTGCATTTAAATTATGTATGTATGAAGGTATATTTATAATTATGTATTTAAATTACGTACATTCATAGTAAGAAATTATATCATTTATAGTTTATTTTTATTTATTAATTGTTCAGTCAAAATCCATAGGGTAAAAAATATTACAGAATTTTTTATGGAGGGTCGCATATTTGATATTTTGCCATGGGTGCTAAAATAGCTATTTACGGCGCTGCATACGTATACTAGTTATACATTATATAATAGTAGTTTCCGCGATCTTTACGTCTGATGTAACGCTCATTAGTAGTGCTTTCTTCCCCTAAATGGCTCTGATGACATTGTTTGAAGGTGTTTTGAACGACGGTAACGAAGATAAACAAACATTCAATTACCATTGATATTCTGTTGATGGAGTCAATATGGGGATTAAAATCGTTGAAAGTTTTTGAGGACATTTCCTGCGAAAGATAGGTTACGTAACGTTATATTGACGGGCTTTTATACAAGTAGGCAATAAAATACGAATTTAGGAACGCATCTACATATGTATGTACTATATAGTCATACCCCGTTTAGAACTGGGGATGCGTTCCTGAAAACGAGAACGCCAACTGAATTAACGTTATTCGAGGTCATTTTAGTATATTACTTACGAAGATGCGTTCCCAAAATCGTAATTTGTTACCTATTTTGAAAATATTGGTATAGCCGCTCTTTTCTGCTATGCTCTAAAACTGTACTGTATATTTATCAATCCTTAAATGCGCAATGCAGAAGATCTGCAACATGCCAGAAATCCTGCAAAATAATAACTGTCGCAGCTTTTTTGCCATTTTCTCACACTGTAACCAATTCCACACACCCTCCTTTTATAATCAGCATCAAATACCGCCAATAGGTGTCCAAGTTCGTGAGATGTATAAACAAAACCATACGTTACTCTGCAGCCTGAGAACGTGGTGTATCTGCTGTGGCTCATTTGATGATTTCGGTAGTTGCTTTCAGTAATTTTGACTGAATATTTTCTGCCACACACCTTAAATGTGCAATAAAATCAAATCACATGCCTTATAATTATCTGTTATATTTCCATAGCGTAAAACTTAAGAAAATACATATTAAATTTCATAATGATCCGGTAATTAGTTCTTGAGTTCGAGCGCCTACAAAAAACGTATGGAGAAATTAAAAATTGGTCCGAAAACAAAGAGCGTTATAACGAATCAGCGTTAAACGCTGACTAGGTTAGCGCTCTCGTTTTCAGAAACGCATCCTCAGCGTTAAACGGATATATATATATATATATATATATATATATATATATATATATATATATATATATATATATATATAATGTCATTAGAAAGTCGATGTTTTAAGAAATTACGTGGTTATCATTATTTTCGATTTCCATTGTAATTTCGCCTTACATTTAGCATCAAATCTTTCCGTTCTCACAGCATGGTTGCGTACACCGGCTGTGACAAGCTGGCCAACGAGTGCGGGGCTAGTGAGAGAACCAATAATCTGCATATACGTCACTAATAGTTTAAATCCGAGTCACAGGCTACCGCAGATGGCGGAGAGACTAGGAGGACGAAAGGGACACACATACTAAAACAGTGGAGCAGACCTCAAAAAGAACAGGAAAAAACGAAGCATGAGAAACTCCCCCCGCGGACAGCGATGAAAAGACGCAGCTGCTGCCTCTCGTGATTGATCGCCCAAAAATTCTCGCTAGGAATGTAAAGAAGACCTTGAAAGATAGGAATAGGGAAAGGAAGAGATAGGAAGGTAGTACTGGCGGGTAGGTCCGCCTGAATTGACGTTATTTCTTAGTTTTTTATCCATTCCATTTACTTTTTTTTACCTTTAGTTCGGAATAAATCTGTGTCAGCACGGGTCACATTTGGTTCCGTAGTCCACGTGCGATACGTAACCCAGACCGAACCGCCCACTCGCTCGCTCACCCGCCCTCCTTCCATATCCCTCTTCAAGACGCACTTGCTGACCTCTGGCTTAAGAGAAAATAAATAGGGGCGGCGGAACTACACATAGGGTCCAGAAAATTGCGCCTCCGCACAGTCTTTTGTTTCGCGGGAGATTATCTCCATTGAGTCAGCAGTTTCCCACTAGGGGGTGGATAGACAATGGCGGCGTGGAAGGCAAGGTCGGTCTTTTGGGTTCTCGGAGAAGTGCGAACGATAAGAAAACAAATTATGAAGTTTTGGGTCACGTCGTGCGCAAAATTTCGTTATTGTGCCTAATAATTTATCATCTCGTCAAAGCGAGGCCCTTCCTTTCTCTGAATCACGTGGTGCTCCTTAACTCGCCTGGTTAATTTTTCGTTGACTGCATTTCTCGTGAAAGGAAACGGCCTGAGATAGTTTTCATTATCGTGTAGTACACTTCTTTTTTTCAAAATAGTGCTAAAGAGCCATGATAATTACATTTTTTACTGTTCAAGACTTTGTAAAAAAGGTACTTTTTTTCGAAAACAGTATGGAAAATTTCTAAATAATTTTCTTAATTATTCCGTCGTGAAAATATGATAGATATTATGTATTAATTTTCATCGATACGCCGAATTTGTTCCTCTATCCCAAGCTCTTCAAAAACGAAATATTGTCCTACAATATCCTCGAGTTTGTTAAATACATGACTTTTTTTAAGTCATACTACTCAAAATCTGGGAACTGAACTCTTGAACTAAAGTTACAAAAATGGGGCGCCAAATATTATGCGAAAAAGGGTTACATGATTTATGTGGTTAACACTATTTTAAATTATGACATAGAAAATTACCAACTAGACAAATATGCCATGTCTTTAGCAAAAAAAGTAGTTTTTGTATCAATCGTGCGTAATACCGGTGTAGAAGTAGCAGATCCCGTACCTATAGGTAAGAATCTGAAACTTGGCTGGTATGTGGATATGAACATGAAAACAACGGAAAAATTTGAAATCCTTTTAATATGGAATAGGTAGTTATGAAGTATATCGAACTGATTTAAGGTAAAAAAAGCTTTAACATTTGTATCTGAGGTTAGTGGGAGTAAATGTTGTCTAATAGGTCTGTCACTGTCAGAAGACATAATTACGTGCAATACGGCGCTCGTTGACGAATTTCCGCCCCTGACAAAGTTTAACCCTAGAAAGGTAATGTACGTCAAAGTGACGTGTATTGTTCCAAGAATCTGAGATTACTCATCATCCGGTGGCCGGGTTTACTCATTGCCATAGCAGTGCTTGAAATGCTCAGTTATCTTTCAGTTGCTGACGAGTATACTGTGAACCTGCTTTACGCGTGCCTGATAGAGCCTATATTATGTATGCCACAACGTTTTTTTGCGTGTGATTAGCCTTACGTGATAATTGCAATACGCCGTTCGTTTTTTTACAACATGTTAAATATTGCAAACATTAATGCTTATGTTATTTACGCTCACAATTTTATAGGAACAATGAAAAAACAGGAAAAAACCGATGACGACGTTTTGTGCAAAGTGCAATTTGATTATTTGCGGCGAGCACCAAAAAAAGTTGTGCTGAAACTGTTAAAATGTGTGAAAATTGTTAATTTTGCATAAATAATATTTGAAAATAGTTATTTTGTCATAATAAAATTGAATTTGCAAAAACGTTAAATTAATGTTTTTTTTCCGAGCTCAATAACATTACACGTCAGTTTTAAGTAGGATTACCTTAAAGGGACTAACAGGTAGAATTATCTTTCTAGGGTTAAGATATTTAGTGATATTTTCTGTCTAAACCGGTAAATATTGCAATCAACACGTCAACGGGCAGATGTCGCCATCCGGAGAGAGTATCCTACATAAAAACATCAAGAAAATCCGAAAAACTTGCGATGTGGAATTGAAATGAAGTAATGATTTTCAAAAAATAAAAAAATTTCATAAGAAATCGCGTCGCTATTTATATTCATAAAATTGCTTCTTTATATCGGTTATAAATAGGATACGAACTTGTGACTAGGCCAGTTGTATGTATGAGCTAAGTATATGTTTCTCGTAGAGAGAATCCGAATCCATGCCGAACTAGATTAATAATTCGTTCGGTGCCAGAAAAAGAGGAAATTTTCATGATGTTAACAATGGGATACCATGGAAACGAGTCCAATTAAAAAATCGCATTTTACAGCGTGGAATGAGTGAACAATAAGAAAGTTGAAAATCTTATTTTATTGCAAATTTATAAAATTATACTATAATTTTAATATGAAATAATACATGGTTCTTTTAATTTTAGTCCTTAAACAATAAGTAAAACCTGTAAAAATTAATGTTTCTAACCCTCTTTTCTATCTCCTCTCACCGCCGGGTCCAAAATGCAAGAAACGCTGAAACGGGCAGACGAGAATTTATTTACTAGAACTATAACTGATGCAATCATTCAGAGGTTTCCATTTCTGGTTTTCAATTTCTAACGTTCGTTCGTTGAATTGAAAACGTACACATTTTCGATGAAGGAGCTTAAAACAAAAATTTTAATAAAAAAACTAAACAAAATTCCCAAAACATTAGCCATTCCCCAAAGTTAGAACCCTCGCTTTCATAAAACATTAAGCCAAAGTAAAAGTTTAACGACCCAGCTCTTCCAACAAAGACTACGAGAATATATTAGCTCCGTATAATTCGATAAAAATCCGCCAGAAAACCCACACAACAATGACGGGGATATTCGCTACAAAAGGTTGCCATGGAGACCTTTTCGGCCATTGTTGAGCCGGAGTGAAAAGCTAAAAAAAAGTCAAATGAACCTTAGAGGACGTGGGAGGACAAATGATAAGTTAGGGAGTCGATGTATCTCGCGATTGGAAGAGCGACAATGGGGTTGGAGATTAATTTTTTTCTCCGTTGGTCGAAAACTTTCGTAGGATATGGACCGATGAAAATGGTCCAAAAATGTATTTTTTCGTAGGCGAGTAGTTAAAATAGAAAGTGAAATGGATCGGGAGATAGTTGGATGAAAAATAGTTGGCGAGATTTGACGAACGCCCTCTCTGAATTGTATTGCCGAAACTTTCTTTGCGTTCTAAATACACGCTGGGGTTCATTTCAGAAATGGTGCATTCGCACGTGAAGAAATAATTCACAACTATTTTGACTCCCCAACATCCAGCAAAATGAGGATGGTTTTTATCGTAGAAACTGCATCACTTTTATGGCGATCGGCGTTTCCAGCAATATATTTTGTATATTGTTAATATGAATAGCGCGTAGATGAATTTTTATTTGGAGTAGATATAGTAATTTTATCACAACGCTTCTCAAATTCCCCTTCTTTAATTCTCGTTGCAAAGTTCGTAAAATCACAATATATGTACGTACTTAACGCAAACGTGACGTGGGATCAAGGCCGGCACGAGCTAAGGGCGTGCCAGATGGCTGCCCGGGGCGCCAAAGTTTTGGGGACGCTATCCCGATCATTTTTATCTATGCATTACTTGCAAGTGAGTAAATATTGGATACCAATTTATATCGAGGAACGGGCTAGAATCTTGATGGCATTCCTTTTAATTTTTCATTATCAATAATTTTTACAGAGCGATGAATAAATTAACATATACTTTACAAACATCTCAAGAAACATCAACAGAGCGGGGGCGCTGGAGTGCTATCTCTCCCGGAGCGCCATAATTCCTCGGGCCGCCACTGTGTAGGATGGCGTGTATGTTACAAACTAGTTAGAGAGAAATTCAAGAACAAGCAATTAAAAAAATACACATGCCTCAGGTATCTCCAATAGTTACAATGCGAGGAAAACCATATGCCCAATTCGGCTGCAAAACAGCCGTCTTCACTCACTTCACTTCACCGAAAATAGATTCTAAATAGAATCTAGTTTTGGTGAACAGCCGCCGAAGACGGCTAATTTGAAGCTGAAATGCGCATATGGTTTTTTAACCTTGTGACCTTTGGAGATACGCAATGCACGTGTATTTTTAGCCTACTTTCCAGAATGGAAATAGGCTTATAGTTTTGTCGTTGTGTCTGTCTGTCCGACTCTCCTATTAACTTTTGCACTAATATACCGAATTTCATGACACTTGGTGGAAATCTCATGCTACTGGAGCCGAGCTCTCGAGAATAGTTTTTGTTGCTAATATTGAAAGTCCCGGGCTCGATTCCAGGAACTATCCTTCCCATTTGATTTACATTGAAAATCTTAAAACAATTGTGCAGGGTAATTTTCTTTTGCACATTAAAATATTTTCGAATTGTAATATCGGAGACGGACTTGTACTTTTCTCTGATGATAGGAATGAAGATTCTAATTTCCATCGTAGAATTTTGCATATTGATCGTATTTCTTCGAATTTAGCGTAAATACTAGTGTTTTTGCCGTTTTTATCACTTATTGCCATAGCAAACGACTATAATTGGACTCAGATTCGGCATATTATAATACATACGCGCGTTATTTTTCCGCACAAATACACGTGATCAATTTAATATTCTGTTCGAATTTCGGTATTTGTAATATTTTATAACGCTAAATTATGAAATTTGGCAACACAAAAAGCAACATATCCGCGGTGATTTTAAAGCTGTTAAAGGCATTCTAAGTATTAAATAAATGATTAAATGGAAAGTAGGCATCATAAGTACCGTTTGGATCATCTTGTTTTAAATTTCTTGTTCTTGAATTTTTTCTGCCATAAGACGACATCGATAGTTGCCTGTTGAATTAGAGCGAAATTGTTTTGAAAAAGTTCGTTATTTTTTGTGGAAACCAATATTAATCATAATAATCTACATCATGGCTGGCTGGGGGACCTAAGGCACCCGGGACACATGTGGCCCCTAATAGCGTTTAATGAGGTAGGCAAAGATACGATGAACAAGACACTAGTAAAATTTAGAGCAACAATTTATATTTTGTATTCAAATTATAATAATAAAACATTTAATATTGAAACGTTAACCCTCAAAACCGCATTTAGAATCGATTTTCACTTGCATAGTATGACAGAAACTATAGATGACCCGTTTAATCTCTAATCCAGGCCGCCGAAGCATTGGCAACGTCCAATGCGGCCCTCCGAAAGGTTTGCAACCACCCATGTGGCCCTTCATCAAGAAAAGGTTTCCCCACCCATGACCTAGATCAGGAGTGCACAACATACGGCCCGAGGGCCAAATTTGGCCAGCCGACTCATTTTGTCTGGTGCTTTCCTTTTCCGAAAAAATACAAGTAAAATTTTTTACGGGTATTAACCGCATGTGTAAACAAACATTCTCTCTTATGAAATTCAACAAAGCTCCATTACTTTCAGCAATGATAGATCAGAATTTAAGAGACATTCTAAGAAGACATTCTAAGAACAGCAACTACCAGCATTACTCAGGTTATAAGTGCAATGGTGAAAGAAAATTAAATAGTATTTATTATTTGTTATATTTGTTTTTCGTCTCATTTTTTGCCTAAAAATTGCATGTAAACGTTGTTACGGTAATTACTGAATCTACAATAGTGTACTTAAATTTTTTATGTACTAAACTTTCATAGCATGGCCCTCCTACGTCAAATCAAGGTCGATTTTGGCCCGTGTCAACTTTTGAGTTGTGCACCTCTTATCTAAATCCTCAGAGTACATCTCGTGCACGTAAAATCAAAGCCTCGCACATGCTTACATAAAATTGCTTCCAACGATGTCAAATGCACTTACGCTACATAATTTTCACTACTATACTTCCACGAGATGCCAGTTCACTCTCATATATTCTTCGTTTAAAAAATAAGAAGGAATGACCTAGGTTAACGCGACACGTTTGAAATCATCCCGTTATCGCATCTTTTCGGCTGTTAATTCCAGCTGCATACCAAATATCGCGACAAATGGCGCACTCGTGAGTAAATAATTCTCGAACGTCGATTTTCGGCAGTAAATTTTCCTATCTGATAATCCGCTGTAATATAGACGGGGAAAGAGACCCTTTTGACTCCGGAACACGTGACCATTGAATTCAAAGATTTAAGGCACCGTGACGGAGAAAAAAATAACGCGCTTCGGAACGGATTTAATAGAGCGTGTTATCCTTTTTCGGCCATTATTGGAAGAATAAAAACGTCACAAAAGACAAATTTAGCGTATATTCCGGCGCGTACAGGAATGAAACGGACGATGGCGCTGGGGTAAGCGGAGAGTGAAATAGTATTGGACGCGAGCGAGCGGAGAAGAAGACTTAAATTTCGAAAGAAAGGGAATTTCTGAAAACGACGTCGAAAAGGCGCAAAACGAAACTCGAACACTAAAATTGGCGATTATTATAGTCCGGGTATTGTTTTTATAGTGATACAGATCACGATAATTGCGAATGATTTTCTTCATAAACAAATGGAGAAATAATGTTGTTTTTTGGTATTATGTAACATTAACAGAAAAATATTTCACAACACCGTAAATTTGTGCTTATCATATTCTTAATAGTTTAGTCAAGTAAATAGGGTTCGTTCTTATTGAGCGAATTTCTTCATTTAAATAAAATTTTAATAATTTTTAGGTTCTTCTGAAAATTAAAATTGGAAAATAAAATTCGTAATCACGCAGCTACTGACATTACGCTAATGTGTATAACATAAAAATATGAAAGCTGGGCGGTTTTTAATTTAATTCATTTCGATTTATTTGCTGTTTGTAGTGAACCCTTTAACACATTTTTCTTTTTACGTGATCCACATTGAGATGTGAATTTTTTTTAAAGCAGAAAAATGTAAATGCAGCACCTTATTGCCATGTATATATTTGAAAAAATAATATAAACTTAAAAAATATACCCACACAAGCATATACATACGAGGGACCGTAAAAAGGTTTTGCAATTCGGGAATATAAAAAAACTATAGAAAGGGTAAATATTTTTTTTTTCAATATAGTCCGACGTAACTTCACCGCGCTTACTCCATTTTGATATATTTTCATCTTTCTCCTCAAACCAGGTCTCAATGGCCACTTGGAGCTCATTATCCTCTCGAAATAGATTATCTCTAAGATGAAACTTCAGATTTCTGTAGATATAATAATCGCTTGGAGCCAAATCTGGGCTGTTCGGTAGGTGGTGGAGTTGTTCGAAACATCGGGTAGCGAATGGAAACGTGTGCGACACTTAACTTGCGGACTGGTGCATTGCTGTGAAGTAAGAGTACATCTTTGTTCAATATTATCAGTCGCCAATTTCGGTTTGTGTCACCAACGAGAATAACCATGGCTTCAGTTTAGTAAACTCCAGTAATCACATTTCCGTAACCAATGGACAAAATCCCTCTAGCTTATCAACAGATTGAGGCATAATATTGCCAGTATAAATGTGACTACATATTGAATTTCAATGGGGGAGGGAGATCCCGGGTACTTCCACTGCATGGATTCCTGATTAATCTCAGGGTTCCAGTGGCGGCTCTAGATCTCACCTCCAGTTATCATACGAGAGAAAGAAAGTCCTCTGAATCAGAGTCGTACAGTTGGAGGAGCTATTTACTAGCTGAGACTCTAGAATCGATCTTTAGGGAAACCTACCTTGCTGAGATTTTAGAAATGCCCGTAATAGCAATATTTAAGATTCCAAATTCTGTGCATATTTCGTCCACCTTTATATGCCGGTCATTCAATATCAAGGTCTCGACTTGAGTAAAAGTTCCTTCGTCGCTGGCATCTGGTGGTCGTTCAGATTTAAGATCATTCTGTAGGCTCCCGCATCTCCGTTGAAACTTCTAGACACACGTAATTACTGTGGCATACGAGAAGTGACCGGTGCCGTACACAGCCGCCATGCGACCATCGATCTGATTAGCTTTGGAGCCTTTTTTTCCATAAATTTTGTTACGCTCGGATATTTACCTCATCTGTACTAGCTCACAGTATAATAGTAATTTAGGATCATATTATCTTATTAAGTGATTTCCCCAAGGAAGGATATATATATATATATATATATATATATATATATATATATATATATAAACAAAGCGGAGTATTCTTAATCCCTATACGCATCTACATGCATGAATTTCAAAACTTCTTGATAGCCCGTCGCTTGTGTGATATTGTATATACTATAACGTATCATCTAAGTTTCTATATACACCAAAATATTCGCTGCATCTGACAACAGAACCCTACACTTTAAGGTCAGAATATCACGCAAAAGCTTGTATGTCATTTTTAGCGGATTAAAAAATTCTTTTATGCGTTCGGTTTGTCTGTCTGACGAGCTAACTCCTAAACAATAGTAGATAGTGACCTCGTTTTTGCGCCAACCGATTTAGTATTCTGTTTCGTTGTGCATGTTTTATTTTATAATAGTAAAAACTTGAAATTTTCAATAAAAATGTCACGAATTTCCACATCACCATGTATACGCGGACCGTAAAAAGTGCTCTCGTGGGTCGCCTGCGATTCGTGAGCCTGGATTTCCGGTCGCGACTCTAAACCCTGTACTTGGATAAAATATGACAAGAAACCATAAAATACTCGATTTTCACGTCAGTAAAACGCAAATATATCTAACAATATTTATTTTTTATTCTAAGATTCAGATCTGCTGATGTTGAATAACCATAGATGGCTGCTCCTTTGTGACCTAAATGCGCGTGCGCTCTCTCTCTAATCTTTTTATGGGTACTGGAGAGACACAATGCGTCAATTTAGTAATTCGAGATCGATTTTTTCATAGCATATTTAATAACTTACGAATTTGGTCAGTTGGTAATTTCATAGCACATAATGCGGAGCCGGTGTGACCGATAAAAAAAACCCGGCATTTCCTAAATCATCGATCCATTTCTTTTTACTTTTCCAACCGCCTGTACCGATGCTGGAAAACCTCCCTCCCACTCTTTAATATATTATAAAGTATCTCCCTTTCCCGTCGAAACATATAAATGACTCCGGTTGTCTCCCACAAACCCCCCCTTCCCCTTTTCCCTCCCCGATTCCCCCGCAAAAGCCTTTACCGCAGTCGGCACTGGTAAGTTTGTGCATTGACCGCTGCCATGGTCCGTGTTATATATTTTTTGGGACCCATTCTCTCGTGCCCTACTTTATTGTCCTGTGGGAAATCTCAGAGTCCCTAAATCCACCTGGCGCACGCGTACTTGAACACTCATATCCGTCTATCCATGGTGATAGGAGTGATATGGGGGTTGGGGAGGGTGTTGGAGGAGAGGGATGGAGAGAATGGTGTTGGCGCGGCAAAGAGAGGGAAATATTCCATTGGAAGGGAAAGAAGGAACTGGAGGAGGAGGAAAAAGTCCTTTTATTTTATTCTTTTGCTCATAAGTTTGCCTTCGGTTTTGTGATGTTCGGCGAGGATGTGTTTGGAAACAGTTTTTTGATTGCGGGGAAAAGTGTCAACGCGGAGAGATGGGTATATTATGATTAATTCGGGTTGCCGCGAGAAAAAATAAAGATGCATTTTGTTTTATGGGGAATGGACCAAGAAAAAAAGCGCTGGCGTAAATACCGGACCCTTTAATTAATACAACCGAGATTGAAAAATAGAAAGGCGTGACTCGCGATGATTCAGTGTTTTGTGTTCCGAGGCATTCAATATTAATCGACCGTATTCTCGTATTTTTTTGGCAGTCATGTTCCAGCAGCTGTAGAGGTATCAAAAATAACACGGCTATAATTTCCATCCATGAACGTAGTAATGCATAAGTAAGTATGGTACATTTTGGCTTCATTTAAAACGCGTTGCTATCAATTAATAACTAATGGATGCGTACCAAGTAAAAGTTTCCTTTTCTAATATTCCGTTTTATATTTTGAACCTAAGTTACTATTATACGAAATCGATTGAAAGGAAATGTTAAAGGAAACAGTATTACTCAATACATGTATTAAATGATCGTTAACGGAAATAGATCGATTTACTAAGCAACAATATTATAAGTAACGTTATAACATGTATCAAGAGCGCTGCTTGTTTAATGCCGTCATGGAAGACTTCCATTCTTCCGACCGAAGCTCGATTCGTGTGTGGTAGTAATTTGGTCGGAAAGTAATGTGCTTGAGTAAACCAAAAGTGAATTTTTGTTTCCATGTATATGTCATCAGTGGCAGTTCACCGATAGTTGATTTATTCCCAATATTATAAATAACAAACGGTAAATTACCGATGGGGGTGAATTCTCAGTCATTCGAGGTTACAGGAATTACCTAGATCATCTGTTTGATTCATGTTCTAAAGAAGACTTTATTTTTACTATGTCGCGTAAAGCCAAAACGGGAATTATTGCCATTGTAAATCATGATTATGAAAACCAATTGAAATCCAAGCTAGCAAGCTCACCTTGTGGACTTCATCAAACAAATGAAATGGATAAATTCTAAAGCCGAAGATTTCCTCTGGAGTTTTGTGGTTAGACTCAACTTATGTATTCTTGACATGTCAAATTTAATAATTGTTTAAGAACTAGTGTATTTGCATGTCAAATATGACGGGTATGTGTGGATTAAGTATTAAATTTAAGGAACTTCCCATTCTTTCTCCTTTTCTCTCTTCCTCTCTCCCATCAGCCCCCTCCCATCCTCCCTCTCTCCCATCCTCCCTCCCTCCCATTCTCCCTCCCTCCCATTCTCCCTCCCTCCCATTCTCCCGCTCTGGAAAAATAGACTAATTCCATACCACCCTTACTTTCTATGTACCACCCATTCTATATCCCTTCCTTCCTATTTCCATCCGCACATTCCCCTCTCTCTTACTCTACATCTATATAGTCGTTTAGATAAGCAAAAGAATCCAAAATAAATCCCAGTCCCATTAGGATTACGTAATTTCGCAAAAAACCCTACGATAATTTAAGGCAATCTATGCACTCAAATATATTACACGTATGCGGGTTGAGACAACAATTCATTCTCGAAGTTTAACAATGACGTGGTCGGCAAGACAACATCCCGTTTAAAAGCCGATACTTTCCAAAAATATGTGATTTATATGTTTAATATGAGAGATTTCGAAAGGTAGGCGGAAAAAGATGAATAGAATAAGGAACTACGTTAATTTTCCTAAAACATGGTTCATATTCGAAGATCGTACGTGAATTCTTTCTAATTTTAATTTCCAAAAGAATAGAAGCCTACACTTTAAAAATTAGCTTTTTACGTGTTATCTTACGGGAAATCGAAATCGCTCCTCTGGGGTCAAATCCGGGTATTTTTTTATTTAATTTTTATATCTGAATCAAACGTTCCTGCAAAATTTCAACCTTCCACCTAATCGGGAAGTTTGTTAAAAACGCGTTAAAACGTGCCATTGATGACGTCAGCGTTACGATGACAGATCACGGAAACTATATGTATAACTAGTGTATTTGCATTTCAAAAATGACAGGTGTGAATGAATAAAGTAATAAATTTTAGTTAAAACACCTCCCATTCCCGCTTTGCCCCTCCAATTAACTATCTCTCTTCGACTCACTCTTCCCTAGAATATATAGCTATATCTCTCAGCGATATTGACGGAATATGTATGCTCCTGGATCTTATGCCGTCAGTGGAGCATGCAGTTGAGCGCGACGGAATTCGTAACAAAATCACAAACCTCATTACAAACATAGCTCATTATTTATATATTTAGGTAGGAAAGTTTGTTGCAATGTGTATATATTAAATTCAAAAGCATTAACTTCGACATTAAATACGCTATATATTTCTTTTCTAACGTTTAAAGGTTAATTTTTTTAAATGCCAAACAAATCGATAATGCTCCCTTAAATCGTAAACTAAACGCCCGACGCTAAATTGAACATACGTTCAGCAGCGCATCAAACAGATTCTTACAGCTACTTGCCCGAATTCGAGTGGGGTAATCAAGTTTTTGAACGCGGAGAAGAAACGCATTGGCATAATTAATTAAGCGAACTTGAATGGAGAGAGAATATCCCAAATTGAGTTCCTCCTAATGGAATCCCCGTAGCAATTTAATTGTAAAACTGAGCAAATAGAATCATTCCTAGGGAAAAGAAGATAAAGAAAAAAACAAAAGATCGGCGTATTCGGCGTTTGATGGAATGTCGAAAGTCGCCCAAAAAAAATAAATTTTTAAATTCAAGTGGCAATTAACCGAATTTGCATATTTAAACATCCGTTTTATTAGTTTTGGGACTTCCCATTCACATTTAATCTTATTTACCCTCTTGTGAGAGTGAGAGAGGCGGAGAAAGGAAGCGAGAGATAGAGAACAAGGACAGCATTCTCCGTTGTAGCAGGAGAAGGGAGAGAGAAAGATAGAGGGGGGAGGGAGATAAGGGGAGAGTGGGATGGAGTTAAGTCTTGGGGGCGTGGCACGTTGAAACCAACGACCGAAAAGGGGGGACGTTAATCACTCTAAAGCACACCATCCCGGATTAACGAAAACAAATTAAAATATAGTAATGATTAATTAAGAAATAAAAATTCCCTTTTAAACAAAAAAACCCCGGGCGATGAATAACCCCTTTCTCTTTTTTTTGTTGAAGGGAGAGGGAAGGAAGGTTGGAGTAAGATGAACTCGCGCGCTACGCAAAAGGAGAAGGCGGGTGTGGGGAGGGAACACACGAGGAGGGGGAAGGAGGGGGTAGGAGTGGGGAGGAGGATGGAGGGGGAGGAGGATGAGGAGGTCTTCGGAAGGGGAGGGGTAGAAACAGAGAAGATGAGAAGTTAAAGGAAGCAATGGCAGAGGAATGGAAGAGGGGAAGAGAGTGGAGGAAGAAGAGGGGGTTGACGTGGGAGGTGGAGGGAAAGAAGGGGGAGGGAATAGAGTGTGGGCAAAGGGGGAAATGCAATTAGAAGGTCGTAAGGGATTCTGATTAATTGGGCTCTCTCCCTCTTTAGGGAGGTAGTAAGGAGTTTGGGTCAGGGGTTAGAATTGGGATTCTTTGTTCCGGAGGGGAAGAGAGGAGTGGGGAGAGGTGTAAAGCAGGACGAGAGAAGAGAGAGATGAATGGAGAAACGAAGATAAAGGGAAAAGAGAAAGAGAGACCAGGAGAAGAGAAAATTGAAGGAGGAAATAGAAACGTTGAAGGAGAAGAATGCAGAGAATGGAACGGAGAGTAGAAATAATGGAGAACCCGAGAGACAGAAAGGTGTCGAAGCAAAAGTTAAGCGTGGCCATAGTTAATTGAATAGAGGAAAATGTAGGGGAAGAAAAGAAAAGGCAGGGATGGAATAAAAACGAAATGAAGTTTGGATGGAGGAGCGTAAAAGAGAGAAACAAGAGAACAGAAATTAATTACAAAGCGGAAAAGCAGACATGCGGATTAAGCAAACGCTACAGACCCTCCTTATTTTAAGAAAGGCGCGTAAAAATGGACAACAGAAGGAATTCATAAAATAGGCAATTAAAAATCAAACTGAAAGTTAAATGCTAAATGAAGAGGTTATGAGAAAACGTGCGCATTTCGATTAACAGACAGCCACCATCAGTGGTACTCAATGCAAGTGGATGGCACCGGATTCAATAAGAACGAGTATGTGGGTTTTCATTATATTTTATTTCCATTGGAGATACCTTAGTAATTATTTATTTTTTCAACTTGATTTTTAAGTATCTATCCAGTGAGTTTACTTTTATCAATGATACGATCTCGATAATAATTTATTAAATTAACACGAGGAATGATTAAGGAATGAATAGAGAAGTATAATATACTTCAGGCACCGACAAGATTATTGGTTTAGTACAGCTTCTAATATTTATCTTTGTGGATAATTCAGCTTATGGAAGCAATTGTGCGTATATGGAATTAGGAAATAACAGCTAAAGTTATTCAGGAGATTCATTGCCCCAATGCAAAAGCGGATTGCAGCAGCAACAAAAAGAAAAGATAATAGTTCCAAACATTAACTTTCGATCGTATTCTATTTGGAAAATATTCCTTTATTTGTAGAATTTCACTAATTATGCGTAGCTTCATTTTCGATCTTGGTAACATTGTAACGTCCAATCGTTTTTTTTAATTATTACATAGCCTTTGACTCGCATTTGATGACTATTTTAAAGCGTAATCATTATACCAAATATGCCGTCAATTAATTCATACATTATTATTAAAATGTAGCATTATTTGCACGTAGAATATAATAAAAAGGACACGAAGAGCTTTATTATTGAAGTGCGTACGAGATGCTGCTTATATGATAAACTTTGCACGGATGTGTATATTTAACTGAATGGTGGTAGAAAAGATAGTGATAATTTTTAATATTGGTTATAGGCATCATGAGTATGATGCCAATCCTGATTAAGAAGCAAATGGATAATCTGGTGTGTTGTATGAGAATGAATGAACCAACGAATGAAATAAATTACTTCAGATATTAGCAGAGTCTGTATTAAAAAATTGAGAGCCCGATCGCGATAAGACGATTTCATGATAGGTGAATTAAAATATTGCCACTCCACTGGAATATGGAGCCAAGTACCTAAATATTACACGGTCTCTACCAGGATGATGTCTATAACTGAAGAAGACAACACCTAAAACTGACAAACGGCGAAAATAGCGGCTGGGTAGAATGGCTTAACCTAAACATTTTAGAGTTGTTATATATCAACATGAATGTTAATTAGCAGCATTTGGCTTATCCTTTAAACAAATTCCTTCTATTTTTGGTTGATTTAATCTTTAATCGTAATCAGGTAAAATGATATGGTTTATGTTTTCATCGCCTTAGCAAGTTTATGAGCGCTCAAATTATAACCGCTAACAAAAATCTCTCGATTTTATTGCTGAAAGCGAGGAAGAGGTCGGCTTAAATTTGAAGCCTGCTCGTATTACGGAAAACACGGCATAGGTTAAGTGGCGGGCGAAAGATGGAGGAGTGGAGGAATAGTCAGGAAGATAAAGCAAGGAAGAGAGAATAACAAAAAAAGATACAAAGGAAAAAAGCAGGGCACGCCTGCAAAGAGGACATAAACGCACTAAATAGAAAGAAAGTCGTAAGAGAGGGAGAGAGGGGGGAGAGAGTGAAAAGGAAAGGAACTCTTACAGGAGTAACTGTTTGAGAGGAAGACTTAATGGAATACGAACAAGGGAGAAAGAAAGGCAGAGGATGAAAATAAGGGGGAGAGGTACTGAGGAGATAGTCTCAATCTATAGCTTTCCTCCCATTCGAACGGTCTATGGTTCGCTTCCATTTTTACGACTGCCCGCCCCTTTTGTCTCTTCCTTAGCCCTAGCCAAACTATCACAGACTCAACGGGACTGCAACGAAAGATAAAAAAATACGACCCGGTGTGTAGGGCTGAGCGAGTGAGAGGGGGAGAGAGAGAGAGGTCGAAAGAGTATCCGAGAAGAAAAGTCGCTAGACGGATTGAGAGAAAAAAAATATTTTGAAGGAGGTGTCGGAAGGATGCGAAGTAGAAATGTTTGTTTTGGAGGAGGACACAAAAGTGGGCATCCAGTCGAGACGAATCGATGGAGTAGAGAGGAAAGACAAAACAGTCTGAGATTCGGAAGAGAATGGACCCTTAGTGATTGAAAAGGAGAATGTAAGAGCTGTAAACAGAAAGGTTTTTAAGACAGCGGGACAAAAAATTAACGCAGGAAAAAACTGCAGGAGTGGATGAATATTTTTGACAGATATATTCCGTTTGTATAATAGCGTCTCAATACATTGAATGGAAATTAGAACGAACCAACTGTAACAGAAACTGTATGTGTGGAAAATACATTTGAAAAGGCATTAAAAATGGCAAGGAGACTGAGATAGCCAAAAAGCGGAAATGATTAAGAATAGTAGGCGTAGTTGCCTTCCGGGTGGCCGGAGCAAAGCCCGGGGGCCTGCGAGAGATTAAATGTGAAAGCCTTGAAAAAAGTTGCCAGAGGGGCCCCATTTCTCCTAGTAAAAAGAATATTATGAGGGCGCAAGGTATTTCAGCTGGAAAAGGACAAAGGAGAGAGTAGGAATAGGAAAAAAACCCTTAAGGAGAAATGATAAGGTACGCCAATTAATAAGGACGTAGGAAGGGGAAAAGGAGGGAGAAAGAGTGAATGCGTGAGAGGCAGAAAGAATGAAGCATAAAAGAAAAGACGTAGGGATAAATAGAGCGAGGTTTTTACGAGGGAAAGCGAGGTTTTTAAAGGAGGGAATGTGAGCTACATTGAGGAGGAAAGTAAGAGAGAGCCCGAAAATAATTCAGTGAAGAGAAGGCGAAGATTATGACGAGAGATGAAGCTCTACATTATGAAGATAATGTAAATTAGTGGGAGGGTAGAAGACTTTGAAGATGGACCAAATTTGATGCTGAGAACACGTAAGATAAGGGTGCGGTGAAAGAATGTGGGAAAGACGGTCATTGTAAGTTAGAGATCGCGGAATACGAGGAGCGTCAGTTCTTCCCGCTGTTACCTCCCAAATCGGAAGACCGAGTAGCGCAAGCGGGACACAATTGCGTCAAAGAAAACAAACTCGGGCCAGTAAAGGGAAATCGCCTTCGCTGCCGTGTATGCTCTGAGAGGGGAAATTATACTATTTTTAATAGAACAGTTGTGAAGTGCAAAATATGCGATGTAGGGCTCTGTGTGTTTTCGTGCTATGAGGAGTACCACACCGAAACAATGCTTTACAAATTGTAAAATATATGAAAAAGTAGTGTCAGTTATGTTTTATTATGATTTTTATACTTTATATAATAGATTATAGATTTACTCGGAATTTTGGTTGTTTTCTTTTCTTTTAGTATAAAGTACGTATACCCGTTATTACCCAAACAAATTTGCTAAATATTACTCATTGTTTGACTAATTTATCTCAAATTGTTCAGGAAATTCAAGGTTTTATCTGATCGAAAGTAAGAAAAATTTTAATGTCCAAAAATAAGTCCGGCAGCAAGATTCGCCGTAGGGAAATTAAAATCCGGCGTTTAAAGTTTAACGTAAAATGATTGGGGGAAAAGAGAGCGGCGTTTCTAACTAGAAAATAGAAAATAATAGAGGGAAGGTTCCTAAAAGGGACGGAATTAAGGCCTAAATGAAAATAACTTGGTCTGAGTGGCAATTTAATTGTTCTCAAAAGGCTCGACATTTTATTGTTTCCCAACGACGAGAGACAGCGCTAATTAGTCGCATCCCTATTAATTGGAGCCCAGAATTACGCTGCTTCTAAATTAACGACAGCGAAGAAGATTGTACGGTAAAACTTGTACTAAATTATCAAAAAATCTGGCGTTAATAACTTGCTGAATTGATGTAATTTTGCCACAAAGTTTTTTAATATTAACCAATTTTATAATGTATGGAAATTTAACCAAACCTATTTTATTACAACTATATAATTGCCAAAAAATATTAATTTACTCCTATAAATGGCATTATACTCCATAATTACAATTTTAAAGCCAATTTACTGTAATGGAAAGAATATACATCTACATCTACATTATACCCTGCAAGTCACCTTTTTGGTGGATGGCAAGGGGTGCAGTGCACCAAGGGTCCATAGTTTTCCTACGTTATCTTTTTCTATTATGGTCTCTTATCGTCCTAGGGAAAAACGATTCTCTATATCGCTCCGTTCTACAGTCGATCTCGCGAATCTTATCCTCACTGTCCTGCCTTCCGAGATACGTCGGGCTTCTGATAAGTCCTACTACCTCATTCGCTAGTCCCTCCGACATAAATTTTTCCAGTAGTTTAATTTTAGCCTGCAGCCTACGTTCCTCTAACGATGTCCATCTCAGATTAATTATGCTACGCTTTGTTTACTATCGTAATTCCTCTTTACAAATCTAGCTGCCCGGCGCTGAACTTTTTCTATCTCGTTAGTGAGTCCCTTTTCGTAAGGATCCCACACAGCTGAAGCATATTCGACCTGCGGTCGAACCAAGGATAAATAACATAACTCTTTCACTTTTTCGGAGTTATATCGAACTATTCTCCCTATAAAGGCCAGCTTTTTGTTAGCGGCACCTATCAATCGGCGAATGTGACTGGAAAATAGCAATTTTAGATTACCTTAAGGGGAAAAATGCACGTATAAATTTACATTAATATGTAAATAAGTGGATGGAAGGGGTTGAAATGTAATTGAATGTCACTTACAAATTTATACCAAAGGTTTGACTCTCCTATTCTTCTCTCTGAACTAGTCCACATGCCCATTTATCATTCAATCTATCTCACGCCCTTAAATACATATAAATGTTTCAGCTATTCATACAAGATCCTTAGCTCCTTCCAACCTACACTTCTTTAGAAGCCTTAACATGTCCTTCAGGCACTAGCGATTTCCTATTTAAAACTCTTAATAAGGAAACCCTTAGAAGATGGTCCTATAGTTCTTCCACGAATATAGCCGACTTGCGACGAAGTTTTTCTGACCCTAGTGCCTCATGGTGTAACAAAACGAATGTTGATTCCATAAAAAAAATTGTTGACAAGACTCTTTTTGCTAATAGAAAGACGTCCTAAAAATGTTATTCGCAACGGCGGTCCTTTTCTCTCAAGTTGCAGATCGAGACGGAAGCGGTTTTATGTGCTGCCCCCATTGTTTGCAAATTCCCCCCGTGTGCTGCAGAAACCATCACATTTTTATCATATCGGGTCGTGCTCTGTAGGGGTCATTCCAAGGTTGAGATGGGGTGATCGGAATGGCGTAACATCGCATCTGTGGTTCCAGTAAACGTTTATGTTCCGACTAACGGAAACATCGTTTTACTCTTCTGGAATACCATATATCGCAATTCGTTTTGCAGCTTTACCCCAGCAATAGGTAGCATTATCTATTCGATCGAGCCAAATTAGAGTTAAAATAGCGTTTGAATATCAGAAGTTACCAGATGATATCATCAACCGTCAACTGAACTCATGGTTAAGGCTTCTGGAGAGATATAGGAAGAAAGGTCGAGCAGAGGAGGTTTTTTGAAGCACCTATGTACATAGCTAGAAACAATCATTACGATAAAATACTTGAGATGGATTGCAGGACAGACTGTTATCGAAGCTCGTATTATCCGAGGATAATACGAGATAATGCCAGGAAAATCAAACCTGCGAAAGATAAATGTTAGGTATGCATTGTGCATAGCCCCACCTGTCACCTAACAATTTGGTATAGACGTAGCTATAACATACAATAACAATGCTAAATTTATTTTCTCTTTTTTAGCGGCAGTAAGTTTTTTAAATTAAACTTATATGGTAGATTTTACCAAGTCAGCGTATCTAAAACTCATGCTGAGACAATATTCATATTTGCATTAAGTTAAACCGCCCCAAATACCGTAAATGTCACAAAATCAACGTGGCATCTGCAACTTCCACAGCATTAAATTCTTATATAAACCCATGTTATCTTTGTAATCAAGAAAATTTTAATAAGATTGTGCTCAATTTGCACGAAAATGGTTATAGGAAAAATATGAGGTCGCATACATAAAGTAACCATTTTTTCCCGAGCTCACATCAGTACAACTGGCATTTGTTGCCTATAGAAGCAAAGAATTCCGGAATACCGCCTGGATAAATAAGGTAAATCAGTTCAAAATTCTTTTGTAGGAAGTTCTACTATCAACGCTTCAATCTATAGAAATAATTGTAATTTAAGAATATTCTATGCTAATGGTTTAATCGATCACATTGCATTTTACACTACTACTACCACAGCGAATTATGGGACTCCTTCGAGGAGGGCCTATCAAGGGACCTCGAAATGTACCGGCGTAGAACAACTCTATGAGGACAAGATTCACGAAATATATAGTAGGACGGAGAGGTATAAGGAGTCATTTTTCCCTAGGACAATACGCGACCACAATAGATAAGTGAATAATAATTAGTTAGGAACTTGGTGCGCGGCACCCCCTGCCATCCACCGTCAAGGTGACTTGCAGGGTAATATGTAGATGTAGATGTATTTGTAAAGGACGAGTATATATACTATGCTAGCGTATTAGAGCTATTAAATGACAAAATGGCAGATAATGAAGTACCGAAGGATGGAATTCAATCGGAAATTATTCTTCAAGTTTAATGACTCGGAATTCACTGAAGACTTGAGTGGCATAGTTGTAACCATTGGTGCTAATGAGAGTGAGGGTAGGTCAGAGATTATCACAAAGCACTTTGAAATAATCGCTAGCACCGAGAGATACTACAGATCATTTTTCCAAGATGCGGTAAGACAGGCCAACAGAGGCTTTAACTAGAGTGTATGCATGGTGTAATGACATCCCATGCCAAATGCCATTGGCAATAATGTAAATGGAAAGGAGAGCTTCAGCCATGTTGGAAGTCACGTCCATTCCGTTGCTAATGATGTGCAGCTGCTGCTTTGCATGACCTTTTCGGGGCGCAAGCAGGCTTTGGAGAACGGATCGGACCTGGCTCGCTAAATGGAATTCTGTACACCCCACCACTACCGCCCTCATTCCCCCGTCTGCCAGCCTTCGCCGCGATTAAGTATTAAAGAGCAATTGCAGTGCGATTGATATTTTAACGAAAAAAATTTCAACGTCGAAGCTAATTATTCAGCGATAAATTTAATAAATGAAGTTTTAAAATGCGCGTAACTTATTATGTATGAGTCTACTACGTCAAATGTAAACTTTTATCCTTGCTTATTTTAACGAGTCTTCTAAAAACTGCTGGAAAGGGTGTACAAAAGCATTCAAAATTATTTTCAAAATATTTGTCAAGCGCAAAATGGATCGAAATATTATCACGTAAGCTAGAGACTACTCATTAAAGATGCCATGTGCACTACAAAATCTTAATTACAAAATCGATAACTGCAAAAGTATTACTAACTATTATTGATGTGAGTCGAGGTTCTAGTTAAAGCTAAATTCTCCATTGAAATTGGTGGACGGACTTCGAAATATCATTTCATGTTCGATTGTTACAATGGAGACCATTATCACAAACTTCATTACCTAACACTAAATTGAATTATATTAACGAGATGATACTATGAGTGTGTCCTTATATTGGTGTGCGTGTAACTATTCGCCTAAGTTAATATTCCTATTTTTCTACCCCAAAAATATCAAAGCTACACTTCTTCGACGAGAATTTAAAAAACGGAGATTCCTCATTAAAATTAATTGTCATAATTAATTGGTGAAAAAGCTTTCACACAAAATACTTCGGATAATGATAGATCTTCGAGTCATCTATCAAGAGTTTCCCAACATTCGAGCAGCCGACTAACTTATAAAAGTAACGGTTATTTATCCGTAGAAGCAATCGAAAGTATAAATAGATAAAAAATAAAAAGTCCCTTTGAAGAAGGCATTATACACACACACATTCATATATATACACACACACACACACACACATATATATCCATTGTCCCCGATTCCGATGACGTCAGGACATTGAAACCTCAGCGGAACGGAAAGAAAAGAGAGAGAGAGAGAGAGAGCGCGTACTATGGTTTGGTGGTGGAGGGGTTTTATTTAATGACCCCACAACGGAGATTCTTGAAGAATGGGTAGAAGCCGATCTTTTTCGAACCTTTTTCCCGCTGTAATTGGGATCTCAACGCCCTCGCGTATACCACAGGCGATGGCAGCGAGCGAAGGAAAGGAAGGGAAGAGGGGAGGGGTTCGTGCGTGAATAAAGTTGGGAGGAGTATAACTGCGAGGGGAGGGGGATAAGAGAGAGAGAATGAAAGGGTAGGAGTGAGTGGAGAAAAACGAGGAAGGATGTGGGATTGAATGTGAGAGGTGTTGACGGAGAGGAAGGGAAATAAATTGGAAGGAGGGTGGGAATTTGGAGAGGGAGGGAAGGGAGGGAGGATAGGGATTGGTAAAATGGTGGGGAGAGGTGTTTTGGCTGCGTTGAAAGGGAATAGGATAGACATGGGAAAGAGGAGAGCATGTGGGAGGGAGACGGATGGGAATAGGATCGGTATCCAGGGTGGCTCAAAAATAGGACACGCGGGGATAGCAATCATTTTAACAAATGGACATTAAAACATTTTTATTATTCTTATTTTCTTGTTTTAATTATTCATCTAATTGAACACTCTGACTATTCATCTGATTATTTAATATTATGATTACTCACTTCAATAATTTGTTAAATTATTACATATTTTTCCATACCAGTGGAATAAAAAAATAGAACTAAAATTGGTTAAAGACGAACGAGCTCAATTAGTTTTTAGGTACAGAATAAAAGGTAGCATGTTCTAATCATGTTTAATATTTCGCAGTTAATTTGTTAAAATAACCTTTAATTCTATGTGTACAGACATTTGGGCTACCCAGTATAATCGTCTATTGATTAAGAAAAAAACGTTTTTCTTCCTCCTATAGGCTGGTCATAAGTAATAATATAAACCAAAATGAACGCATTAGAGACAAAGGAGTAGCTAGATTCGTGAAAGAAATGCATGGTTGCAAGAAAAGCGATATATCAATATTAAAGAATTTGAATATTTTATCACTAGAATGTCGCAGACAAAGCGACATCATGGGCCGTTTTTCTAAAACAATCCTAGACCAGAATACGAGAGTCAAACATGCGAGAGAAAATTGTTTGGGAAATTTTGGCGAATCGCACCTCATGCCATCCATCACTAACGTGAATTTCAGGCTAGCACGCAGGTGTAGATGTAATAATAGCAAGAAAAACAAATGAAAGGGTCACGTTGAACAAAAGCGCTATGAAAAAGAGAAGAATACTTTTGGCAAAACCCAAGAATGAATGTTTTGTTCAACTCAGGAGAATGCCCTTGATTGGAAAACGCCCAAACAAGAAATATGCAATACAATCTGCGAAACCCACTGTTGGCATACATATTTAAAACATTGGAAGGGATAAAGGACATACTTCCATTGGTTGTAACGTGATTTATTTAAAAAACAACCAAAAAGTAAATAGTGAGCGGAGGGATGGGATTGCTTTTTTTAGAGTTAGGTGACTGGAAGGAAATAGTTATAAAAAAGGAAGTAAGAACGAAATAGGTAAGGAGAAGGATTGACGGGTTTGAATGGAGGGAGGAACTGGTTCGTAGATAGTAGGTCGCATAGTTGTGGAAAGAGTAGGGAGTGAGAAACGGGCGTGGAAGGCTCTCAAGAATGGATCGGAAATCCGAAGGTGGCGAGAGGCGGAAAGTATAGCGGAGATGCGGGAGCGAGCTAGGGTTATGAGAAGAGACGGAGAATGCGAAGGTGAGGAAAGGCGTGGGAGAGAAGGGGTTGTGAAAAAGGGAAGCGGAGAGATGGGGTGGGTTGCTAAGAGCGAGCGGGGACACGCGTGGGGGGTGACGATGTTCCGGGGTTTTGGGTCCCGCGGGTATAATGACGTGAGGCTGTCGTGAGGGGGTGGGGGAATGAGGTAGGCTGGGCGGGACGGGGGGGGGCGATTCGAAATACCATTACACGCAAGGAATCAGTCGTTGTGAAAATAACACGGAGGGAGAGAGAGGAAGGATAGAGATGGAAGAAAGGGGAGGAGAGAGGATAGACGGAGCACCGAGGTGGAATGCGAGCTACGGAATTGATCCGGGAGAATTACGCGTGTAACGACCTGCAGGGGAGAAAATGGCGCTGAAAACACAACCCTTTTATCCCCGTGGGAATTGATTCATTTCTCAATTTCCTCTGAAAGTAAACTTACGCTGATCGCCCGGGGGGTAGAATTTCTTGGAATTTACGCGTAAGGAATGGCGGCGGAAAAAGGTGTCATTGTTTTACCAAATGGGGTGTATTTTTTAAAGCGGAAAGGAACAAAGGACGGCGAAAATCAATTGTTGAAATTGTTATGAAAAATTCATTTAACTGCAATTATTCTATAAAATATATATCTTAAATGGAATTTTAAAAAATTTGGGTCCGTTTATCCGGCATCTAATATTGTAACTTCATAAAATTGAATAACAAAAAATATGCTCATCCATCAATAATGTATACCATCAACAGATATCGGCAAGAAACGAATGTGAGGTGAGAGTGAGAATTGAAAAATAGTAGTGAAGGTGACAAAACATCATTATATAAACTTGAACAAACCGCGTGTAAGCAATATGATCTCTAATTCGTTTATGAATGTATTCCGCAAAACTAGACCTGACATACTGTTTAAGTTCTGCCTAGTAAAGTACGGATATTCATTCAAATTAACACAAATATTAATCATGCTAATTAATGAATTTACTTCTAAACGCTATTCATTGCATCTTTTCTCTTATAAGATTCATTCATTCATTCGTGTTCTGTCTTACGACAGGTCCTACCAATTAATTAATTAATTGGTTTTTGACTAGGGAATATACATACACGGTGTGGTGGTTTCCCGTTGCCTTCCACACCGGACACACACACAGAAGGGAGGAGGGAAACCCGGTGCCGGCGTTTGCCTGCTCTTGCGAAGAACACCAGGGGGGCCAACGGCTTAACGTCCCTTCCGAAGGACGGAACAGCTGAATTTGCGCGGTCTCCTCAAACCACGCAAACAGGGGGCCGGATGACCTTGAGAAAAAGTCCTACTCGCGCAGGATTCGTACCCGATGACTTTTTCAAGCATCGGGCGAGAAGTTTTTTCTTTAAATGAAATACAAAATATCCTAGATAATTTCAATATTATTAACAGTCACAAAAGCCAAACTTGGAGTATGTAATATAATCCACGTTGGAAATCATCGTTTGTATTTATAAATTAATAAATAGTTATATATTAATATAGCAATATAGCAACAAAAAATAAATAACAAAAACCTAACCCACTTACCACGCATTCTCTTTAGGAGGTCCTTTCAAGGGACGTATGTTAAGTGCAAGGGATACCTGAAAAATAGGCGGGATTTCGAATGGTACATGAATCTCATATTACGAATGATGTGACAGAGAATACGAAGGGTGATGGCAAGATTAGAGATGATTACATTGGTATCGACCGCTAATTGAGAGGTGCAGGAAATCCAGGTTATTGATTTGACAGAAGATGAAGGAAACCATTTGCGATGAGAGAAAACTATCAGACCTAGATTTAACGCCCCTTTATAGTGCCACCCCCGCATACCGTTCGTGAATCGTTGTGAACAGAACTTCCACCTCACAGTTACATAGAGAAAGCATGTACCTCGATTTAAAACCACCTCTGCTTTAGCGCCAAAGTCAGTGATGGATAAACGGTGGCGATAAATCGGAGTTTGACTGTTCCAAAAATTGAATTGCAAAGGACAGGTATGATATTTTCGCCTACATAGAGGAGGTTGGGAGCTATTGAAGATGAAGTTCAATAGGCGAATATTTCCAGACAGGTGGGCAATAAACGGTCACCGCTGTGGTCTACTAAATTTTCATTATCTCGGACCTCTTGAAAAGCTGTATCAACCAGAATAAAGGTCAATGGATTGAAATTGATGGTTCTAAAGAACAGAGAATTCTATATTAGTGCGAATTAAACACAACAGGGTGTTTACGTAGTGATTTCCACAGTATAGAATGTATTCAGAAACAACTGTTGAGATAAATGCATATACATGAAGCTATGAAAAACAATTACGAGGACTACTTGAAATTATCCTGTTGTGTAATGTTTGAGGTCTCAGGATAAACGGAAGAATCAGGATAATTCGTAAAAAAAACATGCTTCCATAAATGCGGGTAAAAATTCGGATTCGCGCGCATTGCATTAAGTTTCTCTTATACGCACGCTTATATTCCGTGCAATAATGTCACTGGTTAAATAAATATTTTCTCATAATTTGTCTCCTAGTAGCAATGCTGCTGCTGCTACCTAGAACTTGAGGGTAGCTGGGAGTAAAAATCGGTATATTATAGTATCATCGGGCGCTATCATATATTTATATTTTGAGATATTTGACTTAAGTATATTTTTTGTGTTAACAAGATCTACAACTGGACCAAATTTAAACAAAATTATTGAGAGTATTTTACGTAAATCAACGAGAATATTTTATCCTTTATTAAATGAAAATGTAACACCTTATATACGAAAAAATTATTTTTTGGCGTGAAAATGTTACATTTCCATTTAAACCCACACGAAAGGCAGCTCGTATACTTAATTTACATTATACTCCATCATTGCGCGATATGGTTTTATTCAAGGTGACACCCTGCATTAGTAGGAGATATCTTCAAATTCTATTGAACCGTTTAGCCAATAAGGCTGCGCACAGGCATTTACATCCACATGCTAACCTGTAATTCACCAAAGTGGTGGGTGGCAGGGTAAATGCACCAAAGCCTACCTAAAAACTTCCTTCCGCATGTTTGACTCCGCTCTTATGATTTCATATTGGCCTCGGAAAAAACGAGGCTAGACAACGCTCTGTCGTACAATCGATTTAATGTATTTTATTGTCATGATAATTTGGGACTAACGACAAACGATAGAATGCAGATAAACGTAATTGCATAAACCACTTTTTTGGATTCAATGAAGCGTGAATATTCATCAAAGAATTTCCAAGTTAAAATTACTTCAAGATCACAGCATTATCTCTGTTCTTGTTAGAGAAGTAAAAAAAACTAATCTAAATTCGTTCCAAAATCACTTCTTCTTTCAAGTCCCTTTCTCTCGCCGGCCAGGATCAAATCTGCCCATTTCTGTCGAGCCCGAACACGGGGTCTCCAGCAGCGAGCCTTATCAACCCCGGGAGAGATAGATGGGAATGAGAAAGAAAGGAGAACAACGACGGAGACATGCCGCTCACCGCGAGACGAGAATCTTTTGTGAATGACCGCACTCACTTTTCTTCCTTGGTCTTATCTTACAGGAATCATCATCATCCGCAACTCCGCCCATCCTGGCCCACCCTCTTTCTCTCCGGAGGGTGCTGTTGGAGTGTGGCAGGGGGTGTAGGGAGGAGAGGGTTGGCTAAAGAGAAAAAGCTTTCCTGCTCGACCGCTGGTCCCTGACTTTTCTTTTGTCATCAAAAACCCCACTTTGCTCGCTTTGGTGCTTCTCTGAGGAATTGCGCGTTTATTGGACCGAGCGGTATTTATGCGACCCTCCGCCATAGAGGGCGATGTGTCCCCAGCGCGGCAGGAGGGATAAAAAGACAAAGAGATATGAATTCGTTGAATATAAATAAATTAATACCGATTTTATGAACCGAGCACGGTCAGGGATTCCGTCCCGGAAATAATTATACGAATTGAGAATATATAATCCTGTATAGCTGTAGCATTTTTTTTGGATCGGATGAGAGTTTTTCGTGCGGTCGAGCGCGTTACAGATCTAACCACGCATTAGCGCGATAACGAATTGGGGGGAAAAAATTTCATCAACGCGAACGCTGGGAAGAGAGCCAGAAAAAAATCCCGTTTTTGGATGTCTAATCGGCCGTGCGATATAATTTCGTTTCGCATTTTAAAAGGGTATGAGGGGCGAGTGAGAGCGGGATAAAGGGCCAAGAGAGGGGAGGCGGATTGGTTTTATAATACGTATTTTAGAGGAAATAATTTTCATACAGATAAAGAGAGAAAGTTATTCATATACCTGATTAAAACCAATTGCGCGGTCGACGGAGATATTGCAACTGACGCAACGCGAGCTTAACGGTTGGCTAATCTTGGATCCGCGAGTCTTCTTTTTTAGTTAAAAAATACGTTTTTTATAAAGCTTAAATTTTATTTAACGTGTCGATCCATTGGACTCCTGCGACCCATATAAGAATTCGTTTTGCGCCGCCTTCGCAAATAGAAACATCGAAAGGGCAAAACATCTCTTTCCGTCGCTTATGCGACGGAATGCATTTTATCGTCCATAAGCGTGAGCCACGGGATTTGAAAACGCAATTGAATCCCTTTGTGTATCCGTTACCTTCTCAGGCTATTGCTCGGCAATTTTCTGCCGAGTTGCGCCGCGTCCATTGATCGCACATCTACATCTACATCTACATCTACAAGTTACCCTGCAATTCACCAAGTTGGTGGGTGGCAGGGGGTGCAATGCACCAAATCCTACCTAAAGATTGTCTAACGCAATTCGAAATTTCCTATTGTGATCTCTTATTGTCCTCGGAAAGAACGAGCCTAGATAACGCTCCGTCCTACAATCGATCTCACGTATTTTATCGTCTCGATCATTTCTACCTATATACGTCGGTGCCACAATTATTCCCACTACCTCCTCTTTAAGACATTCTGACCTATATTTCTCTAGAAGTTTCAACCTTGAGTGCAATCTACGGTCCTCCAGTGATACCCAGTTCAAATCGCTCAATAAAGAGGTGACGCTTTCCTTATGTTCGTACTTTTGTTTTACAAATCTGGCTGCTCTGCGCACGCCGCGGTTTGTGTGTGGATTAATCAAAAAACGCCTTTCTAAAACTGAGACGCTATTTATTTGCTTGAACTGTGCTCGAAAAAATCTTCCTTCTATCTTAATTAAAAATTCAACGCCAGTATATTAAAATATTCATTTTCTATGCCCACTTTACGGCTGAGTTGTTAATTATTCTCCTTGTGTAAATATTCTATCGACTTCAATGTTATGCCTATTTGTGAAAATCTCTACTGGATTAATATTTGATCCAACTTAATCTGATACAAAAACTTGCTTGAAATTGTTTGCTGCGAATTCACAATTTTAGCGTTTGAAATTATTAAACAAAAGATTTAAAGTAAGATTACCATAATTTTCATGTAGATCTCATACCAATATTGAGTTCTTTATCGGCTGCCTCTTATACCTATGGCAAGAGTCCCTCGCTATATGAAAACTGTTTGTACATAATCTAGACATTGCGTTACGATGGCATTACTACATGGGAAAAATCGACGAACGAAATCAGTTTCCTTTTTTGCGTTTCATTCCGAGCACTAAAATCTTAAGGGCCAACATTTTTTTGTTGGGATGAATCAATGTCCATTTTACAACGATTATATACGGGAAAAATGTTTTGTAACACGCAATTTCGACATTTCCGTGAACTTATTTATTTAGCATTAGGCGGAAAGCCTGCATTATTATATAGAATCCAACTATTAAAAGATCCGCAATTTTGCTTCACAAATGACCACAAAATCCGCTTTTCCAAGCCCAGAATCCGCTAAGACGCCCACTTTTTGTCATTTTTTTATACTTTTAGTCGCTGAATTCCCAATTTAGTAAATTCCGTCAAGTGCTCATACATAGAGATATATCTGTAGCGATGTATAGGTTGATAAGAACATTTAATCCCCTAATTTGAATAATCTTTCTATGAAACGCATCTTCTTCCAAATATTAAACGCATATAGCGTTGGAGCTGATGGCAGTTTATGGAAGGTAAGTCTACTCGCCCATTCCATAGGAAAAGGTTCGGCTCGTGCATATGTCCCTTTGCGTCAACAAATGAAGGAAGATGTTTCTCAAAATTTAAATCTGGACAAGGAAGTCAGCATTACCACTCCCCCGTAAACGTCTAAACCATTTAACTGGCAAACTCGTTATATCTTGGACATATTGAAGGTATGTCTTATATTTTTCTCATGAATTAGCTAGAACTATAATTCCCAACCTGGAACGTTTATGTCGACATCGAATGGTTTCACTGTGTATACACATTAATAGCAAATACTAAAATCTATATCAGACTACCACATTCAAATTCGCTAGATAGGTGGGTGGCAGGGGACGCAGTTCGTGTTTCCCTAAAAAAATCTCACTGATCGTCCCAGCAACAAAAGAACATCGACATCGCCTCCTCCTGCTGAATCAATATTTAGTTTTTTATCAATTCTTGTGAAAATGACATTATTTCATAAGAAATAGCGTGCTTAAAATGAAATCAACCCTCTGTAAAGTTTTGCAGTGCGAATGTATCAAACTTATCTATAAATATTATTCTTGAAACAGGGTACGTGTCACATCTTATAAAAATCACTATATCAAAATTTCATTAAACAGTTGTTGATAATGCTAAAGATAAAGGAAATTACTTTTTTCTGAGCCTTTGGTTTGATGGTGGGAAAAGTAACGTAGGGAGTAGGGAGGAAAAAACAAGCAGAAATATGGGAGCCGTATCGGGCGGGTTTCTTTTCTTAGGATCCTTTGAAACACTCCCTTTTTCGAAAAGGAAAACTACCCTCCTGTCACAATACGTCATTTAAGCGTCTTTGCACGCATGGGCGAACGGCTCGTTCCTTCGATTTTTACCTGCGATCTGAAAAAGTAATTTCCTTATCTGATGGAACGCCCTTTTCCTGCCTCTTTTTCGGGTCTGACTGATGTTATATCCCACAAGGGGACGTGGGATTGGGAGTAGGAGAAGAAGAAGGGAGATAAGATCATGGAGGGGAGGGAACGAACAGACGGAGAAAGGACGGAAGAGAAGGAGAAAGGGGCGGAGGACGTGTGTGAGCAAAGGAATGGAGAAAACCGAATGGAAAGCAAGGAAAAGGGAGGAGAAAGAGAGAGGGATAGAAATGGAGAGATATAGGAAAAGGGAAAATAAAGGGGAAGAGGAATGGGAGAAAGTGAAGAAAATGGAAGAAGGTGGAGAGAGAGAGAGTTGAGAGATAGTGAAGGGAGGTAAGAAGACCATGAAGGGCGGAGATGAGCGTAGAGTGAGTGAGGGAGAGAAGTGAAAGGGGGAGGGAGAGAGAGGAAGGGGGAGTTTGAGAGGGAAAGGGAAAGGATGGCAGTGGGGTTTTACTTGAGAGAAGGGCAAGAGGCATCTTGTTTTGTTAGGAAGACTACCCATCCAGGGCCTTATCTCTGACGGAGGATCCTAACTTTTGAGTTTGAGGGGAGTGTGACTGCTGCAAGAAAGGGATCCCCTTCCTGCTACAGCTCTTTCCCTCTTCTCTCTCTCTCTCTGTCCCTCTCTATATCCCTCCCTCCTCCCTCTCCTGCTCATCCAAAGGGAGTCTCTTTCTCCCCTCCACCCCCATTCTCTCAGGCGTGTCCTTTTCGAGTTGGGATAGGGAGTCGTCAACTTCAAGCATCTCACTCGAGGAGTCAAGTCTCTCAGTACGTGTGACGTAACGATATAAATGACCGGGTGGACAAAATATGTCAAATTGCACTGCCGTGCGATATCCAGCAGAAAGGTTTCTTTTTTAAATTTCTGCTGCCACAATGGAACGTTATTAACAATAATATATTTGTAAAAATTAACGCGTTTAGGAAATAAAAGATACGACTTTTGACGCATCTAAGATCAATTTTAAATCATTTGGAAGATGCAAAGAGGCATTAACTATCTAGATAATCGTCAGTTGACGGCGGAAGGCGGATTTGAAGTAGGGTTTCGTTTTTCATTTAATGGAATGAATATACCAATTTTAAGAGAATTTTTGTATTCTAGTCCGCGGGCAGGACAGATTTAGCATTACATGAACACGAAAAGGAATGTCTATAATACCTAATCCTAAACGACACAAGCCCGGAAAACTTAACTCGTTTTACTTTATTTTAAAGATCAATCAATTTTTAACATTTGCGCCAAATTATTTCCATGAATTTTCCTTCCTTTTATTTCTTTGTGGCCGAAATGCTCAGCTCTTTGAGCGATTTTTAAAATATCCACATTGATCGTAAATTATAGTCAAGGAAAACTTGATAATTCATTTATGAATCAGAGAGGGCCTGCAAAACCAGAACGGTTATAAACATTCTTGCGGAGGATATAAGAAACTAGGGTACAAAAAACGATCCCTTCATTTTTAATGCGTTAATTTGTTTGACCTCCGATTTTGACAGGCCAATATAAGAGAATGACAAGTTTAAAACGTTAAATCCGCTTAATAATAGACTTTGTACGGAACCATCACATTCACTGTCACAGAGGCATCCAAACTGTCACATAAATCCTTTCTTCTGTAAATGAAAACTCGTTTTAAGTGTGACAGAATTCTTTCCCTGACTTGAAATACGTCGCTTTTGATCTGTGGGCTGAAAATCCATAAATACTGACGAAAAACATAATAACTGTAATAATGAAAGCGAGTGTTATAACGGTATCTTGCTCACTGCTTACTAGCTCATCGTTGCTACTCGATCGTAAAGGCTTTGAACAAAGCGAAGGTATCCCGGTATTTGGCTTTTCTTTACTGTACAAAATTTTCTCTCTTTGCTCCCTCAAACATTAAGTGTGTAGATAAAATATCATGACAGTTAAAAAAATCTACTTGGAGATTTGAGGAATAAACACGTTTTAGGATTCCCAGTATTGTATCCATTGACATTATAATATTTGGAGCTCTAAAATCAACTATTCCTAAGTTGCCCATGAAGTAATGTGCGCAGTGACGTTATTGTATGAAACAGAAACATGGGGGCATGAGAGAGTTTGCGCAACGTATGCTGCACCGATGCATGCAGCCAAAACGTGCCCCTTGTTTCAGATTTTGGAGACTTTTATCTAGCAATATGTAAAAGTTTCATAATTAGATTCAATGATTTAAGTAGGAAAATGCGCAGTGAATTTTCAAATTGCGACACAAATTCATAAATTTTAATTCCTTGTCTCTGTAGTGCATTTCTTTCTCGTTTCACTAGATATTTTTAGGGGTGAAAAAGTGAGCTGTATCCTCCGTGAATAATCACGTTCCCCGCCGTTTCTGTAGAACTTCTTTCGCCAGAGAAATGAAAACACGAGCACGGCTTATATTCCAAGTCGCATCAGAACGCAAAATTTCGGCTACTTTGCAGGTTCTTAATTTATATTCAAGAGAGATTTGCATAACCTACGATCCATTATGGAGCCGGTTGGGGCTGAAAGCTTACTAAAGTTTAAATACTTGTTCCTTAAGTTTTTCTCATAAAAATTTAAATTTCTTCGTCTCGAGAGAAAACTTTCACGATTTTCGCGACCGTGAATAGTAATTTTTTCTCTCTTTCTCTCTCTGTTGTTTTTTATTAAATTCTCTATTCCGCGCAAACTTATTCAAAATTTCTCCTTCCTATATAACCGATGGAGTAACTCACGGGATTACGTCATCTTATGCCGTGGATACTTTATTGTACGTGTATAACTTTCATCCGACACCAAGCTCCCTCGAAATACTTCCTTCGTTCGTCGTTAAATTGAAAAATGTGACTCCCGTAAAAAGACGTGGGAACAAAGGTCACATTATTTGTTCGACTCGGAAGAAAAGAGAGAGCTCTAAAAAATAAGAATAATTCCAGGATATTTTTACTGAAGATATCTATAATGCGAGTGTCACGGAAAAATATGAAATCATAAACTGCAATAAGTATGCAATCCAGTTACTTTTGCGAAGTCCAAGGATAAGGTTTGGCTTTCAATGGACAGACATGTATCGTTTATTTGTCGCAAAGAATGAGTTCGATAGGAACAAAACGCCAGAGATAACTCAAAATAAAGCCGGAATCATTTAGGATATAATATACAACGAAAAGAAACGGCAAGTAAGCGTTAGCTTTCAATTAAAAATACTGTTTGGGTACGGCGATAATTAATTGTAGCACTGCATGAGGTTATTGTTCAACTAACAATGCCATTAAAATACATGCGGCATGTTATTATAATTTCCAGCATTACTTCAGTTAGGAACGAGTATATCTCTATGAGTTTTTAAGTAACGCGTTTTTCTTGGCTCATTTCTAAACTTCAGTCGTGCATCGAAAACCGCGCAAGTGCAACGAGCCCATTCGTTTTACCATATTTTTTAGCCAACGTGAGGGTATGAACGTGATAACCATGCATTTTAGTCCACTATAAGCAGCCTTAATGTCCTTAAATTATTACTTTGTTTTCGCAAACATTAAGAATAAAAGAAATTTATTGAGAGACAGAAAGAATTAGCCAAATTATTATAAAACGGATTAACCCAAACAAAAGCAAAATGTAGTTACAAACGGACATTGTCTATTAACATTTATGGTACGGATTTAAATGCCCACCAACCAACAGCACCTACATTTTGTGTATATTTAAGTGCACGCACGGCCGATAATCATAAACACGATTGAAAATTTTTATAAACCATAAAAAATACCTCCAACTAGTCCAAAATATAAGAAAACACAACTGGTCCATTCCACCTTGCATTGCTCTCCTCGAATTGTAAGCGCTACGCGTGTCAACCCCTGCCATACACTCACTTCGCTCGTTATAGGGACTTCGGCGCTGCGTGCCTCACACAATTTTTCGGCATTGCTCCCATCAAGAAGCATATTATTGCTCAAAACATAACATTAATTAACTGCCATATAATTTATTAACGAAATACATGCATTATAGTTATCCTTCAGACTACACGTATTTAATGAAATTATCACCCGTTTAAAATGATAGGATGTTATATTGCTTAAAGCACAGTAAATATTAATTTTATCAGTGATGGTATTATGTAAGTTGCTTCAAAAATTACTGACTTTGATTACAAGTTCTGTTTAGCGGAGAAGTTCATTTGTTTTATTTTTAGGCGCATGTTTTCAAGAAAATGTTAAATCGATTTTTATCTTTCACATTTATATTTGATTGTAAATTCAGTGTAAACGTACTGAAACTTCGAGACTATCAATGCCAGTAGCCCTAGTAATAATTTTTTGTAATGCTATAAATTCGGAAAAACTTGAATATAAACACAAAATGTGAATAAAATCCGAATTAGATAACAGAATCGACGTTAAGGATAAGAATTTCCAATATTTTCTCTATTAAATTTTGCAAATCTTGCGGCGTTAATTATAAAAGTTAAAAAGCATAGTTCTCTACATCAGATTCCTGTCGATTGCATATTAATCAAGTGGAAAAACGAAAAGCGCGTGGAATCGAACTCGGGCCTTTGTTTTACACAGTCATAAACGTCTTATGTTGTCAATCTAATCAACGCGGAAAGAATCATTAAAATTGATGCAGACGTCCCCATGTTATTCTGCGTTATTTGAAATGTAAATGCATGTGACGTCATTATGTGTGGACAACGTTCAAAATCACGTAATTATTAATTTAGGACCAATAAATATCAAATCGAGCGAGCACATTGCCTCAATTCATTGAAAAGTTTCTTTTTCCTCCAGCTGGGAAAGAATACTGCTCGAATTTGTAGTCAACGCTTTTTATTTGATCTAATTTAATATCGGAATACCTATATTTTAAGCCTATAAGAAAAACTTGAACTAACTTTCATTATTCTCACCAAATATAAGGAATGAATTCATGTCAAACTTAATGCTGAGACAAATACAAAACAAAATTTATTTGAAAATTTTCAATAATAGTTATTTTCTCAAAGCAATCTGACTCCATTTGCACATGAAAGAAATCCCGCGCTCTCAACAGAATGCCCCAATAATTTACATCATTTTAAAAAGCGAAACTTTTACAATGATTACTAGGCCTAGTTGAGAACACTACATCAGACAACAGGTAGTGAAAACACACCATTTGTACGTTATGGAAAAATCAGAAGCCCTACATGAAAGGAATCGATCGGAGCACTTTAGTGCATTGCGACCCCTGCCACTCACCAATTTTCCCGAAATCACTGAGAAAATGCGCTGCATAGCTGTAACCCTCGGCGCTAGTGAGCGTTGGGCCAGATCAGAGCACACCAGAAAATAATTCGAATTGGTCGCCAAATCCGAGAGAGGCTACTACAGACCGTTTTTCCAGACAGGGAAATAAAGGCTTTAATTATAGCGTTTGTTTGAGGTAGTGAAACGCCTATTGGAAGCTTACAGAATACTGGTGTAAAATGTAAAATCTGGTAAATAGCGCGGCAGTATTTAGATGGAGATAGGGACTTGCATTTCAATACCCGATAGCTCCGGAATTAATCCAGTAAACAATAACCGCACCCCTAGCTTAAAATACAACAACAAACCGACCCACCCTTTTCCCAAATCCCGACAATCAAAGCTGGAGCTTTTCCTTGGAGGGAGAGTTGAACGTTTGCAACGAGATATTGACGCATGAGGGAGGAAATTTGTGAAGTGTTCCAACAGTCAGAACATATTTGTTTACGGATGGCGGTCTTGGGGTTCTTATTCCGGGGAAGAACCGAGCGACGAGAGATATGTGGGATATCGTCGAGGGCGAAACAAATGGCTCGATTACTCTTCGAGTCTCCCGTTTTAGGAGCTAGCCCATCCTGGCAAAACACCGTGAGTCTAGCCAGCCATCTCTCTCTCTCTTGCAACGAGTCCCTTCCCCCTTCCGCCTAAAACCCTCAGGATCCATCCCTTTGGGGGCGGAGTAAAGATTTCGAGAGAGAGAGAAAGGGGGGGGGGTGGAAATAGGGAGGAGACGGAGAGAGAGAAAGGGGGACAGAAAGGAAATCGCTGCAGGGTGTTTGTCGTGGACTGAGGCTCAAAATGTAAACGGCTTGCTTCCCTGAAGGAAAAGGGAATTGTCGAGGAGTATGAAGGAAAAGGGTGCGAGAAAAGCAGAGACAATGGTAGGAGAGATGGAAGAGAGATAGAATGGGAGAGAGAAGTGAAATGAATGGTACGAAGAAGCTACAAGAGAGAGGTAAAGAAGGGATAAGAACCCATCCAAATGCTACACATTCATTTTCATGTCCATATGAATTTTTTTATTGTTACTGCAAAATCGCTTTAAATTTCTGCGAGAGATACTTACAATTATTTATTATATTCTTACATATAAATTTACATCTACATGCTACCCGCAAATTCAACAAATTGGTGGGTGGGGAGGGGGTGGAATGCTCGCCTAACAATTTTCTCTCGCAGGTTTGACTCTCCAGTTATAATCTCGTATTTTCCCTCGATAACGATCATGTCTGCTTATGGACGTTGGTGCTTCAACTACTCCTAAATCAGACTCTTCTAAACCATCCGGCCTATATTTCTCCAGAAATTCATCCGGTTACCAAGAACTTAATGTCAAAAACTATATTATTTAAACCGCAGATCTAAAAGTATAGCTACAGTCCAGTGACATTATAATACTATGTCGAATTATAAAAACACAGCTAGCGCCAAGCTGATTTTAATGTTACAATAATTTAACCAATGACATTAGTTTTGAGCTAGAAGCTTATGGATACGAGAAATTTTTTGTGATGTTACTTGCACCGATTTTTTACGTTTATAATTGTTGTGACGTTAAACATCAGACTTCCAACTCACGCTCACTAGTAAAGACCAATGTTAGAGATATGAGAAAAAATTTAGGAGAAGAATGTCTGCTTTGCTGTAGTGGAAACATAAAATTTGAATGGAGGTCGTGGGCGGACAGAAAAGCAAATGGAAATAAGTGTTATATAACACACTTAACAAAATATAATCGGAAGGAATTGATGAAAGAGAGGCAAAGGCCTAAAAAAATATAAAGTTGACATTAAACTGGAAAACTAAGCAAGATATTGTAAACATTGTTCAAATTGCTTTCATTCGATGTAGAACTATCGAGCTCGGCATATGGTTAAAGGCAAATTGCCAAAATATTCGCCTCCAACGGCCATAAGGTTTGGAAAACCAAATGCGCATTTCAGCTACAAATCAGCTGTTATCAGCGCTTTAAGCTGATAGGAGATTCCAATTCTCTTATGAAAACCATTGAATTATAATTAAACAGCGAGGCGGGGTATACATCGAATAAATTAAGGGAGAGAATAAAAGACGAAGTGAACGGAACGAAGAAAAGAAGGGAAGGAATAGTAGATATAATGGAACTAAATTATAATTTTTCATATAATACTAATACGCTAAAAATGGAAAAAGAGACAGAAGGAGCGAAGAAGTCTGCAGTATCTGGTGTTGGGGGGCCAAGGTGCTCCCAGCCTGGTTGCCAGCAGGGCTATGAACCTGGAATGGCGTGGTTTTGAATGTCAGGTGTTGGTTGACAGGTTTCATTTAGTGGCTTCAGCTCATTGCCGCCTTTGCCTCTTGGGAGGATGATGTTGGGAGCCCATTGCTGCAATGGGGCGTTTATACTTATCCTACGGCATGACCCTCGTTTCGGATATTTGCCGGACGAGAGATGTGTGCCGGCTGCACTTGGTGTAGAACGCATTAGCTCTCCTTGATAAGGGTTGCTGTAATGGTTCTATACCAGTTGTTGTCTCCAGCTCGCACAAAATTCCGACAGATTCATTTATTTTACCCTGAAGATTAGGTAGTGCAAAGGGCAAGGGAAAGATATTCTGACATGGAAGAGATTTTCAAAATAGAGGAACGTCGGAATCGGCGGATTCAAGATTGGAAGTGGCGAATGGGGCGATCACTCTCCTATTGGGAAGAGGGAGAGAAGAGGAAGAGAGAAGAGGAAGAGAGAAGCGGAAGAGAGAAGAGGAAGAGAAGAGAAGAGGAAGAGAGAAGAGGAGGAGAGAAGATAAAAAGAGAAGAGGAAGAGAGAAGAGGAAGAGAGAAGAGGAAGAGAGAAGCGGAAGAGAGAAGAGGAAGAGAAGAGAAGAGGAAGAGAGAAGAGGAAGAGAGAAGAGGAAGAGAGAAGAGGAAGAGAGAAGAGGAAGAGAGAAGAGGAAGAGAGAAGAAGAAGAGAGAAGAGGAAGAGAGAAGAGGAAGAGAGAAGAGGAAGAGAGAAGAGGAAGAGAGAAGAGGAAGAGAGAAGATAAAAAGAGAAGAGGAAGAGAGAAGAGGAAGAGAGAAGAGGAAGAGAGAAGAGGAAGAGAGAAGAGGAAGAGAGAAGAGGAAGAGAGAAGCGGAAGAGAGAAGAGGAAGAGAAGAGAAGAGGAAGAGAGAAGAGGAAGAGAGAAGAGGAAGAGAGAAGAGGAAGAGAGAAGAGGAAGAGAGAAGAGGAAGAGAGAAGAGGAGGAGAGAAGAGGAAGAGAGAAGAGGAAGAGAGAAGAGGAAGAGAGAAGAGGAAGAGAGAAGAGGAAGAGAGAAGAGGAAGAGAGAAGAGGAAGAGAGAAGATAAAAAGAGAAGAGGAAGAGAGAAGAGGAAGAGAGAAGAGGAAGAGAGAAGAGGAAGAGAGAAGAGGAAGAGAGAAGAGGAAGAGAGAAGAGGAAGAGAGAAGAGGAAGAGAGAAGAGGAAGAGAGAAGAGGAAGAGAGAAGAGGAAGAGAGAAGAGGAAGAGAGAAGAGGAAGAGAGAAGAGGAAGAGAGAAGAGGAAGAGAGAAGAGGAAGAGAGAAGAGGAAGAGAGAAGAGGAAGAGAGAAGAGGAAAAGAGAAGAGGAAGAGAGAAGAGGAAGAGAGAAGAGGAAGAGAGAAGAGGAAGAGAGAAGAGGAAGAGAGAAGAGGAAGAGAGAAGAGGAAGAGAGAAGAGGAAGAGAGAAGAGGAAGAGAGAAGAGGAAGAGAGAAGAGGAAGAGAGAAGAGGAAGAGAGAAGAGGAAGAGAGAAGAGGAAGAGAAGAGAAGAGGAAGAGAGAAGAGGAAGAGAGAAGAGGAAGAGAGAAGAGGAAGAGAGAAGAGGAAGAGAGAAGAGGAAGAGTAGAGAAGAGGAAGAGTAGAGAAGAGGAAGAGAGAAGAGGAAGAGAGAAGAGGAAGAGAGAAGAGGAAGAGTAGAGAAGAGGAAGAGTAGAGGAAGAGAGAAGAGAAAGAGATAAGATGAAGAGAGGTAGAGCGTAAAAGAAAGGGAGAGAGAAAATGGGGCAATGAGAGAAAGGGGGAGATATGAGAGAAACAGGGAGAGAGAGAGATAATGAGAGAAGAGAAGTAAAGAGGAGGGATAATGAAAGAGAAGGAGATGGGGGAAAGTGGAGAGGGAAAGAGATAGGATGAGAGGTAAAAGAAAGAATGAAAAGAGTGAGATGGGATGAAGGAGAGAGCATGAAAAGGTTAGAATGGAAAGAGAGAGGGAGGGAGGAGGGGTAAGCGAGAGAGAATGAGAGAAGAGACAAGAGGAGGGACTTGAAGGTATGTAGTGAGAGATTGAAAGAGAGAGAGAGAGAGAAAACAATGATATCTTCCCTGCTAATGTGTACACTGCATCCATTAGCAACGTTCCCTCAGGTGTGTAAAGTGTTTAAGAAGGGCGTCAATTAGTTATCATTCTTTAATAATGAGCATTTGTAGCTGCTTTTTCCTCACTACGGACCCAATGACTGGTGTTTATTGTTATTTCGCTGGAAAATGAGTTGGATTGTATAATTGGTATGGAGCGCTGTTAGCGCTAGGTAGAATTTATTTCTGACTAGAATGGCTTCGTAAAACCCTTCCAATTTCCAAAATTTTGTACACCATTAGGCATTTGAATGTATTAAAAGAAATCTTATGTCAACTAAAATACTTTTAATAAAGCTGAGATGAAATTTTCTCAATGTAAATACACTTGTTAAATAATTATGCTATGCAATGATCCCTATTGCGTATCCAACACTAGAATTCAAAGATTGACAAAATCGTCATCTACAAGAGCCATTAAAATATAGTCAAAACAATAGTTCGGCAATAAAGCAGCCGTAACAGTGGTTAATCGTATATTGTAATCTATAATATTATGGCTATTGGAAATACTTGTCCAGTAAATTTCTTTGAAGCCATAAGGTGAAATCTACACTTATATCCTGAATTAGCAAAATAATATTCCAATTTTTAAATAAATTAAGGCATAAAAAGGCATTTAACCATTCGTTTGCGGACATAAATACCATAGGTAATAAATAATAGATGAAAAAGTATGACCGGGAAGAGCTGACTTCTATGGGCTCATCATTTTGAGGTATATAGTTCTCCGGTGACTAACATTACAATGTTACAAACCCTTGGGTAAAATGGTCTATATTTCTTCCTTAACGACCCGATCGAGGATTTCATTCAAGGGGAAATAATACCCGTTCCTTTTACAATGGCTGCATAAAAATTCTTCACGCCTCTCGCCTCCATTTCCCAATGAATACAATGAAATCGCCGGGAAAATTTTTCAACTTTAAGGGCCTCCTCCGATTCTATTACGGCGGAGAGAGAGAGAGGGAGAGAGAAAAATAACAAAAAAGAACTTGGCCACTTCCCAAGGCAAAACGAACTTTTTAATTCCTCCGCATCAGAAAGGCATTCAAATCTCTAGAAACGGAGGCGAAAACTACGACGAAAAGAAAGAAACAAAAGAACGTGCCGTAATTAGTTTCGATGACTGACAAATATGCCATATCCTTCACCCGTCTAAGGGTAATTTTATGCAACTTATATGTTTGTATGTAATCGTTCATATTTACTTATGTGCACATGGACCTGCGTATGTATTTGCTGTGTATGTGTTATTCTTCTATATTGATGTATGTGTGTATGTATACGCAAATAAAATTATTATATTACTCCTCTTAGCCCACTTTTACACCATTCTCTCCTATGAAAATTGCATATCACTTCGGCACAGTTTCGCAAAAACTCATTTCGAAAAAAAATTCCATTTTACTATATATATATATTTATTTATTTATTTATTTATATTTAACGACCTATTAGGAGAAGCCGATCTTTTGAAGCTGCTCCTAAAAAAAGGGGACATTAACTGCAAAGAATGTAGAGAGAAAGAGAGGACGGATTCGACGTTTGAGAGTTTTAGTTGTGCCTTCCCTCTCTTCCACCTCCCTTCTCCTCTCCCTTTTCTCTCCACTCTTTTTTCACCCCTCTCTTTTCTCCCCTTCGTTCGCTTGAAGTGTGAGCGTGAATGAAGACCTCGAAGGAAACGGAAGCGTGAGTGAATGGAGGGAGAGGGTAGTGGGATGGGGATTTTGGCAGAGAGGTACAGCCAGACGCCGAGAATTATACCCGGGAGGTAAAGGAAGACAAAAGAGAGAAAGGGAGGTGGATGGGAGGGAGGAGCCAGTTTGACGGGAATTGGGGAGGGACGCTTCGCGAGCCGCCGAGGAGGAAGAAGTGGCGGAAGAGAGCGGGACCTTCAATCAACCCCGAGGGGCTTAGTGACGAGGGAAGACCCGAATGAGCTACGTAACAATGGTCAGGCTCGCTGATTGGCCGAGGAGTTGGGCGGCAAAATAGAGAGGAGGACATTATGTCTCCTTGGAGAAATTTATAATGTTTCTCGCAATTGTTTGCGGGTTCGAAATGGAGGTGGAGGATGGATACGGTAGCTTTTCTTGTTAGGGTCGTTAATTTTTATCTCCAAGCTATCGACGGTGCCGTTCGTTTGTCTCTACGAACGAATTACAGGAATAATACGTTTAGAAGGAAACTTTTTTGCCGCGAGTTTCCTATTTATCTTCACTGGCACGGTACTTGGAGGAAAAAAGAAGGGACTTCTTTATTTGAAAGAATTATTTCATACGAATTTCCTTGTCGGGATTAACGAGAAGTAATTCTGAGAAATTAACCCTCGCTCGCACCGATCACTTTAATTGTAAAGGAATTGTATTGATTCTACCACTGCAAAAGCGAGAAGTACATTTCATTACGCGTCCATTATCATGAAATAAAATTTATAGTTTAACAACATGTATTATATAATTGGACCAATCAGGCAATCTATTTAAGCCAAGTCTATTAATGTTTTCTGCGCAATTTGAGGTATTTTATGGTACCTACCGTAGACATATATAACTAGAAAGGAATAGCAAAAACTTTTTTCTTTAGGCCATTGGTGGAAGTATATTAGCAAGTATAGAAATGTATGCTTAAATAAGTTCTTACAAATCTCTTTTCTGGCAAATATACTTTCTTATAAAGTGCATGAAGCAGAAATATAGCCACTCAAGAAAAATTGTATAAAATAAAGCTTCGAAATATGGATGATAAGAATAATGCTGATGATAAAATGGATAGATTACAGATGAATTCTTTGTAGATTAGGAGAAACGCTAACGATTATAAAGAAGGCGAACTGGATAGGACATTACCTGAAGAGAGGGAGAGAAAGATTAGAAAGAAAACTCGAAATGATAAAGGGACAGAGGCAGGCATATGTTTCAACTGATAAACGACTTGTAAGGGAAAGAGAGCTATCAAGGAATGAAGAGGATTGCGGAAAGCAGGAGTGTGTGGAGGTCCAGATTTAACTAATAATAATCACGGACCTGTCTACAGGCAGGTTACCTATGCTGATCATACACACACACATACGTATATGCAGAGGCGGCCCTTGGAATTTTGACATCCCGGGCCAGATAGCACTCCAGCGCCCCCATCCGTTAATTTTAATATAATGTTTGTAAGAATAAAAAAATATAGCATGTATATAGCCTTGTTGAACTATTTCATCGCGACTACGGATGGTAGTTTATTCTTAAAGAATTTCAAAAAATTTCGATTTACTAAAAAATGACATTTTAAAATCAATTACGCTGTTATTGAGATTTTTATGATAAACAGTATTAAATGAGTCATTTATCTTTAAAAATCACAATATAAGGGCCAGTGCTACCGTCAAGGTACTAAAACAATTTCATAAGCAGAGACATTATTGTACCGGATGTAAAGGTACGGATGTGAGAAATGTTATGCAATGCATGTTGCGCCGATTCTTTATTTCTCCAGTTATGCGCTCTCTTACAACAGATTCATCTTGAATATGAAAAACATAAAGGGACATCCCTTGCTTTGCACGGTTTTTACTTTAGAGAGCTAGCTCGAGTTGCGTGGTCATCAATTTCCCTTTACCACGATTTCGAAAGTGTCTCCGAGAATTAAAAACCATAAAATATTTCAGTTCGACTAAAAGATTATAAGAAAGAATATGGGAAGTATTTATGAACACAATACAAATAAATCGTAGTACGTTGAACCCAAGACGGCGCCTAAATGTAACCTCATGAATTCCTTTGGGAAAACCCATCCCACTTTCCACGGTTTCACTTTACACGGTCTTTTCAAAGTGCAAAGTTAAGAATGGCTGTATTATTTTCAGTTTAATTAACTTTATCCTCATGCCTGGTTACTAATCAAAGGATTTTACTCCGCGCTAAATATGGCATCAACTCACAGCTAACAGAGCACAATTATAAAAATAAGTCCTTGATGAAAACATCCGGAAGAAGGGCGGGTGTTGACATCTACCGGGTGGTTTGAAAAATGGTTTTCTTAAAATGCTTCAACTGTCTAAACAGCCGATTTGCTATATTTATCACTACATCCTTGGTGGCAACCATTGGAAGCACGAAACAAACGGGTCGACCGTAGTGACGAAGGCTTTGAGACATGCTTTGAGCTTACCCTTCCGTGTTTCTAGTAACCCTTTTCAAACACTGCGCCACAAACAAAAGGCTAAAACAACGATGGTGTTTGAGAACTATTAAGAGACTGGCGCCAAAGGGCTTCCAGCAAGAACATGGTGCGACGTTTGATAAAAAAAACAAAGAGATTATCTGGGCGAAGACGCCGCAACCGAAAATGGCTCCTTCGAAGAAATATCCTACATATTTATTTCACTGTGCAATATTCAAAATCACATCCATTATAGGATCCTTATTTCTAGCATGATAGATATTTTAATCGTCATATAAATAGTCCATTTATCCTTTTATTAAGCAATAAATTAGTGAAAAGTCCGAAATAAATCCTTTATTTACAACATACGTGTTGAAAAACTAATACCATAGATTACTCGCATTCATCAACAACATTTCAGTCTAACAAATAGCCTAAAAACAAGATTTTGAATAGCATTAACAGTTTCAGCAATAAAAGCGCGAATGATATTTTCCTATCTTGGAATTAAAATTGTTAACGCAGCAGTTCTCAAACTGGACGTCGCAGCTTGCTGCGCTGCTTTAGACAATTCTGAAGGGTTCCGCCAAAAACGTCGTTAAATAAATAAATCAACAATTTCGAAATCTAATGACCGATTAGCACTTTCCTCTAATAAATTGATGATGCAGTACCGACGAATGAATGCGTTCATAAAAATATAAAACCTTTTTCCAAGGATACGGTGCCGCGAATTATTGTTTAACTTTGGTAGGGTGCCGGCAGGGGCGGCCCGATGAATTTTGACGCCCCGGGCGAGGTAGCACACCTGCGCCCTCCTTCGTTAATTTTTGTTGAGATATTTATAAAGCACATTTTAATTTATTCATCGCTCTGTAAAAATTATTGATAATTAAATGTTAAAAGGAATGCCATCAAGATTCTAGCCTGTTCCTCGATATAAATTTCTATCCAACATTTATTCACTTGCAAGTAATGCATGGATAAATGATCAGGATAGCGCCCCCAAAACTTTGGCGCCCCGGGCAGCCGCCCGGCTCGCCCGTAGCTCGGGCCGGCCCTGAGTGCCGCGCCTACAAAATATCGGGAACCACTGCGTAAAGAATCGAATTTCTCCCTTAGATACCTTCGATTCTCAGCGTCAAATAAAATCCGAACATTTTATAAATTATTAATCATATTCCTCGGCATCAATATTATTTAACAGATTATGTTAAAACTTGCTCAGAATTATTTAAATCGAAATAATGGGTTAGATGTGATAGTAGCTAGGACTGAAATTAGATTTTAATGGCCTTATAAAAATTATTTCAGAGGAATGACAGTCGAAATAATTACACCGGAGTTATAAATATGTCGGTGTGCATCAAAATAAACGAAGAAAGTCCGAAAACAAAGCGTCAAAAATCCAGACGTTCATTAAAATAACTCGGCATATGTTTCATGGTGATTGATCATGATTAAACCTAGATTACGCAATTATAAAAATACTGGAATTTAACAAAGCGCTTAATTTTATAATATAACTTTTTACCCATCAATTCCGCTGAGTTGTGCAGGAAAAAACTAACTACGTAAAAAATTGTTCTTTTTATTGGAGTACGTTTAGTTTCCCAAATGTGCATTGAAATGGACGTAAAAAATACCAAAGTAGCGCGCACATGAAATAATTTATTTTCATCTCACCACTTTGCCATTTGATATTTATCGCCCTTGAATATTTACCTACCGCAGACATTTATATTTCATGTTTACAAGCCTCTTGAATTTTATAACTGCGATTTTTAACCAGCCCCCCTTTAAATGAATATTTCAAGTGCTGAATTTTTGTCAGCTGTTCGCTACAGAAATGAATGATAGGATTCAGCTTAAGGGTACCCTCGCATTGCAACAATATGTGTCACTCTTGTCTTGCATAGAATTTATCTCTTATAACTGTGTACGGTTCACCCATTACTTTTAAACATTTACTCCGCAATTTTGCTTTTTTTATCGCAGTCCAGTTGGAAACCACAAACAAGTTTCAATTTGATCGTTCACCAATCTGTCAAACCTAATTACTCGCTATTAAATAATTCATTTATTTCGGATTATGCTTGCATCAATCAAAAATGTTATGTGAAAGATCAATTATAACTAATAATTTTTTACTAGGAATTTATATTTATCTCTCATTCATTTTAAAATAATAACAAAAACTAGAAAAAATACCGATTCAATCAATATCACTCCACATTGATAGATATGAAATTTATAATAAAAATTTATGGACGCTGGCGGTATATAGAGTCCATTTAAATAATCAACATGACATACAGTTGGAATAAACCATTTGATAATCGATATAAAAAATCCATAAAAATTCTCTTAAGCTCAGGCTAGGCCGGATTGGATTATAAGTAAAATTATTTATGAGCCGCATTCTAACGCATTTTACAGCATAATTGGATACTTACTAACGACCGCTAGGTATTGAGTTTTTCCATTGAGTTAGCGTAAAATAGTGAGCGCGTTTTGTAAAAAGATTGGAAAGGCATGAGCAGCTTTTATAAAATTCTTCGAAAGTAGAGAGTTGGTATTGAAGATATAGCTGCTTCCTCCTCTACGATTCTTGCATCGACTGTACATTAATGGAACTCTTTGTATTTTCAGCCGGGTGCTTTGATGGACTCCCTTACAAAGTAACTGCGTGTCGTCTAAACTGAAATTTCTGTTGCTCCATTTTCAACAACCGGGATTTCGTTTCCTCAAATCATCCATCCCGTCCCCGTTCCCGCAATAATCACGAGCTTCCCTCCATTAAGACTCCCTTTCCCGCCGCCTTCCTCATTCCGTCATTACAACCAGGACCGGAATTCCCGCGCGATTCACTTTCGTCGATTGGAGAGTGCACCCCGCGCAAGAATCTCGCCGCCGCATGCTGATCCCTCATCCCGTGTGTATGTGTACGTGCACGCGCACAGAGAGGCTGCACTAGCTGAGAGGTATTGCTTCCCTCCCCTCTCCACCTTCAAACACGCCGGCATCTCTCTCTCTCTCTCCCTTGAACCCACTTACGGGAAAATCCAAACTTCCTCAGAGGGAAGAGGTAATAGGCGAGCAGGAGATGACGGATCGGAATGGGTGGAAGTCCCGGAGTCTAGTCATCGCTCTCCGCGTGTTGGGAGGAGGGGTGGTGGTGGAGGAGGGAGATCGCGAAGAAAAAAGGAGAGAGGAGTGAGAGAATGGATGTCTCGGTCTCAGTCTTTCTCACTCAATCTCACCCACATATCTATGAGACACATTCGTCCCCGCATTGCCTGGCTACCTTCGCTTTACTGACTTAACTCCGTCTCCTCTCCCATCCCTGTTCCACCCCGAATCTTCCCATTTCTCTCTCTCTCTCTCTTACCCGATCCCTTATATCCCCTTTGCTTTAATCGTCTCTCCATCTTCTATCGCTGCTGCACCCAACTCTCTCCATCCATCTCTATCCCTTTCTCATCCTCTTCCTGTCCGACCGTCGCTCTCCCCGTCTCTCTCCCCAACCCTCTATCTCTTCATCTACCTTTTCCTCTCTCTATATTCCTTCCTTTCTCTCTTCCTTCCTCCTTGCTCTCTATCTGCGGCTCTCCGTACCTTCATCCCTATATATCTGTTCTTCCTCCTTCCCTCTCTCTTCCTCCCATTCTCTCTCTCCCTTCCTTCCTCTCGCTCATCCTCCCTCCCTCTCTCGTCCTCCCTTTTTCTCTCCTTCCCTCTCTCTACACCTCTCTACTTCTCGCTGCCTCCTTCCATCACTCTTTCTCCCTCATTCCCTCTCTATCTATTTCTCTCCGTTTCACACACTATGACTCCTAACTCAATGCCCCTTTCCATCCCTTCCTACATGTCTCTCTCTCTCTATAAGCCCCTTTCTTCCTCTTATCTTTCACCTTCTCACTCTAACCCCCTCTCTCTCCTTCCCCATATATTCACCTATTGTCCCCCGTCTTTATCTCTTCCTGTCTCTATATCCTTCTTTCTCCCTCTTACTCTCCCTCTTATTCCCCTTTTTTCTTCCTACCTCTTTCACCCTTTTGCTCTCCCTCCTCCACTCTTCCCCTCCATTTCTCCTTCCCAAACTATCTCTTTCCCCACCACTCACCTCCTCTCATCTCTCACCATATTTATCTCGCTCTCTCTATTGTACTCTTATCAATTTCTTCTGACTTTTTTCCTCATTCTCTCCCCCTCTTTTCTCATATCTTCCCACGTTCTTCTATCTCCTTCAATCTCTCCTCCTCGCTCTATTCCTTTTTATCTCTTTTCTCTCTCCTTTCACATGGCTCTTTATCTCTCCATCTATCGCTACCTCTCTTTTTCGACATCCATTTTCCGCGCCATTTCCCTGTCACGTCTCATTTCCATCGTCTCAGTTTTCCTGTCGTTGCATCAACACTCTTCCTCGTCTCACTGCTCGTTCTATCTTCATTCTTCCACCTTTTATGTCCAATCCTATCTCGCCGTCCTGGGTTCCTTTCTGTACTCCTTACAAGTCCTTCTCTCGTTCGATACACTCTCCTTATATCTACATCCATTTCACGACTCCTCTCCGTTTCGCGTTCAGCCATTCCGTGTTTGTTCTTCGATTTGAAGTAATTTTTATTTTCCTCCTACTCTTAACCATCAAGTGTACACGTTGTCCGTTAGAAAATATTAGCAACATATTTAAATAAGTTGAGCAAAATAATCGAATTTCATTTCTTAGGTCGTGTTACGTTCGATTCTAGAGACTCTTTGAAAGAAAATGCACTACAGTAAGTTTTCATATATTATATTCATTCTTTGCGCGAAAGAAATAAGTTAATATCAATTTAAAAAATTAACTATTCTAACCTTTTATTTGTGGATCTATTAAATATATCTTCACATTCGAGTATTATGACTATTTTATTTGTTTAATAGCATCGCCAAGATAAGCTTTACCGACAATATCTTTAAGTAGCAATTATGAAATTATCCATATTAGATTTCGCGAACCGCTTTCATATAATGGCTTTGCGGACCTAAAGCGGCTTACGTTCCGTAATTTGCCCCATCCTCTCTCTCGGACACAGGACATCAATATTGCCAAAATAAAGGCAATCATCCACGTATATTTCTCTATCACTCCCACCTTCTCTCTAACCCTCTGCTTCTCCTTCCTCCAATTATATTCGCCCTTCCAAACCCTTTTTCCTTTTCGTATTTCTGCCTTCTACCATCTCTCCCTCCCCCAGTATCATTCCCTCGCTCTCCTAACTCCCACTCACTCCAAAATCTCCATACATATTATTAGGCTCTCCATCACATATTCCTCTCTTCTTCCCTTCTCTCTCCTTTTCCTTCTTATCTTCACACATGCTAATTTTCCATCACCGATTCCCTTATTCTTGTCCGCCTTTCCCCGTTTTCCGTTCCTTATCTTGGACTTATCTCCACCACTTAATCTCCTCCATTCTATCATCGCTTTATCAGAATTTCCTCTTTATCTGCCTCCCTGAGTTCTCCTCAAGCAATCCATCCTCCCTCCGTCTTTCCTCTCTCTCTCACACTATCTGCTCTTCTCTCTCTCCCTCAAAAACCTTCAGTCCTTCCCTTTGCTTCCCACAGGGTGCAGGAGTGGCGTGGAGATGAGGATGGTCTCCCAACAAAGTGAGCCCGTCGGCATGGTAATGGAGTCATAGAGCTCTTTCCTTCTATTTTTTTTTCAAATTATACACGGCAAATAGTAAAACGTTCTTGAAGTAATTTGCAAATCACAAAGAAGGTTACATGAGTTATGTGTGCTCTTCTTTTTTCTTTATATCTCATTCGTTTTCTCTCTCTTTCTCTCATCCTTCCCATCCGCGCATGCGTAAAGGGAGTTTTGCTATATATTTCTGCGTTTGTTTTAATCATATGCCCTTTAACTTTTCGCGTAAAAACCTTCCAAAAACGACTTTTTAAACTTAGAAAGGTATAATTCATGGAGGCTTTAAAAATTATAGCATCTTTTTATTAACCTGCGGATGATAATGAAGGTCATAGCGAGTTTATGATTGGACAAGATATGTTGGTATAACGTTTATGAAGCATCTCCCTGTTTTTTCTTCAAATAAGAGTGTCTTGGATATATTCTTTTGAAGATAGTGAACTGAAAAAATTTCACCTAAGCAGTTTACTTATATCTTGTACCCATTTTTTGGGAAATGTATCGTAAAATAAGCAAAATTTAGACTCATAAATTAGAAATAACAGCTGAAGAACAGAATAAACTCGTTCATTTGCGTTAACTGTATTCTTAAGATTTTATTGTTCCCTTTCCTTATTTAGACTAATTTTTAATGGACGTATGAACATGAGCTATACCATGATTTCATAAATTTTAAGGACATATAAAACATCAAAGTAGCCAATTAATGGGACGGGTCCGAAATAAACGAGGCAGATGGAATTTAATGACTTACAGCACAAAATTTTCCGTTATTGTTGACCCAGTTTGCTTTTCAGAAGTTGAGCACTTACCTGAAAGGAGAAAGAAAAATGCATGAGTACATAAATCACGAATAACGTCAGGTTACTAGAGTAGAGAGATAATATAATTGTCTCGGAAAGTAAGTAACTTCTCAGCAAAATTGCGCTTAAGGCGACAGTCTGTGTGAGATTCATGTTCTTCATTTAACGAAGGGATAAAAAATAATTTCTTCCGGTTAATTTTTTTAAGAATGGCGTGCAGAAAAAATAAAAATGCGATAACTGGCTCGTAGTTATCTCGATTTTAAATCTCAATTTTAAAGAAGTTTACTGAGAAATTTTCAGGAGGCTAATAGTCTGTTCCATAAAAAACTCGATTTTCAAATCGACGTAATTATTTGCACTCTTGTCTGCATTGATAACTTCAATAGGATTTTATCTCTAGTTAATATTTTTTGACTGAAATTACAATATTTTGATTCAAGTCGTCCTAAGACCAAGAATATTCGCTCAATTGTTAAATAATAGTATATAATTCAGCATATAATTTTCACTCGGTATAGAACAATTTCCATGGAGAGAATAAAGGGTAAAACTACCCTACATTTTAAAAATAACTTGCTTTAATTCTTTAAAAATTTTATTCTAACAAGGCGACACAAGTCTCACTTCTTCGTCATGATGATGGTACAAAGATAGTGACGTCTAGGTCGCGTTGCATAAAATATCATTTTTGTGGGATTAAACTAAATTGTTTTAAAGTGAAAAGTTGATTTGAGTGATGGCAGACAATATTCGTGCTAATGTACGATTCTTTGCAGCGTACTAACGACAGTGGGTCAGTTAGATTGTCACAAAATGAAAATAAATGTAAATCCAACTGAAAAAAGAAAGAATACTGATAGTAAACTATCAACAACCCTCGATTATTACCACAAAGACTTGCTACGTTGTTGCTGAAATACGCATTAGGAAGGCTCGAGCGTTTCAAGGTTCCAGGACTTGCATGAATAATTACCACGACAATTAAAGTAACCTCCAAAAGATCTACAGTTGTAGGAACAATGCGTTAATGCACATTATTTTCCAAATGAAATTAATTTTTAAGCTAATTGCGTAATTTTACTGACATACACAATTTCTTAGCCATAAAATAGTTTGTTATAGTTCTAAATCCTATCAATATCCATCCTATTGTTATTTTACAAGGTGATAATAGTACAATGATATGTATGCTAGACGCATTTTGACAAAGAAAGGAACGCGATGGAAAATCTTTAAATCGTTGGACATAATTATCTCGATATAGAAATTGAAATTAATGCTCTGGCATACATACCTAGTTACTAAACGATTCACCTTATCGCAAATGATTGATTAAATATTAATGATAAACATAAGAATATACGTTTACGTTTCTGTGCCCAGCTGATTCGCCTCTTGCCTTACGCACAATGTGTATCTCAGAAGTAGTGCAATGAATAACTGGACGGGAAGGGAGGAGGGAAACCCGGTGTCGGCATTTGCCTGCACTTACGAAGAACACCATGGGGGGCAACTGCTTAACGACCCTTCCGAAGGACGGAGTGTCGATTTGAGCGCGCTCATCGGGTCGGGTTAGTTTTCTCATTGGCTCGTCCTCGTCACCTTAGTACCACCGCACACAAATAGGGGGCGGGCGTCCTTCGGAAAAATCCTCATAAGGATTCGAGCCGGGTGTCACTTTTAGCAGAGCATGGTGGGGCCGACACTATAACCACTACACCTCCGACTCCCCTAATGATTACTTGGTACCGTATATGCCGGTGTATAAGTCGATCTCGATTTTTCGGATTGTAAATACACGACTAGACATATTCGCCGTATAAGTGAACCCCCCCCCCCAAATTTTCCGGCAAAAAAACTTCGAATGAAGAATACAAGGAATTTTATTGTTTTTAAAACATAAATGTAACCTTTTCCAAAAAATGCAGTGTCGATTTTTGAGTTATTAAAACATATGTTTAATTTAAGAAAGATCAGTCATACAGTATTGCTCTATTGGCGGAATGTATTTCTATTTATCCTTCGTTCCTGTAATTTCAAATAGATTGTTTAAATTTTTGAGATTCAGTAATAAAAACGAAAGTTAAATTTTTATTTTTATTAACTATTAAAAATAATTATCTTAAATCTTCTAAAATAAATGACAGAATATGTAAACAATGGAGCAGCTGATTCAAAATGTCGATCGCCTACGTCGTAAGAGATAATGTTTTCGTAAATAGCAATTTTTTTAATCTGTTATTTAGGGTCACATTTTATTTTCGGCGTATAAGTCGACCTTAAGGGGACTCCTCAGATCTACTTCGTTGGTTTCGTTCTTCCAGATAACCTCCAGAAGGCGCTTCAGTGACCCTATGAAGGATTTTAGGGAACCACTAGAAGTGGAAGATTTAGTCGTTTGGATGAATACAATTACATTTGGCAACAGCAGTTGTTATCTGGGTTCGATGGAGGGAGGTGAAGATAAAGCCCGGTGAAGATGGCTTAAATGACACGAACAAAATTTCATCGCGTCCAGTCAAATCTCCCGACCGACGCGAGTTCGTAATCTGTACTAATGAGGACATCTTTTTTTTCTAGTTCGCAACTTTCGTAACCTTACTTCTTGCGAAGAATGTTTATTCTAAAGGACTAAACCGACTGCTCGAGAACTTATGAATAGTATTTAAGAGATGTACTATGTACACTCATTTCCAAAAGTATTTCAACATTTTGAGCAGCGTCGCTTTCGCGGCAGACTGGATTTTAACTTCCTATCTACTTCAATGTTATGTCAGGGTTTATTTATGCATAAAATACGACGTATTCTTGCGTATCGACTGGAGTTTCAGAGATTATTCCGCGTCTCGGGCGATCGTTTGTACGAATTATTCCCCATTGTTGTTTAACAGTCATTCTTTCATCGAGATGATAGCGTAAGCAGGCTCATGGAATTGTTTTTTTTTTGTCCAAGTGAGGGGTTGTTGAAGGAGGGCTGAAGCAAACTCGCTGCGTAAATAGTTCTAATAGTAGAAGTTAGTGTATTTACGAATTTCGAATCGACGATTTCATCGGTTTTATCAATTCCCCGGGTTGATAGTATTTGTTACATAACGGAAATAGCGAAAGTGACAAGGCACAACTCTCAAAAACAGTCGAGATATATGCGTTTAAAAAAGTAAAAAAAAAACACTTTTGCCGAGTTTCTTCTTCCATTACTTGCTACTTGGTAGCATTCACAGTATATTCCACGTTAAAGACCGACGTATGAAGTCGGTTTAGAAGACGGAATGCACGAGAATGTAATGCTGTATATATTTTTTATAATTCATTGAGTTAAATTGTTGTTGCATCCATCAAAATTTCGTTTCGCTTCGTTATTAAGCGAACCTCATTTTCACAGACGAGTCGCAAGTAATTGCAAGATAAATCAATCTCCGAACTATGTGTGACTGCTCGGTTAAACATGCAGATTTTTGACTGAATTCGGATACCACTAGATCAGGGGTGGGCAAACTGCTGCCCGAGGGCCACATGTGGCCCGCGAGGGCATTTTCTGTGGCCCGCGATGCCATTATGAAAGCGAACCGTAATATAAAATAGAGATAATTTCATATTTGTAGCTTGAAATTAATGCCGGAAAACCTTTTCCAGTGATGTTATGGGGATAAAATATTATTTATTATTGATTTTTCCTAACAGGATCCCTGGAATTACCTCACATTACTTACGATGCCAACCCTAACGAGGCCCGCCGAAGCATTTTCATCTGTTTATGCGGCCCGCCTAAGAAACTGCAACTGTTAATGCGGCACGCCACGTAAAAAGTTTGCCCACCCCTGCAATAGATAGTTATTTTTTTGTGCACACGCAACATTTGGAAAATGACGGGAAATGGATTATCTACGACGAAGAAATAAATGTAAATACGTCTATTTTCTTTACGTATTCACAACGTTTGTAAACGAAAAGAAATGGGTAATTTACGACGAAGGTATTACGTGAACATAAGTTATCATAAGTTAATGCCGATAATAACATCTCCTAAAAGGATTCGGATTCGACTCCAGGATATACATTGTTTCCCGTAAGATAACACGTAAAATCCGATTGTTCGGGTTGTTGCAAATTAAAATTAGAAGAAACTGACCATAGATCTTCGGACGGGAGCTGCTTTAAAGAGAAATGGTTAAGTAGGTTTTTAACACTACATCCTACAGCCACACACTAAACTGTAGTCAGTCTTACCGCCCCCATCAGGGCAATGAGAAATCGTTTTCGGCAGCTTTCCAGCGTGACACGTATTCTCTCCTACCATTTACCTCGAGGAACCTCTTCTCCAAAGACTACTGCCCACTCTTCTCCAAAGCCAGGCAATCTACAAGGTTGCCACTGTTTGCATTTTCTGAGCTAGCGCCAACGATTCACAACCAGCGGCAAAAGGCTGAACTGTTTACTGCTAATATCCGATAAAACATGGTTTCAAAAATTGCCGAGCAGTAGTGATTACTGTGTCATATTCTGAAGATTTGCCATGGCATACGAGAAAAAGTTACATTTAACTTTAAGATAAAAGGGTTAAGCTTCCTCTCCCAGTTCTTACAATTGTGGTAGCCTACCTACTTATGGAGAAAATAGAGACCTCGTAATTGATAGTCTCCATGTTGATTACGGACTTACAAGTAATAAATGTACATTAAAAAAAACGAAATCTTTTAATGATTGATAGTTTAATAATACACAGAAAACTGCGTTCAGATATTATTACTCGTTTGCGAGATATCTGTTTCGGAAATTGCGTCTAAAGTCGGCCATTGCAGCCGCTGTGAGACGTCCTCTTAAGTTTTCGGAATTTTTTTAGATTCCAAGTTCGACTTATACGCCGGCATATACGGTATTTAATTTCTATTTTCGTGGAAAAACTTATGCTAAAAACCCCCTTTTCCTTGTGATAACACAACAGCAAAAAAATAAAAATATAATGGACAATATATACATATTTACAAATATTTACATAGGTAACCAATTTGGAGATTAATTCTTTCACTGAACTATTAATTTTGAGTTTTAACGCCAAAGCTGAATTATATACTAATCCGACCGTTGCGCGTTACTTGCAATTTGGATGTAACGTTGGAAGGAGATAGGAAAAAGTGCTAAATACAATAATTTTTCGAAGACATGTTTATTTTTAAGTCAAAATTGAAATGACTTTATTGTATTTTTATATTAAAATAACTTTACAATTTTCATCTAGTTACTTAATTTTACGGTATAAAATGCGATGCATTTATTCTCTCTCACTCCCTTCCTATTTTCTATTTAAAAGCAATGGACACGTTTCAATAGGACAAAAATTTCTGAGTTCTGATGCTTTCTCATTGGATACCACCGTCGCGACGCGTCGGGTGGCGAGACATTTACGCAAATTCTCCCGCCAGTGACATCAAACGAATTTTAAAACTAATTTGGCAGGAATTCGGTTCCTCTCTTCGAGAAGAATATAATTCGTTCTTTCCAGCTCCAGCTTGTATCTCAAATCTAACTAATTTCACAAAGTAATTTTATGGATAAAAATGGCGACGCAATGTATTTCTTATGGAAAAATCTTTATTTTCATAAATTAATTCGAAAGTATTGCACATTTAAAGGTTTCCGGATCTTTTCTGATGCTTTCACATAGTGCACACCCGTGGGATGACGAGGAATTTGAGCGACCTATACGACGACGTCTGTGATAAAAACTTGCAGTTGAAACATATCGAGCGCTCAAGTTTCCTCTCGAAGAAAGAAAGAATAACGCCACGGAAACAAAAGGGCGTCGAACGTGCGTAAAACGCCGGGAGGTGAAAGTTAACGGGTGGCATTTCCTTTTCCTTAACTTTTCCTTCCCCTTATCCGCCCAACCCCGAAGAAGTCACGCTCCCGTAACGCTTAGCAAAACGAATGGATAAAATATTTTACCGGAAACCGCTAACATGGAAGAGTGAAAAAGATCGAGAGAATAGAAGAGAATCGATGTGCGAAAAGGAGCAATATATTTGAAGAGAGACGACGAAACGATGATGTGCGAGTGGGAGAGATAAAGAGAGGCGAGGGCATGAGAGAGTGAGAGAGGATAGAAGTAAAAGGAAGAAAATTCTGAGGAAAAAGTAACTGTGGTCCGACCTACATATCTCCTATGGCGCTTAATCTTACTATCCTTGGCGCTGCAAGGTAGCATAAGGGCGTAGGAAAGAGTAGAGAAAAACTACCCGAACTTTGCGCGTTCCTATGATGGGAGAATGAACGAGTGGGTCTAAGTTAACATGACCTGTATTTATATATTCTCTATAAGATAAAATGGACAGATAGGATGAAAAACGATGAAGTGCTACGAAGAGTAGGAGAGAAGTGAATGATTAAATAGACTATTAGAAATAGGAAGGCAAACTAGGTTGGACATTGCCTGAGCTGAGAGAGTATGATTAAAGACGTGTTAGGAGGAAAACTAGACGGAAAAAGGGAAAGAGATAGGAAAAGGTATCAGCTGATAGACGATTTGAAAGGGAAAGAGTTATCAAGATATGAAGAAGGCAGCGGAAAATAGGAGTATATGAAAAACCAGGTATAACCATGAGTAATCACGCACCTGTCTACGGACAGACTACCTTTGATGATGATGATTTTCTCTATACCGATAAGAACGGTTTCCCAAACGGCGTGCCGTAGCTGATTGTTGGAGATGCCACGAAAAACGTTGTTAAATAAATAATAGAACACAATTTTTATATTTTATTACGTCATTAGAGAAATAATATTCTCCGTAAAAAAATTATGACGGTATAATTACATAAAGTTAAATCGTCCATATGTTTGATACCCAACTTTGGTAGTGTGTGTGGTTGGATTATCTTCTGTCGGCTACCGATATCGCGGTTTCGAACCACACCGAAGGCATTGATGTTTGTATTTGTCGTTCCAGTATATAAACAAGAATAGAACCAATAGTCTAAATCTCGACCCTAAATAAATAAGGATATTTATCGTTACTGTGTAAAAATTAACAACTTAGTTTCAAGGTGAAGAAGGTGCTACGAAATTTTATCTTTGAAAGAGTGCCACACATGCGGGAATTTTGGTAACCACAGCTATAAATAATCGCGTAGCATTGAGAATTTTTATGTAATAAAATATTACAAATATCCCGGTTAATTTCACGTTGTCATAGCACTTGGAAAATCTCTTATGGTGCAGGTACATTTCCTAATTTTACATTCATCAAATCCTTTATTTAAAACGCATATCAAACGTACATTAAATTTAAAAATAATTAAAAACAGAACAGTATAAATTGAAACAAATATAATGGATATGCCTGTAAAATTCGTGTTAAAGTGGTAATAATATAAAAAATAAAAGAATTATTTGACTAAAAATGCCTTTCGAGATTATTTTGGATTATACAGAATGGAATGAATTTTTGTACGAAATTATTTATGAATACCTACAAAGTTTTTGTACATTCCGTAGTATATTATTTTTGAATACTCACTAATATAAATAAATTAATTATATTCATATATACATATATATACATTCATATATTTTAAATTTCCGCGCAAAAGGGTTTAGGTTTGGGGTAAACTTTCAACCCGCCTTCTTCTTTCCCCGCCATCAGAACCCAAAGAAAGAAGAAACGAAATAGAAGACAGAGACAAAGAAAGAGCGGAAGAGAGCTGGAGAGGGAGGAGAAGGGTTCCCCGAAGACAAAAGAGAGCTGAAAAGAACGCGACAGCCGGGGGAACCCGGAGAGATTGGCCTCGCGAGGAAGACAATGGGGTGTGATGGGGAGAGAGGGAGGTATAGAGGGAGTCAGTGAAGAGATGAGATAGAATGTTAGGAAGGGAAAGGAATAAAAGAGGGAGACAGGAAGTCGAGGAGGGGATGAAGAAAGTGTGTGAGGGAGAGATATGGAGAGGGAGTGAGAGAGAGAGAGAAGGGAATGTCGATGTGGTGTCGAGGGAGAGATGGAATTTGCAGCGAGGATATGCGGTGCAGGTTTTTTTAAAGAAATACGTATGCAGGTGCTGCAATATGAAAGCTAAGGGAGCAGGGCTGGAAGGCAATTGGGAGGGAAATAGAGGATGGTAAAGGGCGTATGGGAATGTTCCGAGAGATGGAATAAGGAAATTGGATTGCAGTGACGCCAGAGAGTAATAATGATTGGCTGAGCGGTTTTAAACAGAAGGATCGTCCGTGATTTTCAATCTGTGTGCCGCGAGAGGAAGAAACGCAGCTCATTTTCAAAGTGGAAAATGGTTAAAAAGAAACGTTACAGTGAAACATTTGAGTCTAAGGCAGATGTTTCGCTCAAGATATTGATCGTACCGGTAGGAGCTTTATGTATCTTGCTGGAAAGAATATATTGATGACCCGGTTCAAATCTTTTACCGTTTTGCTCTTGATAAATCATTCCGTACAAAAATATTAAACGTAGGAAGGCGTGCATGTGCGGGCGATTGAGTATTCAGACTGGTACCCCATTTCCGGATCCAACTACCCGACGCGATTAATTTGGATTTTTTTTTACCATTAAATCAGTAAACTAATCATCAATTTGCTCAAAGATATTTCAGAATAATATATCGCGGATTTTCTGAAGATTTAAAATTTAAATTCTCTGAAATAGTTAAAAAAAAGTTTTACTTTCTATTCGAATGTTACAAAAATCTCTTTTGTATGGATTAAAGAATGAATTCACCTCAAAAAGATACTCGCCAGCAACTATAAAATCTAAAACATATGCCATTTTAAAGTATCATTCAATCGAAAGATGCCAGAAGAGGTGGATTCTTATGGGTACAAAGAAATGAAAATCGGTTATATTTTTATAGAATTCCATTTTATGAAGCTGATTTACATCAAAAAAGCTACTCACCAATCATTAGTATTACATTTTATTTCCATTATAATTATACGCACACTACCATAAATCTAACTACTGTATATGCTTCAAAACGGATGAAATGGAATAATATTACAACCCAAATTATAAAGCTTGTGAAAAGAAGTGTGTGTGTGTATATGTATATATGTGTGTGTGTATATATATATATATATATATATATATATATATATATATATACACACACACATATATACATACATATATATATATATATATATATATATATATATATATATATATATATATATATATATATATATATATATACACATATTAACTAAAGGAAAAGAAAAGGTAGTGATGGGGGTGGCAACAAGGTGTTGAGGGAAGTCCAGCGGACACTTACCAAGTTGAGGACCAAGCTGGCAGGCTGCTGGGGGCGTCGAAGAGACACGTGAAACACACGAACACAAAAAGACAAAAAAAAACACGCAAGCTTATCGGGCCTATGCCCTTCTTCAGCGAAAGAGTATCAGCAAGTGACACACTGGGCGGGGAATGACAGGGTGATGTGGGAAGGTTGATGATTGGAGGAGGTGGGGAGTAGGATGGGTGGATAGCCAATAAAGAGGGAGTGTGGTAAGGGAAAGTGCGAATAACTACAATGTAACAAGGAGACAATGTAAGGGGGCTAATAGGGTTAGCGGAGGTTGAGGTCAGGCGGAGAGAAAGAGTCGAGAAGATGGATATGTGCTAGTTCCCAGTGTCGGAGAAGGAGGGCAGAAGTGTCATAGGGTAAAGCGCGAATAATCCTAACATTGTAGCAACTAATGAAGGGGACATTGTGGGTATTGGCGTGTAATGCAACTGGGAGGGGGCGTCTGAGAGAAACGCTATTCCGGTGACCGTTCATTCGGATGTTTAACGGATTGCTGGTGAGGCCTACGTAAAACGCGGGACAAAGGGTGCAGGTAAGGAGGTAAATGACGTTACGTGTGGTGCAGTTACTTCTGGAGGTGATGTTGGTGGAGGGACTCGAGAAAGAAGATGAGGGTAGGTGGATAGGGCAAGTGAGGCAGCGAGGTTTTCCGCAGGGGTGGGAGCCTATTGCAAGAAGCGTGGTAGAAGTGGGAAGTTCCTTCTTCCACAAGATATTTTCCAAATTTGGGGGCCGGCGGAAGGAGAGGAGCGGAGGATTGGCAAAAAGGTTGATAAAGAGGGACTGATGGGAGTGCAGCGAAATATAATTTTCGGTGCAAAAACATCCACTGATGTGCTAAATGCTAATGACAAACTATAAATAGAACATAGAAATATAGACATATAACAATCCAACAGTTGAATTTGAATAGATTTAAGTAATACCACAAAACACAATACACCTCGTAGGTGAAGGCGTTTCGAAACGAAACTTAGTTAAAGTCAGTTAAATCACATCCAATAGTTACTATCCTCTTCCGGCTCCCGGTAGGTCAATGTCCATTCCACACAATGTTTTCCTGCCGGTTAGGAGGGGACTCTAGAGTGGGACACCTGCGTCGACTTCACTCGTTGCTCTCCTGTGCGTCTCGTCGCTCGGAAGGCCACTATCGGAATGGACTGTCACGTGACGCCGGTGGTGAAGGAGGGAGGTCATGACGTCAGGCGGGTAATTCAAAATGGTTGAATTATTCCCGGTAATTGGTCGATTTCCACTGTTCTTGCATAACCAGGGGAAAGAGGGAAGGTTAAAGAGGCGAGGGGTAATTAGGGTATATAAAGCAGAGAGGCACCACGGGAGGGCGTGTCGACCGTGGCGTGGCGTCCGTGGGCGTGGTGTTCAGTCCGGCGATATCACGAATATCGGCTATCGTATAAGTGCGGGAGTAAAGGGGGGGGGAGGAAAAAATCGCCACATCCTCCCTGGGAAAAATGATGAAAACGGGACCAATAAAAGTTTCAATTGGTTGGGGAGGGTAGGTTTCTAAGTCACCTTCTTCCCTGCACTGTTCCCGGATCATGAATGAAGCACAGAACACACTCCTTCGTTGTCTCTTTCAAGATAGTTTATTATTATTATTGAACACTTATTTGTCAAGACACTTAAAATTGGAATATTACACGTGGTGGATTGCATGCTCTGGCAATCAGGGTTCGAGCTACTGTCACGGCTAAAGTTCTCTGAAGAAGTCCACTGGTTCGCCGTGATGAAGCTAGTCGGGAAAGCACGTCCATTGGAATGTAGTTTTTTCCAGGATAATCACTTTGGGGGTACATAGGGATGATGCACTTGGCATAACAAGTCGGCATCTTGCCAAGCCGAAAACTCAATAACATGTAGGAATATCTCCCTCAAAATAATAAATAATCATAATTACAATATGCCAACTATCGTGGCTTAAGGAAACAAAATTGATACCCATCCTTGCCTCAGGGATAGAGTGAGAATAGATTGTATGTCATTGATAACATAACAGAAATAGAATTTCATGACATAACAAAAGCAAACTTTCCTGAGCATTTCCTACTTGGAAATATTATACATCATAGCATAAACATTAATTCTTAGGCAAGGGCAACTAGTAATCATACTGTTATTAAGCATTTGAAAAAATGATTATTAGGCAGGGCATTGCTTAATCCAGGCATAATATCTCTATTAATTAACAGTGTAATATTTCAATTGATTTGGCCCTGTGAGTCCCTTCATCATATCATATTTAAGCACATTAACAAGGTAATATTCAAATCATTAACAATATTATATTCAAATTAACTTGACTGTGGTATATTATTAAATTGGCCCCAATGGTTAAGTTCCTTCACAGTGTGCATAATATTATCACTGATATTAAATTCATTAACGACATAATATTCAAATTAACCTGTAGTGTGGTATCTTAATAAGGTAGACATAGTACATAAATCCCTTCATAATATGATATTTAAATTCTTAACCTAAACATGGTTTCAATTAAACTAACTCATAATATGGTATTACAATAAATCGTGGTATACTTCCTAATACATAAGGTACATATAGACATTTTAAATGTATCCTTAGCCCAATTGGGGTTAGTCTACAAAACTGGTAATTATTACCCAAAAAAAAAGAAACATGGCTAGGTTAGGTTGTGTTTTTTTTGAACCATGTTGACCTTCATAGATGTCCAGAATACCATCTATGATGCCTGGTATATTGTACGCTAAACAGCGATTTTCTTGGCACATGGCCGAATAAGTTTTTTCAATATGTTTTACCAGATTTGCATCTGGGGGCTGGTTGCGATGATCAGAATCACCGGGCGATGAGTTCGCTACCTCTACGCCAAGACAAGTTGATACATATACAACAAATTAAGTACAATAAAGTTTAAGTTGAGAGATATTTACAATTCTCTCCTTATTTGGGGATAGCTGAAGAACAGCTGTTACGGGAGATATGAACCTTTTGATAGGTGAAGGGCCGGCCCACTGAGGGGTTAACTTAGCAGTTCTATGGAGCATCTTGGAACTAGTAGGAAACCTTCTATATAACACTAAATCACCGATTTTAAATGGGTTCCCAGTATGGCTTTTATCAAAAGCAAGTGCCTGCCTACGTCTGGTCGCCTTGAGATTATTGAGCACTTGTTGCCACAAGGAATGCCTCTCAGAGGGAGTTAGGTCCTCAGCCAGAGCCTGAGGAGGAATTCTCCAGAAATTTGTCAAGGGATGAGGAAGCTCTCTGCCCATAAATATCCTTGCTGGAGTATAGCCCGTACTGCTATGTTTAGCGGAATTAAAAGCAAAGGTTAAACTGGGTAAGAATTCATCCCATTTCCGGTGGTCATTCTGTGACAAGATAGTTAAGGCATATTTTAGGTTACGGTGGACCCGTTCAGCTTGATTAGGCTGAGGATAGTAGGGGGCTGTGAAAATTTGCTTAATACCATATCTAAAACACATATCAGAGAATGCAGTGGAACAAAATTGGGAACCATTATCAGAAACAATATATTTAGGATAACCAAATTTAGGAAATATTTTGTTAAACAAGACAGAAACCACTTGAGAAGCCAAGGGAGAACGCAGAGGTTCAATAAAAGTAAATT